>OY720348.1:32735832-33935832 GCA_963082975.1 Labia minor | reverse complement strand
TGTACTAGTAATAATATTTTCAAAAGATAAAATAATAAGTACACCAGATATTAGAAATTTTGAATGATGTGTTCTATAATTTCGTTACAGCATTGAAAAAGACAAATAAACAAAAAAAAATATATATATATATATATATTATTAGAAAAGAGATGAGATAAAAAATTGTTTATAGATAAACAAACATCTATTGAAAACAAAATAAAAAAAGAAACTTCCTTTGGATTTTAATAAATTTATAATAATATTCTTTTTAATTGAGATTAAATATGAAAAATACTTTATTTACCAGGCTAAGCTATAAGGTATTTCATTCATATAAGTTGTTTTTTTTTAGTCATCAGGGAATAAAGCAGTGGTTCTTAATCGTTACTCGAAATCATGAAAATGTTTTTTAAGTTTAACTAAAAATGCGACAAATTTTAGATATTACAATTATTTTTTGTCTGAATTAGTTATAAGAATTTAAAGTACCTATATCAAATCTAACAGTAAATATCGCAGCAAAAATCAACAAACACAGATAATTTTTGTCTTAAGTGTAATGTGAATATATATGATATATACCTAGATTTTATTTTTATTTTTTAATTTCTAAGTTTTTTTTTCCTTCTAAAGAGATTTGAATTGTTCTAATTTTTTTTTATCATAATCTGCCACTGCTAGAGAGGTTAGTGGGACCATTAGGATTTGGCTAATTAATGATTTGTTAAAAAATTCTTTAATTATTTTGTATGCATACACATACATACTAAATATTAGAAATAGTTTGATTAATACATAACATTAATTATATATTATTTAGTTTTTTTATTTAAATAATCCACATATTTCAATTATTTAAATAGATTAATATGCTATTTACTTCCAAATAGAGGAATAAATTTAGCAATAAATTTCTAACAAAAATAACATTTCTCTCTCATTTATAGAATAATTTCATATTTATCAATATCTAAAAAAATATTAAGAAAATTGGCTTTTATATATATTATAAATATGAATGAATATAATGACATAAATAAATAAATTAAAATTACCTCAAGATATGAACGATCAAGAAGTCATTAAATTAAAGAGAAAATACTTGTACAAAAAAAAGTTCTATATATATATATATAAAGGAATCAGGATAAAGGTTTAAAGAAATTCTAGGGAAAAATAAAACAAAAATATTATCTCTATTCTTATAGAATAGAAACTTTTTAAAAGCTTTTTCATTAATTCTTTAACATTTCAATTTATTATTTATTTAAATGTATATAATTAAGGGAATATTTATAAATTACTAATCTATTTAATTATTTTAATTTAATTGATAATTTATTATTTTTCAAAACAATAATACAAAAAAAAAGTAAAAATATAATTTCGAAAATGGATTTCATTTATGTAGAACTTTATAACATGTTACTATTAAAAAAAAAATAATTTAATGAAATTGAATTAAAAGGTTTATTTGAAAGTCTATAAAGAATTTAGATGAACCCCTTCTAGTATTTGGAATTTATCTCTAATCCCAATCATTCTTCAATCAGTTGGTTAAAAAGGTTAGAGGTTATAAAATTCTTTAGAAACTGTGAAAAAAAGCTTCTACTTAGTAGATAGAAACATTCATTTTATAGACAACATATATGTGTAGAATGATCAAAATGTCAGCCATCTGGAGAGGTAGGTAAATGTAGATAAATGTAGTTATGTATTATAACAAATGTATTATCATATAATTTAAATATCTAAATGTATTTATACAAAAATAGGTAAATATATAAAATTATTATCATTACATCCATTTTTATTTTTTCGATAAATAAACAAATGAAAATTAATACAATCAATACAAAAAAATAACAAAAAAAAAATCATGCAAATAATACAAAATCAATAAATAAATAAATATAATTTTATACATAAACATACAAAAAAAAAATATATATATTAGTGGAATATTTCAAAAAGGTGTATATCTAGAGCAGCAGTCCGTAGTTTAAATAAAAGGGGAAAGTTTGACCAAAACAGATGAACATGAAATCATTTTCAAAAAAGGAAAAACTTTTCAGTTCTTTTGATATTAGGAAAGGAGAGGAACTAGCAAGGAAACCCCCCTCCCCCTAGTGGGGTTGTTCCCATAAAAACATTTTAAATTTCTTTCAATTTTTCAATTGACATTTAAAAATGTTATATTCAAAGAAAAAATTATTTTATTTTATTTAAAAAAAAAAAGGATTGGAATACAAAATTATAAATTTAAGTAAATTATAGGGTATACTTTTAATAAAAAAATGAAATACAAAAGGGAAAGCAAATATTATATTATATACTTAAAAGACAGTAATTAGTGAAAAATTGAAAAGGGCAAATTACATATTTGTTTGATAAATCAATAAATATAATAATAAAAATACTGTTTCAAAATATTACTAATTTTAATTAAAAATACGCGCGCGTGTGTTGAATTATATTTAATTTTTATTATATTAAGTTGTCACGCAATTCTCAATGGAATTGATTGTTTAATAATGTTCAAATATGTAGGTTTTAAATTGTGGTCCGTGGACCGTGGACCGCTTGGGGTATGCGAAATAATTATATAAAACAAAATGGAAGCAAACACTTTTTAATTCTTTAAAATTATTTTATTATTTTATTTTATATCTTAATAAAAGAAATGTTTATCTTTAAATATAATACAATAATATAATCGTTAGTGATTGTATTTTTTTCAATATTTATTATAATACTTATTATATACTAATAATATTTATTATAATCGTATAATTACAAATAAACATGAATTTTAAGTTTTATTTCATTTAAAACTGCATAACGAGAAATTTCATAACCTCTATGCATCTCCAGACATAGTTTAAGTAACAAAATCGAGAAGGTTGCAATAGGAAGGACATGTGGCAAGAATGGGAGAAGAAGACTGGCGAAAAGTCTATCTTTTTTTTGTGGGGTGACCGAAGAACCGAGAAACGACCGGTTGCAAGACCAAGAACATAGTGGGAAGATAACGTAGGAAAGGAAGTAAGAGAGATGGGAGAAAGTTGGAGTTGGATGGGATTGGTTAAGAATAGGGACATTTGGAGAAATGTTGTTGCTGCGGCCAATAACTTTCGAGTTCCGTAGAGCTATAGATAGATAGATCATTTAAATTGTATTTTAGGTTATTTAACCTATTAAAAAGTTTCAAATATTGTCTATGGTTAAATTTATTAATTTCACAAAAACTTTTTGAATGGAGAAAAATGTGTTGTTAAACCTATTTTTAAATATTAATGTCGCTAAAATGTGTGTATTGTAATGGAAAAGTATTTTGTTGTAAACGAGGACATGATCATTTTTGTAAGAAATGAAAATCGGATGAATTTCATCAGTGATTAAGGAAAACAATTGTTATAAGTGATAAAGAAATGAAAAAAAAAAAAATTATTATTCATGAATTGAGTGTAGGAGAAGATAGGAGAGGGTCTTTGAAAATGTAATACATTATTAACAGAGATGGAGGGATTGAAAATGATAAGTTTATTTTGATCTCAGGTATTTACTGTACAGGTGGAGATAATGTCTCGTAACATTGAGAAATGGCGATTCAGGAAAAGAGAAATGATAAAAAAAAAATGTCTGGAAAAGTTAATTTTCAAAAGATTCTCGCGATTCAAAGTAATTTTCCAAGTAGACATGGAGAAGAAAAAAATTGATTCGGACTATGAAATCACTTGAACGATTTCTGACAGCTTTCGTTTAAATATATGTTTCCAATAACATTTTGCTCCAGAAATATTTTAATGAAGCATAGATGGGACAGGTTAGATTTGAATTCTTATATTTGGTATATATATATATATATATATATCTTGATAAATAAAGAGTGGTGAGATAAAAAAAAAACATAGAAAACTTTCGTTAATCGTTATTTTAACCAATTATATTTTTGGAATTTATCATGTAGAACAAATGGTTTCTTGGCGTGATTAACTATGTTTATATTTTATTATAATAATTATTAATATTAACAGGAATTAATTGAATTAATAATATGCGATTGTTTCTAGACATCCAACATCAAACATTTCTAATATGTATTTTCTGGATTCGATTGAATTTTTCCTGTCATTAATGATAAACTAGTCATCCTATCCTGTCTTATCATCACGATCGATGCATTTACAGGTGAATATCTCCCTAAAAGCGAAACTAGGCCTACCCATTTCATACATTAGTCTTCTTCATATCTCTATCTCTTACCTGATGCTAGAGAGCTTTTTTATGTTATCGATCTGTCTATTACTATTCCTTCAACATCTCCCCCTTCCTCAATATTATCACTATCTAATGTTCTTTGTGTTTATTAAGGCACCAGAAACGTTCCAAGATCAACAGAATAGAATAGAAACAAATATAATCGCCATCCAAGACATATCTCAATGGATTTATAAACCCATACCATCAGAGAATCACATGAAAGAACGAGAACTAAAGGATTATACTCATATTATAGAATTTGATGAATAAGATATTGTTGCGATTAGGGGAATAGGCGGAATTGATAATCATGAAATGTTCACAATTGTATATATTCGGAATTTAATCTTATAGTATAGTATTAGGATTAAAAAACATGTTATAATAATAATTGCACATATTAGAATATTATATATTATTAATTTGAGACCAACACTCTGAATGGCTGAATATAATAATTAAAATTTTATTTTTGAAAATCTATCTATATATCTCTGAAGCGCTACTGAACTCGTCAGTTGGCTGCAGCATCCACATTCCTCCAACCTATACTAACCTAAGCTATATGCATTCCTATCCCTATGCCCTGTTTTTTTGGAAATATAAAATACAATTTATATATGACATATCAATTAGTTTTTAAAATATCTATCATTGGAATAGATTATTAATGAAATTTCCACAATTTAGATTAGTTAAAATTTTCCTTCCAATTTTTAACATATAAACTCCTCGCTTCTTTCGTTTGATTGGAGTTTTTATAGCCAATTATAATTTTAATAATCGTCATATTACAAATAAAAAAATGTTTTAAATATATCATTTTTTCATTTATATCGGAAATGGTGAAAAATACGCGATCGCAGATTAATAAAACCATAATTTATCTTTGGTATATTTTTGAGAAAAATATATAAACATAATTTTATAAATAGAATATTTTAATTTATTTTAATATATTATAAAATATATAAATATAGTTTTCATTGAGACACACAATATGATAATTTTAATTTATTTACAAAATCTTTTATCAAAATATTTTTAAACGGGTAAAGAAATATAAAACCGTTTGAAGAAATAGAAATACCTAATATAATATGTAAATTAAAATTAAACTTAAATATATATATATATAAAACTTAATAAGAATAATTCTTTATTAAAATATTCAAATACGTTTGAAGTTGATTGATATATTTGTTTTATGCGCATATCTTCTTTTCTACTTTTAAAGGAAACTTATGATGATGGTGTAATGATCAAAATGCGCATAAATCAAATATATTACTTAAAACTTACTACTTTAAACTTAACCACGTGTTTTCATTAAAAACTATTATTAATAATTTTCACATTTCTTTAAAATTATTCTTTAGTTTTATACTTATAGGTTAATTTAAGTTTATATAATATATTAAAATGTTTAAATTAGTGCCAATGGTTAAATCTATTAATTTCAGAAATAGCTAGAAAGTATGAATTTTGATTTTTCCTTTTTAGACTGCACGAATAATGACAACATTAAATATTGAATTATTCGTTTAGTTTCTTTGATCACATATATTTTAAAAAAATTTTAAATTATTAATTCATATAAAATTTGAAATATATATATAACCTAAATTTAAACATAGAAGTAGTAGTAATTTATAGCAAATAACACATTCTATAAATATACTTCTTGAATATTTTACTTGAACTTATAAAAAAGGACAAATTTTTATAAATTTAAAGAAAATTTACTATTTAATATTAATTAGAAATAGAGACAATAGATTTGAATTTGCATACAAGATATGGCAGATATATAAAGTTGGAAATTGTTATCAAATGAACAGTAATTTAATCAGCATTCGGAAATTTATATTTCCTAAAGGTCCTAATTAAAATTAAAATGATTATCCGTGTGATAAGAGGAATAAACATTTCCTTCTAGATTCCTCCTTTCTTATGATAAGATTGTCTATTAGTAACATAGATATATTTATAAAATGATTGAGAAGTATTGCTTTATTATATTTCATCTTTTTGATTCTTTACATTACATTTATTTTCACTCTTTTTATCATTTTATATGTATTTAATTCAAATATCAAACTTTAATTGCTCCGATTGAATTGAAATTCCATTTCCATTATCTCCCATTACTACAGGGTGGTTATAAAGGACTCTTTATAGAATAAAATTGAATAACTGTTTAGATATAAGAATTCAATAAAAATAAAAAGTGACACTTCAGAATAATGAAAGAGTGCCTACCCTCTCAAAAAAGAGCTTAACTGAACTTGAAAGTTCTTTACTACTGTTTCATGATTAGAGTTTTTACAGAAAAGTTTGTCCAAGTTGATATAGGAGATCGAACTCGCAATGTAAAACCTTCTATAATATCGTTGCAGCTGCTATCAATTCTATTATTTCCAGAAACTAGTAAATAGAAAAGAATTATATTGAAATCATTCTTTATCTGCTTGTAAACCTCCGAGTGATTTAAATTTTTTATTTGTATTATAATAAATTATTCACTTTATTTTTTTTTAGAGATAGTATTGCGATCACGAAAATTTTCAATGTCGAGATTTTGATGTTTATATACGTTTTGAAGGTTCCTGAATCATTTTCACTAAGGTTGAGAAAAATGTCTGTGAGTGTGTATGTATGTGTGTGTGTGTGTGTGTGTGGACAAAATTACGCAAAAACGGATTGATCTAGAATCATGAAATTTGGTATACAGGCATTATTCAAAATTTGTAGTTTTCTATCAACTTTTGAGAAATGTAGCTCATCCGGAAGTGGGTCATTACCTACCACGTTTTCATTTTTTTTCCTCTAAAGTGGCCGTAAAAATAAAGATATATGTTTGATAGTTTTTCATATGATTAAAAATTGTATAAAACTGCTATATATAGAATTTCAGCTTGATTGAATCGCTGAAAGTACCAGAATTAATTTTTAACACTGCAAATCACGCGCCAACACGTGACGCGTTGCCATCAACAAAGAGCCAAACATGCGCTGGTTTAATAAATATTATTTATTAATTTTAATTTATAATTCATAATTAATTAAATTTAATTTAAATATAATATATCTTATTTTTTCTAATTCAAATTGCGAGATAGTCGAGTGGAGACACTCCAGCTTATTTAATTCAATAATTCACCGATTTGTGTTTAAAATCATATATATATATATATATATATATATATTTCTTGGACTGTGAATTTATGAAACATGTGGTACATAAAAACTTTAGATTAAATCTTTTACTTAATTTATATATTTTTTTTAATGAATAATTTATTTTTTAACAAAATTTTGTATATTAATATATTCTTCACCAATTATTTCGTTTTTTTTTTTTTTCAAAAAAGACAATCAAGGATTCATCTTTGGAATGTTTCTGAGATCAGATGACAATGAATTGATTTATACAATTGGAATTGTGTCTGTGTGTGTTTTTGTGTATGTGTGTATGGATGCTTGCCCACCGCCATTTGTGGTTATTTATTCATTAACCTATTTGAAAACGTGTTTGAACTGTTTTGATTGTTCTAAAATAGACAATTAAACGTATTTATTGAAAGTATGTCCTAGTATTCATAATTGAAGGATTGTCCTATTCGATGAAACGATATTCTCGTATTTCAACTCATATTATTTCAAATACAATTACACATTTAATTTAATGAGGAAACAATTATGTGAATTGACTTGAATTAACAATTGAGAAATGTGAATTTTCATGAAAATAAACAAAAACAAAAAACAAAAATATCTAAATTTATCTCTGAGTTTGAATAGAGCAAGAAATTCGAATATAATACTTTTATAAGCACACAATGTATAATAATTTCCTCCCTCTCTCAAGTAATTTTCTTCTCTCTGAATATCGTCATATTGTTATCACAATGATTTGAGAGAATTTTCATGATATAATAAAATTCTTCTTCATTTACTAATCTTCTACTACTAATCGAGTTATTTTGTTGGATGACAGTGATTTGAGGTAGAGCCTTGAATTAATCCCACCATTTAGAAGGGCTTTTTTAAACCTTCTTTTTCTCTTATTTTTTGATAAGGGGAATGGAGAACAATTTTTTTTAATAAAAACGATTCATATACAATCTATTCAACTTGTTAGAGAAACATTGTTTCGGGAAAAGTACCAAGACATTTTTTTTCAATTCTCGACAGGGGGAATGTTTTTGTTCAATTGGTTTGAGGATCTAAGAAGGGTAAAGTGCATTACATGTTGGACGATAAAACGTTGGTAGTAAGCAGTGTTTGAAAGTCTTCAATATAGTAAGTGGACCAAAATATTAAGTCACCAAAATCAAAAAAAATCAAAAATAATAATAATAAACTTTGGGATTTGGACATTGTTGATTGTTATGGCAACTGCACGTTTAGGATTTGAATTTTTACAGATTGGAGTAATTGTAAATTCTTTGTTTATGCTGATATATTGGAGATGGAACTCATAAATCAAAGGTTTTAAATTCCTCTAAAATAGCATTGTAGCTATGTTATCAACACATCACTAATAGATACAAGTATATTCTAAAAATTATGGTTTTATAAAGATAAAACGAGACTAAAGAAATATGATGTGCAACAGTGATTAAAAAGTAGTATGGTTACAAAATTATGTAAATAAATTGTTATTTTAAAAATCAACTATTATATTTCATTATTAAAATTTTTAATGAATGATATAAGTACAAGGTGTACTAGTCAAAAAGCTAACGGATGCAGACAAAATGAAATACTAAACTAAAGTAAGATAAAAGTTATAATTGTAATGTAGTTTGGTTATAGATTGGTTGTGGTTATTAAAAACACAAGATGAAAAGAAATTCCAAGACAAGCAAGTATTCCTTCAAAGATAATTAAATTATTTTTGATAACTAAATGATGAATAAAGGCTTGATAATTCTGAATTATATATTACTTGAGGAATTAAGGCATAAACTAACCTATTCTGATAATAATAATAATAATAGATTAATAACATCAAAATACACAATTTTTTGGGTTCTACTTCTGACTAATATTTTTTTTCAATAAAATAAATAAATAATTTTATCATTATTAATAAATATTATTCTACAGGTGTAAGCAGTCCATTTTAACGATGCATAAATAGAAACTAGAGTGACAAGGTTAGTAGCAGTAAAGATACCTCCAGTAACTTTTATTACAAAAACATATAGTTAAAAGTGGTTAGATGAAAACCACATTGGCTCTTGATTAAAATGAAAAATAAATAAACGAATAACGTTAGTGCCTGTTAAGTGGTCACTAACTTTTATGGGAAACTTAAAATTAAATTGAAATGTGAAATAAAATATATTTTAAAAACGACGATAATTAATTTTAAAATTGAATTTTGAATGGCATCCAAATAAGGACAATTTTAGGAGTTTCAATCCGTACATCCTTTTCATAAATAATTTTATAATTTTCTATTAAGTTAGATTATTAAATTATTAAGAATTATAAATTTAAAATTTGGTTGATCTAGTAAATTGCAAATATAAAGTAGAGAAAAAAATGAAATTATAGTAGAGAAAAAAAATTGATTTCTTAACTATATATTTAAAAGACGAAGATTATATTTGAGAATTATTATATCTTAATACGCGCGTAAAAATAATTATTAATAACAAATATAATGGGAAGTATTTATATAATCATATAATATGCTATTATTATTAAAAAGATATAATTGTTGTTTATCATTTTTCCTGATTCAAATGAAATATCGAAGAGTGAAAATTGAAATGTCAATCAATATATCAATCTTGTTGATTTTTTTTAACACCAAGAGCTAGTGTTTAATTGAAAATATCATGTATCCTTTGTAAAAATATGTGAATGTATTTAAAAAAATTAAAAAAAAAACGAATGATATTCTATATAAAGTTTGTCTAATTGTTTCATAGGTCACATGAATTTCAGTTCAATTCAATTAAGTTTATAAGAAAAAATATCTTTTACAAATTTTTTAATTACATACCATTATCATCTAATCTAATATAGTCTAAATTTACATATATTTTATGCTAAATATAAATATTATAATAACTTTTGTCATTTCAAAATAATTATCTATAACAAATAAAATATAGTAGGTATATACTAAATGTATGATTTATAGTTTATTTGATTGAAATGGGTCAAAATTAGATTTATGATAGTTCAGACATTCATTTACTAATATGTTAATCGCCTCTTTTGTTATTTATTGATAATCAACAATCTGTTAAAAAAAAATGTATTATAATTATAAATAATAATTGAAAATGTTTATTTTATTAAAAAAAAAAAATTAGTATCGTTTGTTCATAACTTTCAATTGAGTTAAATAACAAAAATATCACGTAAAACAATCAATTGAAAAAAAAGATCTTCCGTTCATTTTAATTAAAATGTAATACTGAAATGAATTAATGTATTGGTTGTATGTTGAACCTTTGGTGGTCCGGTTGATAAGGAAACTTATTTCGGTTTAGGCCACCCATAGTGTAAATAGAAAATTAATTACTATTTTGTCTGTGTGTTTGAAAAGGTGTAAATAGAACATTTTAATTAATTTTCTATTTACATCATACATGGCCTAAATTGAAAAAAAAAATAAACTTCAAAATCGTCCAAATGAACTGAAGAATTATTAATATATAATAATTTACAATATAACATTTTTTTATTATTATGAAATTTACTAGAGATTTATACGTAATTAAGTAATTTGATTATTTATTAATTTATCGTATAAATAAAAATAATATTAATAACATCAACATAAAATCATATTATTTTTCATTTCATTGAGTTATTGAGTTATTTATTAATAAACGATTCGTATTGTAAAAAATAAAAATAAACAATAAAATATCTTAAAATTCACCAAACCATTTTAAATGAAAGGTTAAATTAAATGATACATTCTGTTTGATTAATTTTTATTATTATTCTTTTTTATTCTTTTTATTGATTTATTTTTCTTCTTTGAAACAATATGTTGAATAATAATTGTATAATATGTTAAGAATGGAAAATGGTATACACCCACTCATCGTTATATGATCCCTGGGGATCAACAAATTGGTTAAAGCATAAAATAATCAAGCAATGATAAAAGCCAAAGATGATTTTGATAGCAAATCAAATGTATTTTATAGAAAATATTCGTTTAACTTAATTAAAATTAATATAAATGAAATCCTCATGGAATATTTATATGAATTAACTGTTTCAATAGTATATATATATATCAAATGAAAATTGAAAATGGAGTTATACGATATCCCTCCTCCTCCCTTTGATAAGTCCAAAATCCATGATTAAATTTTTCAATTAATTTACATTATTAAGTTTTAATAGAATTATTCATTTGATTATGTATGATGATTTAATTATACCTCAAACACAAATTTAAAATAATTTAAATGAAATTAAATAGCATGAACATATTTTAGATTTATTGAAATTAATTAAATATCAATTGCTGAATTATTACTAATTAAATGAGACATTATGGAAAAATTCCATTGCAAATAAAATATTTTAATAATTTTCGACAAAAAATATTCAATTTTTAAATGATTTTGTCTACAAAATATACTTCTATAATTCTTCAATAATTTTTTATAAAGATATTTAAATAAAAAAAGGCATAAGAACAATTTAATAAAATTCGATATTTACTGAAAATGTAAATTTTATCTAATAATAATTTATAATATAGTATTTAGCAATAAAGAGTAATTGAATATTTACAATTAAAAGATAATAAATATAAAATATTTTATTTATATTGCACGATATTAATAATTTTCCAAAAAATTTCACAAACGTCATTAGAGCAACGTGACGTTTCTTAAGCGGCAATTTTGAATTTACAAATATTATTTATTTTTATCAAAAAAATAAAATTAATTCAATTAAAAAAAAAACAAAATACCTATAACAAATGTTTTATTTTATTCATTAATTTAATTCAATGTTCTAGATCTTATATATTGTGTAAACTATTTTAATCTCAATTGTAAAAATATATATGTATATTTTTATACAATTTACCTATTCAGTAAATTTATTTTCATGAAAAGATTAATTAAATGAAATAAAAACAATTTGCTTTTCTTTTTTTCTTCATTCATAAAATCTATATAGAGAGATCTCTAATTATTATTTTATTATTATCATACAATTTAAAATATAGATTGTTTATATGCTAATATAATTTAAAAAAAGTTAAAATAATATATATATATAATACATACTATAAATGCATTGTATATTTTTGCAAGCGTAAAAATAATTTCATTTAGCATATATTTTTTTATAACATCCATGAGTTGTTGGTGAGAAAAAAAAAATAAAATCTATCTCATATCTCGTTATCTTTCTTATAGCAGATTGTTAATATAACAAATAACCTTGGAGGAGTCCCTGAATGAAAGCCTCTTCTTACAAACCATGATTATAAGATAGAATATGTTCATATTTTTAAATCTAATTAGATAAATTGATAATTGAATACAATGTAATATTACCTATTCTGACATACCATTACTGTGGTTCTTTCAACGAAATGTTTCAATAAAGGATTCTATTATAAAAGCAAAGTATATTCTACCACTCTGGATCACAATACTTAAGAAGAACCCCATTAAATAAATGGATTTAAAGAATATATTTTTATTTATATAGATATTTGAAGAATGAATATGTAAATAATTAAATAAAATTTATCCAATGAATAAAGAAGATTGCAGAAAAAATTTAAATAAATAATTTTAAGGAACCCATTTTGACCAGAACCAATTCAGAATGGTTGCTGTAGTGGATAAAATCCAGGCAAGCTAATAATAATAAATATCGAACCAGTTTCTTATTGATTTAAGATGAAAAGATTGAATTTGAAAGCATTGAGGGTGGATGAGTGAATGGAAATCAGATTCTCGATGACATTTAAAGAATAATCAAAGGAGCGATTGTATTCCATCATATCGAAAGATAACTAGCTTCTTTCATTTCATTTTTGAAAGAATGATTTCCGTTTATTTTATTTATTTTTATATTTTATATTTTAATTATTTTTTTTTTTAAGTTGAAGTTAGCCCTTAATTTTGCAGTCTATTTATTGATGCTACTGAACATAAAAGTTCTTGGCAGCAGAAACCATATTCCTACAACTATCTTTATCTTAAGTCATCTTCATCCAATTCCTATCTATCTTTTTAAGAGTTGGTTTTTCTCTGAACAAAATGTCATAACTCTTGAGTATGTTTAGAGATGCATAGAGATCATTTCTAGTTATGCATTCCCCTTCTAATAAATTTAATAGTTGAATATTTTTTTTTTATTATATGATAAATGGTAAAAGTCATTTATATATGAAGTCATATCATTTACAATTCAATTCACCAACACGTATGTGTATGACCATCGCCTTACTCACTATAAATAATTGTTATTTTGAAAATAATTCGGTAGCTGCGGACAATGGAATTGAAACAAAACAGCCCTAATACATATGAGCTAGTTCTAAGAGGATTTTACGAAAGGATTATAGTCTGGCATTGTAGCTCTTGAGAACGGAAATGATGGAAAATAACATTTCCTTTTTCAACAAATTACAACTTGATTGAATAAAATTCTCCAAAAGCAAAAATGTAAAATATATTATTTGGGAGAGATATTTTTTTATTCTACATTTTCTCAAAGGAAAAATAATTTTATAGAAAAAAACAAACAAACAAAAGAAATGTTTAAGTAAGAACAAAACCAAGATAATTATAAATTATAACTAATCAGAATATTTATCTTCCAGAATCAAAATCAGAACGAAAAGAAAAATAATACTAATATTCACCAATTCTAATAAAATTAAAGGAATATATTATCAGTAGACAGATGGTTAGAGAAACTTTGGAAAATGGATGTTAAATTTAATATGACACGAAACATATCAGTACCTCGCGAGTTGACATTCTTATCGCATCAATTAAAAAATGTATCATTCTAACCGTCATGAGATCGAGTTGATTTTTAAACTTAAATTAACTGATGTGAGCGCATATCATTTAACTTTCACTTACCACGATAAATTATATACAAAAAAGAAAACTAATATTAATAAATCAATTAAGAAAAAATTAATTTGTTAGACATTTACTATTCAAAAATTTATATTTTATTTTTTAGTGGTACAATCAGAAATATTAAAAAAATAATAGTAAGTGTATAAATTTAAACAAACATCCATTAAAAAGCTCCATTAAAAGTAACTGTACTGGAGGTACCACCGTCAGGTTAAAAGGTGCCACTAGTGGTACATGTACCACAGTTTGAGAACCTCTGGTCTAAAGCATTAAAATAAATTATTGATACAAAATTTGTTGGAAATTTGTTATTTAGATATTTAAAATAACAATTTTATGTAGTTTACTTTTAATATTTATAGAAAATTTTTTTTAAAAAAAGAAATGGAAATTTATGAAAGCTTATTTACTGAGAATCAACATTATTGTTATAATATTTTAAAATTATATAAAAATCTTCGAAGTCAATAATTAATTTGAAGTATTCTAAAAAAAAGTAATATTTATTACTTTTAATTATTTTAATCAGATTAAATGGGGAGAAAAGAGCATTTATAAGATTTTGTTCTTTCTATATAATAATTCTCTTAAAATATATAAAATTCAAGTATGAAAATAATTAATTTCCATTAAAATTTAAAAAATATTAAGGTAAGTATAAAATTTCATTCAAAATATATTTTGAATATAATTATTATTAAGGAATATATAATAGACTCGATAAGAGAGAGCTCTTGAGAATACTTACAAGTGAATATTACGAACTTTTATATTAAAAATTAAAAAAAAGATTTTTTTTTTAATTTTCAGTATAGCAGTGTAGTAGCTTAAAGAATCTCTCATTCCCCATAGAAACTTTATCAAAAATACACTCCTTAATTATTTTAATAATATTTATACACCTGTAAATGTTGATGAAATAATTAAATATCTAAAATGATACTTAAGTGAATTTGAAAAACTTTTAATGATTTATCGAAGGTACAAGAATGATTATGTAGAGAAATATTAAATAATTTGTATAGCAAATTCTCTACTAAAAATAAAAATTTAGTGATGTTGATAATTTAAAACTTAACTAATAATTGTTTACTGCAGAAGATACTATAAAATATAAATCTACTATTTATTTAATACTTCTAAGACAAATTCCGTAGTTTCTATCCTATTAAAACTGTAAATCAAGTTAGAATAGATAGAGAAGTACATAAAAAATTAAAATAAAAATATAAATAAAATTGAATTTGTTTTCAAAGCGGTTGTAATAATTTCATATTTCAAACACGAGAATAAGAAAAGTTGTCTAGGATTAAAATCTTTTAACTAAAAATTCCTTTTAATTATTTATAACTTAAAGATGGAGGTTCTGTTACCTTAATATAAAAATAGACTATTAATCCTTTAAAAGGAAATTAACTTAGCTTATTAATAATATATATATTAATTAATGTTAAATAGAATTTAGTTATTATTATATACTATGTTATTTAATCTTTTTCTTTATTTTGAACCAGAAATTCTCGCTTGCCTAAAGATCTTAGGGGAATAATTTTGGCACAACTTTTTTACATACAATAGTATTATATTTTTATATTAATACTTCCTATACATTAGATACCAGAGGTTCCCGAACATTTTTTTCTCGTAACTAGCGTATCGACCCTTTCTCCCCTCCATTCGTAATATTGAATTTTCAAATTTATCAACTTTAAATGTTTTTAAAGTTGACATAGACCTTTGACATGGTATACTGTAAAATGGAAAATTTTAAAATAAAATATGTTAAATTTCTAGTCCATCACAGGGATGTTATTATTTATTTATTTTTTTAAGTTTTTCTTTCAGTATTTGAAAATATTTAATATTTTCATCTGTTTTATTATGGTGACACATCTTAGATGATCCATCAGCTTGGATGGTTTCATACTATTATTGGTTAATATTTTTTTACATAAAAGGAACATGGATAGCTAGCTGTTTATTTGACAATGATGGAATGAAGCAAATTTTAATAATCAACGTTTACTGCTTATATCTATTTTTAGATTAGGCTATTTTAGTGTAATATTAATCAAGTTAAAAAAATTATGGTATGAAAATACCTATAATAAAATCAAAATTGATTCTTTGATACAAATTCGATAAATATTTTAATTAATCTACTTAACATAGAATAATCTAATCGCTATTTACTAAAATAATTTTAAATAATTATGTTACGAACAGTGGGGTTGACATGATTAACATGGTAATACATTGGTGAACATTTATAACGATTAACTCGATAATAATGCAAATATTTCAATAAATGATTTTATAATTTCTTTCAAAATGAAATATCTAATTTCAAAATTGATCTTATTAATAAATAATCTTTCAAATAAATATAGACACAAAAAATATCATTTACAAATGTAATACGACTCTTGATTGCTATTTGATATACATTCAAATATATTTAATTTTTCGAAATGTCATTATTTTCATTTTAGCCGTTTCGTGAACACAATTTTTTTTTATACTATCATTATTTACTGACTTAACTGTTTTTTAACACGGCAATAATAATTAATAAATTAATAGAATTTTCATTCCCAGCAAAAATTAATAAACGAATTATAAGATAAACCAAGAACTTCCGAACTTAAGAACATCAAATGCTTGAAAATAATATTCTCAAGTTTTAGATGGGAAGGGAACATGAAATGGAATCGAAAAAAGTATAAAAAAAAGGTATAATGTTAAATTGTTTTATAATCAAAAGAGAAGACTAAATGACTCCCATACTAACCAGATAAAATTATCTTTGACTGTAACTAATTAATAATATAATTAACAAGATTATTAAATTGAATTGTTGGTATGAAAATTTATCATTTTAATTTTATTTAATAGTATAATTTTTTCTTTTTTTTTAACCGAGTTATAATTAAAACATTGATTTTGATTTTATTGTTGGATGATTTACACGATTAATTAGGCTGGAAATCAAACCTAATTAAAAAAAAATACTCATATAGAAAATATCCCATAAATATATTTATTCATAAAAAATATTTATGTAGATTTAAAAAAAAACATGGATTATTTATCATAAAATTGAGCTTGTGACAATGAGATGATAAAAAGATATATGAAAAAATGAATTTAAAAATTATGTTCATTTAGACCAATAATATTTAGAATAACTGAATATTCATATATAAATATTACTTTAAAACCAATTTATTTTTGAATATTTTATTATACTCTTTCCAAACCGAAGGATACAAAGAGATCTATATGATTTCAAACCTGAATGTTTTTTTCTATTAATTATATAATTTTTGTAGATGATAATTTTTTGTGTATATATACATTTTTACTATCCTAGATAAAGTACTATATCGTATTAATACTCTTAAGCTTTATAAATATAATATAATTATCAAGAAATGTTTAATTTTAAGTACTAAATAATATTCCAGTGTTTTATTTACAGATTTTAAGAGAAGTAAATTGAAAAGGATGTAATTAAAAAACAGGAGATTATATTATAATTAAATACTTTTTGAAACATTTAAAGGTTATCCTTTTTTTTTTTTTTTGTTAATACTTTTTTAACCGATATGAATTAATTTAATTGAAATATTAATTAAACAGAGATTAATTAGAGAAATGAGTTTAAAAAAGATTTTTATTTTCTTTGTTATTTTTTTTATATTTTATTTAATATTTTAATTTTTTATCTCAACCAATTATGAATTTTACTTTTTTTTAATGAATCTTTCAAAGATATATTTACATTTTAAGGTTTTTTTTTTTGTTTATTTATTTATGTATTTTTTAAAAAAAAAATAATTTTCGTCCTTAATAACAATAATAGCAGTACCTAAGATATATAGAAAATTGTTTCTCTCTATTTAAACCATCTCAAATTGATGATTATAAATTAAAGTATTTTTAACTCTTGGACAAGTATGACTTTATCTGATTTACATATTTAAAAGTGTCAATCAATTCCTAATTCGTGAACAATTTTGATAATCATTATAATACATTCTTGTTTTTAAATTTGGATAATTCGATAAGTGAATGTTTAAATGTAATTGAATTTTAACCGGTATTAGGAGGAAAACGCAGGTAGAAACGTTTAGAACGTTGAGTTGAGGTATAGAAAAAATACTATAAAACAAGCTTTCAAGTATTCCAAATGACACTGACAATGATTTGGTTTGACTATTTGGTATTAGTTGTAAAATTTGATTTAGTTGATTTTAGATTATTCACTAATGTGCTTTGGGCTATTTAGAGAAGTGAAATAAGGATTATATTTAAAAAAAACCTTAATTGACAAATATAGCTTATTGAAATAGCCAATCAATACGTTGAAATTTGGAATAAATTTCAAATCCTGTCAACCTGATCAATAACAGTATTAATGTGTATTTATGTTAAAAAAAATGAGAAATTTATTGGAGATGTTTAAAGAAAGGTATTTGGGGGAAATAAATAATTATACGCGAGTATCTAGAGATATATTTTTATTAAAAAAGGGAAAAAACGAGAAACGTTTGATATGCTGGTTAGGAGTCAATATTCAAACACTCGGTATTGAATTGATTCTCTGAAATAGATGGGTTCATTTTTTTATGAATGGTGTCAAGGTGGATGAATGAAAGGAAGATAGGCAATATGAATTTATCTGGGAAATGAATTCTATTTGTTTTGGTCGGTTAAGAAATACATGTGTGTTTGTTTGTTTATCTGTATTTAAGCAATTTAGTTGATATGACCATCTAAGACATCCCCTGGAATTGACATAATTGAAATAATAAAAAAAAAAACGTTTCGGCTTGACCCGAGCCTTTATCAAGTCTGAAACAAAAAGAGCATATTTATAGACTATATCTAGATCTAGGAGAAGATATTGTGGAGGACTTTGTCATTTGATAAATAGGAATGAAGTTGGCAGATTTATTCTTTGATTTTTGAAATGTTTAAAAAAGGGATCGGTTTGACAACTTCGGGAATCACTTGACGGCTGCTGCTTCTAGATAAGGAGGCAAGCTTGAACAGAAGACAGATGATGTTGGGAAGTAGGAGATGGATTGTTGGTTGGCGAGCGGATGAAGCGACGTTGGGCAGAGCAGACAGGTACCTTCGCAGATGTAGCCCTGCTGGATGAGGCCCCAGAGCATGTCGGTGCAATGGTGGCAGTAGGTGGGCTTGTGGAAGGTCTTCTTACTGAAGCTGTGCCCGTGGATGGCCGGGCCCTCCGCCGACGCCATCACGCCACCAAGTTGCTCTCTTGGCCAAACAGCGCAACGGGCTTACATGTCTACGTGATCTCGGAGCCGTACACGAGCATCATGGCGTGTCGGAGAGAGACAAGCTGCCGCAGGACTAACGCGCATTTCCGGGGCTGCTCTAGCCGACACTGCTTATCATCCTGCCAAGCAGAGCGAGATGTTGACTCCGCGAGCGCAGGGCGGAAAAGGTGAGGACTGCGCAGCGAGCGACGCTTTTTGAGCGTGCGAACTACCAACCCTCTCACCCCCTATTCCCCAAGCAGACGGCTCCGCGCAAGCCCAAACGCCCTAGTGAACAAAAAAAACACTCGGAAAACACGCCCCTATAGGGCCACAATTTACCAGTACATAGCCCGGTTGCTCCTCCTACAAGTTAGAAATTTGCTTTAACCCCCCACCAAACTCCAATAGCAATTAATCAACTGTTAACTATCATTCACTTTTCACATCCCCACCACTTTTTCCTATTTCCATTTTGCCTTTTGGAAAATGGGAAAAAAATAAATAACAATAAGCCTCTTGTTATAATATCTGGAAAGAAATTCGGCACCTAATCGATGTATTATTTAAAATACGCGCTATCATTTAAAAAAAAAAAAAAAAATCCCAAGAACTTTGTTCAGAATTCAAATGAGAATATTTTTTAAACATGCCGGTACAATAGTATAATAGATAATAGTATTGGGTAATTTTAATCATTTATCACTCTAATTACTAAAGTATAGAATTTTTAATACGCAATGAAGGGGACATCCAAATTAAGCACACACAAATATATTTATAGATAAAGTGTATTTTTATTAATATCTTCAAAGGCTCTCAAGTCTAAGCTAAACTACTGAAAATTAAAAATTTTAAAAATATTATAATTAAATATATATATATATATAAAGATAGGGAGAGTGGTTAAAATAAATTAAATCCCTAAAATTTAAATAATTTTATAAATTTATTTCATATCTAAAAAAATATGGCAAGATTTAATAATTTATACTTTTTAAAAACAAATATATTTTTTAAATATAAAACTTTTAAACTCCCTCCCACTTTTTAACTTCTATATTACTATACAATCTATATATATATAAAACTTTCTTTAAAATATCAATATTTGAATAAGAAAACTAAATAAGGTTGATATTCCAATAAAAACAAGAGAAGCGTTAATAATAATTAAAGATTTAATATATTAAATCGGAAGTTATTATTACCAACACACACAAGATGTTACTTATCCAAAAAACCGCGTTTAGAATTTCACATTTTAAAAAGCATAATATGGATTTACTTCATATGCTATGTATTTAACATCTAATTTGATAATGAGCGAAAGTTGCCTATACTCCAGGCGAATTTTACCTATTAAATAATCTTTTCCATTAAGAATTGTATATTATTAAATCTTTAATAATATTTTTTAAAAAATAAACATTTTTATAATCATTTCAAATTTATCTTTTAACCTTTCAATCAGATTCTGAATTTTTAATTGGATCATATCACCAAATACTAAAAATTCATAATAAATTTTTTTTATATTTCTGAGTTTTTCAAAAAAATATTCAAAGAATTTAAATGATAAGATACTCAAGTTTAAAAATTAATAAGTAAAGGCAAGGTTTACTAAAATATAATTATTAGTAAAAAAAAATTATATAAAGTAGGTACATTAAAAAATAAAATGTTAGTAGGTATATATATTGTGCTATAACAGAACGATTATAAGTAACAATAGTTTAAAGGACTTTATGAATAAATCGATCCTTGTGGTGAGGATGATGACAAAGTCCTTGAAACCATAATCACTAGATCCAGGTGATGGTCAGAAGGGGAGTACCTGTTCGGTATCCTTTGTCAAACGCTCCAACCCCAGCTTTGCTCGTGGACCCTTTTATCGCCAATCGCTCGTTATCGTACAGCTGATGAATCCATCTGCCAATTTGAACATTGGTCATTTAATATCCGTTACATAAGTATGTACTAATTTAATAACAATTTACAACATTTTTATTTAAAAAATATATTTAAAGGGAGGAAGATACAGAAACAGCAAATCCTCCACTTTATGGTATATATATATATAAATGTATTAAAAAACAGTTTAAAAAAAATCAAAAATATAAAATTATTTTAATTATATTTCTGTTATATTAAATTTATGATATATAATTTTTATTCAATTTATAAAGCTATTAAATTTTATTTTTTAAGAGGAGTTTTTTAAATGGAAATAAGCGCCATCTTTGTATTATCAACTAAAGCATCTTAAAGTACAGTAAAGTCTCTTTTCAAATTGTGTTATATTATATTCGTCTCAAAAATTAAAAAAATTCTCTATTCGTCAAATTTTCAAAAAAAAACTTAGGATCTAAATAAAATTAACTAAAAAAAATTAAATTATTTTTATTTATAGTTAATATAAATAAAAACCAAATAATTTAGTTGTGGGAACTGGAAAAATATCGAAATATTAATATCATATAATATTCATAATTAATATAATATTAATTAATATGATATAAATATTTGGTTGAAAATAAATAATATAAATTTAATTTTCATACAAATCATTTCTAGTTCCACTTTTATACTTTCATTTTTCAAGTAGTTCAACTATTGAGTTGTATTTCACTATTAGAAAGATATATATAATTGAAGTTATAATAAATTAATTGAAATTAAATCAAGTAAATCGAATAAGTTTACTCAAGATAAACATTTTAGATGCCCATTTCAAATGAACTTCTTGCTAAATAATGATATCTTTTCATTTCTTATTTCTATTTGAATAACTATGTAACCATCAAACTTTTGTTAATGGGTTAATTTATTAATTGC
Source organism: Labia minor (assembly GCA_963082975.1). Taxonomy (NCBI): domain Eukaryota; kingdom Metazoa; phylum Arthropoda; class Insecta; order Dermaptera; family Spongiphoridae; genus Labia; species Labia minor. Next base: position 33,913,340 of record OY720348.1, on the reverse strand, counting down.
ATTTTATTTTTATTTTAAGTTTTTTATCTTCTCAAAAACATTATTTCTCTTAATTATATATAATATTTTCTCTTAAAACATAATTTGTTAATATTTTTTCCTAATCTAAATAGATTAAATTTCTATATATATATTCTCAAATTATATATTTATTTTATTTATAAGGTTTTACTTAAACCACAATTATAAATAGTTATATTCTATTAAAAGGTAAAAAAAATATTTTTAGAAATATTTAAAAAAACAAGATAGATTCCGAATAATAATTTATGGATAATATGTAGGAAAAAAAATTAAATAAAAAATAATAATAAGAAAAATACACGTGCGATGCCGGGATTATTCATAATGCACGAATGAAACGTGCCCAAGGGTCAGATGAAAAGCTTAGTTTAGTAACCACCAATTCGATAAGAATAGAGAATAAGACCAATTCTAAAGAAAAAAAATATAGATTATGAATTGTAACAACTTTTTTTATATTTAACTATTGTTCCCAGAGCGATTACCAAGTCAAGGATTACTAACTTTCAATTTTTTTATTTCTAATTTTATATTTTATTGCATATTTATATAAATTACCTAGATATTCTATTATTAGTCTGAAATTATTTCTAATTTAATTCTGAGTTTTTTCATTGAATTGTTGTATTCTTTTTGAAGCACCCCTAACTGAAGGGATACCTGAAGGGATCCTTAACTTAATGTAATACAAAGACCCACTTTTGAACAACATTTTTTTTTTTTTTTTTTTTTTGCAGATCCCATTCTAACCCTAGGCATTTTTCCTTTTTTCTAAAATTAATTTATGACTCAATGATCACTATATTATGATAAATATACGTAAAAATGTATTATATTAATAAACGTCTTAGGCTTTTATAATAACAAAAATGAACATTTTTATTTGGTAAAAAATAAATTTGGATAACAAAAAATAATAGTGAAAAGAATTAATTAATTATCTACAGTAAAGTAAAAACTTATTGAAACCATTCTTTATAATTTTACTACATTCTCAGGTTCTTTGTAGTTTGAGAACCCTCCATATGTTATGCGTCATAGGTTGAAAAACACGAAAAATTATGTTTAACATAGTATTTTTAATTAAACTATAGTTAAAAGCGATAGTTAGATAGTTAGAACCCATTATTTTGTGTTTTACTTTCCCTTATCTTTATTTATTCTGCCTCGATTTTTGGTGGAAAACCTAGTCTGGTCATTCATATATAAAAAAAATGCTGTGCACATTTTGACAATAGATAATAAAAAAAACTTGAGTGTCTCAAATCGACTATCTCGCAATTTGAATTGGATTAAATAACATATATTATATTTAAATTAAATTTAATTAATTATAAATGAAAATTAATAAATAATATTTATTGAATCAGCGTGTGTTTGGCTCTTTGTTGATGGCACCACGTCACGTGCTGGCGCGTGATTTGCAATGTTAAAAAATTAATTCCGGTATTTTCAGCGATTCAATCAAGCTGAAATTATATATATAGCAATTTTATACAATTTTTAATCATGTGAAAAACTTTCAAACATATATCTTTATTTTTACGGTCAGTTTAGAGGAAAAAAATCAAAATGTTATAAGTAATGACCCTTTTCCGGGTGAGCTACATTTCTCAAAAGTTGATAGAAAACTACGAATTTGAATAATGCCCGTATACCAAATTTCATGATTCTAGCTCAAACCATTTTTGCGTAATCTTGGTTACATACATACACACACACACATATATACATACACACACACACATACATACACACACACGCACAGACATTTTTCTCAACACATGTGAAAATGAGGGACCTTCAAAACGTATAAGAACATCAAAATCTCGACATCGAAAATTTTCATGATCGCAATACTATCTCTGGCGAGATAGTAAAAATAAGAAGGTGAGAGGGGAAGGATGCATTCAAATGATTTCCTCATCTTCAAAATATAATTGTAATAAATACACACACATCATTCCAAAGATGTTTTTACATAATGGCTGTTATTTTATCCTTTTATAATTTAATAGAGATGGACAGGTTAAAAAGAAAGTCAATACTCAATATGAAAAAGCTAAAAGAAGAAAATTAATACTTTATCTGTAAATATATCTTATGAATAAAGTGTATAAAGTGTGTTAATATGTATCTATCTAAATATATATATAAAATCTAATATATATTTATAAAATAATTTTCATGTGAAATCTAACTGATTTAATTAAAAGAGATTGAAAGTAATTAAAATGCACACCTTTGTTGGTTTTACTTAATATATCAAACTAATCCTATTAATCAAGCAAGATCTTTCATGCACTTATAGGTATTCATATCAATTTATTTATTTATCAATGAATTGATTTTCTGATCTTGAAAACGGTTACAAGATTTTTATTAAATTCATCTAAGGAAATTTTAAAGAAATCTAAAATCAATTTTGAGATAAATAATTGGAATTCATTTTTGGTAAATTAAAATAATTAATAAATAATATATATTAAATTAAAAAATTGCAATGATTCATGAGGTTTAGTAATCTATCTTGAGGATATTATTCTGCTATAAATTTTATTATAAATATTATTATTAATATATATTACATTTTTCGAAGAATGTCATAATTTCAATTTTTAAATCAATTATTAATTTGATTTTAATATAATAACATAATAATAGTGGTTTGTAATTAACCTAAAAAAATACATCAGTGAGAATGTATTAATTCGCTTAAAGAGAATGTATAATGGAAAAGTATAAATTAGTCGCATTTTATTGTATATTATTATTAACAAATATTTTATAAAATATGTTAAATAATATAATTATTGATTAATAAATAAAAATATTTGATTTTAATGTAAATATTTAATTATAGGTAATAAATTAAATTAATAAATTTATGAAAATAAACTGGTGAGAGAGATGAGTGTCCTACTTTGATTTGAGAGATGGACATGTTAATTGGATGAATTCATATTGCACTTTTTATTCTGTCCACTGCGAAAGAGAAAAATAAAATCAATCACTCACAAATACAAATCAGAATTACTCTTAAAAACCTTCACTAATTTTTACATACAATTCAATGGTTAATGTGAAACTGAGAATTGTTCCAAAGACACTGACTAAATGAGAATATATATATTTCTATACTTCAAGACTAATTAGAGAAATGAGCTGACAATAAATCCTTAATTACTTTTAGATAAATAAAAATGTTAAAAAAATGTGTTTAAAATTTTATATTTCACTTTTGTATGCTACGAGAGCTTTAGTGGGAACAAGGAAACATATCCACCTATTTATGACCCTCTCTTTATATTATTATAAACAAAATTATTTATTATATTATAATTATATTTCTATAAACCTGGAAAAAAATTATATAGAAATACTAATTTATATAAAGTAATAAAATAGAATTTGTGTCCTCCTATTATTTATTTTGATCCTATTTATATGTATCTATCAATAATTGTTTAAATAAATATCAATTCTAAGTTTTAAATATATACAAATTTCCTGACAATATCCAAAGACATATACTCCTATATATATATATATATATATATATATAGTTTGTAATTAATGGGATAGTTATTGAGTTAATGCAGGGAAGGGTAGGGGGAAAAATTAAAGAATCTCTTGTGTATAATATACGAACTAGATTTATCAAAAAATTTATTATGTTTCCATTTAATGAATAAACTTAACAACGCATGTGGATATTTTTAATTAAATAAGCATTGATTAAAATAATCAAGTTTATTTTTTTTTTGTTTTGTTTTGTTTTAATAAAACCAGTCCATTCGCTGAAATTCGAAATTAATTAGCTTATCATTGTACTGAAACAGTATATACTGATACAGCTATAACAATCCTATTAATTAAGCCAACACAAAAAATAGTTTTATTTTATTTTATTAACTATCCATTTTGTTCTAATAAATGTTTTGCATGATTATTACTATTATTACTTTAATAAAGAAAATTTCAGTTTTTATGTTTTTGATTTCGGATTTAAAATAAAAACAATCTTCTCTAATAGTTTGATCATTTCATTGTATAATTATATTTAGTGAATGTATCATAAATAGATAAAGAGAAAGAAAAAAATATTGAGACACCAATTGTGGATTGTTAGGCCCGATTCACACACAAGTGGCGTATGGCACTGGCGTGGTTCTGGCGTGGTTCTGATCAGCTAGTAAAATATATATATAAAGATATATATATGAAATAAAAAATTATAAAAATTATATAAAAATAAATTGACATTAAATAAATAAATCAAAATCAGAGAGAGGCGTATATATAAAGATATATATATAAAAGAAAAAATTATAAAAATTATATAAAAATAAATTGACATTAAATAAATAAATCAAAATCAGAGAGAGGCGTTAACAACGATGATAACACAAAAAACACGTTTTTAAAATTAAATGCTGGCAAAATATAAAATTTGATTAAAAAGTTGAAATGAATAATGAAATGGTCTAGAAGTGGCGTGCCAGTCCTACGAGCCACCGGTGGCGTCGGAGTGGAGTGGTCTTCGTGCCATTTTCCACGCCTCCAACACGCCATATCTGTGTGTATTGAGTCATAAGCTAACGCAATTACATTAACAAACCTGTTCCACGCCAGAACCACGCCAGTGCCATACGCCACTTGTGTGTGAATCGGGCCTTAGGTGGGAAAGTTTCAACCCCAAATCACTTCTATTAAATCCATTTTTGAAAAAGAGAAATTATTTTCAGATTCTACGGCTTTTTAAAACGTATCTATGAAGAACAACATTTTTAAGAAATCTGTTTAAATTTCAAACGAAATTGCAAGAGTCAACAGAATTTTCTATAAATTTAAGACTTAAATATATAAATATACAATTTAATATTATCTACTCTTTATTAAAACTAGGGGGGATGGTCATTCGTATTAACGAAAAAGCTGATCGAAACCTAAATTAATATAGAGGCAGCTAGTTTCAGCCATAATACAAATATATCAAAAATATAATTAAAATACAATAATAATATAAAAATATTCATATGAAATATGTAAATAAAAAATAAATATGATTGACCAATGTTTAACTGTTACATCACACATATAGACACACACTTTAAAATTCAACATGACTATAAAAAAATATGGAGTGTCTCCACTCGACTATCTCGCAAATTAGAATTGGATAAACAAGCTTTTTCTATATTTGAAAATTAATTAAAATTTTATTCTATCCGATCATAGGATTTAAGGTTTTTAACATAATTTTCGCTGATAACATTTTATTGAAAAAACAAGACGTTTTAACTTAATACTATATTTTCGTGAGTTGCCCAAATTTATAAAATAGCATTTGTTTTCAACTGCTTTTAACTGCATTTAACTTTTTTGATAGTTTTGATAAAAATTAAATACATTACCAGGTACTAGACTGGGACGTAGCAATTGATGTACCTATTAAATCGATTATATGGAATATTCAATCACATATATTACATATATTTATATGGATAGTGCAATTTGAATATGTATTAAACAGGGATATTATAATACGTATACATGCGCACCAGCGCGTGTTTGGCTCTATGTTGATGACACCACGTCACATACTGCCGCGTGATTGGCAGTCAACATGTTGAAAAATTTTAAAAATTAAGTCCGGTAGTTTCAGCGATTCAACCAAGCTGAAATTCTATATGTAGTAGTTTTATACAATTTTTTAATCATGTGAAAAACTATCAAACTTATATATATTTTTAGTTTTACGGTCAGTTTAGAGGAAAAAAAATCAAAACGTGGTAGGTAATGACCCATTTCTGGATGAGCTAGATTTCTCAAAAGTAGAAAACTACAAATTTTGAATAATGCCCGAATACCAAATTTCATGATTCTAGTTCAAACCGTCTTTGCGTAATCTTGTCTACACACACAGAGAGACATTTTTCTCAGCCTTAGTGAAAAAGACACAGGGGCCTTTAAAACGTATAAAAAGATCAAAATCTGGACATCGAAAATTTTCGTGATCGCAATATTATCTCTGACGAGATAGTAAAAATAATTGGACCTCTTTTATTCTCTTGTCATAACTAGAGTATAATTCAGTAAGGCGCGAATATTACAATATAATAAATAAAATGAATAAAATAAGCAACTAATGAGAATAAAAAAAATAAATAATTTTAAAATATAATTTTCAAAAAGTAAAAAAACAATTAGAATCAAAAGTTTTCTTACCCTGAAGATTTAATATTTAATATTTCTAAATGCGAAACAAAGAAACATATGGAATAAAACAATTTAATTGCAATTTACCCTCTTTCTTTTATTATGTACGAGTACGTCAAAAAAAGTTAGTGTGAGATACCCTGAACCTACGATACATATATATATATATATATTATAAATTTTTCCAAGTATTTCTCAGATATTATTCCACATTATTCTTGCTCATGTTTCATTTTTTTGTAAATTTTCAAACATTAATATATATATATATTCACAGCTATTCAAATGAATTCAATTCAATCGCTTTAAAATGAATAATTTCTTTCTTAGACTACTATTGTGTTACGGGTTAAGGGTAGGTTGAAAAGATATGTAAAAATATGATGGATATAAAAATAAAAAGTAAATAAAGAAAAAATAAACCCGTTAATAGCAATTAAACATAATCTAAGTTAAATTCGTGTTTAAAAAACGTGAAAGAGGATTAATTTAAAATTATATATTTTACATATATATATAAATATATATATATGACACAATAATATATTAACATATATGGTAAATATAGTAAAAGTTGTATATCTAATTTTCTTAAATAGTATAATAATGGATTTTTGTCTATTTATTTAATTTAATTATATAATTTAAACTAGAAACCATTCAAATCTGGATTGGATTAACCTACTATTCAGGTCTTAAACATTTTCTTAATAGCGAACCCTATCTCTCTATCAAACACACACACACACACACACAGAAAATAAAATAAAAATAATTTAAATAAATATTCCTAGATGAAGAGTTTAATAAAGTTAAGATATAAATTTCATTTTATTCATTTAAAAATTCAATTTTTTTAAGCTTAATTATTTCATCATAATGAATATTTTCTTGTTTGATACATATTTATATATATATATATATAAGTATTTAATTTTAATTAATCAACGATTTTTTTTACTTCTAGTCTAGTCTGGATGGCCCTAATACAGAAACTCTAATCTTAGTTTATTTATTTATTTATTTATTATTAAATTAATTCTATTATATTATAGAGAGACATTCTATCTATTTTTATTCTATATTTAAAAATTCTCCTGCATCAATAGAAAAACAAATTTATATGAAAATTAAAAATTAAAATATATCAGTTGTTGTGACATCAATCATGCTTTATAATTATATAAAATCCGATAATAAAGAAATTAATCTCCCTTCATTTCAGCATCAATTTTATATTTTTTTGAAGCGTTTCCTGCATCTCAACTATCTAATTTAAGTATTTGATTGCTGCTTTTGTTTTATAATTATTTCCAGGTTAACTAGTTCATCTCCGGATAATTGTCTTTTCTTTAAAGTTTATTATAACGTGCATGCGCCACCCTGAAATGGATTGATAATAGTCGCTCCCAATGAGAAATCTCCCCAGCTCCTACTCCAAATTTTATTGTTTCCGGAATGAGAGTAAAATTATTATCTTTGAATGCATAAATGGAAAATATTTATTCTAATTAAAAAAAAAAAATACTAACAGATAATTATATATATATTTTAATAATATCTATAAACTGTATTTATTTTATCCTTTCATATAATTTTCTAAAAAGATTCACATTTAACTTTCTATTCAATGTCATAAGTCCATTTATTCTATAAGAGAGACATTCAATATATTTAAATGCATAAATAACTTTCGACATCACTAGAATCTTTGTTTATTGACCAACTTATAGTATTGAATGTCATATGATTATTTTATTGAATTTTCGATTATACTAAAATATTTGTTTTGAAATATATTTTCAGGTTGTCAAACCCACACACACACACCACCATCTAGATTCAGTTCTACGAAATTTGAACTAAACTAAACACGAAACGGATATTAATTAAAACTCTTCAACTTTGGGCTAGGTCCACCTCCACCACAAGACCCTTTGCACTTTATAACATAAATGGTGTTTGGTCACCGCGCATGAATGCAAAACTTCAGATTGCGGGTTTTCAATCCCTTCTGCTCTCAAAGGAATTTTTTTTTGTTCAAATATAGTTGCGAAGGCGTACAATTGGCAAGGGCTCCTACTCACTTCCTTATTCCAAACATCTTGACATTGGAAATTGGAACAGATTTTGGAATTGAGAAATAAATTTTGACCGTTTATTAATTATACACATTTATATAAATAATTATAACGTTTAAAGGGGATATCTTATAAACATTTAAATCAGATCAATTATTTTTTACTTTTTAGATCAATTAAAAATAATAAAATCATCAAATAATCTTATATATAATATTTATTTATATTTTTTCAAATAAATCAAACTTATACATATTATTATTTTTTTATTTTTTATTTTTGTTTAGAATCTAAAATCTAAAAGGACGATGTTTTAACCAAATTATACATCAGGCATGAAATCAATTAGAGACTCATTTCATTTATTTAAATCAGCTATTCTCAAAGGGGTCCATGTGGACCCCCTGGGGGTTATGGGACTTCATGGGGGTCTATGTTCACCAAGGGGTCTTTTGGGGGTCTATGGATGTCTCTTTAGTAAAAAGTAAATTGAAAGGGGAGATTTAAGAATAAAACTTGGTAATTTTAGGTCAAACAAAAGAAATTGCACAAAAAAACGTCAAGTCCATCCATCACACTAATATTATAATTTTGTAAAATATTAATGTTTTTTTTTATTATGTATTAAATTTGATCATTAAAAATATAGATATAATTATTGATATTTCAGTTTCTTTCTTCTGTACAATTTCCCCTCATTTTCCTATTACTATGTGTTTTAAAATGAGTCGTCTGTGGTAACTTTTGCACACACACAATTAGATGTATATATATATATATATATATATATATATATATTCCTTAGGTAGGGGGTATATGAAAAAAATAAAATTCCTACAGGGGGTCTATGGAAGAAAAAGTTTGAGAACCCCTGATTTAAATATACATATATATAGTATAGAATTAATATAGGTCAAAAATTGAAATTCAAGTTTTTAATGAAAATACCTGTTTCAAGATCTCCTGAATTCAAAAGATATAGTTACGCAAAATTATCATTATGTTGTGTAAAAATGTAAGTGTTTGAAACTTAAATGCACTATTTAAGATATATATATATATATATATATGCCTGGGATGTTACAGCAAATTTTTTGCTAAAATCGGCTAACAGGAAGTGTCACTTTACATAAGCGATTTTACACTGTTTTGCAGTTTTCTCTAAAACGGCTATAACGATTTTTGTTGAACTCGTTCCATCAATGTCAAACAAAATAAATTATCTTTCACATCAAGAAGATTTTATTCACTTTGAAGTACTATAAAAGGGCTTAAATGCCGAATTTTCAAAATAGCTTTCTCTAAAATACCTTTTTTTATTTTTTTTTAAATAATTAATGCTCTCATGTTGTTAATAATTATAAAAAAATGGATAAATATAAAATATGAACAAAATTGATCATTTATTTGAGAAATAAATTACAAAAAATGTCTAAAAAAAAGTAAGTGGTAAGTGAAAGTTGTTTGATATCGTCGCACAAGTTTATATTCATATTTTAAAGCACACCTTATTTATTTAACAACACAAATTATAATTATTATGGTTACATTTTCGGCACAAGTATGTAAACCAAACGTAACTTAATGTAATATTCCTGAACTACGGGATTTGATATCGGTGGATCAAACCCACTAAGCTCAGAAAAATTTAATTACATATGGTTATAATTATAATAATTATAAGAACAAAAATAAAATATCTAGGATGATTTATTAGATCCCCTTAATAAAAAAATAAAAAACTAAAGAAGCATACAGATATTCATATTAAATTTAAAAGAAAGAAAATACAAGATAATTAATTCTATGTAATTCTCGTATCTATCTTTGTGGCTCTACGGAACTCGAAAGTTCTTGGCCGCAGCAACCACATTCCTCCAAGTATTCCTAACCTGAGCTGTACCTATCCAACTTATATTTTCTCTCATCTCTCACGTCTTTTCCTACATTATTCATTCACCGCATCCTTGGTGTTTCGGACGTTTCCCAATCGGCTTTTCCACAAATATATTTTTCGCTAGTCTAGCATTACCCATTCTTGCTACGCGTCCTGCCCAACACAACCTTCTTGATTTTATTACTCTAACTATGTCTGGAGACATACAATTCCTCGTCAATACAAGATAATTATTTATATAAAAATAATTTAATCCAATGAATGTCATAAAATAAAAAAATATATAACAAAATATATACTTCTCCCTCTAGTCGATTTAAAACTATGAGGAGTTAAATTAATTAGACTCAAGTTACTTATTGTTATTATTTATTTATAAATCCTTATTATTAAATAAATATTAATATATTTATCTTTCAGTATTAAGATACTTTTCATATAATATTAATATACTTTAATCAATGTTTAAAATCATAAATAAATTTACAAACACTGATTTAGTTTTATTTTAATTAACTGAAAATTACTTTTATAGGGGTTTATTATTGAATAAATATTAATATATTTATCTTTCAGTATTAAGATACTTTTCATATAATATTAATAGACTTTAATAAATGTTTAAAATCATAAAATAAATGTACAAACAGTAATAGAGTTTTATTTTAATTAACTTTTATAAGGGTCGATGAGAGGAATTTCAAAAATTTTATTAGGGTTAATAAATTAAACTTTGGCGACCTATGATCTAGAATTTAGATGTTTGGGTGGCTGGACATAAAAGAAAAAATATAATAAAATAAGTTGACCTGTGGCCAGGTCCGAACCGACCGACGGTTTAAAGTAAATTAATTTCCAGCTATAGAAACAATTTCAAATAATTTTAATATATCTACTAATGTAATAAAGACAGATATGGATACATAAATAATAAATATAAACATTTTTAATTTTATTTTATTTATAATATATATATGCAAGACCAGGCTGTGACGTCATGAATGGCTGGATGACGTCATATAATTTTAAATCAAGAAAAAACTAATAAATATGATTTTTTTCGAGGATAAAACCAATACAAAATGCATGATTCGTGGTGATATATAAAAAAATCTCCTTTGGTGTGAAAATAACCCTTTCCTTCCTATCGTCGATCGCTAATACTACCACTTCCGGTTTCCGGAATTGCACCAAAAGTTGATCAATTCATCCCACTGATGCATTAAGTAAATATACCAAATTTCATCAAAATCCGTTCAGCCGTTCAGGCTGTACACATCTATACGGACGGACGGACGGACAGACATCATGCTAAAAATACTTTTTACCGACCGACGATAGTAAGGGAGGTATTGTTTTCACACCAAATTTCACATGTGGAGATTTTTACATATCTCCACGAATCATGCATTTTCTAAACAGAAAAAAGTATTTTTAGCATGATGTCTGTCCGTCTGTCCGTCCGTCCGTATAGATGTGTACAGCCTGAACGGCTCAACCGATTTTGATGAAATTTGGTATATTTACTTAATGCATCAGTGGGATGAATTGATCAACTTTTGGTGCAATTCCGGAAACCGGAAGTGGTAGTATTAGCGATCGACGATAGGAAGGAAAGGGTTATTTTCACACCAAAGGAGATTTTTTTATATATCACCACGAATCATGCATTTTGTATTGGTTTTATCCTCGAAAAAAATCATATTTATTAGTTTTTTCTTGATTTAAAATTATAGGACGTCATCCAGCCATGCATGACGTCACAGCCTGGTCTTGCATATATATTATAAATAAAATAAAATTAAAAATGTTTATATTTATTATTTATGTATACATATCTGTTTTTTATTACATTAATAGATATATGAAAATTATTTGAAATTGTTTCTGTAGCTGGAAATTAATTTATTTCAAACCGTCGGTCGGTTCGGACCTGGCCACAGGTCAACTTATTTCTGTTAAGAAAATGCATGATTCGTGGAGATAAGTAAAAATATCCATATGTGAAATTTGGTTTGAAAACAATACCTCCCTTACTATCGTCGGCCGGTAAATATTAGTAACAGTTATATTTTAACTTACGTAGATTCAAAGAAATTATTGAAATAATAAGAATATGTAATAAAATAAATTAAATTTTAATACCAATGAAGAATAGCATTTGTCTTTGCGTTAAATATATTTATATATAAAAGAAATAAACGTGTTAAAAAATAATAAGAACATGTTGATATTTTTATGTCATCATTTAAATAAATAATTTTAACTTGGGAAAAAATTTTCTAATAATCGTAGGGTGGCTGGACAAATAAAAAGAATCCACTTCAAACAGTTTTCTACATCTCTTACTGTAAGTGGTTGATATTAACGTCAGGCACTCTTTGATTGTTACTCCCCTATCATGAGAGGCTCTTGGATATTTAAATCAAATGAAAAAGGAAACAAAACAAATATAAGGTCTTAAATTTCTAAATACATCTCAACCATAATTCGTAACATTCAACAAAAATAAAAAACACCCAAGAGTAAAAGGAATTATTTTACTGCTATCAGTCTTTGATAATTATATTAGCTTTAAGGAATTAATTGGAGAGGGAATTTAATACAAAATTATTATCTGTTTCAATCTTTAGAATTTAAAATTAAAAACAAGAAAGTGTTCAGTGTTTTTCGCTTAATTTAGCACAGTTAAATACCACTATATTTTCCACTAATGTAAGTTTTCAAATAAATACAAAATCTAACATAAAATAAATCTGGAGTGTCTCCACTCGACTATCTCGCAATTTGAATTGAATTAAATAACATATATTATATTTGAATTAAAAATTTAATTAATTATAAATTAAAATTAAAAAATAATATTTATTAAACCAGCGCATGTTTGGCTCTTTGTTGATGGCACCACGCCACGTGCTGGCGCGTGATTTGTAGTGTTAAAAAATTAATTCCGGTACTTTTAGCGATTCAATCAAGCTGAAATTATAGATAAAGCAGTTTTATACAATTTTTAATCATGTGAAAAACTATCAAACATATATCTTTATTTTTACGGTCACTTTAGAGGAAAAAAAATCAAAACGTTGTAGGTAATGACCCTCTCTGATGAGATAGTAAAAAGTATTCATTATATATAGTGGGCATACTAGATCAAAATATCAATCTTTGCACATGTTTATTTTAACAAAAAGATTAACTATATTTTGTAAGATATGTGAAAAGTAGAAATGAAACAATAAATTATCCATTATCCCATTTCATAATTCATTAAGCCATTCAATATATATATTACAATTAAAATTATAAATCTAATTTAATTGAAGTGTATAAAATATTTTACCTTTATTTTGAGGGAAAGCATGGATATCGAAACTTTAATAATATTCAAGTTTCAGAAGACAGTATACAGAATATCATATTCTATTATTATTATTGAAAGTTTTCCAAGCCTTGAAATGTTTCAAGTTAAATAACATATTAGCAGACTTGATCTTATGCGACAACGAAAGTAGCTATTGACATGTTCCAGTAACCCATTGTATTCCTCTAGAATTGATTATTAATGCTTTCAGACTGCTTAATGGAAGTAACTTCCAATGGCTATCAAAGTTCAGTAAAGAAATTATAGAAATGTATTTTAACTTATATTAAGTTTGTAAATGGAATACAATTTTATATATATTTTGAATATAATTAAAATTTATTTTTTAGTTAAAAACATTTATAATTTTTAATAATTAACTTGCAATTCTATATTAAATGTGAAAAGAATTGAAAATTAATTTAATAAAATTCATTTTAATGTAATGTACCTGTAGTTTCAAAAGGTGTTAGCCTTTGAATGATATTAACTAATAAGCATTATGAAAATAACGAAAAATTATGTAATTAATCAGAAATTATGGAGATGGAAAATAAATTGTTTAAATTTATTAATTTTTATTATTTTAATATTTTATTAAATTTTATTTTATTTTATTAAATTAAATTTTATTATTAAATTTTATTTTATTAAATTAATAGTTATGTCAATTAATTTTTTGTGCATAAATAAACATATATAAAAAACTATATGATTAATTGAAATATTGTAAATATTAGAAAAATAAAAATAAAAATATAAATATTAAAAACATCTTTTTTATTGTATTCTTTGCGCTACTAAATGACAACATGTTTATATCAAATTTTTAAAAATTAATTTCTGCGGTTATTAATTAGATATTATTAAAATTTATAGTCTATGAACAGAAATGAAAAATTCTAAAGTCACTTTTGGATTCTAGAGGACATGAAACGCGAATATACGCAAAAAAATATAAATTCTGAGCAATGTGTAGATAAATTTTTTTTATTTATACTGCACTGTGCTATATATATATATATATACTCTGTGATTGGTTATTACCGACCGACGATAGTAAGGGAGGTATTGTTTTCACACCAAATTTCACATGTGGAGATTTTTACATATCTCCACGAATCATGCATTTTCTAAACAGAAAAAAGTATTTTTAGCATGATGTCTGTCCGTCTGTCCGTCCGTCTGTCCGTCCGTATAGATGTGTACAGCCTGAACGGCTCAACCGATTTTGATGAAATTTGGTATATTTACTTAATGCATCAGTGGGATGAATTGATCAACTTTTGGTGCAATTCCGGAAACCGGAAGTGGTAGTATTAGCGATCGACGATAGGAAGGAAAGGGTTATTTTCACACCAAAGGAGATTTTTTTATATATCACCACGAATCATGCATTTTGTATTGGTTTTATCCTCGAAAAAAATCATATTTATTAGTTTTTTCTTGATTTAAAATTATATGACGTCATCCAGCCATGCATGACGTCACAGCCTGGTCTTACATATATATTATAAATAAAATAAAATTAAAAATATTTATGTTATACCCATATCTGTTTTTTATTGAATTAATAGATATATTAAAATTATTTGAAATTGTTTCTGTAGCTGGAAATTAATTTATTTCAAACCGTCGGTCGGTTCGGACCTGGCCACAGGTCAACTTATTTAACTCTGACGTGGAAAGTACGTGGTAGTCACATTAATGTGACTGGACTGTATATATATATATATATATATGTATATTTATATTAATTTATATTAATTAATGGACTGTGTATATAAAGTGCCCAATGTTCAAGAACTTGTACGTGCCCATCCGACAATAAATATAAAAATTAATTCGAACAATTCCAAGAATTATTGAAATATTTAATATTAATATTATATATTAGTTTGTAATAATACATCAAATATCATTTTAATTAAATAAATTCAGTTAATAAAATTATTTGAATTTAATATATATGTTCGTTTATTTCTCAAATAATATAAAAATAATAATATTCATGTATATATATAAACATACACACTTATACACACACATATATATATAATGTTTTCCAAAGTTAGAGTAAGATAGAAATTCTAAGATAGAAATTCTCCTTGTTTGACTTGGTTTTATTTATTTATTTTCGACTCTGTGTTGTATTTTATATTTTGAATTTCTTATATATGTTTGTGATTTAATTTGAATTGTATAAAGCCATACGCTAAATAAATAAAATTAAGATAGAAATATGGTAAATGGTAGAAATTAAAAAATTTACGTATTCATCAGATTAATTTTTAAATAAAAATCATAGCTAAAATAAGAATTTGTCTGTAAATAAACCAATTGATAAAAAACAATTAAAATTAAATCTTATTGTCTCAGTGATTTATTAATAATTATTGACAAATATATGAGTTAGGTGGGGGTGTCATGTAGAGTTTCGAAATTTATGTTAAAAACACAGAGAAGAGATAAAATGATAATGAAGCAATTTGATTTTTTAATATTATAATCAATAATTACAAAATAATTTGAATATCTGTCTTTAAGAATGTAAACTATGAAATAAATAACATTACATTTTCAATTGGAATTTGATGTAGTGGGACGAGGGTTGGAATGCATACATTTTTTAAAAAAACCTATATTTAATATTCAATTAGGATATAACAAATATTAACTTGAAAACTAATATTCAAAGTTAGTTTTACTCTAAAAAAGTTACTTCAACATTTATTTCATTATTTTTTCATAATATTAAAAATTTATAATAAAAGTCAAAGAAATTCATTTCAATCTTTCATAACAAATTCAGATAAAATAAATGAATAAATAAGAAATGAAATGTAAAAAATCTACCTTTTATATGAAGGTGATGTGATCTTGAAGGGACGCCGCTGCCAAGAGGCCAGTTCCGGGGTTGACACGTCTGTAATCAGAAAATCATCGGCCAATCAGATTTAGGAGGAGGAAGTTATTGTATATTGTTTCTATGATTTAAGACGAAAACCTGTCATGACTTGTATTTATTTTTCTGCGCATTAATTACTGCACACGCGTTTATTCCATCCGCACCCTCTTTCTCTTTTTATTAAAAGAAAAAACACTCATCGATACAATCAACGAATTGTTATGTAATATTAAATGGAAATTCAAATATTTGTTAATTTAAATATTAATAAACATTATATTTAAAAAGCAAATGAATTGTTTTGGAAAAAATTCAATAAATTAGTGAATATCGAAAAATATTGAAGCATTTATAATTAAAAATACCAATAAAGGTTTTATTAATACATATAATACCTATACTATTGGAAAAAACATTACTTTATGATACATTAGGAGGAATTTAGACTATATAATATTAAAGTAAATAGTTCACCGAACAGTAGACATAGAGTATTTTAAATTAATTATCATTTAGAGAAATGTAGAGATGTACTTAAAAGATCTTGTAAATAAATGAATATTTATATATATATATATATATATATGTACATAGCTATATATATATAACTTCTCGTATACTACATAAGAGATATACTATATACTTCTATATTATAGTTAAATATTAGCTTTATCTTTCAAAATTAATTTAATAAACCATCTCAATAATCTTTGTCATTTATTGACTTAAACAGAAAAATCAATGAAAATATTATAATTTTTCTCTATAAAAACTTTCTAGAAAGAGTTACATATAAACATATATTTATTGCTCCTATAACATTAGCTAGATTGATAGGACACAATTTATTTTATTAAAATTAAAATTTCAATTTTAGACTTGTTCTATATCTAAGTCGCTAGTTTTAAGTCGTTTTTTCTTCTCGTCAGTCAAAAAAGTATAAAAATGAACAAATGGCTAGCATTTCCAAAAAATTTTCAGAAAAAAATCGGAGAATTAGATTTAGGTGGAGGAAGTTATTGTATATTCTATATAAAAAAAGGTTTTTTCTGCTTCTTGTTCAGAATTTAAAATTTTTTGCATATGTTCACGTTTCATTACCTCTATAATCCAAAAGTGAGTTTAGAATTGTTCATGTCTGCCTTTCTGCCTGTTGCATTATATGGGTGGGAGGCATGGTCTATGACCCTGGGAGATGAGAGTAGATTCAGAGTATTTGAGAATAGGATTCTTCCCTGCATTTATTGACCAAAGAAAGATGAGGTCACCGGGGAATGGGGGAGACTGCATAAAAAGAAATTGCATGTCCTCTGCATCTTCAGAAATAGTTAGGGTTATAAAAGGGAAAAAGCTGCGATAGGCAGGGCACGTGGCTTGAATGGGAGAGGAAAAAGATATTGGTGGGGAGACCGATTGGAAAACGTCCGCTTGGAAAACCAAGGACACGTAGGAAGGGACGTAAGAGAGATGGGACAAGGGCTCAGGATAGGGACTCTTGGAGAAATGTGGTTATTGCGGCCAAGAACTTTCGAGTATCGTTGAGCCACAGAGATAGATAGATATACCATATACAATAATAATGTATATAATTAATTTACTGTGATTAAATTAAAATATATTTTAAATAAGAACACAAAAAGAAATGAATGTTTTATCTAATATACTGATTGAAACAAAATGGATGAAAACCTTTTACTACTTTCAACCAAATACTATGTACCACTAGGGCCTAGGTGTGAAGGCGCTCTGAGCAGCTAGTAAATAAATAAAATTGTTTAAGCAGATAAATGCTCTATCAAAATTTAATTCCCCTAATTCATTATTATGTGTGTGTGTGTGTGTAGTAAGATGCCACTATTTCACATATGAAATGCCTCTTCTTGCTTAACCTTGAAATATTAATAAATAAATAAATAAAATTGTTTAAGCAGATAAATGCTCTATCAAAATGTAATTCCCCTAATTCATTATTATGTGTGTGTGTGTGTGTGTAGTAAGATGCCACTATTTCACATATGAAATGCCTCTTCTTGCTTAACCTTGAAATATTAATAAATAAATAAATAAAATTGTTTAAGCAGATAAATGCTCTATCAAAATGTAATTCCCCTAATTCATTATTATGTGTGTGTGTGTGTGTGTAGTAAGATGCCACTATTTCACATATGAAATGCCTCTTCTTGCTTAACCTTGAAATATTAATAAATAAATAAATAAAATTGTTTAAGCAGATAAATGCTCTATCAAAATGTAATTCCCCTAATTCATTATTTTTACTGTTTGGCTCGAACATTTCCATCGTTTAAATTGGAGATATCCCCTGAAGGATCAATGTACCAAAATATCCAATGGGTTAATTAAAAATTACTATTAATAATTAATTTGTATGCAAGCTTCGAAATGTTTTCTATTTACATAGTCCATGGTGCTTGGATTTTTTCTGCCAGTGTATATAAATATTTAATGAATATTAGAAACAATAGGTATTTCGGGTAAATATAACACGTTAGAGTTTAATTGCCGGCTCAAATAAGATATAACATGAACAATAGTCTGAGCCGGCTCCAAGAAACACTTGCCAGTTAAATTAATTTTAATATAAGAGGTTATATGAAAGGTAAGAGGTGAATTGTTATTCTTCTAATTATCAACTCCTTTCCCCTTTCCGAAGATTGGCCTCCTTACTCTTTTATAATAATAAAAAAATATTTATTAAATATATTCAAATACTTTCATTTATTCATTTTAGTATTATTTTGTTTATGTGATTTTCAAAGTAGGAGTAGGATATATATCTGGGATGTACACTTTAGCCTGGAACTATTGTTCATGTTTTATTTTTTTTTCGAAGGAGAAATAAATCATCATAATATTAAATTACAAGCTAATTGGAAATTTGTTTTTACAATCGTAATAAAACAAAACTGATCAATTTTCTATGACAATCATTTGCATCGATTACTGTCTGTCAGTCGAAAAAGAAAATATAATCTCCTACTATTATACTACATTTTTTATTATTATATTTCACACTTGCTAAGATTTCGGCAAAACAAAATAAGTTGACCTGTGGCCAGGTCCGAACCGACCGACGGTTTAAAGTAAATTAATTTCCAGCTATAGAAACAATTTCAAATAATTTTATTATATCTATTAATGTAATAAAAAACAGATAGGCATACATAAATAATAAATATAAACATTTTTAATTTTATTTTATTTATAATATATGCAAGACCAGGCTGTGACGTCATGAATGGCTGGATGACGTCATATAATTTTAAATCAAGAAAAAACTAATAAATATGATTTTTCTCGAGGATAAAACCAATACAAAGTGCATGATTCGTGGTGATATGTAAAAAATCTCCTCATGTGAAATTTGGTGTGAAAACAATACCTCCCTTACTATCGTCGGTCGGTAAAAAATCTTCTAACGTAAAAAAAATTGTTTATTTAAAATATAGAAAATAAGCTGGAGTGTCTCCACTCGACTATCTTGGAATTTGAATTGGATTAAGTAACATATATTAAATTTAAATTATATTTAATTAATTATAAATTATAAATTAAAATTAATAAATAATATTTATTAAACCAGCTGGTGTTTGGCTCTTTGTTGATGGCACCACGCCACGTGCTGGCGTGTGATTTGTAGTGTTAAAAAATTAATTCCGGTACTTTCAGCGATTCAATCAACCTGAAATTATAGATAAAGCAGTTTTATACAATTTTTAATCATGTGAAAAACTATCAAACATATATCTTTATTTTTACGGTCACTTTAGAGGAAAAAAAATCAAAACGTTGTAGGTAATGATCCTCTTCCGGTTGAGCTACATTTCTTAAAAGTTGAGAGAAAACTACGAATTTTGAATAATGTCCATGTACCAAATTTAATGATTTTAGCTCAAACCGTTTTTTCGTAATCTTGTCTACATACACACACACACACACATACATACATACACACTCACAGACATTTTTCACAACCTTAGTGAAAATGATTCAGGAACCTTCAAAACGTATAAAAACATCAAAATCTCAACATCGAAAATTTTCGTGATCTCAATACTATCTCTGGCGAGATAGTAAAAATGCATATAAATATATAGTATATATATGTAGGTATATATAATAGGGATTTATCAATATATTGCTTAATATTTAGAGAAATGAAGAGATGTAATTTTTTAAAAGATCATATAAAAAAAGAATAATACACTAAAATCTCGATATAGAGTGGACCTGTATTTAATGGTCTTCTTGATAGACAAAAAATCTCCTTGATTTTTTAAAAAAAAAAATTTTCAAATTATATCTCTTAGAAGACATGTTTAACACATTCCCGCCGGCTCCATAATTTATCTATTGATTTTATGTGGCGGTAAGACCCACCGGTGGTACATGCCGGCGGGAACGTGTTAACTCACAATTTCTTATTTTTAAAAAACAGTTTTTTTTTAAAAATGTGTACCTACAGTGAGAAAATTTGAAGAGAAATCATTTGCCAATGTTTTCTGTATATACAACAATACATAATCCTAGAGAAGAAGTAGCTAAGGAAGATGTTTTGAAATGGCTAAGAGTAGATGATAATCCGAAATATAATTTTGTTTGTGTTTTATTTATATTTAAATACACTGTATCTTCAACAAAACATTTTTTAACTTATTTGAACTATTTTGAATATACAGGGTGTTCGGGATAAATTTGACATATTTATAATTGATTATATTTTTCTGTAGGTTAGAGGTATTAACATAAACTACTACTCATTTAAAAGTTTGAACCTTTCTTTATTCATATAAGAGATGGCAGAAAGATTGGATGACTGGAAGCCACCTGAATCATGGAAGAGAATAACTTGCATCATGATGATACGCGCCGGCCATCAAAATAAGGATTTTATGACTAATACCCAAAGCTCCCTGAACACAATAAAATCAATCAGGCATAAACTAGAGACTTGCAATGGTGACTAGGAGGATGTAGAAAGAAGAAAGATCCCAAGTAGACGATCTGATTGCGTTTGTACAGCAGAAATCCTCGCAAATCTGCAGAAACAGGTGTTAAAGAACCCTGGCAATTGGAATTCGGGCTTTGTCACGTGAAATGAATGTTGCAACCTCTACTATGAAGCTTGCAGTCAATGAAGACCTTCGCTACAATTCATACAAGTGCCTTAAAGTTCAGCTACTCACAGAAAATAGTTATCTGGAAATTTCTACGACTTCACCAATCCAAATGTTTGGCCTCCAAACTCCCAAGACCTTAACCCCATGCATTATTTTGTATGTGGCACATTTGAAAAAAAAAAAAAAAAAAAAAAAAGACACCAATCATACTTCCAGTAATACAAAAGCCCAGTTTATGGTAAAATTAAAGCAGTTTTTGAGGCCCTTCTCAGAGAGACTGTAGCATCAGCTTGTTCGAGGTTCCGAAGCAGGATTGAAGCTGTGATCGATGCTAATGGTGGTTATTTTTAGTGAATCTTGTTGATAGTATTGTAATTTACTCTGCCTGTAATTTTTTTTTGTCAATTCATTAAATTTAATAGTTAGAAAGAAGATTTTCTTTTTCCTTACGAAACTGTCAAATTTATCCCGAACACCCTTTATATATATATATATATATAGATTATGTTTTCAAATTCAAATTAATAAATCGCCTTGAATTATTATGACGTTTTAATTTTAATACTTTTTGATATTTTTGCTAGTAGGTATATAATAAGATTAAATAAAGAGATAGATAAATAATATAAGATTAAATAACGAAATAGATAAATACTATTTTGAAAAAACATTAGATATTACTATTAATTAATAACATATCATTTTAAAATTGTAATTGGAAAATATCTATTTACTCTATGAATGAAGTCTTCGTTGGATCCTAATAAATTCGATTGTATATATGGCTTCTGGCTCAGTAGGTTCTGCTCTACGTTAATAAAATGACCTTGTCTTGTAATTAAAATACGATTGCAGGACCTAATCAAATCTCTGACTCAAATGGTCACTCCAATTTACGGAGATTGGATCATCTGATTAGCAGGGGCCTTCCAAGATCAACACGTCTGGTGCTTAACGAGAAGGACGTAATGGGGGTTATGGCAACTGATATATTCCACTAGTTATCCACAATATCCACATTTATCTCAGTTGTGTGGTTGGTTTTATTCCCTTATTTAGAAATAAACATTTGAATTGATAGGAGAACAATATTGAATTTCTTTTTTTTTCATTCCCTATATTCACAACAGGAATTTTATTTCAAATTATTTCACTCATAAAATCAATAATCAATATTAAATAAACATAGATGCTTGAATTAACTAAGTGGTAGCGAAATCTATTTGGATTTCCATATCAATAAGTTTTACCTCAGTTTCTAATTCGAGAAAAGTCAAACACTCTTAAGGAGGATGCAATCCATCTTCTTAATGGAAACAATAAGTGCTTTTCTAAACTCAATGTTTAATGACAATTTATTTGTAGTAGTTCTTCAATTTATGTTTATCTATATTTATTTAAAATTATTTTTCTAATTATTAGGTCGAGTCATAAATAACTTCCGTTTGTTATTCATACATTTATTTTTCGATAACACAAAAACAAATAAAAATTAATCTAAAATGTATTCTAACAGTTGATTGGGATGTATTGAGCTTCTGTGATAACTCTCTAGTTGACTGGCGTGGATTTTCTTCCAAAACTGACTTCAAAACATCGTCATCAAAGTCAGAAGGACGACCCATCCTTGGCTCGTCTTTTAAGGTCATGTCTCCAGAACGGAATTTTACAAACCAATTTCTTACTGCCCGATCAGTTATCACTCCTTCACCATATACACTGCAAAGTTTTCGAGCCGTAGCTGTAGCACTATTGCCTTGTTTAAATTCCCAAAGCATCACATGTCGAAAGTGTATTTTTTGATTATCCATTTTAAAGGTATAAATAAAAAAATATTTACGTGCGCACCGAAACGAGGTTGTCTAGAGACTGACCAGTTTATACTTGCTAAGCGAAAACAAAAATCCCTTATCAAGGGGAATCTCATTGTGTACAAACAATACCAAAAGAAGCACACTACTTAGGCGGAAGTTATTTATGACTCGACCTAATATTTGACTTTATAGTGGCCAGGGAAAATTTTTTTTTATAATTAAATAATAATTTGAATCAGATTATTTTCTTATAAAATTAAAAAAGTAACTTTGGAAAATAAGAACCATGACAAAACAAAACTTAGATATATTTTTTGAAAAACATCTGGCTTTTGTACATCCGATGAAAGGATAACTCTTATCTAGTCGGTAACCGCCTAAGAGGTATAGTATGATGAGTATAACAGATACTCTCATTTTATTTTTATTTTCTTGATCGAAGGAGTTTACTTTTTATTTCAATTTGGCTTCGCAATTTTGATGGAACTCGTTCCCATAGAATTCAACCAGAGAGAAATTCCCTTTTAACTCGAACACGAGGTTGAATGACAAGCGTGCTTGCCTCCAAACTATAGATATGTATTTAATTTTTTATAAATATAAAAATAACTCTAAATCACATTTTTAATGTCATATAATGCTGCGCTTTGGTGTAAGTATTCATAATGCAACATTAATAAATATAAATATATAAACCATTTTTTTTTTTACAAATTTGATAATCGTTATGATTGAAAGTGTTGATCGTAAAAAGTAAAAATATGAGCTATGGCCAGGCACAGAACCGACCGACGATTTGGAATAAATTAATTTCCAAACAACATTATATATATAAAGTATCAAAAAAAATATTTTTAAAACTTTAATTAAAATGTCTAAATTATATTATCTTTTTTACCGACCGACGATAGTAAGGGAGGTATTGTTTATTTTTAATTTAATTACTCAATTATTAATTACTACTATATTTTAAGTGAAATATTTTGGGACAATGAATAGAAAAATTAATACTTTGTAAACTACCACTTCCGGTTTCCGGATATACACCAAAAGATGATGAATTCATGGTACTGATGCATTAACTAAATATTACAAATTTTATCAAAATCCGTTGAGCCGTTCAAGCTGTACACATTTATACGGATACACAGTGGACGGACGGACGGACAGACAGACATCATGCTAAAAATACTTTTTTCTGTTAAGAAAATGCATGATTCGTGGAGATATGTAAAAATCTCCACATGTGAAATTTGGTGTGAAATCGTCGGTCGGTAAAAATTTACTAAAATTAATTTCTAATTTGTATTTTTTAAATATTTAAGTATTAAATTATTTAGTCATTAAATCATATATTTTATTATTTTGATTGTATTAATAAATTTTTACCGACCGACGATAGGAAGGGAAGGTATTGTTTAACATTCAAATATGTTAGTATTACATTATAGGGGAGGCTCTTTGATTATATAAATAAATAAATATTTATATATATATATATATATATATATATATATATTAAGATAGGCGTAGTTATATAAAATTTAGAAAAACCTCACTGACAATAATGTAAAATTTTTGTTAACACGTTTATTCACAGACCTTAAAAATGACTACCGGACTGAACCATTAATTAATATTAAGGTACACATCTGTAAATGCCAAATAAATAAAAGAAAAATTCAACAATTTTTTTTTTTTGTTTTGCTTCTCTTTTTCAAAATTAACCGACAAACACGAGAAAATTAAAAAATTTCATTTAATTTTAATTTTTATTTAAAAATTCTTCTTAATTAAGATGAATGTTGAAAACTAATATGTAGTTACAAACGAATGATTGAAATGTATTAAAAAAAAAATTAAAATTAAAAGAATCAAAAACGGAGTGATCCCTTAAATCAACATGCATATTAACGCGTGTAATTGAATTTGGAATTAAAGAATAGCAGAAGTGTTTATTTATAAATATTAAGTAAATAATTCATTGTATCATTTGTTTTAGAAGGAATTAGAGTAATTTAAAAAAAATATAATATTTTGACAATTTAAGTTGGTATAAATATGTAGAGCATATTAAAACAAATTCGTAAATATTATTTCTATTTATATTAGGTTTATAATTTGTTTTTGTCAGGTTTAAATGGGTTGTAAGACAACGTAAACAACTTAATCTTTTTAATAATAAATTGTTATGATACGCATGGATGGATTAATCATTTCTATTTTATATTATTATTTTTCTCTCTTTGATAAGCCCTCTTTGAATATTATATTATTAAAATATCATTGTATTTTATTTTCCTATAATATAAAACGAAATGTTCGTAAAGAAAATATATATTTTATATTATTTTACTATCCTCTTTATAGTTTCAATAATCCATTAAGAAAATCATTTTATTTAATTCATTCATTTTGATATATTTATTATTATCATTATAAAATTATTAATTATATTAAAATCAAAAATAAAATAATATATTATAACAAATATGATAATCATTCTATATATATATATATATTGCTTATTACTACATTAGCTTTTTTATTAAGAAGAAAAATCTATATATAATGTACCTGTCAATATTAGTTTTGCAAACATGAAATTAATATATAGTAAGTAAATAAAAGCGAAAGCAAGAAGAAAGGAAATATTCTTGCCTGTTATTCTTGTGTTCTGATTTCCTTTCTAATTGTAAATAGAATGGACTGTTGCATGGTTTCCGGATCTCCTCCCAATCCGGTGAAACTTAATTTGAAACAAAGATATCTATGTAACAAGGACCGATTTTCCCAATCATTTTGGTATAATTCCCTCTTTCTTTCTCTCTCTCTCTCTCTCTCTATATATATATATATATATATATATATATATATTAATAATAATAGAATAATTTATCATTTTTATATAATCTTAACTTGGTATATATACCAGGAATAAAATTTTATCTTTTGCAAACGGTTGTTTAAATTATTAAAAAAAATTTTAATAGTAAAAGTTAATAATAATAAAAAAAAAATAATGATAACATATTATTAAGTGGAATTTGAAAACTCCAATTGTAAGTCTAATAGAAAATTAATTACACATTAAATTACACCCATCAATTATGTATTTAAATTGAATTAATTTATAAAAAGATATGTATCATTAATAATTATTATTAAGTTTCAACAAAATTGATTAAAACATGTATATTAAGTTTTATAATTACCTTCATTTGATTCAATAAAATCGATTGAATTTTAGTTTTTATTTTATTAAACTGATTTTTTACAATATTATTTATTGTATAAAAATATAATAATGTTTAAGAATAGAATGAGATTCCATTTTCGTCATTATATTATTCTACGATAAACTTAAAAAATAATAATTTTTACTATTACGCAAAAAAAGTTTGAACTAGAATCATGAAATTTGGTACACGGGCATGTTAATGCCTAATGCTTTAACTGTTTTATAAAGAATTTATTTGAATTTGTCATTTTTTAGATTTTAAAAAAAAATGTATAGAAAAAAATCATAAATTATATTAATTAAATGTTTTTCTCTATTTAAAATATTAATTATATTTTATAAAGCATTGAATTCAAAGAATTGAAAAATTGTAACATTTTTTATTATATTCAATACTAGCTGCTCAGAGCGCCTTCGGCGCTCTTCACACCTAGACGGGGGCTCCGCCCCCTGTACCCCCGAGTTGTACATAGTATTTGGTGGTTGAAAGTATTAAAAGGTTTTCATCCATTTTGTTTCAATCAGTATATTACATAAAACATTCATTTCTTTTTGTGTTCTTATTTAAAAAATATATTTTAATTTAATCACTATATTAATTATATATATTATTATTGTATATGTTATATCTATCTACCTATGTGGCTCAAAGATACTCTAAAGTTCTTAGCCGCAACAACCACATTTCTCCAAGTGTCCCTATCCTGAGCCCTTATTCCATCTCTCTTACGTCCCTTCCTACGCGTCATTGGTTTTCCAAGCGGACGTTTTCCAATCGGTCTTCCCACCAATATCTTTTTCCTCTCCCATTCTTGCCACGTGCCCTGCCTATCGCAGCTTTTTCCCTTTTATAACCCTAACTATTTCTGAAGATGCAGAGAGGCCATGCAATTTCTTGTTAGACAGTCTCCCTCATACCCGGTGACCTCATCTTTCTTTGGCCAATAAATGCAGGGAAGAATCCTATTCTCAAATACTCTGAATCTACTCTCATCTCCAAGGATCATAGACCATGCCTCCCACCCATATAATGCAACAGGCAAAATAATCTTTTTATATATTCCCTTTGATAATAATTTTGAAGAGATAAGCCTCTTTATTGCAGATAACAGGCGTTTCCCGATTGCAACCCCGATTTAAATTCTTCTCAAATATTATTATCCTTCGTGATTACATTCAATTTTTCTACATATTCAAATTCTACATTTTGTATATTAAGATTTTGTATGTTAATACTCTTCCTCTTTGTTACTAAATATTTTTTCTTATCACTATTAATTTCAAACCTCCATTAAATTTTCCTCGCTATCTGTAATTGCAATTGCCGAATCTCCTATTATATTTAAGTCGTCTGAGTAACCTAATATTTTACAATTGATTTCCGCATCTTATTCTTTCTTTACTACCTTCAAGAGAAATTTGAAGATTGAAAATTTGAAAAAGTTTATCCGGATCTATTGAGTTATGCGTATGTTTTACTAAAGTCTACAAATAATTAGTGAACAGAAATATTGAATTCGCGGTTTTGTTCCTAATATCTGTCATAATGAAAATATCTTAATTAATGTTGGTCGATTTGGCCTGAACCCGCAATGATATCTCCTAATATTTCCTCCGCCTATAGTTTATAAGTATTGTATATGTTATAATAGAGTATAATATTTCTTGATCATTACATTTTGGTATTTTATTTTCATTGCTAGATTATTATTGAATATTTTTAATTATAATGAAACTTGAGAAAATGCAAAAATAGAGACTTGAGACAATTTATAAAAATTAACGGTATAAAACTATAGATAAATGACCAATATATACATTCATTAATAGTATTAATTTAAATTAATTGATTTATTTGTTTTTTTTATTATTAAGTTCATTTATTAATTTTTTTAGATCATAGTTATTTTCCTTAAAAGAAACTTAAATTCTGTGGTGCTAGGGGATTTGAAAATTATTCGTCGCAATATGAAGATTTCGCTTACAGTTTCTGTCATGTCCGACCTCCATCCAACAGTTATTTTCTGTTAAGTTTTTTGCTTCTCTTAATCATGTGATCTATATATTTAATTTTTTTTGATTCATTATAATAAAATTTAAAAAAATAAAAATTTTTACTTTGTTAATTTATATAAATTTCAATATAAACTGATTGTGAGTGATACGCTTAGCCAATACTCTGAATATTTTGTGTACAAAAATATTGAATGTTCTTAGCGAGATTTGATATAATGTTGTACGATTTGTCCTAAATCTGAATTAGAAGAAAATTATAAATTGCCTCCTCTTCCAGCCCAATTCATTTACCCACCCATGTTGCATATAGCATCTAAATTTCTTAAAACTCCGTTTTTTTAATTTAAAATAGAAGGAGAGAAAGAGTTTTAAATTATATTCGAATAGTCTATATATTCTATATATCAGTATTTTTTTTCTGAATTTAATAGCAAGTTGATTTTAAAAATTTTCCATTCTTAATGCATATGATTGATTACATGTGTTAAAATTTAAAAAAATTCAAATATTCTAATTTTTATATTTATATATACAATTTAATATTATTTTTTATTAATATCATATCAAAAAAAGAGAATTTATTAAAAATTAAAAATAAAAAAAGAAGCCTATTAATAAAAAATTGAATGGTGATTTAAATATTTTATTAAATTAATTAAAATGAGACCTTTTAGAATAAATTATTTAATTGAAATGATATTTAAATATAAGAATTTAAAAAAATATTATATTCTTTGTTTGGCAATTGTTATTTAATTATGTGCAACATGATTCGACTTGCACAGAGCATCGTTATTTTTTATTAATATCACATAATAAAAATGAATCTTTTAAACATAATAAATAAAAAAGACATTTTAATAAATTTAAAAAATATACCCAATTTAAAAATGTCAAAAATTTAAAACAACTTTATATCATCATATTTTAATTTTATATATAATATAAAATTATATTTTTAGTAATTAATAATAGAGTAATTAAATTAAAATAAAAAACAAAGATAATATAATTCAGTCATTTTAATTCAGGTTAAATAATATTTTTTTTTATTATTCAATGATAAAATTTATATATTATTATATATATATTATAGAAAAGAAGAAATATTCAATTAAATAAAAAATAATTTAAGATAAAAATATGATCTAATAAATATTTTAATTAAATTGAGAACTTTTAGAATAAATTATTTAATTGAATTGATATTTGTATATTAGAATTTAAAATAAAAAGGGAAATATTATAATAATTCTTCGATTGGGAAACTCTATGATAATTCATTGTTTGAAATGATTCCGCTAGGCCGACAGTGAGCCGCGAGCTGCTCTTGAATGAACAACACGGAGAATTATATAAACTTTAAAAAATTAATTTCTGCGGTTATTGATAAGATATTAATAAAATGTATAGCCTATGTTACTCTAGAGGTATATAAGAATATTGTGATGTAATTTCAAAGAAATCGGTTCAGCCAATTCTGAGTCTATAAAATAGTAATTTTCCGGACAGACAGACAGACAGACAGACAGACAGACAGACAGACAGACAGACAGACAGACAGACGTGAAAAATTCTAAAGTCACTTTTGGATTCTAGAGGTCATGAAACGCGAAGATATGCAAAAATTTTTAAATTCTGAGCAATGTGCAGACAAAAACCTTTTTTTATATATATAGATTTACTAAAATATTAATTTAACAACTTGTAATTTATTTATTTAATTGAAATATTACATTTATAACGTTTTTAATTCTGCTTTTTCATTTCTATTAATATTCCTTATCTGTTTTATCACAAGGCGCCCTTATAGCAGCAAGGTTTTGCAACAACGAAAGGATTAAGTAGCAACCTGATAATCTTTGGAACCTTCCTTCGCAGGCTGCCTTTGGCGATTGAAGAATTTTTTGTAGCTTCTTTACTACTCATTGTGGTGCAGTTCTATCGATAATTTCATTATCTCATTTGGGCTTTACCAGAGCATTATTCAAAATTTGTAGTTTGCTATCAACTTTTGAGAAATGTAGCTCATTCGGAAGACCCTACCACGCGCGCGCGCGTATTGATTTATTTTCCTCTAAACTGACCGTAAAAATAGAGATATATGTTTGATAGTTTTTCACATGATTAAAAATTGTATAAAACTGTTATCTATTATTTCAGCTTGATTGAATCGCTGAAAGTACCGGAATTAATTTTTTAACACTACAAATCACGCGCCAGCACGTGGCGTGGTGCCATCAACAAAAAGCCAAACACGCGCTAGTTTAATAAATATTATTTATCAATTTTAATTTATAATTTATAATTAATTAAATTTAGATCAAATATAATATATGTTAATTAATCCATTTCAAATTTGCGAGATAGTCGAGTGGAGATACTCCACATTTTTTTTATTTTTATAAACAACTAGCTGCTCAGAGCGCCTTCGGCGCTCTTCACACCTAGACGGGGGCTCCGCCCCCTGTACCCCCGAGTGGTACATAGTATTTGGTTGAAAGTAGTAAAAGGTTTTCATCCATTTTGTTTCAATCAATATATTTCATAAAACATTCATTTCTTTTTGTGTTCTTATTTAAAATATATTTTTATTTAATCAGTAAATTAATTATATATATTATTATTGTATATGGTATATATATATATACGTATGTGGCTCAAAGATACTCGAAAGTTCTTGGCCGCAACAACCACATTTCTCCAAGTGTCCCTATCCTGAGCCCTTGTCCCATCTCTCTTACGTCCCTTCCTACGCGTCATTGGTTTTCCAAGCGGACGTTTTCCAATCGGTCTCCCCACCAATATCTTTTTCCTCTCCCATTCTAGCCATGTGGGCTGCCTAATGCAGCTTTTTCCCTTTTATAACCCTAACTATTTCTGAAGATGCAGAGAGGCCATGCAATTTCTTGTTATGCAGTCTCCCCCATTCCCCGGTGACCTCATCTTTCTTTGGCCAATAAATGCAGGGAAGGATCCTATTCTACAGGCAAAATAATTTTTTTATATATTCCCTTTGATATAATTTTGATGAGATAAACCTCTTTATTGCAAGATAACAGACGTTTCCCGATTGCAACTCCGATTTAAATTCTTCTCAAATATTATTATCCTTTGTGATTACATTCAATTTTTCAACATATTCAATTTCTACATTTTGTATCTTAAGATTTTGTATGTTAATACTCTTCCTCTTTGTTACTAAATATTTTTTCTTATCACTATTAATTTCTCAAACCTCCATTAATTTTTCCTCGTTATCTGTAATTGCAATTGCCGAATCTCCTATTATATTTAAGTCGTCTGGGTAACCTAATATTTGACAATTGATTTCCGTATCTCACTCTTTCTTTACTACCTTCAAGATAAATTTGAAGATCAAAATTTGAAAAAGTTTATGCTGATCTATATTGAGTCATGCGTATGTTTTACTAAAGTCTACAAATAATTAGTGAACAGAAATATTGAATTCGCGATTTTTTTCCTAATTTCTGTCATAATGATAATATCTTAATTAATGTTGATCGATTTGGCCTGAACCCGCAATGATATCTCCTAATATTTCCTCCGCCTATGGTTCTTAAGTATTTTCTATGTTATAATAGTATAATATATCTTGATCATTACATTTTGATATTTTATTTTCATTGTTAGATTATTATTATTATTTTTAATTATAATGAAACTTGAGAAATTGCAAAAATAGAGACTTGAGACAATTTATAAAAATTAACGGTATAAAACTATAGATAAATTACCAATATATACATTCATTAATAGTATTAATTTAAATTAATTGTTTTTTTTTATTATTAAGTTCATTTATTAATTTTTTTAGATCATAGTTATTTTCCTCCCTTAAAAGAAACTTATCTAATTCTGTGGTGCTAGGGGATTTGAAAATTATTAGTCGCAATATGAAGATTTCGCTTACAGTTTCTGTCATGTCTGACCTCCGTCCAACAGTTATTTCCCTCAAGTTTCTTGATTGTCTTAATCATGTGATCTATATATTTAATTTTTTTTGATTCATTGTAATAAAATTTAAACAAATAAAAATTTTCACTTTGTTAATTTATATAAATTTCAAATTAAACTGATTGTGAGTGATACGCTTTGCCAATACTCTGAATAATTTGTGTATAGAAATATTGAATGTTCTTAGCGAGATTTTTTAACTTTTCACTCTCTTTCAAATAGAAAAGAAGAAATATTCAAATATTAGAAAGAATAAATAAAAATTAAGTTAATATAAATATGATCTAAATATTTGATTAAATTAATTAAAATGGGAACTTTTAGAATAAATTATCTAATTGAATTGATATTTGAATATTAGAATTTAAAATAAAAAGTGAAATATTATAATAATTCTTTGATTGGGAATCGCTATGATAATTCATTGTTTAAAATGCATCCGCTAGGAACAGTGAGCCGATAGTCGCTCTTGAATGAACAACACGGAGAATTATATAAACTTTAAAAAATTAATTTCTGCGGTTATTGTTGACATATAAATAAAATTTATAGCCTATGTTACTCTAGGGGTATATAAGAATATTGTGATCTAATTTCATAGAAATCGGTTCAGCCAATTCTGAGTCTATAAAATAGTAATTTTCCGGACAGACAGACAGACAGACAGACATGAAAAATTCTAAAGTCACTTTTGGATTCTAGAGGTCATGAAACGCGAAGATATGCAAAAAATTTTAAATTCTGAGCAATGTGCAGACAAAAACCTTTTTTTATATATATAGATAAATATTTTGAAGTTTAAAGTTAAAAAAATATTTTTTAAGATCCTATAAATTATCTCATACTATTTGTAAGTAATATAAAAATAAAGTATAATAATAATAATAATAATAATTACAGTTAAATTAAGAATTGAAACTAACTTTTTCTCCGTGAATTATTAATTTAATAATATTAATATAGTAATATAAGTTTAATATTAATAATTACCAACAAACATAGGGGCAGAATGGGAGGAGTAAGATTAAGATTAATAATTGAAAAATTAATTTTTAGAAAAGATAAATAGAAAAATTGGGAGTCTTTGAAATATGATAATGAAAGAATTTGATTTTTTAATATTAAAATCTATAATTACAAAATAATTTGCATATCTGTGTCTTTAAGAATATTAACTATGAAATAATTAATATAACATTTTCAATTGGAAGTTGATGTAAGTGGGAGAGAGATATTGGAATGCTTAATTATTTTTAAAAAATATTTATTGACTTGAAAGTAAGTCTCATCTAGGGGAGTAAGTAGATAGACATCAATAGTTGTTATGAGTAACTGAGAAGAGAACGCTAAAGACTCAACCGATACCTACCCCAGTTCAAAGAACATTTCCCTAATCATACTATAATGAATGTATAATAAGATTTTTATTATCAATAAAATAACATTTTAATTTAAAATTCATACTAAAAATATTACATACTAAAATATTTTAATCAATTTAAAGAAATTATTAGATGATGATTATTTATAATGTTATTAGGAAAAAGATTTAATGTGTCTTTATGAATCATTTAAAAGAATATATATATTTTAAAGTAGAGAGGGAATGAATAAATATAATTTATATTTAATTAGTGTCTAACAAATATTCAAAACTTGAAAACTAATATTCAATGTTAGTTTTACTCTTAAAAAGTTATTTTCATTTATTATAATATTAAATCTACAATATGATTTAATAATCATTAATGGCAAAAATAAGGGCAGGGTGGGGATGTCATGCAGAGTTTAAGAATTTAACATTTTGTAAAATTGTATGTTATAGAACAGAAAAGATAAATAGAAAATAAGATCCTATGAAATAATAATGAAAGAATTTGATTTTTTTTAATTTTAAAATCCAAAATCTAACAAATATTAACTTGGAAACTAATATAATAATAATGTAATAATGTTAGTTTCACTTTTGAAAAAGTTATTTTTTCATTATTATTACATAAGAATATTAAAAATCTTTAATAAAGTTAACTTGAGGAAATCCATTTCAATCTTTCATAACAAATTCAGGTAAAATAATTGAATAAATAAGAAATTAAATGTAAAAAATCTACCTTTTATATGATGGTGATGTGATCTTGAAGGGACGCCGCTGCCAAGAGGCCAGTTCCGGGGTTGACACGTCTGTAATCAGAAAATCACCGGCCAATCAGATTTAGGAGGAGGAAGTTATTGCATATTGTTTATATGATTTAAGATGAAAACCTGTCATGACTTGTATTTATTTTTCTGCGCATTAATTACTGCACACGCGTTTATTCCATCCGCACCCTCTTTCTATTTTTATTAAAAGAATAAGTTGACCTGTGGCCAGGTCCGAACCGACCGACGGTTTGAAGTAAATTAATTTCCAGATACAGAAACAATTTCAAATAATTTTAATATATCTATTAATGTAATAAAAAACAGATATGGATATAACATAAATAATAAATATAAACATTTTTAATTTTATTTTATTTATAATATATATGCAAGACCAGGCTGTGACGTCATGAATGGCTGGATGACGTCATATAATTTTAAATCAAGAAAAAACTAATAAATATGATTTTTCTCGAGGATATAACCAATACAAAGTGCATGATTCGTGGTGATATATAAAAAAAATCTCCTTTGGTGTGAAAATAACCCTTTCCTTCCTATCGTCGATAGCTAATACTACCACTTCCGGTTTCCGGAATTGCACCAAAAGTTGATCAATTCATCCCACTGATGCATTAAGTAAATATACCAAATTTCATCAAAATCGGTTGAGCCGTTCAGGCTGTACACATCTATACGGACGGACGGACGGACAGACGGACGGACGGACAGACATCATGCTAAAAATACTTTTTTCTGTTTAGAAAATGCATGATTCGTGGAGATATGTAAAAATCTCCACATGTGAAATTTGGTGTGAAAACAATACCTCCCTTACTATCGTCGGTCGGTAAAAAACACTCATCGATACAATCAACGAATTGTTATGTAATATTAAATGGAAATTCAAATATTTGTTAATTTAAATATTAATTGTTTTTGAAAAAATTCTATAAATTAATAAATATCCAAAAAATTATAATAAATAAAATTACCTAAGAATATAATTTCATATAATTTTGCTAGTTCATAAGACCATATATATATATATATATATTCAGATTTAAGTATTATTTAACAGTCGGGGCACGCGTACCGTACTTGATAAAGCAGTCGAAATGTTGTACGTTTATTTGATTCAATAAATAAATGATAAAATAAATTATACAAATATATGGTCTTTCACTAAAAATTCATTGAATAATTATGATATAAACAACAAAAGTTTTAATAAATACATATTAAAATTTAAAAAATATGTGAAATTTCCAAAATCATCTTATAATATTTTGATTTGAATGTTTATTGACACCAGTTATTTAATTATTTGGTAATTATACAGAAGACTGGCGAAAGGAGGTAGGTGGTTGAAACTTACTTTGAGGTGTTCCTTGAATGATTCTGAACAACTTTATATGCAACTTTTTTTATGATCTCTTTTAGTTTAATTAATTAAACTGTGTATCCATACTAAAGTTATTTAAAGACTTTCGGTTTTTTAAATTCGGTTTATTTTATTTTAGAAATAGTTTATCCATACTAAAGTTATTTAAAGACTTTTTCGGTTTTTTAAATTCGGTTTATTTTATTTTTGAAAATATAAACTCCGCAAAAGCGTTTAAATAACTTTGGTATGAATAAAACTATTTCTAAAATAAAATAAACCGAATTTAAAAAACCGAAAAAGTCTTTTAATTAATTAATTTTTATTAATTAAACTAAAAGAGATCATAAAAAAGTTGCATATAAAGTTGTTCAGAATCATTCAAGGAACACCCCAAAGTAAGTTTCAACCACCTACCTCCTTTTGCCAGTCTTCTGTATAATTACCAATTATTTTAATTAAGAATAAAATAATTAAAATGATTTTTGGCCATAAATGAGACTTATAGAGATCGACTATTCTCTTAAAAAACAATTCATTTTTTTCAAAATCTTGTGCACAATTTTCAAGATCAGAAAGACAAAATACATATATATTCTACATTGATATAGATATAAAATTTTTGTTAATATAATAAAATTAAATAATTAATAAAATATAATATTTGATTATTTTTATTATATTTCATAATTATTACATAAGAATATTAAAAATCTTTAATAAAGTTAACTTGAAGAAATCCATTTCAATCTTTCATAACAAATTCAGGTAAAATAATTGAATAAATAAGAAATTAAATGTAAAAAATCTACCTTTTATATGATGGTGATGTGATCTTGAAGGGACGCCGCTGCCAAGAGGCCAGTTCCGGGGTTGACACGTCTGTAATCAGAAAATCACCGGCCAATCAGATTTAGGAGGAAGTTATTGTATATTGTGTTTCTATGATTTAAGACGAAAACCTGTCATGACTTGTATTTATTTTTCTGCGCATTGATTACTGCACACGAGTTTATTCCATCCGCACCCTCTTTCTATTTTTATTAAAGAAAAAACACTCATCGATACAATCATCGAATTATTATGCAAAATTAAATGGAAATTCAAATATTTGTTAATTTAAATATTAATAAACATTATTGTCATTTATTGACATAAACAGAAAAATCAATGAAAATATTATAATTTTTCTCTATAAAAACTTTCTAGAAATAGTTACATATAAACATTTATTTATTGCTCGTATAACATTAGCTAGATTGATAGGACACAATTTATTTTATTAAAATTAAAATTTCAATTTTAGACTTGTTCTATTCTAAGTCGCTAGTTTTAAGTCGTTTTTTCTTCTCGTCAGTCAAAAAAGTATAAAAATGAACAAATATATGTTTTGCCTCAAAGATCAGGTTGAATTTTTTTTTTAACCTCAAGGACCTTAAATACCTGCTTGTAGTTGTATGTAGATTTGTTTTTACGTGGCTAGCATTTCCAAATAACTCTATTTGATACTCAATATTGATATACTATGTTCTAGGTGGGTAAAAACATAACTGCCCTTAAGGAGTTATACAATCAAGAACAAAAACGAGATGTTGCTTATCCTTAGAAATATGATGAGGTTCGGTGTATTCAATGACTCTTCATCATGTTCAAAGGCTAACATATATTGTATAATACAAAGGGACTATAGCCATATAAAAAGATTAAATTCCCATTAATCATTATTTGAATGCTCATTAAAACAAACAAGTTTAATAATTAATATAAGAAATTCGATCATATTTCATTTAAAAAAACAATTAAATGTATCTTTAAAATGAATGATTCTTAATTGTTTATAATAATAATTAAAAGAGAATATTTTGTGATAAATCAATAATCGAGATGGGAAAAATTCGTGAATAATTTGGCTCGTGTAAATTCTTTTTCCAATTATAATAATAATTTTTTCCTTAATTTTATTAGAAATAAATCAGTTTAAAGAAAAATAATCATATAAGAAAGATAAAAATCTTAATATTTTCTTAACATTTTAAATAAATTTAATTAAAATCATTCAATTTTATTCTAGAAATCGGGAATTTTACATTGAATTCATAAAACTTATTTATTATATATATGAAGACCTTAGAGCGAAACAATGGTAAGCCACTTTTGTAGAAAATTGTTTTATTCTTAATTATATATATCTAAGAAATAATAGTTGCTGACTTTTTCCCTTTACTGATATTACATATTGAGTAAATTTGAAATATATGCAGTAAACCCAATGTTTTCTATCTTTTTTCTACACTTTAAACTGCAATATCTCAACATTTTGATTTTGTGGCTTACCACTGTTTCGCTCTAAGGTCATATTTTTGAAAATTATAAAAAAAATTTAATCATTTAAAAACAATTGTATATCCTAATTTTTACTATTTCGGCAGAGATAGTATTGAGATCATGAAAATTTTCGATGTCCAGATTTTGATGTTTTTATACGTTTTGAAGGTCCCTGAGTCATTTTCACTAAGGTTGAGGAAAATGTCTATGTGTTGTGTGTGTGTGTGTGTAGGCAAGATTAAGCAAAAACGGTTTGAGCTAGAATAATGAAATTTGGTACACGGGTATTATTCAAAATTTGTAGTTTTCTATCAAATTTTGAGAAATGTAGCTCTTTCACAAGAAGACCATTACCTACTACGTTTTCATTTTTCTCCCTTTGAACTGAGCGTAAAAATAAAGAAATATGTTTGATAGTTTTTCACATTATTAAAAATTGTATAAAACTGCTATACTATAGAATTTCAGCTTGATTGAATCGAAACTACAGGAATTAGTTTTTTAACACGTTGACTGCTAATCACGCTCCAGCACGTGACGAGATGCCATCAACAAAGAGCCAAACACGCACTGGTTTAATAAATATTATTTATTAATTTTCATTTATAATTAATTAAATTTAATTCAAATATAATATATGTTAATTAATCCAATTCAAATTTGCGAGATAGTCGAGTGGAGACACTCCACATTTTTTTATTTACGTAAAGTTAATTTTATTAATTATTATTGCTTATTATTAATTTTAATTATTGAAAGAATCGATTTATAAAACTAAAAAAATAATTTTTCTAAATTCAAATATTTTCCGATTTGGGAAAGTCATGAGATGAAGAAATTCTCAGGTTATTAAAGGGGATGCAAGTGAAAATAATCCATAAAAACCAACAAATTTGGCAATATTATAGTTTTGTTTAAGTGAATATATATATCATTTTTCATATTAAACAGATCTAGTAATCAATGATATTAATTATAAAATTTTAAATAGAAAAATAAAAATAAATCTTATTTGTTTATTGAAATTATCATTAAAAAAGAATATTAAAATATTTTGAATTTAAATTTTAAAATAATATAGAACTGAGAGAGAGAAAATAATTGAGATTGTATTTAATTACAATAATTGTTTCTTCCTTTGATAACATTTGATTGAATATTTTTTTTATTAATATACATTTATTAAAATATCTTTTAATATATTTTTCAATTTAATATTATATATATATATATATATATATACTAGCTGCTCCGAGCGCCTTCGGCGCTCTCCACACCTAGACGGGGGCTCCGCCCCTGTACCCCCCGAGTGTCCCTATATTCTGAGCTATAACGATCTAACTCCTACCCTGTCCGATCTCTCTCACGTTCCTTCCTATATTGTCCACCCTGTTCACAATTGGTCTTCCAAACGGACGTTTTCCAATCGAACTCTCCACCAATATATTTTTCTTCTCCCATTCTAGCCATGTGCCCTGCCGATCTCAGCCTTCTCTATTTTATGACCTATATCTAGAGATGCATAAAGGTCATGCAATTCCTTGTTATGCAGTCTCCGTTCTTTGTAAATATTATTCTCTCTGATACTAATTATTTTGTCTTATCACTATTAATTTCAAACCCTGTTCCAATCACTTTTCCTGCTTCGATTAATTTTTTTATGCTACTTTAAATGTTATTAATTTATTTAAAAAAAAACAAAGTAAACAAAATAAAAATAAAATATAAAGAAATTTGCATAACACTAAACTACTATAAAAATAAGTTGACCTGTGGCCAGGTCCGAACCGACCGACGGTTTGAAATAAATTAATTTCCAGCTACAGAAACAATTTCAAATAATTTTAATATATCTATTAATGTAATAAAAAACAGATATGGATATAACATAAATATTTTTAATTTTATTTTATTTATAATATATAGCTGAAGTAGCCGGCGTTGCCGGCGTTACCCGAGGCTGTGATGTCATGAAGGGCTGGGTGACGTCATATAATTTTAAATTAAGAAAAACATAATGAAGATGATTTTTCCCGAGGATAAAACCAATACATTCGTGGTGATATGTAAAAAAATCTCCTTATGTGAAATTTGGTGCGAAAATAACCCTTTCCTTCCTATCGTCGATCGCTAATACTACCACTTCCGGTTTCCGGATTTGCACCAAAAGTTGATCAATTCATCCCACTGATGCATTAAGTAAATATACCAAATTTCATCAAAATCCGTTCAGCCGTTCAGGCTGTACACATCTATACGGACGGACGGACGGACAGACGGACAGACGGACGGACGGACAGACATCATGCTAAAAATACTTTTTTCTGTTAAGAAAATGCATGATTCGTGGAGATATGTAAAAATCTCCACATGTGAAATTTGGTGTGAAAACAATACCTCCCTTACTATCGTCGGTCGGTAATAATATTAAATAAGTTGACCTGTGGCCAGGTCCGAACCGACCGACGGTTTGAAATAAATTAATTTCCAGCTACAGAAACAATTTCAAATAATTTTCATATATCTATTAATGTAATAAAAAACAGATATGGATACATAAATAATAAATATAAACATTTTTAATTTTATTTTATTTATAATATATATGCAAGACCAGGCTGTGACGTCATGCATGGCTGGATGACGTCATATAATTTTAAATCAAGAAAAAACTAATAAATATGATTTTTTTCGAGGATAAAACCAATACAAAATGCATGATTCGTGGTGATATATAAAAAAATCTCCTTTGGTGTGAAAATAACCCTTTCCTTCCTATCGTCGATCGCTAATACTACCACTTCCGGTTTCCGGAATTGCACCAAAAGTTGATCAATTCATCCCACTGATGCATTAAGTAAATATACCAAATTTCATCAAAATCGGTTGAGCCGTTCAGGCTGTACACATCTATACGGACGGACAGACGGACAGACGGACAGACATCATGCTAAAAATACTTTTTTCTGTTTAGAAAATGCATGATTCGTGGAGATATGTAAAAATCTCCACATGTGAAATTTGGTGTGAAAACAATACCTCCCTTACTATCGTCGGTCGGTAAAAATATATATTAAAATCTTATGTGAAAATCCAATTATGAGATCAAATTTTCTTAATTAAAATGATTTACTCACATAATCTTAAAAATTAATAGTATTAAATTATAGCCGTAATGTGAATGTTTTCAAAGTTTAAAAGACCAATAAGATCAATTGAGATATTGTAAATATCAATATATATATAAAAAAATTTTTATCTACACATTGCTCAGAATTTCAATTTTTTTGCGTTTCATGTCCTCTAGAATCCAAAAGTGACTTTAGAATTTTTCATTTCTGTTCATAGACTATAAATTTTAATAATATCTAATTAATAACCGCAGAAATTAATTTTTAAAAATTTGATATAAACATGTTGTCATTTAGTAGCGCAAAGAATACAATAAAAAAGATGTTTTTAATATTTATATTTTTATTTTTATTTTTCGAATATTTACAATATTTCAATTAATCATATAGTTTTTTATATATGTTTATTTATGCACAAAAAATTAATTGACATAATTATTAATTTAATAAAATAAAATTTAATAATAAAATTTAATTTAATAAAATAAAATAATTTAATAAAATATTAAAATAATAATAATATAAATTAATAAATTTGTAAAAAAAATATATAATACTTAAAAAAAAAATGTGCCTTTGCGAGTTTCGAACTGAGAGTGCAAAGTCATAAGATAACGCCTTAGACGGTTCACCCATGAAGCAGTATTGTTTGCAAGTCTTCTATTAGAATTTATATACATGTCAAATTATCGCCACCAGTGCCTCTATGATCTAGCATTGTAACTAAACTAATTTTATTTAAATTCCACCCCCTGGACACACCTTACCAATTAGCGGTTTTATAAAGGAAGTCTGACATGCCCTGAGATCTACTGAATATACATAAAAATTTCATAAGAATCGGTCCAGCCATTTCGAAAGAGTATTTTTTCAAAGTTTTGTGACACGAGAATTTTATATATAAGATATATATATAAATTAGTTTTAAAATAATTAATTTTTTAATAATTTGTCAATATTAAAACTTATTATTATTTTTATTTCTATGGCAGTTTAAAATTTTAAGAGAGAATATTCTCTATTTCTGGTTACCGTTTGAAACTTTGTCTCTATCTTAGATAGAAGGTTCGCGACTAATTAGTCACCTAGATTTGAGTCTTCCGATGTTGAATGTGTTGGGACACAAAACCAATTAAACTAATGTTAATCTCTACTCTCAATTCGAAGATCAATTTATAAAGAGAAAGATCTTTGCTGTATTAGAAGCAAAATTAGTTAGTTTCTTATTGGTTTCAATTTGATTGGGCGTCTCCTATACAATTAAATAAAATCAATGTATATTGTAAATTGAGTTGAATTTATGAATAAATTATCATTTTATTTCATGAATTAAAAATTCAAATATAGTTTTAGAATTATTCATAACTTTGTGCCTGGAAATATACATTTATTTTACATTCATGATTCTAGCACTATAGACTTTATCAATTAAAAATCTTTGTAAAAAAAACGAATCTATTTTTTGGTGTTTATATATATATATATAATATTAAATTGAAAAATATATTAAAAGATATTTTAATAAATGTATATTAATAAAAAAAATATTCAATCAAATGTTATCAAAGGAAGAAACAATTATTGTA
Organism: Labia minor; assembly: GCA_963082975.1. Taxonomy (NCBI): domain Eukaryota; kingdom Metazoa; phylum Arthropoda; class Insecta; order Dermaptera; family Spongiphoridae; genus Labia; species Labia minor. Next base: position 33,870,092 of record OY720348.1, on the reverse strand, counting down.
ATTAAATACAATCTCAATTATTTTCTCTCAGTTCTATATTATTTTAAAATTTAAATTCAAAATATTTTAATATTCTTTTTACTATCTCGCCAGAGATAGTATTGCGATCACGAAAATTTTCGATGTTGAGATTTTGATGTTTTTATACGTTTTGAAGGTTCCTGAATCATTTTCACTAAGGTTGAGAAAAATGTCTGTGTGTGTGTGTATGTATGTAACCAAGATTACGCAAAAACGGTCTGAGCTGGAATCATGAAATTTGGTACATGGGCATTATTCAAAATTCATAGTTTTCTATCAACTTTTGAGAAATGTAGCTCAACCGGAAGAGGGTCATTACCTACAACGTTTTGATTTTTTTTCCTTTAAAGTGCCCGTAAAAATAAAGATATATGTTTGATAATTTTTCATATGATTAAAAATTGTATAAAACTGCTATATATAGAATTACAGCTTGATTGAATCGCTGAAAGTACCAGAATTATTTTTTAACACTGCAAATCTCACGCCCCAACACGTGACGTGCTTCCATCAACAAAGAGCCAAATATGCGCTGGTTTAATAAATATTATTTATTCATTTTAATTTATAATTAATTAAATTTAATTTAAATATAATATATTATGTTATTTAATCCAATTCAAATTGCGAGATAGTCGATCGGAGACACTCCAGCTAATTTAATGATAATTTCAATAAACAAATAAGATTTATTTTTATTTTTCTATTTAAAATTTTATAATTAATATCATTAATTACTAGATCTGTTTAATATGAAAAATGATATATATATTCACTTAAACAAAACTATAATATTGCCAAATTTGGTGGTTTTTATGGATTATTTTCACTTGCATCCCCTTTAATAACCTGAGAATTTCTTCATCTCATGACTTTCCCAAATCGGAAAATATTTGAATTTAGAAAAATTATTTTTTTAGTTTTATAAATCGATTCTTTCAATAATTAAAATTAATAATAAGCAATAATAATTAATAAAATTAACTTTACGTAAATAAAAAAATGTGGAGTGTCTCCACTCGACTATCTCGCAAATTTGAATTGGATTAATTAACATATATTATATTTGAATTAAATTTAATTAATTATAAATGAAAATTAATAAATAATATTTATTAAACCAGTGCGTGTTTGGCTCTTTGTTGATAGCATCTCGTCACGTGCTGGAGCGTGATTAGCAGTCAACGTGTTAAAAAACTAATTCCTGTAGTTTCAATTCAATCAAGCTGAAATTCTATATTTATTCTTTATATAACAAGTGTTTATTTTTATAAAATGATACAATTCTATTTAATTTAATTAATTATATGTGTATATTAAAAATATTAATGAATTATTAAGAAATATTTACTTAATGTACAAAACGAATAATTTGAAAATTTAGATAATTTTAAAGAATTAAGTTCTATAATCACGAAGGATAATATAATAATAATATATTCGAGATGAATTTAAATTAAAGTTCTAATCGATGCTATTATGTAGTAAAGGGGCTTATTTCGTCAAAATTATTATCAAAGGATATCAAAATTAAAATATATAAAATAATTATATTACGGGTTATTGTTGTGAGACCTGGTCTATCACTTTGAGAGACGAACATAGATTTAGAATATTTGAAAATAGATTTCTTAGTAGCATTTATGGGCCGAAGAAAAATGAGGTGATCAGGGAATGTATATTGAGGAATTATATGACCTCTATGTATTTCCAAACATAGTTAGGATCACAAAATTGAGAATGTTAAAATGGGTGGGACACGCGGCTAGAATGGGAGAGAAAAGATTGGAACCTTTTTTTTGCGAAACCGATTGGGAATCGACAGACTGGTATAATGAAGTGGCAAAGGGTTGTGAGAGAGAAAATAGGAGTTAGATGGGTGTAACTCAGGATAGGGACGTTTGGAGGAGTGTGATTGCTGTGGCCTAGAAATTACAAGTCCCGTAAAGCCACAGAGATATATAGATAGATTAGAAATATTTATTTAATATTTTAAATGATAAATTGGACATTATAATTTAAATAAAATAAATTAAATCAGAAAAATAAACTTGTATAAATGTCTTAACAATTTATATATTTCCAAATTTTTCCAATGATATATTTAATTTAATAAATTTTCATATTTAGAAATATTTTTAAAATATTAATTAGCTAATTTCTTAGCCAGACTCCAAATTTTTATAAATGTTTTATTTTCTTTATTGCAAAAATAAAAATAGAATATATATTTTATTTAAATATAATTTAATAAATTATTATACTTATTCAACAATTATTTATTGATCAAAATGTTATATGAGGGTAACCATGTATTAAATCATTTTTATTCGTAGTGTAATTTCTGGTCAAACTATTTTCAAACAAGAACACAGTGGTTTCTCTCCCAAAAAACAACCAATTGACCATTTTTTATTTCTTGTAAATTAATTTATCTTAACACCATTATAAATAAAATTATTTATGGGATTAGTTTTTTTTTTTTGTCTTTGTGGTAATTGTACGTTATAGCTTTCAAAAGACTATTTCGCTAGTAATGAGAGCAAGTTCAGGAATCACCTTTTTCAATTCAAAGCAAGCAAAGCAATTACAATTAGTCTGGAGGTAATTTTGCTCTATATTCCCGTGACCAAACCGACTTTTAACTCTAAGGATTTGCCAAAATATGAAAAATCAACAGTTCGTTTTATTTAATTAATATCAACAATATATATATGGTACAAGGATTGTACACACTACATAACAATTTAATGTTAATTTCGTTATTTAAAAAAAAATTACTTCTAAAATGTGTCCAAATTTATAAATGTTTACAGACTAAATTCAAATATAACATTAAAATACGTATTAACAACTTGTGCCTAGTAGTACAAAATTCCTAAAATATTAAATAATGTTTTGATATTTTTATCATAATAGTAATAGAAATGAGAGTAAATATTGATAAAATTAATTTTGATTTTTCTATTCCTTAAAAAAAACAAATAATACCATTAATATTATCAATAAAATTGAATAATAAGAACTATCTTTTAAAAATCAAATTGGTTTGATATTTTAGTGTCTTTTAGGTTAATATTAAGCATAATAGTAGTATGTAGTTGATAAAGTAATTTGCACTTTACTAATAATGGATTTTTATCAACATGTTGTAAATTGTTAGTGAAATTTAATGATGAAGCCCCTAAATGCATTTAGTTAGTTTTACAAGACATGCTATAATTTTTTCAAAATTCTTTGGACACAATTACGAAAAATTCTAAAAGATTTGAATTTTCTAGTTTATGAAACATATAGATATGTACAAATTTTCAAATTCTAAACAATACAATGTAGAATTTATAATTCATTGAAGAAAAATTATAAAAAAATGAAAAATGGTGTTTAATAGTTATTCATATCAACATAGAATTTTTTTTAATATTAGTTTTTATTAAAATTCTTAAAAATAAAGAGAATATTATAAATAAGAAATTTATCAACTTTAATAGAAAATGAAACTTGTCATGCGTGGATTAAATTTTATTCAATTAAATGAGTAACCAAAGCATTAACAGTATTAAATCTTACTGAAATAAGCTGGAGTGTCTCCACTCGACTATCTCGCCATTTGAATTGGATTAATTAACATATATTATATTTAAATTAAATTTAATTAATTATAAATTAAAATTAATAAATAATATTTAATAAACCAGCGCTTTCACTTTCAGCGATTCAATCAAGCTGAATTATAGATATAGCAGTTTTATACTATTTTTAATCATGTGAAAAACTATCAAACATATATCTTTATTTTTACGGTCGCTTTAGAGCAGTGATTCTCAACCTTTTTTTTTACCGCGGCACACTTTTAACGGTTTAAAAATTTGGCGGCACACAAAGAAAAAGATAAGTGTAAAAGTTTACCATATTGAAAAAAAGTGGAGCCAAAAACGGTTTACCTTTTTTTAGAACCAAATTGAAAAAATTTAGAAAAAAAAGTCGGAAATCTTTAAGAACCTAGTGCCAAAAACGTTTTACCTTTTTTTTAGTTTAAGAGCATCGTAATCTCGCGGCACAGTGGTTGAGAATGACTGCTTTAGGGGGAAAAAAATCAAAACGTTGTAGGTAATGACCCTCTTCCGGTTGAGCTACATTTCTCAAAAGTTGATAGAAAACTACAAATTTTGAATAATGCCCATGTACCAAATTTCATGATTCTAGCTCAAACCGTTTTTGCGTAATCTTTTCTAAATACATACACACAGACATTTTTCTCAACCTTAGTGAAAATGATTCAGGAACCTTCAAAACGTATAAAAACATCAAAATTTCAACATCGAAAATTTTCGTGATCTCAATACTATCTCTGGCGAGATAGTAAAAAAGGACGTGTATATCGATTGTATAATTAAAAAATGCATTTTTATAAAAATTACTCTTTAGATATTTTATTTTTAATTAGATTTTTAATTATTTATTTATTTATTTATTTGACATAGAATAAATTTTATTTTGATTTTAGAAAAAATAAAAATAAAATATTCTCGAAAATAAAATCAATAAAATTGATAATATAAAAATATTCCTTAAGTCTTTTGTCAATTACTAATTAATAAATAATTTACCTGTTGGGGTTGAAGGGGGGTTGGTTGATAGTGAGCCCGTCCAGGTTGATGATCGTAGACAGACTGAACAGTAAACGTCAATGCCAACTCTTCCTTCCCTCTCCAATCCAAATACAGTCCCGTTAGCTTATTTCTTGAAAAATTAAATTAATTTATTTCTAATAATTTTTTCCTAATTTCAAGGTTTTTTTTATTTTTCTGATTTTAGACGACTATTGGGGGGGGGGGGAATCAAACATGACTTCCATGGGAACCTGTAGTGCGAGTGGCCTATCCACTTTACATTTAATAGAAAGAAAGAAAAAGATATTTTAACATTGTAGATTGACGGAGATTTCAGTTAATTAATCCATTATGATAAATATGTAAATTTTTTGTTTTAATTGTCAATATAGTTATAAAGCAATACATATGCCTAATCAATATTCTTTATATATATAATAAATCAATTTTCCAATTAAAACAAATTATTAATTATTGATAATAACAACATAATGAATTTTCTCGAACTTTGTTACATTTAAATTGATTGATAAAAGCGCATTTGAAAATTAACTTAAAAAAAATATTCAAACAGAATATATATATGAAATAATTATGCCAATTTCGTTAGAAAGAGAATCAAATAAATACAATTTTATTTATTTTGTCAAATGTAATCAACGCTGGCCCCATTTAAATTTACAGAATAATTTTATTAGTCAAAATTGAAATTGAATCTTTTATTTAAAAATGTATCAGACAAATAATTTAGAAACCAATTTTCTACTGGCATAATAATATATGTAAAATAAATTGTATACATTTATATACATATAATTTTATAGAGGACTCTCTGTGTGGATATAATCATGCATCATATGACAGAATAACTTTGAGTGGCTCGAGGGAGCAAGGGAGGAGGAATTTTCACCTCCCAAGACTCAATAATTCAAATTATATTGTATTATTTTATACTATTTTTTTTTTGTATTTTTAATATTTGTTTATTACTTATTATATTAAAATTATTTTTATAAAAATAATAAAAAAAATGTTTTCATGTAAATGATGTCATATTAGGGTTCTTGCTTATTTTTTTCAAATATACATAAAACACTGAAGTGTATATACAATAGGATTCACAGTCAAGAGGTGCTCCTATAAAGACAAGCATCTCCAGTATCCGAAAAGGATACAAATACAAAACTTTTAAGATTTAGATGGTAATGTTATGAATGAGACAAGGAATGGTCAAGGAAAGGACTGTAATACAAATATAATAACGTTTCAAGACAAAGTACGGCTCAAGACAACAACACCAAATAACAAATAAATGATAGTAAGCACTCACCCATATAAAAATTAATTTCCAAAAAATTGTCAGTTCTTCAATTGTGAATAAATAAATTAATTATAAGTTTTGTTCTTTTTGTATTATAAATTGATTATTTTTATAAAACTTCTTATTCTATTTTTCTTTTCAGGAAACCAACAGATAGTCGTGTTTTCAAACATATCCGCACACAAGTCATTTGCTGTAAATTAAATGGTTGTCGACATTTGTTAGTCCAAAGAATTTTGGCCTCCCAATAATCGTGATTTATATTCTTTGGATATGGAGCATCGCCATCAAATCTAAACATTACATATTAAATTTCGAATTGTTGTAAAAATGAAGAATAAAAATGAAAACTATAAAATATATAGTATCAATAATAATGTGTTAAGTTAACATAGTCTTTTAAAAAGTATTTCAAGAGATTTATCCAAAGTATTAATAGAAATTCAGATAATAACATTTTAGAACGTGAAAGAAGATGGAAACAAAAATTATATATTATATAATATGATTAAAAGAGTTATCCTATTTTTTGATTTAAAAAGTATTTAGGTTTTTTTTTTTTTTTTTTTTTTGGGGGGGGGTAGCAACTACCTCTGCCCCTTATTGGATCCTGCCATATTTCAAGACCTTTTATCTGATTTTAATGAGATTCACATTATATAATAATTTATGAAATATTTTTAAAATAATAAATAGATTTTATATAAAATATAAAAACAATTATCAATGATATCTATATAAAAGAAAAATAAGATTTTAAATTTTATAACAAATATTTATACATTCAAATAAATTTCAATATATAATTAATGGAAATGAATATTTTATATGGAATGAAAATGAAACTAAAAATTAAATAAATGATAAATAGTATTTTTAATTTTAATTTATCTAGGATACATTAAGATCTCTCTCATTATATATTTAATTATATTAAAATTGTCATCCGATTTGTATTAGATACAATAATCGATACAAACTATTTCGTACTTATTAGTTTATTACCTCTTTAATTAATTGTTAACAAATATATTTAGTGATCCTTTGGTTATTTAAATATGTAAGCTGTTTCAATATTGTAAATAAATAATATGCGTCGCAAAGCAATATATTATTTTGCAGTAAAGAAAAAGCTTACAATAATTACAGGTCACTAAAGTTAAAATTTCTTCTAAGGAAGTGAGTAAATTCTTCTTTTGATGTTAATTATAGAGTATTCCTACATAAATCATGAAAAGTAAATAATATTCATAATAAGTTATTTAAACAGGAACAAATATGTATATTCTCCATTAATTGACATTTGTAAATATTTAGGAATCGAATTTATCCTATAACAAAATCATTATATTTTTCAAAAAATTAAAACTATTAAATGATGGGGATTGTACGTGAATGAAAAATAATTCAATTGATATACATATATAAATTATATCTAAGACATGATAAAAAATATGATCGATAATATTTTTTTAACATTTCTTAAATATTTTTTAATGTAACAACATACTTAATTCATTTTTTTTATAATAGTTTCACTTGTATTTTTGTTTAAAAAACAAAATTATTTCTTATATTCAGTTAATTTTTTCTTAAATTTTAACAATTGAGTTATACATTATGGCATGATTCCAATATTTTTTTTTGCATTTCACAAAATTATAATGATTGAGATTAAATATTATTATTTAATCAAAAATAAGTCTTGGAATACTCTGTAGAAATTTTCTAATGGAATAAGATGCCTTTCGGTATACATTAAAAATATTTTCTTAAATAAAAAAAAATACTAAATATAAGGAAGTTATCCCATATTTGCGTTTAATAAATAATGTAAAAATTTTAACAAATAAATAATCTAAATATAAGGAAGTCATTATCCTCTTAATTAAGCTACTTTTATTTTACGATTTTTAAGGAAAGACTTGAGATAGATCACTGATAGAATTTCATAAGTTTTCATATAACGATATTCTCTATTATAAATTTTCATTAATTTAGATAGTAGATATTATTGTAACATTTGATAATCACTTATAATAATAAACTAAAAAAAAAGAGTATAACAAAATAAAAAATAAATGACTAAAATATTTAGTCTAATATTTAATTATATTTTTCTTAATTAGTCAAGTAGTCCTCAAGTATATTTATTTGTAATATTAATTATATCTTAAACCAAAAATTATATAATTCATATATGTCAGATCATTTACAAATTATATAATTTTTAAGTATTGTATTCATTAAATGAAAAAATAATCTTCGAAAATTTTTTCCTTCAATATTAATTTTGATAAAAATAAAGTATTAATATACCAATGAACAAAATGAACAACATTGACAATAATTGAGATGGAAGGGTTTCAGTTGGTCATATTTGTATAATTGTAGTACTATAGTAGTAGTATCTCTAATAAAAATAACTTTTTGAGTGTACCTTGACACTTGAATTTTAGTTAAATATCTTAACAGCAATCAAGGCATTATTAAATAATTATTTTTTTTTAATTTGGAAAAATTTAAGTTTTGCATTTGTGGAAAGACAGGGTGATTATTTAAAAATCAGATTTTATCAAGCTATAAATATTATAACAATCAGAAAGATTAGAAAGTGAATTTATTTTAAAAGTTTAAAATAAGGAAAAAAAATTTGAAAACTAATTATTCATTAGCAAAATTATATTGAATTTGCTGTTAAATTTATAAAAAAAAATGTTTGTGATAATAGGATTAAAATAAATGACAAGGGTTAGTATTTTTATGAGAGAATTGACAATGAATTCCCTCAACTGCCTTTCCTTAGAAAAATGCATTTGGTATTGGGAGTGTTGTGTTATCTCCGCCAAGGTTGACAAATGATTAACATACATAATAGTATATTTTATTTAAATCGTTTTAAATGTTTCCAATATAATAAATTTTTTTGATATTAAATATTCTAAACTTCTTTACCCTTACTAGAAAATGACTGGTAAAGCCATTGAGATCTTTTTCAATCTTGAAAACATTTCTTGTTGAGATAAAATTGTTTGTTTCACTCAAAGTGGAGTTAAGTTTGGAAATGGAGGATAGGAAGGATTACTCCCTGAGTATTTAGGTTCCCCAAGTTCATTCAATTGAACAACAGGTTATGTAACTGAGAGAAACTAACAAAGTGGAATATTTTCAAAAGGAAATGATCATAGATGTTATATTACAAAAATTAGCTATATAATTTCTATTTAGTTAGCACTTAGTTATTCAAATAAATTCATGCGCAGACATCAAATAGCTTCTAGTTGCTAAACATTTATAGGATATTTTTTTAATATTTTTCAAATTTAATAATTATAATAAAAATTATAATGAATAATTTTTTTTTATATTTAAAGAACGTTGTTAGATATATGTTCAAAGGAAATATGATTAAACTGAAAGTTAAAAGATAAATAAAGTTCAGGTTTGGTTTTTTTAAGGGGCCATGTGATTTAGCATATTTAAATTAAGTGCAAAGTCCTCGTTTAAGAACTGTATAGTTTACCTATAGAGTTAACATAGGTTTCCCCTCCCAAATCTTAGGTGAAGAAGCGGAAAACAGGTTCACTCTTTGCAGGCATTGTGCCAGATAATTAGCCAGTTTACATTTATTATATATAATTTTAATCCTATCTAATTTTCACATTTTATAGCAAAAGAATTAATAAAAAATCATTCATTTCAGCACAAAATACTAAACAATATATATTCATATAAATTCTAAATAATTTTAACATATGCAATAAAAATAACTTATTTTGATTCTATCATATTCCTAAATAAAACGTTAGATGAAATTAATTGGCTATAATTTGGATTAATATCCATTAAAATGTTCTCTCTGTAATATAATTAAATTTGATATGAAGTATAATGTTTCATCTAAGTTATCCTTGCGAGTGTCAAGCTAGATAGAAATAATATTAATCATTCGAGCAATATTGAATATGTATTCCTATTAATAATTGGCACTTTATTTAATAATGTACATTTATAAAATTAATTTTATAGACTTGTGTGTTTTATGGTATACAAGATATCCGAGGCAAGTTGGAAAAATTAAAATATCCAGGATCTAAAAGTGTGAATATAATGAAGTTGATGGAGAAAAGATTGATATTCAACTAATCGACCTGTATATTTTTGGGATCCTTCTGATTGCAAAACACTACTTGTACTAACACTATATTACACTACTTGTTTCTCATGTTTCTGATTAATATTGTGTAAATTTTACTTTCTGAATGAATTGGCTCAGTATTAAGCAGATGTTTTTTAATCAGAAAGATCCCAAAGAAATAGAGGCTGATTAGTTGATTTCATTATATACACTTTTATATAAAACTTTTTATATATATGCATATAAATATATATTTATGAGGGTTTCTGTATGGCACGGGGGTCGTGAAGTGCCCGATGTTTGTACTTCGTTACGGGCATTACGGAGTGGTTGGTATTCGAGTGGGCTTTAGGACTATAAGTAGTGGATGGTGTCCGGGCTCGCCTCCCCAAGAGTAGCCTGGGGCCAAGGTTGCCCTCTGATGAGGGAGGCTTACAGCATGCAAGAGCGCTTCTTACCGCTGCCAGGACAAAGGAACTGATTTCTGTAGGGCTCGCGAGTGAGTCCTAGTGGCTGTGACTCTTTCAGGGGTTTTATACCCAGACTTCGAAGTAAAGGAAGTTTCGTCCACCGCTTGGAGGGGCATGGATCCTATAGAGAGGGACTATGATGCATGTCTCCACCAAGTGGAGAGACTCTTGAAGGAGAGTGTTTCCCTTCGTTTGGACTAATGTGTGCATGTGTCCCCTCCTCTCGAAAAAGAAATGTGCTGTGGTTTTCCTGTCGTCCTGACATAGCGTTTTTATGATTCGAATGACGTATTCTTCGTACTTGTCTTGTTATTCATTTCACGGGTCGTCAAGCTTCGTTACCTGCTGGGATAATGTCTTGTTGGTCGATTCTCGTGATGCCTTGTACACTGCATTTCTTTGTGTACTAAGATGTTGGTACTGGGCACAATTTCTTGCTGTGATCCCTTTAAGTCCTGATGATGGTTACCCTTGAAGAACTCCCCTTATCATTTCGAATTCATCAGTGAGGCCATTGTGCTCGTCAGCGCAAAGTCTATGTGGTCGCCGATTCCCTTTCCAGGGTAGATGCAATAGTTGGGTCCCATAGATACCACACATATATATATATATACATAATTATAAATAGAAATTTTTCAAAATAAAAATGCTTTAATTAATCTTATTAACCTATATTTTATAATCAATTTATCTATTTCGTTTAAAAAATTATTTTTTGGTTTGAAAATGATATAGAAATTTTTTATTTAAAAATTTACCCTTAATAAATATAAAATCAATTTTTAAGAAAAGATTTAAAATTTTTTTTAATAATTAGTTCCTACACTTTACTAAAAATAAAGTGAAAATTTAAAAAGAAACTATCTTATCTTGAGAACTACTGAACTAATAGTATTAAATTTGTTCAGTTTGAATTATCACGCGTTCTATACGACATTTATCTCCTGGTGTCCAACAACTTCCTCTACATGTATATATAAGAACTGTCCCGAATTCTAGATGTACGCTACCAGATGTTTGCTAAAAAATAAAAATTAATTAATTAATGTAAGTAGTTTATTTAATTCAATATATTTATATAAAAAAATATTATAGTAATAATTTAATTGGATATTTTGTAAGAAATTAATATGAAATAATTATTGAATAACTAAAACATTTTTTTTACATTGTAAAAAAAAGAAATGAAATTTAATCTATATTAAATTAAATTATATGAGAATTCTGGGATTTCTTTTAATTCTAAAATAACTTTCTAAATTAAATATTTTCAAGATTAAATTTGTATTGCATTTACTTACTCCATAGCTAGTACTGGCACCAATATTAAAAAGAGTTAATTTTGGAATGATTGTTGGTAATAATTGCATTTCAAATTGTGTAGGTTCTCGACAATATGCACATAAACCTGGAATTTTAGCAGCTGGAGAAATAAATAATGGTCCTTCTGAATCACGGCTATACCTATATATAAATTGAATCAATTAAATTAAAAATAATATATGTGTATATATATATTAATTAGGAGGACAAACATGTATTTATGATTATATTTATAGAAAATATATGTATGTTTTTTAATTAATTTCAATTAAATTAGATTAGAAATTAAAATTGAATTAAAAGAAAAATACCTCAATATTTGACCAGGATTACATTGTATTCGTGATAAAAAGTGATGGAACATTGTATCACCATGAGCTGGAATTGAACTTTCATATTTTTCAAGAGAATGTTGGTCATCTTCATGCTTATTTGCTTGACTTCGATCTTTAGAAAAATGAGGTTGATCATTAGAATTTTGATATTCTTGGATAAGTTCTCGGACATGATCGAGAGCCGAAATGGAAGATAGGTCCTCCTCAGCAACCATAATAAAAGAAGGATTAAAATAAGGTGATGGGTGATCTCGTGAATCAACAAGTTCAAGTGGTAGAGGTGTTGCTTCTTGTAAAAGTGCAGAAAGATCCACTTGTGGCATTGTAGGTGTGTCAATCGTGATCACTTCTCCTTCATCACCTTCCAGTTCTGCAGTTGCGGTTGGAGGATGAAGTCGTCCAACAGCGCCAACATCCCCAGCACCAGCAGCTCTTTGTTCAACATCACCCACTGCAATGTTGGCATTTTTTTCATCTACATAGAGTTTTTCAAATTTATTTAAAACTTGGGATTTATTATATTGCTCTAGATCAAATGCATTGGCTTCTTCATCGTCATCGGATAATGATTCCGACACAGATTCCATGCTATTCGCCATACTATTTGCCTTGAGTGTTTCTATTCTATTAATTACATTCCCATTTTTTTCATCATTATTAAAATTATTATCATCATCATCCCAATCATCTGCATCTAATCCCCAATCAAAAGTTTGAGATGTTATCTCTTTTAAAGATTTGTCATCGCCACCTTCTAAACATTGACTTCGAATACAAACCCAGCTGGAACAAATTAGATTTAAAATCAAACAGGTTAGTTTTAAATAGATATTATTATATATGGAAAAAAGAACAATTATTATGTACCTTTCTTGTTGGTTCCAACAATTTGGATTAATACAAGCAAACAAATAGAGTGTCCTGTGATAAGGGGAAATATCAAGAGGAGCATAAATTTGGATAACCAAAGGTAAAGTTAAGCCGCATAATTGGCAAGAAGGATTTTTTAATCCTTCAATGGGCCAGTCCTAAAATTATTAATTAATTAAATAAATAAATAATAAAAAATGATTATTTTATAATTATTCTATTGTAATCATAATCATAATAATATATATAGCAACATAATTTTCTTTTAATTTTTAGAGTATGACCTTTTAAGTTTTTCTATTCGAATCAATAAATCATTAATGTAGTTTATATTACTTGTTTTTTATATGTTTTAATGAATTATTATTTAAAAATAACTAAATTGGATTTTTTCCTATGTTCATTTATTTATTTTGTTATTGGCGAAAGTATCATAAATTTAAAGTTGTTATTTTATAAATATTTATAAATGAATGATGTTAATTTTTTTTTTAATAATTATTTAAAATTGAAAATTCATACTTACTGGTGTTCCTCCGATTTTATTTAAGGTATAATTAAGAAGATGTTTATGTTTTTCCGTAATACATTCATCTTCAAATCCCAATAAAACTTTTGATTTCGAATTAGCCATTTTGACTAAATTAACTTAAAATTAAATTTGATATCAATAGATAATAAAAGATTCTTGATTAATTAAAAGTGAATCTTTAAATGTATCAATTTAATTAGTAATAAATCATTTAAAAATAATTTAAGGGAGAGTGATGGTGAGGTGATGGCTTTCCATATCGATAATTTGAAATCACTGCAATAGTAGGATATAAGAAATCTTTTAACTGGTCATCGAATTAAGATATTTTAAATGCAAATCAACGAAAAATAACACATATTACAAACGTAAACATAAACATATTTCTGCATTTCATTGTATTATATTCAACCACACTATAAGCAAATGGAAGAATTGAATTGTGTTTGTTCATGTCAAAATAGTCCATTGGCCATTTTAGATAAATTTGTGTGCAAACCGCGCGAATTTCAAAGAATACTACAAAATTAAAAAAAAAATGTAATCCCACTAAGAAAATATGTATTTATCATTATATTTTTAATTTACTAATATGATATAATGGTGTATTTTATTTATGTCAATTTATTAATCTAATATTTCTCTAGTGTTTTGCAAACGCCACACACACAGACACACACATAGTAACCAATTAAAAATTAAACAACACGATGGCTGGAAAAGGAAAATCGAAAAAATCTTCTGGTAAAAAAGAATCAAATAATAGTAAAAAAGGAAAAAGGCAAAGTATTAAGTTTTCAAAAAAATCATCGAGATGTAATTTCGATATTTTTAATGAATATGCAATGGAAAATGCATATTTTACTTGTCATAATATACAGGATGTTTTAAAAACAAGAGGATTTCCTTGGCCAGATGCACAAAAGAAAAAGAAAAAGGGAAAATATTAACCCCCAGGTAAATTCATAATTTTTTTTAACAATTATTTTGAAAGGGTGTATCATTTGTTGCTTGTGCAAATCTACCTAATATCACGAAATTTCTAGTATTTTCAGTTCATTCATTATTTCTAAAATACTAAAGTAATAATCTTTATTTGTATTATTTTTAAGAAAAATATTTTTTCCACAGGTAACCTACGAAGATTGAATAGAAAATATCAAAAACAACAAAAATTTAAATATTTATATTGGTTTCTTCTTTCCATGTGTTTCTCATTTAAGATTTATCAATAACGTCAATAACTCTCTAATATGGTTCATTGAAACTCATTTTAAATATTTTACCAAAATAGGCAAAACACAGAATTAATTAATTTGTATTTACACAGAATAAATGAACAGATAAATAATTGAAATGAAAATAATAAAAAAAAAACATTTTTAAAAAATCTCTCTAGTTCATTTTTTTATTTTTAATATTTTGTTCACCCGTGCTGTCCTCGAAACTAGTCAAAGTCAAACTAATTAGAAAGTTTTTTAGATTAATAAATTTTAATGTTTCCTCTACCCAATTGAAACAATTTATCATTATATTTAGTAAAAGTTTAATTATAATAAAAAAAACAATAAAACTTTAAAGAATAAATAAAAGTAAATAAAGTATGAAATGATGAGGAAATAAGAATACGGATATAATTTTATATATATATATATATTTAATCAAGCGTTGAAAGAAAAAAGACCATTTAAATTATAAAGAAACGGAGTCATTCACACAATTCCTATTTAAACATAAATTCGCACTAAATATATATACATATATACGTATATATATATATATTATATATATATATACATATACACACAAAAAAAAACTTTTTCACGGAATAAGCTGTAAATTGTTAGTATTTTAGTATAATTACAAAAAATGGAAGATATTACAATATATACATTTGACCCAATTATATTGTACAGAAAAGAATATGTAGCATCACTTTGGCTCACTAACTTTTAAGTTTTAATTTAACAAATTAATAAAAGTATACAATAATATAATAAGAAAAAAATTATTTTAAATTCTTTTATATGAAAGTCAAAAGTAGTATTAAAAATTACACAAAAGATTAGGTTAGTACCCTTGTTTGTAGAGAATAAGATTTTATATATAAACAAATAAATATTGTTATTTAATATACATATATATTTATATATATTGATTATTTATTCAAAGATTGTTTATTTTTTTAAATTAAGCTTTGTTCAATTATAATTTATAAATTAATATTATTAATGTTAAATATAAATCATACAACTTTGTGTTAAATAATACATAGTAAATTATGAATTAGTACAATATGAAAATAAAATATTTTGTCATTCTCTTTGGTTACAGCCTGGGGTTTAGCAAAATTAATAAATGAAACCCCATACCATATTCAAAACCCAAAATAGGATATATGTATATATATATACATATATATACATATATGTATATATATATGTATATATATATATATTGTTATAGACATAAATATATATTGATATAAAAAAATTATGTTAATAAATGTATGTATAAATAAAATTTCATAAAATGATTGTCTCAATTAATGGAAGACATGCACACATGTAGATATATGTTTTGATATTGAAAATCAAAACATAAATATGACAAACAAATGGACAGATATATTAATTTGTATTACAGGCACTCGTTGAATGAATTACATATTTTCTATTTCAGGCACTCAGAGGTTCTCCAATTACTTATTTTCTCAAAAATATATTAATAGTGTAAACAATGTATTTTCATATATATAAATAATGATTAGAGATCTTGATACGAATTCATAGTTCAGGCACATAAATGATATGAATTTTTGATTCCAGTGATTCTTATTCTTTTTCATTCACGACCCAACAATTATCATTATAGACACCATTTATAGAGAGCATGGCCGGAGGTTTATCACAACAAAGATAACAACTTAATTAAATTATAAAAAGAAATAAATATATATTAACAATTTAAAAAGCGACAACATGAAAAAAGTTATAATAACTTTAATGTTTTTACTTTTTGATTATTCACTTTTTCTTTTAAAAACTTTGGCAAAGAACATCGCGGGTAAAAGTGAATTATAAAAAAGCAAAAATTAATAATTGGCAGTAACTAACTTAATATATATATATATATATATTATTTTCAACTGTATCTGTTTAATTTAACTGCATTCAAGTGATTGAGTTATATTATGATCATCCAAAAATAACAAAAGAATTTCTTTAATATTCAATACAAAAAAAAATATTAAGTTAGTTGAAGCAAACATCCCGATTCCATATAAGATGAAATCGGATGATGAATCAGGATACTACATCAAGTATAGACAACACATTAAGATGTCTGAAGGTTCTTGTGTTAATTATGAATTTAAAATTTTGACAATTGATCGGATATGAGTAAAACTGAAAAAATCCGTTGACCTTGCTGCCCCAATTATGATGATATCAAATGTACATCATCTAATTGAGGGTGGCGATTAGACAAAATAAGAAAAGAAGAGAAAAGGTTGTAAAACCTTTTGACAAAAAATTTAAAACTCGGAAGTATTGTTATAACGTTTGCTGGTGTTTATAGAAGTGTATATGTTCACCAAAATCAATGTTTCCCCCGCAAACCTAATAACCTTTAGCGAGGACCATGTTAAATTAATGAGATGAATTCAGAAGCTTTGAGAAAGTTTCACATTCAAGAAGGAAGCTTGTTCAAATTGATATATATATATAACTCAAATAGATTATCTACAACATTAAAATTCAATTATGCTCAACATCCACCTTCCTGAGAAGAAAACATGAAAGGTAAAACTTTGAACTTAAGTACAGAATGAGTGATCCTTGTTTAGCCTCATTTTTGGTTTTGAATTAATTAAGTCAATAAATCAATATTTCAAATTTTAAATAATTGGAATTATAATCCGATGATATGTCCTTTTTAAGAGGAATTCACACAATGTCATTTGAGGGGCTAGAGTATCGAACGAGATTGATAACAATAAATTTTGATGGTTTTGAAACTCGTTAGATTCATATCCAACACTCATACTGATTACAACTACCTTCGAGAGGGTGTACAAGTTTTACTCATCTGACTGTCTCCTTTGGATTTTAATTTTCATCTTATAACCTGTTTCTAGGAGTTGCGATAGTAGTTCTCGGGAAAAGGACCATTCTAAAGAAAACTCTTTGAAAAGTACTTCCTTGCATTTATAATCAATACTTTCGGTTTGAATAGATAGTAGAAAATGTTAATTCAAAAATTGAGGAGACCTATAATCTTGGATATAGAGAAGAAAAGATTAAAAATTAGGAAATATTTGTAAAATTTACAGAGAGACAACAGGTGTAAGATAAAAAGTAAGTAATTGAATGAATGGGTTAAAAATCAAATATCAAAAATATTTACAACATAAATCTGAAATGTTATTTGAAATTAAAAGAGCTAAACAAGAAGAAACAAAATGATAAAGAAATAGTTATATATAAGAAACACTTAGAATTTAGGAAAATTACGCTCACCAAAGCTAAACTATTTGTTTAGAAGAAATAACCAATCCCAAAAAAAATGAAAAGCAGTTTTTCCCGAAAAATAAATTTGAACTACTTCAGGAAGAAAAATGTGTGGTGATTTACGTAACATACAAATTAAAGTTAAAATTGCATTTTGAATATAGAGTGAATTTTAAAAAAAACATCTTTTAGCCAATTTTAGCTTATGAATTTATACCTTCCAAGAAGATGGCTTTGCGGGTTAAGATCTTCCGATTCTACAAAAATTTAAATAAAAAACAAAACAAAAACTTGATTCACTAGCTAATTACTTGTCATCCATAATCAAATTAAGGCTTGACTAACTGTAGATCAGATTTCAAGGCTTCCATATCTGAATTCATAAACAAGATATTCACTTGACTCAGACTACATTATCCAGCAATTATCGTAATTGTGATATTCAGTTTAATAAACTTAAAGTTATTAGGCGAGTCTAAATTAGGTAATTTTGGAATATGTTATATATAGAGAGATTTATTTTTGAGAATCGAATCAAGTCAACCACAACATTTAACAATGTTATTTAGTTCCAAACGTCACTAGAAGAAATATAGAAGCCGAATTAAAAAAAGAAATATCACTTCCTACCGTTATCACCAGATATCATGTCAAAAGACTTAAATCCAAATAAAAATTCACAAATATTTAAACCAAAATTAAAATGAAATCACAGTTTGACAAAGAGTAGAAATTTCAATTTTAATTTGCCAGTCTTTCATAACAAGAATCAAAATTATAGATTTGGCTCTAAAAGTAATTAAATTCAGTTTAGGGATTTCAGATAGAAGAGTAATTATTCATAATTGGATACTTAAGAATTTTCGAAATATGTAACCTATTTTGGCCATTAACAAAGGGGAACCTCTATAAAAACATTTCAAATTAAAAACTAACTTAATAATAAAAGAGGTTTAGTAAAATGAGTCGTTACCCTGAAATGTAGAATCACTGAATATTATTATTGAGATGAGTTTCGGTGGTCTTTTATGTTTACTAATTGAAACATTTTTGTTTATAGATATTCGAAATTTTCAATGAGAATTTTTGTGTAAGAATTCAAGTCTAAGATGTCAAGAAATCCTTAACTTAAAATCAAGTTATTATTCAACATGGCTCTCAAAAGTTAATTTAAACAAACTATGATATTTGTAAATTTTGTAACAAAAATTAATTAAAAAAATTTAAAAAATAAATTTTATCTAACACTAAAATAAGATGAATTTAAGTTAAGGATTTATATATTAATTTTAGAAATTTGAAAAGTAATCAAATAAATTCAAACATATTAGAACAGCAAGAACCAAACTATTGATAGAATGTATTTAAAATTTCATAAATACTATGGTAGTTAAGTTTCGAATTATAATTTTATAATATAGATTGAAGTTAAAATATTATAAAACAAGTAAAGAATTTCAAAAGTAATGGAAAATAGCAAAATAATATAATGATATATTTATATCTAAAAGTCAATATGATAAAATTAAATATTTATATATATATATATATATATATATATACTTGAAAGATCTAGTATCTTAAGTCACATTTTAACAATGAATCATTCAAGATAGTTATCGTTTCATGTACAGATATAAATATATATATATATATATATATTAAGAATGTGTCTATTTATTTTTTTTAAGTATCTTATAACTTGAAATTCTTTAAATTTGATCTAAAAATCAATAAAAATTCTTGTAGAATTGTTACAATTTGCAAATATTGCAAAAATATTAACATCTATTTAATCAACAATCGTTAATTTGAGCTAATATAAAAATAAATTACATTCAAGTTTTAATTAAAATATAACATTAAAAAAGACAATGTATATGAGAAAAGGGAAATTTAATGAGATTTTTATTACTTTAATAAATAATGTGTGTGTGACTTTAGAAGGAAAAAGTATTATGCCATATAAGTGTAGAAAAATATTTGAAATTTAAAAAAATTTTATTATATAAAATATTTCCCTATTCTCTCAAGACTTCTTAAAAAATTGAAGATAATAGTATATTAAACTTTCAACTATTTAACATTACTAAATTGTTTTCTACAATTCTATTTTAGGACCATTTGTTAAAATTAATTTAACAAAATTTCTTTAAAATAAATAATAAATAAATAATTAATTTAATGTATATTAAAATTTAACTTAATTACTAACGATGAAACATATTGTATTCAAAGAGTTTTTATTAATTAATTTTAATAGACTTGTGGTTACGATGGGTGAGAAATTTTGGAAATTTTACATGAATTTAAAAAAAAAATTTAAAGTTAAATGAAAATTTAATTGTTATTTAGAATCCTTGATGCTTATCAATTTGTAATAAAATTTAATTGTTAATTTAAACATGGATATGTATAATGATTCTGACTAAATATTATAATAAGCCCCTATTGTTTCTCAGTAGCTTAGGCAAGGTTAAGTTTATCCACTGAAATGTCGGAATCCTGAACATGACAATATTAAGTAATTAAAATACAGTGCATTTTTTTTTAAATGTAATTGAAAAAATAGATCTTAAATAAATATCTATATAAATTACTAATATAATAAAAATACGTTAAGTAAAATCAATTATTAATTATCTACATTATAATAAAATTAAAGTTAAATTTAGGGGATTCATAAATGAGACTTGTAATTGTACAAATAGAGGAAAATCGCAACTAAAAAAGCATCTCAGTTATATTAAAACATAAATGGAACCACCAAGCCATATTAATAAATATCACATCTATCTTGTATTCAAGAACTGCAAAATAAAGACTATTTTGATATAAATGAATATATTAATTGATAAATATTAGATTTAATTGCACTAAAATGGTTGCCAACATAATTTGAATATTTAAAGATAGAGGTAAGGTATTATTTCAAACGTACACTGGTCCTTGATTATCATTGTCTTCAAGGGTGATTTTATTAGGATACGCAGGGCCACCTCCATCATCAAAAAATCTTCGAAATGTAAATTCAAAAAATCCATGAAAAGGTCTGCTATCATCACCACGTTCATCAGAACCAGAAGAGCCAGAATTTCGTAATCGTTCTGGATCAACGGGGTCAAAATTCGAAGTATCGGTAGGATACTTTATATGGGGCTTATGAGGGGCAGGCTGTTGTCTTAAACCTTTTTCGAAATCTACATTTCTAAAAAAGGGATGAGCCTTAACTTCACTGGCATTTTTTCCTAATCTTCGTTCAGCTCCCGTACAAAGTTTCAAAATTAAATCTCTTCCTTCAGGTGATAAATTAGCTGCTGAAGGAATCATTAAAGAGGATTCCCAATGAATTACCTATAAAAAATAGAAAAAACGATATTAAATAGAGTAATAAAAAACCTATTTTTTTTATTAAATTTATCATTACTTTATATTGAGTTTCCGCTGGAGTATTTGCAAGAAATGGTGGAGAGCCTACAAGCATTTCATAAAGTATAACTCCAACGCTCCACCAATCGCATAATTGTGTATAACCAGTTCGGTTAAGAACTTCAGGAGCAATGTAATTAGGTGTTCCTACTAAAGAGTGAGCCAAACAGCGCTGATGTTCTCTTCTTCTTCTCCTTTCTAAAGGTTTTAGTTGATGGCATCGACATTCGCTTCCTGTATTCCAGTCATCTGTAGGATCCATTGAATCCTGTCGCCCATGTTCACCTGAAAAATAATAATAAAAAAATTATTAATTATATGAAAAAACAATAAATAATTATTGAATAGAATTTAATTACCATTGCTTTGATAATATTTAGAATTATGTGTCCACCGAAAACCGGTACAAAGCCCAAAATCAGTTAATTTGATATGGCCTTCTCTGTCAATCAATATGTTATCTGGTTTAATATCTCGGTGTATAAATCCCATTTTATGAACACTCTCTACAGCACATGTCAATTCAGCGATATAAAACCTATTTATTTATTAATAAAAATATATTATTAGTGTTTTCAAATTGAAACAAAAATCAAAGTTAATTTTAAGTTATATTTATTACCTGGCTAAAGGTTCTTCAAAAACACCCATTTTTATTAAAAGAGCCATTAAATCTCCTCCAGGAATATAATCCATTACAAAATATAAATTATCTTTATCTTGAAAACTATAATAAAGTTTAACAACCCATTCATTATCTGCTTCTGCAAGAATATCACGTTCAGCTTTAACATGAGCCATTTGATTTCGATTAAGAACATCAGCTTTACGTAATGTTTTCATTGCATATAAATGATTCGTATCAATTTTACGAACTAATGTTACT
The DNA here is from genome assembly GCA_963082975.1 of Labia minor. Taxonomy (NCBI): domain Eukaryota; kingdom Metazoa; phylum Arthropoda; class Insecta; order Dermaptera; family Spongiphoridae; genus Labia; species Labia minor. The sequence continues at coordinate 33,847,643 of OY720348.1, read as the reverse complement.
TCACCAAATGCACCAACTCCAATGGGTTTTATTTTTGTAAACATTGATTTGTCCATTTTAGCTCTTTTTAATCTAATGTAATTAGATTCTTTTTGGTATAACATTTTCCTCATTTGTGATTGTGCTTCAGGGCTGAGACCAATTTTGGTCATTTCAGCTTCCAATTGTACCCTTCGAAAAACGCGTTGTTTATGAGACTTGATAATATTTTCAACATGTTGTTCCATAAAAAATTTGAAAGCCTGAGGAGAATAATTTCTCACTTTACAATTCCTTTCTTCTTCTTTTTCTAAGCTTATAACTTTTCGCTCAGGTATTGGAGACTGATGATTTATTTTATAAGAAGATGGTGTGGGCGAAGTTGTATGACTTATCCGCCTATCAGACCCATTATGAGTAATATTATTGTTTTTATTCTTTGTGATTACTGAAGAGGAAGCGGTAGGAGGCAGAGGTGGAGTAGATTGAGGTGTATCATTTTGAAATGTTGTAAAAGTTCTGCTATCTGTTGAAGATGTAGATACGGGACTTTCTGATCGAGATATTGTTGGTTCCACATTCACTACAGGAGAATATTTTCTTTGAAGTGGAGGATGTATACTAGGAGATGGTCTTGGACATACTGCGCTTTCTACAGTAGAAACTCCAGCTGTAACTTGGACTTGTGAATGCAAAGTAACTTCGTCAGTACCAGGTGAATAAGGAGGAGGGGGAATTGGATAATGTAAATGAACGGCAGGAGTAACAATTCCTCTTTGTGCTGCCAAAGCTTGCATGGTGCTAGCGTAACTAGGAGGATCTGTTGTTGGTATTGTAACAGGACTAGCAGTAGTAACTGATGATCCTGAACTTGGTTGAGGTTGAGATGCTACAGGTTTTGGAGGATAGTTTGTCGAGGATAATTGTTGCTTTTGTTGAATAGATGATGCATAAGACGGGGGAGGTGGTTGTGTTGTTTGAGTATTTGTTGTGACAGGAGGTAGAGGTTGTGGAGCTTTTGGAGCAATTGCTGTTTGTAAAATTGGTTTTTGAACCTGAGTACTTTTTACTGATTGCATTATTATTGGAGGTTGGGTTTTGGCTTGTCTAGCACCCCATGCTTGAAGAGGTGTGGGTCTGGCAACTGAATTTGGAGCAGGACTTGCTACAGAAACAGTTATTGGACTTGGGGATCCTGCTGATGTTGGACCTGAGTAAATTCCAGAAGAAGGACTCTTTCGAAAATCTTGAGACTGTGTAGGACTTTGCCTACTTTGAACAGAAACATTATACGAAGGTGGTGGTGGAGGAACTACAGGTGAGGTAGGTACATGTGGATATGGCGGAGGTGGTTCAGAAGATGTCGATGTTGAATTATTATTATTTGAATATAAATTCAACGCTTGCATTTGTTGGCTAAGTTGTTGTTGCACTTGAGGGCCATTTTGAACAATCATTGGTTGCCGGCCCGTACTAGTAGCATTAACAAGCGCGACAGGACTTGTGCCCCGTTGAGGAGGTGGTGGTACAACACCCACACCAGAAGAAGGTAATGCTGCAGGAGTTCGAGAAGGTACAATTGGAGAGGGTGAAATACGTTTGAATAATTGTTGCATATTTGATGGGACGGTGGGATATGCTGAATGAGGAGGAGTCGGTGGAGGAGGAGTAGAAGAACATCGAGGTGGGGGAGGAGGAGGAGGTTCGGTAAAATTACTCGGCGAATATTGACGACTAAGTTGAGTATGTGGAGTAAGATCAGTAAGTCTTGGACTATCTGACCTTGAACTAGCTGCACCGCTATCCAAAGCTGGACTTCCACGGTGTAAGCTTAATTCCCTTTCAATACTTGGTTTACGATTTAACTTGGTATTTAGAATTCCTAAAATAAAAAGTATTTTATATGATAAATATAAAATATTCAATAAATGTTTATAAAGAGTTTAAAATGTATTAGTCATTACTATGTTGAATAACAATTTATGTTAATATCAAAAAATTATATAATATATATAAAAGTGTGTTTAATGTAAATTATAAAATGTATAAAATCTATATTGAAAAGGTTGTTTGTTATTTTTAGATAAAAATTATGACTAGAAAATTAAATATGTATTCAATAAATTGTTTTATATTATGCATTGACATGTATTTAAAATTAAAATAAAAGCAGAATTAATACTAAAAATATATCTAATTTTAATAAATAATGTTTATTTATTTAGGCTTTTATACAACATTATTTAAATTGGTAATACTAAAAAAGAGATAAAAAAAGAACTAGAATAATAGAATGTAAAATTTATCTATAATGAATCATCTTAAATAGAAGAAAACAATTATTATTAACAATAGTTATATAAAGTCATATAATTTATTTAATAATACAAACTCTTATGAATAATAATTAAAGTTATAGAAGGAATGAATTTAGAAGGAAAATTTGAAAACAAATAATGAATATCAGATTCAAAAACTACGAACAATATGAATGAAAAGTGAGAAATTTTGAAGAAGAGAGTTTCATATTTACGGATAAAGATAACATTTTAACAAATCATTTAATTTTGTATGAAATAAAATATTCTCTTGAGAAAGAATTTAAAATTAATTTTATAAATAGGTTTCATTTGTATAGTAATTTAAATTTTTTTCCTAGCTACTGAATTTTAGAAATTTTAATTTTCTCTATAACTCACAAGATTATCTTGTCTTTCAAAATCTAGTATGGTAATATAATTCTTATAATTATTTTAATAAAAAATATAGTATAAAATGGCATATGACAACTACGTTTAAACTTTTATTTAAACTAGGAGGATAATATATATTATATATGTGTATGAGCTTATATTTATTTACCTTTAGTTAAACCATTTATAGGTTCATTTTGTTTAAGAATATCAAGAGCAGAATCATATCTGCCAGAAGATAATTTTAGTGCTCGGAGAGCCATTTCCTAGATAAATTTAAAAACGATTTTATTTAAAATATTGAAAAGTTTTGATATTATTTCTTTAAAAGAAAATATCCAATTCTTAGGCCAATAATAATATTTCTAAGAATTGTTAAAATATAAATATTAAAATTTCCTTTAAAAGAAATTACTGACTTCGCTGTAGCCCATGTTGAGAAGTTGGTTTAGATTGCTCAATTCTTTATCGACACCATTACTTCCTGAAGTTGCACTTAAACCACTTAGTCCAGAAGCAGAACTCACACCACTAGTTGTTGACAATGTCGAGATTGTACTTGCAGCACTCGAGCCATTATTCTCCCCAGGGCTGCTAATATTTGCAAATGGCAATAGAGAGTTTCTAATCTCGGCAAGAGCTTTTTTATGATAGCCCGATGCCCGGGTAGAAGACTTGCCAGACGCGGCAGGGTTCATAGTGGCGTAGGTCTGTTGGCCCATGCTAGGCCCAACGGGCGGGCAACAGACTAGCGCCCGTGGGCCGTGGGCCACTGTTGCACTTGCAGCATTCAACACTCAATTAAATGTCCACATTTACAAATAAAAACAAGAGAAGGTAATTAAATCTTGGTGCTAACATGCAAGAGAATCAAATATTTTCTTTCACATTCAAAATCTGGAACAAAAAGAAAAAACAAATAGAAAATACAAGATAGTTGGTAGTAAGTGAAATTAATGTAACGTTATTTAATAATATTATTGATAAAATAAGAGAATATATATATATATATATATTATATTTATAAAGAAAAATTCATAGTAAATGAATCGTGAAGTATAAATAAAAATTAAATTTTACTATATTATAAAATTATTAATTAATAAAAGATTATAATTCTAACCAAAAAAAGATTTTTAAGTTTTTCAAAATAAAATAGATTATTATTATTATTGTATTTGTTTGGGCCTTAAGGGTACTTCAGCAACTAAGGCCATTTGTGCCGTTGTGATATCAATAATAACAATATTCCTAATTACAATATATTCTATAATTGACTATTTTATTGACATTATAAAGAATATTTAATATTTTTTATTAGCTTATGATCATTTTAAAAATTTAATTCATATGAAAATATTTAAAACTTGTAAAAGAACTTTTAAAAACTTGACAGTTTTTTATGAAAAATTTAATTGACCCTTAAATAAATAAGATAAATTTGACATATTTCGAAATCGACTACCTTTGGTTCCAGTTATAGTGGGTAATCTTACAAAGGTTGTCCTTGTAAATGACAGAAACGATGTCATTTTTTGATATTTTTGTTATAGATATTGAAAAAATTAAATATATATATATATATAAAATTTACATATTTATATATAAAACTTCATTTTCATCAATTCAGAGTATGATTGATTAAGTAATGAAAAATGTGCAATAGTTTTTGTGTTTTAAAAAAAACTTACCATATAAAGTAAATAGAAGATCCATTCTCAAATATGATGGGTGAAGAAACTTTTAAAGTTTAGAAAATCACATGTCACTTTAATAAGAATGAGCACTAAATTATCACAGGTGTTTTTTGAAGGCACTTTTGAAGGCATATCGGTATTTCGTAATAAAAGTCTTTAATTTGAAAATTAACAATTGGATCTGTGAAAAATTAAACATATGAAAATGTTTGGTTAATAAGTTATAACATTATTGAAATTAGTTGGGAATTCAAATGAATACTTTAAACTAAATAAAATAACTTTTTATTAACACTTTAAGATATACGAGTTAAAAATATATATTAGAAAAGAATGTTTGGATTGAAATAAAGTAGGGATTGACACAACTTATGCAAAGATGATCATGAACTTTGTTAAATTCACACGAAAGTATGGGTACCAGATTTTGTTTATAGAAAATGTATTGTTTAAAATAATACTAACACAAAATCGTAAAAATCATCCTATGAAATTCAGAAAGTGTAGAGAATAAAAATTCACGCGAAATAATTTGGATAAATTGAAGCAAGGAGTTGATAAGATATGAAACGCCATTTTGAAGTGCCACATTCCGAAATTCCGAAATATTCAGTCGTTGCTGACATTACAACCTAACTTGATTAATGTCCATCCATTCTTTAATTAAACAATCCTAAATAAATATATATATGTGCATATATATATATATATGTTCATATATATAAATCAATATATATAGAATTATATTTTTTATAAATATTAATTATACCTATTTTTATTGAAGTTTTTATAAATAAACTCAAAGAATTATAAAAAAATTTCTATATTTGATATTCAACTTTTATATAGAATTTTAAATTTGAAAAAGACACTATTTTAATTTTTTTTTAAATCTAAAACTGAAAAATATAAGGGAACAATTTTACATGTCAGATCATTTATATAAAATTAAATTATTAATATTTTAAATTTATAGAAGCAAAATATATATACTTTCTGATAATAAAAAAAAAAATACAATAACTAATATACTCCATTTTTTTATAATTTTTTTATTCCTATATTATATTTATTAATGTTATGTTTCATTCTTCTGTTATTTATCTCACAGGAACATATTTCAACATACAATGGGGGATTTTTTTTATTATTTGAATTCTTATTAAATTGTTAAATAAAATTTATAATTATATAAAAACATAATTTAAAATTTTCATAAATAAAAATGAAAAATAATTCCTTTATCAATATATTTTTCTTTTCTTTTTCATTTAATTTTTATAAATATTTTTTTTTATGAGTAAACAAAAGTTTTCTTCTTCGCATGTCAGTGCTGCATTGACACTTACTATTGTGTGATTTTCAAATCCTCAATTTTTGATTTCAACATATGCATTATTATAAAATATTTTTTTTTAATTATTGAAAATATAAATAATTAACAATAATTTTATACATATATCTTGTAATATTTGCCAACGTTTATTCATTATTAATTTATAAATTAATATGAATTCAAATAAAATTAAACTTGAAAATGCAATAGTACAATTAAAAAAAAAAAGTTTTTCAGAAAAAAAGGTATAAATATTTAATTATTATAATATAATGTGATTTTAAATTTTGAAAATTTTTTTCTTTGCTTTCCTAAGAATTTTTTAATAATATGTTTTGAAAATATTTCTAACTTTATTTATCATTATAATATTTTCAATCTTCCAAAAATTTTCTATTATACTAAGAGACTTGCCAAAGAGAAAAGAAAAAAAAATCAGCCAAAATTAGAAGAAATTAGATTTTTTGCATTTAAATATGGTATAACAATTTCTTAACTAGAAGTATTTTTTTATAATTAGATTTTTCATTCTTACTAAAGAATAGATTATTTAATTGAAACGATTTACAAATCCTTCAGTAGATATTGCAATATTTAACAAAATTTAAAAAAATTCTAATTAGATAGGTTATAGTATATTGTACAGAATTACAATAAAAAAATAACTATACTAGAAACTCACTATGTCAAATTGATGTATACATTATATAGACATTATATTCAGAAAATTTTATTTAATTTTTGACAAAAGAATTATCAAAAAGGAAAGTGTATAACATTCAACCTATAATTTTTCATATTTTAGAATGGATGCTCACAACTAAAATTATTATTAGAAGATGAGAGTATTGTCACATTTTTAAATGAAGATCCCAAAAATAATTTATGGCTATCCATTTTCGATGCTATTTATAATTGCATAACTAAGGTATTTTTTCTAATAAATAATACCAATTAAATATATCATATATTAATTTGTGATTCATAATAGGAATATGCCAAGACCTCAGATGAAGCTAATAAATCTAGCATGAAAAATGATAAATTTATCTTAGTATTAACAATTATTATATCAAAAGCTATGAAAGGTAATTTTATTGTATTTTTTCATTTACTTATTATCAATATATATATATACTTATACATATTTTTAGGAGGTCCTAAATTAAATAGTTCTACAGTTGTTTCACAATTACTTGGAATTTTAAATTATAATATCGATTCACCAAATATTAGAGAAATATGTATTGAATGTATAAATTCCAGTATTTTGATTTATAGAAAGTGTTGTATTGATCTAAGCTCCAAATATTATCTAGGTAAATCAATGTATGTTTTTTTATTTTTGACATTGTGATTATTGGACCTAATTAAACTGTCATTTTAGAACTATTAAATTTTGCTCTGGATAATTTGAAAAAGAAAAACAGCTTGGAACTTAATTATGAACTATTGAGACTTTTGGATCTTATTTTAAGCAATGCCAATGAGCATTCACAAATTATGGATATTTTGATATCAAAGTAAAATATTTATTTACTAATTCTTTCTTACTGTCACTAACTATATCTATAAAAGTTTCCCAACCTTAAACCTCACCCCAGAGCTTCTAAAAACTTAAAATATCCCCCCATGTTACATATGTATAATTGTTTACTAAGCAAATCACCATACATACATTTATTTCATTTCCCCCTAAGAGACGTACACCCCACGTTGGGAACCACTATTATTTATGTGAGTTATTACTTGTTGAATTTTAGCTAATTTAATGATCATTTATTATCTTATTTTTAATAAACATTTATAAGACAATTTTGAGAAATAATTAGCAGCATATTTTGATTAAAATAACATATGTTCGGCAGTTGCTATGCCTACAAAACAATATTGAGAAAAAGTGAAATTTATGAATAAATTTGAATATATATCTATATAAATATATAATGAAAGAAGTATCTTTGAATTTCTTTTGATACTAATAGATAGTTAAATTTAATTCAATATATACATATATTTATACTTTACTCACAGAATCAATATTCACTTTAATTAATAGATTAAAATAGCAAATTAATTTAAAAAAATTTTTAATTATTATTATTATATTTATTCTAATTATTTTTTAGATTTCAGATTTTAGATGATTTCTTTTGTCAAGAAGCTTACAAAAATGATATTTTACAAAGAGCACTGGTTCCATTAACATTAACTTTCACAAAAAAGGTAAATAAGACTATTAAATAATTAGAGCATTTATGACATATATACATTATTTTACTATTTTTTTTAGATTTTAAATGAATCAAACAAAATATTACTCAAATTTGGTGAAGAACATTTATTTGACATATTTAAAATATATTTACGCTTAAATAGAACAATAAAAAATGATGAAATTAAGGCAAGTTAAATAACGTTTTATTATGTTGTCTTTATTTATTATAAAATAATATTTCATATTTTAGAATGAAATTTTCCAAATAATGCTAATTCAACTTCAACTGCATCATCCAATTGAAATCACTGATGAATATGATGAATATCTTGATTATTTTTCAATTAATATATCAGCATGGCATAAATCTATAGATTTTATACACCAACTTGTAAATACAGAATTGGAAATATATAATCCTACTGAATCAATTCCACCATATTTAACTAGTTTAGCTATTGAAACATATAGACAGGTAAAATATAATAATTGAAAAAAAATATTAATAAATCTGGATTAAATCTAAATTTAATTTTTGATTTTGATATTAAGTTGTTTTTGAAAACTGATCTAAAAACTGATGATGAAATATCTCATTCCAAAAGACGTAAATATATGGACCCTTTTGAATCTTTCTTAACAAAATTTGAAGATGTAAAAACAATTGGAAAACAGTGGTTTTTGTAGGTATTTGTGATATGTAAATATTTATTCTTTAATTCAATTCTTGCCAAATTATATAAAAAGAAAAAAACAATTTTATTATAAGTAACAATTTAACAAATTTAATTTTATATAGGGTGACCATACGTACAGTTTTGAATGGGGCAGTTCCGGTTTTTATAATATTTTAAATACTCGTTTTAATAAAAATCAATTTTGTCCCGATTTTAACAATCTATACTAAAAATTAATATTATGTTATGGAGTTTAAGAAGGTTTATGATAATGTGTTGAAAAATTGAAATTTGCTTACCTAAATATTTATGATTCATTCCTATACATGTAACTGAATTTTTATATCGGTTCTATCAGTATAGAATAATCATTTGTAGACTTAGTATATTTATATAATTTTTTTATCATTTTACCTTTTTATGGATATATAATATTTAAAAAGTTTAAAATTATAAGAGGGTCTATGAACCAATTTTATATACCATTATAATCTTCACGTATGATTACCTCATCGAGGAAATATTCATGGTACTATTGTAGCGAATTATACCTCTCTACATATAACTAAATTTGTGTATCGGTTCTGTCACATAATAGTTTATAGAATTATTATACGTTTATATAATAAAATATTTTTTATTCTCTTACTTTTTTATGAATATATAATATTTGAAGAGATCTATGAACCATTTTTTATAATTTTTTTCTTTAATTTTCAACTCATATTATAACATCATTTTAATTTTTTGTCACTAGACAATATGGTCACCCTAATTATATATTTAAATTAAATAAATATTTTTTGATAATATCAAAAAATCAATTTTTTACCAGATTTTATAATTTTTCTAAAATAAATATTTTATTATTATTAGTTAATTTTCTACTAATTATAATTCTCAATGATAATACCTAATTTATTGTTTGTTTTTTTTTGTATAGTTTAAATATATTTGAAATGCTCATTTGTCAATATCCTACAATTCTTAATAACAAAGTTAAAAACATAGTCAATTTATTAAATTTATTGGAAAATGCTTTAAATGAGACTCTAGACGATGCTTTTCTATCAGAAATAATTTTCAAGTAAATATCAATTTTTATTAATTAAAAATATCAATTTATTAAATATAATATTAATAGTTATTCTTTCTAGATTATTGTCAACAATACTATCTATAACAAAGTCCATGGAATTCGACAACAATAACTCTTCAGAACTCAAAAAAATTTGGAATTGTATAAAAAATATCTGTATTCAAAATTTGTCAATGATTGATAAGCCAAATATTCATATTTTAATACAAGAATTAATTAAAAATAATTATATTGATGATCTAGAAAATATACTAAAACTGTTTTATAACAAATCAATTAAATTAACCAAATTTAGTATGATTACACTTGATATCGTTATGCATTTCGGAAAGTGGCAAAACGTTATAATTAAAACACACGATAAAATTTTACTTCTTGAATGGTTGTTTTCAACTCAAGAAATTAATAGTCAAGAAAATCATATTCTTTGTAAAATGATTGGATTAATCGCGATTAAATTATGTTCAAAAAACTCATATGAAGCTAGTGAGAGTTGTCTCTATAGTGAATCATCCTGTGATATACCCAAACCAACTATATATCCAGAAATTTTTAGTTATTCTAATTATAAATATAAATATTTTAAAAATAAAAATTTTTTTAAAAATATTCCGTTGAATTTAGAAATTTTAGAAATTTTATTTGAGCACATAAATAAATTTAATAATTCTTTAAATAAAGATTTTCACCATCAAAATAATGTAATTAAAATATTGGAATTTTGCCTCATAGTTTCATATATAATTATATTTTTGGACCTTGATAAAGATAACACCAAGAAAAATATTCTTTTAAAAAAGTAAATTTTAATATTTCTGTCAGATATTTATTATAACTAGAAAAATAAATAATTCGTCATCATTTTAGAATAAAGGAATGGAAAAATATATTGGATAATATATATGAAACTATTATTATCCCTTATATTAATAATATACAAACACAAGATTCAATGACTAATAATATATTAGAAGAATCTTATGATGCTTTAAAATTATTTAATCATTTAATAGAAGTAGATTTCGTTTGCTTTGGTTTGCTCTATCATCAAATAAATAATGAATTGATTAAAATATTAATGATGACTTGTAGAATTAAACCAAGTAAGCGAAAAATCTTTAATAATAAATTATATTTGATTTAATAAATTTACATATGAGATATTTTTCAGAAATAGGATTTTATATATCAGAAGCAAGTGAAACTTTAAAATTCCATGAAGGTAGGTAAATATTTTAAAACAGGTATTCATTCATATTTGGGCCTCTGAATTACAAGTTCTTATATATATATGAGACACTGATCTATATTATTTTTATAATAACTTCAATCTCAGCCGCGTATATTTTCCTGTATATATAAATATAGTAGTAGTATGAAAAATATTTAAAATTGAACTATTATAACATAATTTAAATACTTTTATTTAGTAACTATAAATAATATATTTCTAATATATTTATTATTCAGATCCTGAGATCCTGTTAAGAAATAATCTCCTTGATAAAACTGAACAAACAAAAATATTAATTACAGAAATAATTTGTAAACATTCATTTTTGACTAAGGATTCAAAAACTTATGAAAGAGAAAAATATTTAAAATCATCAGAAATTTCTAATAAAATGATAAAACACATACTTTCAAGTATTATAAATCAAGATATAATAATTGATAATATTTATGAATTCCAAATGGTAAAACTAATTATACTTACAAAAAATTGAATTATTATTATAACTATTGAATTATTTATTATTTATATTTTTTTAAATGTATTAAGGTTTATACATATTTGAAAAATATAATAAAATGTGGAGATTTTTTACATGAACGTAACATTCAAAAATTAATTATGGTTTATATGATATTGTTCAAAAAGTTTTACCAGGACCAGGCAGCAATCTATGTGATCTTAAAACTTATTCAAGGTGATTTACTTTTTAATTGTAGTCATTAATTAATTTATTTAACTTCTCTACATAATATTAATTTTCTACTTAAATTAGAAAAACATAAATTACTTAATTATATATTTTATCATCTATTTTCAGATTCTCTTTTTTATTTTAAGGATAATAAAAACTTCCAAAACTTTGCACACAAATATTTGGAAAATTTTAGAGAAAAATTAAAATCATTTACATTTGGTTTAACCATAAAATTAAAGTATATTGAATGTTCTGGATTATCTATAAGGGTGATTATCTCTTGATATTAAATTTTAATTTTTATATTTATTTATTTTATTTACATATCCTTCTACTATTTGGAATTGGATTATTTCTCACGACTAAATATTTTGAGAAATTAATAAAATAATATTAATTATTTCAGAATCCTTTTCATAGCCAATTTTATTTAGAAGAAATTATAAATTTTTTAAAAGATGATAACTTACAAATTAGAACTGCAGCAGTAAGATTTTTGCCTGAAATATTAAACATTTTAAATGAAAAGAAAACTGACATAAGAAATAATATTGAAAATATTCTGAAATTTAAAGTAATTGATTTTATTATTTTCATTACAAAAAATTATGTTTTTAAATTAATTTTTATGTTAATTATATTAAAATATTTTAGATAAATTATGTAAATTTTCATAATTTACAGTCATCATATCAAACCTATACTCATTTACATACACTGGCGATATTGATCATGAATTTACCACAATACTTAATTTTTGGATTGTATCATTTAGCAAAATTATTTTTCAAAGGCTCCTTTTCTATTGGTAATATTGATAATTTTGTCCATAATTTTTATTTTTAGTTGATTATAAAATAATTAATTTGTTTTTATTTTTAGTTGATTATAAAATCATTTTTAATTGTGTAATAAAATATTTAAAAATAAAAGACACGGAAACATTATTTAAAAATAAATTTGAAAGAATTATTTACTTATGGATAAATAACAAAAATGATTTAAAAGTAATTCCTTCTTTTATTATTATAATAATATTAAAAGAATTTAAAAAATAGTTTTGAATATAAAATATTATTTATTTTGTATTTAAACTTACTTTTGTCCCAGTTAAAGCTTTAAATTTGATAAAAATCAAAAATATATATATATATAAAATTAATATATATTTATATTTATATTTAAAAATTAACTTATTGTAAATGTATTTTCATAATATTTGTTATTATTAATTTAATCATTAATTCATTTTAGGACTTCCCATATCAACTCCTTGGCTTTAAATATTATGAACAGTTCCAAGAAAATTTCAAATTTCTTACATTTCCAATTTTATTTGCAAAAGAACAAAAAAATTATAAAGATCTATTTATTAAAAACAAATGTTTGATTGAGGTAATAAACATATTAAATTTTATATTTTTTTTACAGTATAGAATTTCTTTATTATAAACCTTTCATTTTATCATTTGTATATTAATTAATTATATACTTTTTTAGAAATGCCCTGTAAACCTATTAGGAATATTGCTTCTTGAAGTTATATGTCATGACAATAAATTATGTTATCAAAAAATAAATTTCTTGGTAGAAGAATTAGGAGAAGTTACAATAAAACAACTCATTAATAAAGTTCAACCAAAATTAATAGCATATTTAATCAACAATTCCTTGTGCTTAGAAAAATTACAAACTATTTTAAAACAAAAAAATATTCCTAAATTTTTTGATGAATTATGGCCATTAGAATATCCTCACAAATACATTTTTAATTTAAACAATAGTCATCCTTTATTTGAAAATTTTTCTGGTGATAATACTATATGGAAATTACATTTAGAGTTAAAATTGAATATATATAATCGTATTTACAAATTTGATAAAATTAAAGCTCTTTGTGACTATGGCATTTTCATTGATTTTATCATTGATAACAAAAATATCGAAAAAGATATTTCAGAAGATATTATTTTATCCTTGGTTCACTTATTAAAAATTGATGATGAACAAATAACTATAGTTGTTAGCCATCTTATAAATTTTTGTTTTAATAAATTTTTAAATTATAATGCACTATTAATAGGAATGAATTTAAATAAAATTATTTATCTTTTAATGATCTATGCAACAAAAGACAATCCTTTAGGAGAGATAATTTTAAAATTAATCGAAAATTTACTGAAATCATCTCAATTACAAATTTATCTACAACATTTGAATCCTTTTCCTCAAGAAGAGCGTTTTTTATCAATTAATAAAATAGCATCATCGGTAAAAAATGAAAATATTTCATTAATAAGTAAAATTCAACTTTTCAACCAAGATAAAAATGTAAATATTTCATCGGAACAAAAATTACAAAAAATATATGATTTGGTAATTATCATAATATTGAATTTGATTTTAATTGATTAAGACTTGTATTTATATATATACATATTTGTTTGATTCTATATAAAGTTATCCTTAAATGAAACAGAAATAAAAAGAAATTATAAAATTTTAAATCATGAAAATTGTAAAAATTCTGAGAGCTATTGTTACCTACATGAACTATTTAATAATCTATTTCAACATTTGTGGTCCTCAGATTTAAAAGTAAGTGTATTATAATTTTTTAATTAAGAATGTTTTAAATTCTTTCGTTTTTTTTTACTAGATTCGCATTATTTCTGGTAAATGTCTGGGTAAACTAGGTGTAATAGATTTCGAAATATATGGAGACCTATCTAAACCAGATATAACTTTTGAAAATATAAATAATCCACTAAAAACTTTTATATTTAATTTATGTCCTATATTACTTGAAGCCATTCATGATGATAATCCCGAAATTATACTATCAGCATCAGAAATTTATTATTATATTATTTTTGGTATTCATTATTTATTTATTTTATTCTTTAATTATTTTTAAATTTTTTCAAAGAGTATATAAATTCTTGATTCTTTTTATTATTAATTTTTAGATTCATCTAACATTAACAGATATTTTATAGAAGATATTAATATAGCTTTCTTATCCAACATTCAAAAAATATGGAATCCAGATAATTCTATAATATACGTTGAATGGGTGAAAAATTTAACCAGATCGTTGTTAAAAAATTGCTTCAAAGATTCTTTACTTATTAACCATCTTGTCTCGATTTGTTCATTTCGGGTAATTATGACTATGTATTTCAAATAGATTTTAATATCTTCTGCTTAAATTGAACTCTATTATTACTTTTGAGAATTATATCTCCCATTTTTAATGAATCCTCTATATTATAATTAATGAAATCTGGGCTTATCTTGACATTTTGATCTTTGAGAAGAAACTATATAAATACTATATAATATATAAATACTATTATATATTTAACGCTGACTTAATCGTTTTCTTAAAGGAATATACATTAAATGAAGCCTACTTAATTTAAAAATGGTCGTTTTCATTCATTTCAATATAAGTACGGGTAAAATTTTTAAAGAAGCACTGTTTATTTTTTATAATCATAATCATTTTTTCTAATTATAGAGTTCATTAAAATAAATCATTAATTTCAATTTGTAAATCTTATAAATCTAATATCCTTGTCGTTCTATTTCTTCTAAAAATTATATTTCAGTAGCAGATATTAACATTTCTTTGTATATAATGTATATAAACATATATTATGATTTTTTTAAGGAAATGTTTGCAACCCAATTTTTGCCACATTTGACTTTATTTTTATCATCAATTAGTCAAACATTTTATAAATCTACGGGAAACTCAATGGAACTTTTTTTAAGGAAGCATTTGAAGAATATTACTGATAAAGGTATTTTATTTTAACTTTAATATATATTATAAATATATATATTTATTTGATAAACTATTATTTTTTTCTAGATGACAAGAATATTTATATAAAATCTCAAGCTTTAAAATTAATTATTAAAATTATTGAATATTGTCGAATGTTTAACTATTATAAAAGGTTGTTAAATACATAACAATTTACTAAAATTTGATTCATGCTATCAGAGCTTTTTAAATGAATTATTTATTTACAGTAATTTTATAAAAATGAGAAATCCTTTTGGAATTAAACAAATATATATAGCACAAGCTGCTTTAACATGCAAGTTATATTTTACTTCATTATATTATATAGAAATATGGCAGAAAGATAATAAGTAAGTATCGTGTTCTAAATCTTTATTTAAATATGAAAATTTAAAATGTAAATTGATTTTTAGGGATAACGATTCCTTGACAAATCAAGCAGAAAATATTTTAAGATGTGTATGTTTTTTTAAATTTTCTTTATTATTTATATATATATATTTTATTATTGAAAGAGATAATTTTTTTAGTGCTACAACAATTTAGGCAATTTTGAACAAATATCCGGTTTTGGAGATAATTATTTCACCAATATTGATAACAGAATTATGCATTATTCAAATATTGGAAAATATCATAATGCATTAGAAATTTCTGAGTTGAAACTTAGAACAACTAATAATAAAATTCAAGATAATTTAGGTAAAATTATTTACTTATCAGTTAATCGGGATCATATATTTTATTAAACAGATATAATAAAAATGATCATTTAAAAATTAATATTGAATTTTTCTCAACAATATAATATAATTAATTATTATAATTAAATAGATGCCTCTTTAAAATTTAAGGAATGCTTCGATCTTTAAAAAGAGTGGGATATTTCGAGAATATGTATTGTTACTTATTGGGATTAAAAAGTCAAGGTCTTTACGTAGAATCCATGGAAAAGTATGAATACGAGTGTTGCTGGCGACTCAGTCAATGGGATACCAAACCATTAATGTTCGACTCTAAACAAGAGGATTATTTAAACATATCAAAGAATTCCTTTGAAATGTATCATTTTCATACCTTGAAAGCCTTAATAGAAAAAGAAAATAATTTTTATTCTAAATTTATTTATTGTGCCAGAGAGCAAATTATAGATGCACTTGTGAATGAAAGTCTTGAAAGTCCTTTAGAATTATTCCAAGCAATTTCTAAATTTCAATGTTTGGAAGAATTAGAAGATTTCCAAAAAGCCATTCTAAATTCTTCTCTTGATCGACTGATAACTATATGGCGTCATCCTTCTGATATTTCTGAAAGCAAATTCTCTTATATTGAACCCATTATTTGTCAACGTTCAGTTCTTCTGAAAAATCACTTTAAAGATATCAATCTAGGTGAGCATATGATTCCTTCTTATATTCATTTTGCTGATATGGCTTTTAAAGCATCCGACTATTTAACTGCAAATACATTTGTCCAATCTATTAAAAGCCTTGAACCTGCAAATTTTGAAATTATTTTTAAAGAAGCATTAATCTGTTGGAAACAGAAAGATATTGTTGTTGCAAAGGCCTTATTAAACCAAGTTATACAAGAATTACAATTTATTACAAATTTGACAAATTCACAAAAAATTATATGTGCAAATAGTTTGAAACTTTTTGGAGATATTTTAGTTAAAACAAAATCTGAAAATTCTCAAATTGTAATAAAAAATTATTATAAAAAAAGTATAGAAATTTTAAAAAGTGTTGGTAATCAAGAAGTTACAAAAGAATTGAATTATTCTTATAATGCTTTAGCATCATTTGCTAATGAGCAATATCAAAATATTAAAAATTATTTACAAATGATGGAAAAAATGAAAAAAGATGTTATTGAAAAATCGAAGGTTGAAGCAACTCAGCTAGAAAAAGAAATTATTAGTAATTCATTTAATTCTAGAAAAAAAGATAATATTCAAAAATGTAATTATTTAAAAAAACAAATAAAAGTTGACGAAGCCCAAATTGATAGACATTATCAAGAAAAAGAAAATTATTTAGAAATGTCTATAAAGTAAGTTGCATTTATTAAAAAAAAAATAGTTTTTTTCCTATTACAAACATTTTTTAATTGATTTTATTATTATTTATTTACAGATACTGCCTTTATTCATTGGCCAATTTTTCATCAAATAATCACAATGTGTTTCGTTTAATTTCAAACTGGATAGAAAATAAAACCCTGGAGTCAATAAAAGTACATTTAGAGAGGTTTTTACCATCTATTCCCTCTTATGTATTTTTAACTCTAATTCCACAACTGAGTCCTCATCTTGGAGTTAATGAATCCAAAGAATTTCGTGAAACTTTACACAATTTATTAAGTTAGTATATTTAATTATATAATAACAAATTATATAAATATATATATTTATATATTAAATTATACAAATAATTATATTTTTTAAATATTAAAATTAGATATATAAGAATTGTATAAATTTGATTATTCTCTATTTATCGAATTTTGTTAATGAATGTATATACATATCAATTTTTTATTTATTTATATTTTTTTAGAGCGTTGTGCTATTGAGCATCCGCACCATACTTTAACAATTCTTATTGCTCAAGCCGAACCATTTAAAGACGAGGAATTTATTTCAAGTGGAACAACTAGAGACAAAACACCCCAAGTATTAATTTTTTCTTAAATCTCTCATATTTATTAATTAATATACAATAACTATTTCATAACACACAGATCTATAATATCTAACTAATTTTTCTGCCCAACAAATGAAAAGAAATTTATTTCATGGGGAAAATACAACAAATTATAATGTCTAAAAATATGATTGATAAATTAGCAATATATTATTATAAACAAATCGAAAATTTACTATTTTCTTGATTTAAACAGGAGTCGCTAAAGATCGATTTAAAATTTTTGAGGGAGGGGTCGATTCGATCAAGATTCTTGTTACTTTTATTGTTATTACTTATTTATAATTTATTATTAATTAAATATTAAGATATTTATCTTTCCATATTAAGATATGTTTCATATAATGTACTTTAATTTAATTATAAAATATATATACAAACACATATATAGTTTTATTTTAATTAACTGAAAATTAATTTTATGGAAGTTGATGAAGAATTTAAAAAATTATGTAGGGGTCGATGATTGGTGACCCCTGATTTAGACATTTTAAATATACAATAACTATTTAAACATAATAATAATATATTTAATTAGCTAATATTTAAATTTAAATAAGAAAATTCCCTAATAATAATATTTATTTTAGAGTAAAGGCTCCGAAATACTGTTACATGATCTAATAAAAAACAATTCCAAAATTCAATCCATCTTATCTGAATACAGACAACTTTTTTCAGCATCTATTCAGTTTGCTTATGCTGATAAATCTGAAAGTAGAGGTATATATTTTTTTATTAATTTTTTTCAATTTATTATTTCTAATTTTAAAATAATTACATTTTAGATCTTCAAATATTTAAATTGAAACCATTAAGTAAAATTTTTATTCCAACTTATGAAGTTCCAATTGATTTAACACTTCGATACGATAACGTTATAGGTAAATATTAATATATCACAATCCTTTTAACTAAGAGCAAAGAATGAAATTGGAACACTGACAAACCTTTTATCTCAATCAAAAAAAAAATTCCTAAATTGTACTATTTAACTATTTCTCAAAGTGTCATTAACGAATCAAGCCGACACTGGTTTAAAATTTAATTATTTCTTATTTTTTCAGGTATAAGAAAATTTGATAAAAATTTTATTGAAATGTCCGGAATAAATAAACCTAAAAAAATTACTTGTTTATTACTTGATGGTTCTTCTACCACTCTTTTAATTAAAGTAAACATTTTTTATAAATGAAAAATGATTTCATAATTTATAATGATATTGTTCAATTTAATAAAGGGCCAAGATGATTTGCGACAAGATGCCATTATGCAGCAAATATTTAATATCATGAACTTATTGATGAACGAAGAGAACAATGAGTTGGAAAATCGACTTATTATGAGAACTTATAAGGTCCCCAGCGATTATTCTTAATATTATTAATGAGAAAAATCATTTATAATTAATTCCTTTTTAGGTTGTTGCTATGTCACAAAGAAGTGGAATGATTCAATGGTGTAACAACACTATAACTTTAGCATCATATCTTTTTGGAACACCTCTAAAAAAAGGTGCTCATCAAAGATATTTTCCAGAAGATTGGGATTTTCTAAAATGTAGAACTAAAATCAAGGTAAATTTAATTCACTATAGTATGTAATTATGTAATCTATAGGAGGTTTGGATGTTTTTTTTTTATTTATTTAGATGGAGTTATTATTTATTATTTTTTATTTCAAAGAACTACAAAATTAATAAAAAAATTAAATTAAAAACATAGTTTTCTTTATTTACTTTAAATTTAAAACTAATTTTATTCATTTATTTTTTTATCAGGATGCTTTTCAAACAAATGATCAGAATCGCTTAAATGTATTTTATGATATATATAAACATTTCCATCCTGTATTATCAACATTTTTCAAAGAGAATTATGTTAACACAAAAAATTGGTACAACAAACGAAATGCATTTATTAAAAGGTAATATTATTAAATTAAATCTTAAATCTGTATATATTGTTTTGAATGTAACAATTATAAAATAATAGTAAAGTAATAATTGTAAAATTAATAAAAGTTTTATTATATGACATCAAAATGACAATGCTCAATCAGTACTAATTGATAAAAAGTTTCGTTTGATTAAATGAAGAAAATTTATGTGTTTAGTGTCGCAGTTTCTTCCATGGTCGGTTATATCATGGGAATAGGGGATCGGCATTGCTCAAATATTCTAATTGACTTGAAAACGGCAGAAGTAATTCATATTGATTTTGGTAAATCCAACAAATTTATATTATTTTTGTTGATATTAATGTAACATAATTTTAAATTTTTTTTTAGGATTTATTTTTGAATTGAGTAAATTTTTGAATGTCCCAGAAACTGTTCCTTTTCGGTTAACTCAAAATATAGTCGATGCTTTGGGGGTGACTGGTGTCGAGGGCAACTTTATAAAGTAATATTTTTTTACATTAATTACAATAATAAATAGTAATAATATATAATATAACTTTATTTATTCTTAGAATATGTGAAAAATCACTTCAAGCTTTAAAAAATCATCAAGATGTTATTTCAACAATAATTGAAGTTCTTTTATACGATCCATTATATTCTTGGAATATAAAACCTGAAATATTATCTAAAATGAAAGGTAAATTATTTATTTTTTAGTTAGTTCTTATATAAATATTTGTATATATAGATATACTAATAACGTTAGAAAATATAGATACATCATCGGTAAATACATCAGCAGAACGAGTTTTGATTCGATTTAAAGAAAAACTTCAGGGCATGGAAGATGGACAATTTTTAACCACCACAGGACAAGTTCGGTTTCTTATTCAACAAGCAAATGACCCCTCCCTTCTATGTCGACTTTTTCATGGATGGTGTGCATTTGCTTAAGTAAATTTTATAAGTTATACGTTCCGTTTATGTTGTACACCGTCGCATATACAATAAAAATTTTGTATGCATTTTATTTATATTCTTACGCCGACTTAATTATTCTTTTGAGCATTAACTAAATTGTAATACTAAATCAATAATATTTTGGATATATTATGAAACACATAATTTCAATATTGTAAAATAAAATAAAGGTACATACAATTTAAACTTTCATATGTGTACCCCCAAATTTTGAAATATTTATACAAAAAAATTGAAAATCACTGCTCTAACTTTAGCTATGTTATGCTGGGCTATGAACTGATTATGAAGTCATCAGCAATGTTTACATTTTAGATATTTTTGTCGTTTTAAAATAATATATTATACACCAGTCCACCCGAGAGCTAAAACATATCTATTCAAATCAATTTCTATGGCTGATATTCCATATAAGTATTCACTTCCATTGTGTGGTCTAAACACATGTAATTTCTTTTTATTGTTAATTTTCAATTTATGGAAATAAATTAAAGTTAAATGATTATTTAAAAATCTATACTTTTCAATTACAATTTCCTTGTTGTACAATTTTTATTTAAGATTACAACAATTCTTAATGAAATTAATTATATAAATAAAAATGTTTAAAATTAATTTGATTGTAAAATCAAATTAAATTAAATGAAACAAGTTTTTCAAGTATTAAGATAATTTTATTTTATCATTGGATTGTTTTAAAAATAATAAAATTATAATTTTTAAATAACATTCCCAAAAATAACTCATTAATTTCTTTAGGGATAATAATAATAATAATAATAATAATAATAAAATTAAATTATATATTAAGATTTTTTTATAAATAACATTATATATAACATTTTGATTATTTTAAGAAAGTTTAAAGTAAGTTATATTCGCGAAAGATTATTTTCATTGCACAATTTTTCAAAATAATTTTAAAAAAATTATTTTAACATTTTTATAAAATAAAATAACAAACAATATTCAATGTAAATCTATAATTAATGAAAACTTAGCAATATTAGAAAATAAGCTAATAATTTTTATTGTCTGACAATAAAAGATGATTTAAGGAATAGCTCAAGAAATTTCAAAATTTAAACTGAATTATATATTAATCACTATTATTAAAATGAAAATATTTATCAACACTATAAATTTAATTTTAAATATAATTTATAAATTATCAAGAAATAATTTGTAGGATAGTAATAAATTTACTCAAAACTATATGTACAATTCTTAAATAATATATATATAAAATTGAACAACAATATGAAGTTATAAATATGTACAATATAAAATATAACGGTCAAAAGATTATCCGTCATCACTATCTATCCTTATATAATTGATAGATATAAATATATATCTTATTTTTAGTGTAAGCTTTAAGCTTTTTCTATTGCTAATATACATTTATATCAGGTCATTCATTCGTCTTTCGAAGACACATTAAAAGCGACTTGATAAGATCTAATAAATACATGTGTATATTAAATTTTATATTTATTTTTTGAAAAACAAATTATTTAATATTATATTGTTAATGAAGTTCCTAGTGATTTGTATAAGCTGAAAAGAAAAAAAATGTTATTAATTTAGTAAAGATGAAAATATATTATTATACTTAGTATAATATTAATTATATTTTTAAAAATATATATTAAAAATAAAATAAAAGTATAAATCCATCAATACACATTGAAATATATTATATTTTAAATTTCTAAACGATCGTTAATCGTTAAGGGATTAAAATAATAACTAAACAATTTATAAAATTATTTAATTGAAATATTAAATCAATAGATATATCGGATAGGTTACCGTTAAAGTATTTATTATTATGAGAAGTTATTTCCGGGTTATTTTCACAAATCCCATAATTAAACATGAAAATAACTCTGAAATTATTTCTCATAATATATATACATATATTGCTGGACTACCACACCATGACAATCACAGATCCTCCCAGTGAACGATTCAACTAATATCATATTGTGCCTTCATACGAAATAAATATATATAATAAAATTTGCCAAAGACAACAGAAATGTGGATTTATATGTATTAAATAAATAATTATTTAATCTCTTTCAGTATATAAGATACTATATATTATTTATTTAATATAAACATGTATATATATATATATATATAGTTTATAATTTACTATTGATAGATTTCTCAAAAATTGGAATAAATAATCTTGGCAACAACCATAGGTGGTTTGTCAATTATATCGACATTAAAAATCTCTACAATTAATAATCCACCACAATAATAAGTTTTTTAGAAATTTAGACAATATTGTATATCATTCATTCATAGCATCATAATTAGAAATTTAAAAATTATAAAAAAATTTATAAAACATCAATGTATATTAATCTTTATTTTATCCTTAATATAAATATCTAATTTTCAAAAAAAGAATTTAAAAAAAATAAATAAATAATAATAATAATAACTCGAAGAAAAACTCTAAATAACATTTAAAATTATGATTTTCTTTTTTTAATTATACTACGATCTTTTATTAAATTTTTGGAATTACGTTTAAAAGGAGAAGGTAAACCTGAAAAAATAAAAATGTATCAATACCTGAATATATATGAGAAATATTCAATAGGATTTTATAGAAAACCTTCATAATCATTTGCAGAATCAATTACTTGTTTTAAACATTTCCCAAAATTATGGAGAAGTAATTGTTCAGCATCCACTGAAGATAAATCTTTTCGAATCGCTTTCCTGGCTTCATTTAAAAGATTACTGCAGGTAGCGCTAATTACTCTACTCTCAATAAAGCTAAAAGGCTTTCTAAAATTAAAGAAAACATTAATTTCAATAAAATTTATCCAAATAAAATAAAAAGAAAAAAGGTATATTCACTTAGTCTTAATTTTTTTAATTGATCCAATATCAATTGGAGAATTTGTTAATTTAGTCTTCATATTTGATTGTATATTTTCACTCATTTCTAATGTCTCGGTTAAAGGAGGCCCCCCAAGTTTTTTATCACTCGGTTCTTCAACATTATGGCATCCAATGCATTTACAATTATTTGAACATGGTATTTTAGCCTGGAATTAAATTATGAACGTTATATTTGTTTCTAATTAATTATAACATCTGTTATGTAAACTAAAATTAAACTTAATAAGAATAATTTCTAATTAAAAAATTCAGTGAAGTTTCAAGTTAATTGATATATTGTTTTATGTGCATTCGGGTGTAACATCAAGCTTTCTTCTTCTCATAATGTTGTAGAATGATGGAAAAAAGTAAACGCCAGGCTGGCGCTGTTGTCAGGTATTAACCGGTAGAGGAGGCTCATTGCCATGGCCCGACAACATGGGCTTTAAACGTATTAATAAATTTGAAACTTGTTTAATTAAAAGTTATTCTTATTAAGTTTTATCTTTTTAAGTTTAATTTTAGTTAACCTAACATAACATATTAAAATGTTTGAACTAGTGCCTTCGTTTAAAACTATTAATTTTATATAAATATTATCATTTATTTACCTCATAACATTCGCAATAATTCTTCAGACAATTAGATCTTTTACAATTACATCCTTTATTATGTCTTCTTTCATCTCCTGCTTTACCTTTACCAATTTTAGGACGGAAAGCATTTGGATTCCTTTCTAAACATGCCTTGATCGCCATTTGGCGATGTTCTTCATGATTTAAATTATTAAAGCAATTATTGCAATTGCATAAATAACAAAATTCGCCATTCGCAAAACAGTCACAATATCTAAAAACATATCTAAATAAATCTATGTACTTTTAATAAATATTGTTTGCTAATAATATAATACTTACAATTTTAAACATTGAGATTTTGTACAATTACATGGTTTTCGAGGACGAATTCCATTGGGTTCCACAGCCGTTCTGTTTGGAGATCCTTGTTTTGTTAGAGAAATATTATTGGAAATATTTGGAGCAGATGATGCTATAATTGGTGAGGTGGTGGGTGTTGTTATCCTTTCGTTGCTTATACTTGTAAAGAGGGGTTTAGACTCATTAATAAGGTTCGCTGTGGTAACTAAGTTGGAAGTGGCAACTTTAGTAACCTGAGTCTAAAACATGCAAAAAACTCATTAACTGAACAATTCCAATATTTTTTATTATAATTACCGCTTTCACTTGTGGAATATATGGTGTTGGGATCATAACGAAACTATTGGTATTTGTTGAAATTAGACCTGTTCCTGTAGTCTCTGCAGGAATAATGATTCTTTGTCCGATGGGAGCCAATGAAGGTTTAACTACCAATTTCTAAAAATATTATACAAAATATAATTTTAAAGTATATTAAACAAAGAAATTTAAAACTTACAGAAATAAGTGCTACTGGTTTGGGTGTAGTGACTGACTTAGATGTAGGAACTGCACTTATTGCAGTTTTATTTGATGTACAATTTGATGGTAACAATCTTACATATTGGAGCTGAAAAATAATTTTTATTAAAATAAAATCGCATTGGGCTGTTACTATTTTGAATTTAAACAATTAAAAAGAAAATAATATAAAATTTAAATAAACAATTTATAATTATTTTAATAAAAAAAATGAATACTATAGTTTCGTCCAATTATTATTTATATTTTATTAATATTAATAAATTGTATTGTTAATATAAATCAATTAATTTATTATCTGATAAGGAAATGAAAAAAAACCGAAAGGAATTTATATTTGTTGCCTAATTTATTATTATTGATTGATATTTTTACAGGACTTTTAACAGAAAAAAAAAATTAAGTTATTTAATCATTAACAAAATAATACCTGTTGGTTCCCTTGAATAGGCGTTGTAGATGACGATGGTAAACGAACTTGGCGATATGGCCCAGTTGTAATAATTTGTTCATTATTTGCCGCCTAATAAATTAATATAAACTAATTCATATTAATAAAAAAACATCAATTAATTTTAAATATTTATGGATTTTATATATATATATATATATATATATATATCAATTTATAAAATAAATAAGATATAAATCAGAGATGTCTAAACTATGACCATTCGAGGGCCACATTGCAAAAAAAAATATGCTGGCCGCACATAAATATCATTTTACTATTTTTTTTTTTTAGAACCATATTGAAAAAATTTAAATATTTTCATAATTTGCGTTTGGGCCGCAGTTTACACACCCCTGATATAAATAATAATAAATAAATTAAGTAAATACTAATTAATATAATAAACATTTAGCTAAGTTAATTTAAAGAGTTTAGATATTGTATATAAATAAATCTTTTGTGTTATTTAAGTAGATATTTTAGAAGATTAGTTTGAATAGAATTTAAGATTACATTTATTTTCATGAATAATGATCAATTTAATAAATTATTATTTTGAATTAAATTAAAGTAGTATTAGAAAAAATAAAAAAATAGTATTCTATTTATACAATTATATTAATTAAAACATACTTGTCTTATAATCACTTTTTGTTGATTTGTTAAATTTTTTACTGTTGTTGGTATTTTGGTGATTTTTGTAATACTTGTGTGTGTTGGTGCAGGTAATATTTTTGCTGGTGATTTTGGCATACCAGAAGGAGCTGATACAAGGGATACCTTCCCTTGTATTGGAGCGCCAACAATTTTATTTACAATAAGTCCCTGAAATATTTAATGGAACATAATTTTCATATAACATTTATGAATACTATAAATTGTTATTGATTCATTTTACCTGATTAAGAGGCGCAATACGTTGAAGTTTGCCTCCAGCAAGAAGACCCATTTGTCTTGCCTGAGCTAATGGAATAGCTTTTGGGACAGGAGATATTTTAGAATGAATTAAAGGACTAGAATTTGATACCATTTTAAACGTTTGATTATTGATATGATTATCTTTGCCCTGTGATGTAATAATAACTTGATTTTTCTGAGGGCTCTGAGGTTTGCTTGAGATTACCACTTTTGCATAAGGCTAATTAAAAATAAAAATAAAAGTATAAATTGAAATAATATCTATATATCTATATATATATTAAAGATTATTAGAAATTTAAATTAGATTTATTATATAATTTTATAATCTAATTAGAAATATTAATAATATTAATAAATGTTATTATTATTTTGACAGAAAAGTATTTATTAAGTAAACAAAAGATTATTTAAATGATTTATATGTTATATTTTTTAAGATAGATATATAATTCGGATAAACTTAAATAAATTTCTATTAAATCAATAACAAATTTTAATAATCTAGTAACTGTGAGAATAATTGTTAAATTATAAACAATATTACAATCCGTAAATCCGTAAAATTAATACCTTTCCAGTAGATGATGATGGTGATGATGGGGCAATTGGTCTTTTGGGGACAGGAGGTATTTTTGAGAAAGGCAAAGTTGATGTTATAGTGCTCCATTTTCCAGTCTTAGTAGTGATTTGTACAAATTTACTAGAAACCACTGATTTAGAACTTGAAGTGTTAGGGATTTGTTGAAAAACGAATTCGTTTCCCGTACTATAGAGCAGTTGAGTTTGGGGAGATGAAGTGGAGGGTGATGATTGAATCACAATTGGTACAAACGAAGGCTGAGTTTTCATTTGTTCCTCGTGTATTGCAATTTCGGATTCAGGCATCGATTCTTCTGACACTTCAATTTGTTCAATATTCTCCGACATAATGATATCTAGATTGGAAATATCGGTATTAGGATCAAGATGATGATGAGATTCCATAGTATCTGTTTCAACAGTCTCTTCTTCAATATAATCTGAAGGATTAATACAATGAGCTTCATCTGGATCCGGAATAATACTTGATTCTACTGTTTCTTCGGTTGCAAATATACTTTCATCGTTTTCAAGAGAACTTGCAATTTCTACAGATTGAGAGAGTGTTGGAATTTGAGCAGAATCCATTTGTTCCAGTTCAGCATTATTTAACCTATCTAACTCCGCTTGAATATTAACTAATGTTTCCAATTCTGAACTTGTTAAATGTACTTGTTGTTCAAGTGCAAGATGAGTCAAATGTTCCACTTCAAGGGGATCTGATTCAAGTTTCTCAGCCATTTTCTAACCTTTACTTATTTAATGAAATAAAAAAAAAATTAATAAATGATTATTTACATAAAAGAATTGTGAAATTTTTCTTATGAATGTCTTTAGAAATGTAACAGTCAATTTATAAAAGAAAAACACTAGCTATACTTCAATTTACATCGTTAAAATGAAAGTTCATTAATCATCAATTTGACATTTGTACTTCAATGAAGAGAAATTAAAGGATATTAGAAAAATAGATATTTTGTCACTGGAACACATTGAAAAGCCAAAGCTTGAATTTTCATTTTAAGAGTCTACTCAACGTCATTCAAAAAGACTGGCTAGTCCTGGGCTCAAATGACGCGCTGAATGCCAACCCTCCAGAATAATTCCAAAATGAAATCCCAAGCCAAAAACAATGTTTAAGAAATCAGACACAAAAACATTTAAGATATTCAGTTATAAAAAAATGTTTCGACCACAATGAGATTTAAAAAAAAATAAGCTTGTGTTTTATTATAATTCACAAAAATGAATAAGAAAATAATAATTATCAAAATAGAAACATACAAAATTTTATTTAAAATAAAATACAAAATATTATGAACATTATTTATAAAACTATCAATTTAATTTAACAAATTTTTATAATTAAAAGTTTGGTATAAAAGTATTTATAAAATAATTGTGTGAAATGTCAAAAAGACGCGCCTTTCATAAAAATTCTTCAATTCTATGGAAAGAGTGGAAATTTCAAAATTATATCAGATTATTACTAGAATATTTATTTTAATTGTAATTATAAAATAAAAAAATACACAATTTGAGAATAATTACTTCTTCTTCTTTAATTTTGTGATAGTGTATATATAAATATAAAAAATATAATAATTAATTATAAAATATTCTATTATAATGAGAATTTTTTTTAATATTTCATATATATCTAATGTTTTTATATTCGAAAATATTGTATGTATTATCTCAATAAATATCAAAGAACATCAATAACAAAACACTACAATTCAAAATGGCTTTTTATTAATCTGATATTATAAAAATTATATGGACTATATGGTATATGTATATATAAATGTAACATATATAATATATATTGTAATGATATATGTTCCAAAAATATCCTTAATCTTTTAAAAATAAAATTTATTAAATAAATGTATTTTCAATGGAAAGAATTATTGAAAGAGGATTCCCCTGAAAGAGTTGTAAAAAAAGTCAGACAAGGACATTCGTTCGTGGGCTACCGTGGAGAACAGACGGACTTTTCTGGAAGAGAAAAAGGACCACCACTACACTCGGTCGTCCACGGACTATCTACTACGAAAGGACCGGCTACATTATTAAAAAAAATTATTGTTTTCCAAGAAGGATTGTTTTGTTTGTTTTTTTATTTTTTTTTTTCCAACAATTTAAAAAAATTGTGTTTTTAACCAAAATTGTTTTTTTTAATAATTTTTAATGAATCATCTTTATCAAAAATCTTTTTATATACATTTTTATATTCAATAATTTTTTTTTTTACAAAAAAAAATCTAAATCTATAAATCTTTTTTTTTGTCTAGATCTCCAGATCAGTTCACGCCGATTCAAAGTCCACATTTTCCACTATCCAACCCTTCTTTTTCTTAAATTTTCCCCTGCCAAATCCACCCATATACAAAAAAATCATTACAATATATTTATAATTTTATTTTTAATTAAAATAATAACTTTAAAAATTTTAAAAGAAAATTTAATAAGTTGACCTGTGGCCAGGCGCAGAACCGACCGACGGTTTGAAATGAATGAATTAATTTAATTAATTTCCATCTACCTTTAGATTTAGTGTGAAAATAACCCTTCTCTTCCTATCGTCGATCGGTAATACTACCACTTCCGGATTCCGGATATAAACCAAAAGTTGATAAATTCATCATACTGATGCATTCAGTAAATATACCAAATTTTATCAAAATCCGTTGAGCCGTACACATCTATAAGGACGGACGGACGAATTTGTAAAAATCTCCACATGTGAAATTTGGTGTGAAAACAATACCTACCTTACTATCGTAGGTCGGTAAAAATTAGCTTAAAAATAAACATATATATCTTTAGATAGATAAATCTAGGAGAATGGTGTATCTAGGAACATCATAAAAATCGACCCAGTCAGATAATTCTGAGTGTATATCGTCTTAATATTCCCAGCTAGACACCATAATACGTTTTAAAACAATCTTTTTGGATTCTACAGTTCATGAAAATTATAGATAGATAAAATTTTATAAATTCTAGAGATTAAAAAAAACAATAACAAAAAAATAGTGAATTCTATGTAAGATTCTTTTTTTTAATTTCTATTTAATCATCCAATCGTGAAGAGAATAAATAAAAACTTATTTTTTCTCATCATGTAAAGTATATCCTTTATTTTAGATTTATTCTCTCGATTCTCAAGTTTCTTGTAATAGATTGACTTAATGTTAATCATATCTTATCTCTGAAAATCTCTATTAGATAGGATACATATTTACAACATACAAGGTGAATATAATATGTATTATAATTACTGATTATATCTAAATATAAATAAAATTTTTTATTTAATTATAATTCAATAAATTCAACAATAAAATAATTTATTATCTTTTCTTAACAAAGGATAAATTAAAACATTCTATATTAGTACCCCCATTAATAATCATTTATTTTTTCACTTTAAAAAATCACTATAATAATAGCAGAATTAGATGATGATCTTCAAACAATTAAGCCTCTTCTAAATTTGTAAATGGTTTTTTTCTCGTGTTATCACCGCCGGTTGGATAGATATCACATAAAAAATAGAGATTAAAATTTTTGATCTTCCAGTTATAAAATAATTCATATCACATATAATATTATTAAAGTTGTCGATATGCCACTAAATTTTTATATAATGTACATATAAATAATGGATTAATTAATTTTTTAAAATCATAAAATTATAGGATTGTATGTTCTCGCGACAAATTGGACATTGAGGTCTGGTTTGTATCCATATTGATATACAATGCCAACAATAAATATGACCACAATCAGTTAAACTTGGGTTATCAGCCACCCCTAAACATAAAGAACAAATAAATTTTGACTGTCCATTAATAAACATTTTTTTCTTTTTATTATTATAAAAGACATGTTCTTTTCTTAAAATAGAATTATTGAAAAATAATATTATTAGATACAAAAGAGAAATTACTCCCAAAATTATGTAACCATGAAGAGGAGTTTTTTCGCTTAGCCAAGGTTTTACAATAATCTAAAAAAATAAAAACAATATTTAATACATTGAATAATGAATAATTAAGTATTAAAAAACTGCTCTTATAATGATAATTTATTATAAATATTAGATGGAAAGAAATTTATTTTATTATTTTTTTTATTAGAAAATTGAAAATAATTGAATTCATTCATTCCCAATAATTCTTATCATATAAAGAAAAGTATAAATCTTACATATTTTATTGAAGTGAGTCTTTTGCTTAAATAATAATATACTCCGTTGATGAAAAAGATGGATTTATTTATTCGATTAAGAAAAGGCATCAATCTTTGAAGTTTATATGTGAATTCAATCAATTCTTTTCGTGCCTCTTTTACGATTTGTGTATTATGATTTAAATATTCTCTAATATGAAATAAAGATTTAATTATAGCTGGTTCACCTCCAAATTGTAAAACCAAAGAGAGTAATCTTAACTATAAAAGATAATAAATATAGTAAATTAAAAATTTATAGAAATATAAATATCACTACTCTATAATCACTATATATTGAATTTCTTACTTTTTTACTAAGTTTTGTTTGGTTACCATGAACCTGAACAATTCCAGTATATTCCTCCCCTAGGGTTTGTAAATCGCATAAAGTGGTTAAAGAATAATATGTAATTTGACTAGTAAATTTAATTAAATCTTGGGATTGTAACCATGTATTTCTTTCTAAAAAGTAGTTAATATAGGAAATTATATTTCAATTATAATCTAAAAATTTAAAAATAATATATAAAATAAGTCAGAGGTGATGAAAATGAATATTTAAACGAAACTAAAACGAAATTTTCTATAATATTATTAATAATAATAATTTAATAAATAATTGGATAAAATTTAGTTGGCCTTAGAGTAAATGAAAATGTTGGAAATAATTGAAAGAACTAGTAAAGATAAATATTTTTCTGAAGCATTGTTTGTTTTTTGTATTAAACAAACTTGTTTTTTTTTGTATAAATTTCTCTTTTTATATAATTACAGTTAAAATGTAATGGATAAATAATTTTTATTTGTTTAAATAAAAACGTATCACTTGTCAATTATTCAAATACAAATAATACAGATAGAAAGTATTTGTTGTTGTCATTTGAATGTATGTTAAAATATTTGTTATGAAATGTAAAATAAAATAAGTATAATAATATTATAGTTACCAAGAATTTCATATAATATATCTGATAAATTACTAAAAAGATTTTCTGTTATATATTCATCTTTTTGATGAGCTCTTAAAATATGGGCTTGTTTTGCAATAATTCTATTCATTATTAGTTAAATTTACTAAATATATTAGTAAATGATATTTTTAAATTAAATAAATATCTATCATTAAATATATGGTTACTTCATGACAAATCATTTTCAAATTAGCGGGAAGATATAAAGTTATTTTTTAAGAAAATACTTTTAATTTTATATATATATTTATATAATTAATTTATATTCAATAATAATATTAAATTACACTATAATATATTTAATTTATAACCACTATTATTTTATTCTTAGATCATTTTTTTAAAATATATTTTTAATTTAATTATGAGAAAGAAATGCACATAAAGCAAATATATCAATAAACTTTAAACTTCACCGAGAATTTAATTAAAAATTATATTTATTTTAAGTAAATTTTTAAATTTAATTTTAGTTTAAACAAATTATTATTATAATATGAATATTTATTATATAATTTTGTATATATACATATTCATTTTATATAGGATTTATTCTTTTTTAATAACTGTTTTTTTTTGTTTTTTTTTAATAGACCCTATAAAATTTATCTAAATATATTCTCAAATTTCATTTGTCCTCGAATATATATATGTGTATATACAGATTGACTGCATTATAATATAATATATGTATAAATTAAATTCTCAATTCCAGCTTAATATAAATTATTAAAATAAGTCGTAAATTAAAAAGGCAACTAAAATATAAATCTATATAAAAAAATTACTCATAGAATACCCAATTTATATACGAGCACCTCAGCACTCAATTATCATTATCATATCATGTTTTTAAAGAAATATATAAATATATTTATATTTAGTTCGCGTACACTTTTCTTGACAAGATTAACGTTTTAATTTTTTTAATTCGTAAATATATGATGTATCAATATAGATTCTAAAAAGATATAATTAATTAATAAATCTTTTGAAATTGTTTTAATTAGATTTTTATAACAAATAACAAATAACAAATTAATAATTTTATATTTTTTTCATTGACATATTTCTTTTCCATAAATATCATGAAGTATAAGATGAATCCAATATTTGTTTGACAATTAAAATGCTTTATTATAAATTTTAGAAAAAAATTATAGATCGTTTATTATATATATATATGTATTTATTAAAGCTTTTGTGGTTATTTTGATAATTATTAAGAGAATTTTTATTAAAAGACCACATTATTTGTATAAAATTATTTATTAAATTAAAATAATTGTACAACGTTTCAACTGCTTATTCTGCAGTCGTTTTCAAGTAACCGTACGCTTGCTCCGATTCAAGCGGACTGATTATTAAGAGAATTTTTATTAAAAGACCACATTATTTGTATAAAATTATTTATTAAATTAAAATAATTGTACAACGTTTCAACTGCTTATATGTCCGCTTGAATCGGAGCAAGCGTACGATTACTTGAAAACGACTGCAGAATAAGCAGTTGAAACGTTGTACAATTATTTTAATTTAATAAATAATTTTATACAAATAATGTGGTCTTTTAATAAAAATTCTCTTAATATATATATATACATTCCCAGTCAGAACTGGTCAGAACGTCGACGTCGATTAGACGTCTAATCGACGTCTAGAAGATCTAGATACGTCTAGATCTAGATTACGTCTAGAAATATCAATTTAGACGTCTGATCTAAATGTACGTTTAGAAATATCAATTTAGACATCTATATAGACATCTAGAAATATCAATTTTCAGTTGTTATATTTCTAGACGTAATCTAGATCTAGACGTATCTAGATCTCCTAGACGTCGACGTTCTGGCTGGGTTTTTATGTTCATATTTTGGAGAATATTTCGAGATTTCACTAAATACAATTTCATTAAATAAAATTAATTTTTCAAAATACTCTCATTAGATTATTATATTTATTTATATTAACTATTTTTATAACAATATTAAAAAGATTAACAAAATTATATATTTTTTTCATTTAATAATTTATTAATAATTATATTTATAGATATATTTTACCAAGAGAGTAAAATTAAATTTCAATTTTATATAAAATCATTTACTATATATGTTCATATTTTATGAATTAACTCGTGAACTAACAAATTGTAGATGAATTAATTCAAATCTGGTACCTGATCAAAACATTCAACGGCGCCTCCATTCTTTTCGATTGACTCAGCACTGTCATTTCATTAGCTTATAATAATTTTTATAATTATTCAATTAAAGAAATACCTATTTAAATATATGTCTCGTACAAAACTAATTATTAACTAAAAATGATTTTATTGGAGATTAATAATAGGATTGTTGAAGAAACATTAACATTAAAATTTAAAAATGCTCTAGCAGGGTATGCTATTCATTTATTTTTTTTTTATTTACTAAATAATTAATTGTTTTAATTTTCAAATTAATTTATTTTTAATAACATATTACTATTCATATATTTTTACTTTAATTTTATAATTGTATTGAATTTCTTGGAATTGTAACCAATTTGATAACTACTTTTATCTCAAATTGCCACACCTTCCGTAAGAAGACATTGCCCCTACATATAAATATATAAATTGAAATTACTATGAAAACATTTTATATAGAATTATTTTTATTTTTCTTGATATAGACATAAACCAGAATGGATAGACATTACAATTGCCGACTTTGATGGTGTTTTATTTCATATATCTAATGTAGGAATAGATAAACCAAAAGTTAGAGTAAGTAAATATAAATAAACTTAGTAATTGATATTAATAAATGATACAAGACATAATTCGTTTCGTTATCGATATCATTGTAATAAATGATTTTAATTTTAGACCAGCATTTCTCTAAATTTTTACAAAGAACTCCAAGAACATGGGGCTGATGAACTATTGAAAAAAGAATATGGTTCATATCTTGTTGAACCAGAAGATGGTAATTATTTAATGATTTAACAAAATTAAATGAATTTTGTAATTGGTAATTCATTTAAAAATTGTATTTATCAAAATAGAGATAGTTTTAAAATATAAAAACATGAATATACTGTATACAATTGTCAACGTATACAAAAATAAATTGATTTTTTTTTATATTATGGTTTCAGGCTATAATGTATCAGTTATGGTTGATTTAGAAAAAATCCCAGATAATTGGGAAGAACTAGTTAAAAAAATTGGTCTTTTGAAAAGAAATTGTTTTGCTTCTGTTTTTGAAAAATATTTTGATTTTCAAGAAAAAGGTGAAGAAGGTCATAAAAGAGCTGTGATCAATTACAGAAATGATGAAACACTGTAAGTTTGGACAGACTGTAAACTAAACTAGGTTTATTTATAAAAATAAAAAAATTTGGAAATATTTTATTTTGTAGATATGTAGAAGCTAAAGCAGATCGTGTCACCGTAGTATTCAGTACCATATTCAAAGATGAAGATGACATTGTTATTGGCAAAGTTTTCATGCAAGAATTCAAAGAAGGAAGAAGAGCTAGTCATACTGCCCCACAAGTTTTATTTAGTCATCGGGAGCCTCCACTTGAACTTCAAAACACTGGAGCTCGTGTAGGAGAAAATATTGGTTATATTACTTTTGGTAAGTAATATTTATACTCGAATGTAATAAAAAACAACTTGGGAAATTTGCAGAAGTATAATTACACTTGTTTGATAAAGATTTATTTCTATCGATCATTATTCGTAAATAATCAATCATTTATATTTTTATTTTTTAGTTCTTTTCCCTAGACATACTAACAGAACAACAAGGGATAATACAATTAATTTAATTCATATTTTTCGTGATTATCTTCACTATCATATTAAATGTTCTAAAGCATACATTCACTCTCGTATGCGTGCTAAAACTTCTGATTTTCTTAAAGTTCTTAATAGAGCC
Source organism: Labia minor (assembly GCA_963082975.1). Classification (NCBI taxonomy): domain Eukaryota; kingdom Metazoa; phylum Arthropoda; class Insecta; order Dermaptera; family Spongiphoridae; genus Labia; species Labia minor. The sequence goes on along the minus strand of OY720348.1, from coordinate 33,811,133 downwards.
AGACCTGAACCCAAAGCTACTGAGAAGAAAACAATAACGTAAGTTACAATTGAAATTGGAATGTTTTTAATTTATTAATTTGTTAAATTTTTTTAGGGGCCGTTCATTCATTAGAAAAGAATAATGCAAATATTGATTTTAATTATTATATAAGATTTTAAATAACAAACATATTTTTATTTTTCACTTATATATTCTTTTCCATTAGGAGTAAGCAGTTTCATTCCAAATTAATTTTATTTATTTAATTTTAATATTTTCATCGACATTAATATTTAAGCATATCATTTTTTTTTAAATCATGCTAATAGATTTAGATTTTAACTATTCTAAAATTATATTACCACTATTTAAGGTGATAATATTTGATCTTATGCTCAATAATTAATTAATGAAATGAAAAGTTCAAATAAATATTTAAAGTAATAAAAATATTGGATTGATGATGTACACATCGAGCGAGAGACAATTGTGAACAATTATATTAATATTACTTTCTAATGGACATTTAGTTTTATTTTGAAACTAGTCTATTTTCGTTCATTTATTGTAAACGTAAAAAAAAATTATCTTTAGAAAATTAATTAGATAACATATAAATAATAAATAAATATTAAAATTTTATAATAAATAGAAATAATGTCAAATTTTTATATATTAATTTTAAAAATTCTTTAAAATCTTTTGTAATATATTAAGACATGGTATATCATCAGTTTTATAATTATAATTTTTCGATTTTTTTTATAATTATAATTATGAAAGAAATTTTTAAAAAATCCATAATTAAGTTTAATATCTTAGCCTCTTGCTTGTAGCAATATTTATTCTCCCATCATTACATAATATAACAATATCGATAAATTAAATTATGAATAGGTGATATACAGTGCTCCTAAAGTATTTTAATTTACGAATAATATTTTTTACATGTTAAATTCATTAAGATTAATGTTTATTTGTTATATTATTTAATTATTTCTTAAACAAGTAAAAATTAATATCATTAATCTGCATTTTTATAATTTGAAAGCGGAAATACAAATGATAAAAACTATGCAATAACACCATATTTCTAAACATTAACAACAAATATAAATAATATTGGAAGTAGAATTTATTTTATATTTTATAAAAAGAATAATTCGAAAATTGATTTATTAAAATTATTTATTTAATGATTATTTTAAATATCAATTTATATATTATACAAAATGTTTAATTATATGTTATATCCATTGGAATTTTTTATTTACGAAACAAAATATTTTATTTTTACTATTAGAATTGTAAATTATGATAAAATAAATTTTAATTATATATGAAATGTTTTGTTTTTTTATTTTTGGTTTATTGTATTTAATAGTTAATTATTTTTTAATAATTTTCATTAATAATGTAATAATATAATAATTTCATTAATAAATTTTTCCTATCCTAACATTTTTGATGTACTCAAGTTAAAAAACTTATCAACTTACACAGAGTTATTTAACTTATGGAAAAAATGAAAAATTAGAAGAGGTTTTTGATTTTAGTGGAAGTATATGGGAATTAAAAAAACTTAATTAATGATTAATTTAACTCTTAAAAAATATATATAAAATTAAATTGATATCTTATATTTATTCATTCAACTATTTTTGTATATTTTTTAATGTATATACTGGTATATACTGTGGAACCATTTAAAATAAGATTGAGAGAGCAGCGAGATCGCTTTTAAAACTTTCCCATACAACAACACCATAGGGCAGAGGTTCTCAAACTGTGGAACATGTATCACTGGTGGTAACTACTGTTACTTTTAGTGACGAAATCATTTTAATGATGAATTGAACTTTTTGATGGATGTTTCTGAGGTAACAAGTTCAAAAAGATTTAGAACCCCTACCTTAGAAAATTAAGAAAGATTAATTGGCGTTTTATTCGTTTAAATCTGTTGAGTCATTTTAACGAAGATCACATCACTAAAATCGCTCTTAGCCGTTTAAACATATATATCTTATATCAAATTGATTTATTTTATTTTGTCTTATTTTTTAAATTTATTGTCCGTTGAAATTTATAAGACCATTTTTAACCAGCCATACCATTTAATTCTTATCGATTCTCATGTTATAGGATAAATTGATATATTTTAATTTCATTAGTTGATTCCTAAATGAATATACAAATATATATATTAATTAATATATATAACTACTTAGAAAAAATAACAAACACATAACTAATTAATTATATTAAATTTATTATTAATTTAAAATAATTTTAATATATATATATTATTTAAAAATGACATTTCTCATCTTTATTAATATAAATTCATACTGATTCTAAGTCATTTTAATTATGTCAACTATATTCATTCATATAATCTATTTATCACTATTTATAAAATAATAATAATATTTATTTAAGAATAATATCACCAAATATCACTTAAGTTGGTATACATCATGGAGCCATGTGAGATTTCTTAACCAATACAAAAGTGCTATCATCGTTTATATCTTTATTTTTTATTTAGGTTTAGTTATAAGTATAATAATATAAAATTTAAAATTTTTACTCGTTTAATAGTAGATAATCTAGGATTTCAATTACTTAATTTTATCACTAAATTAAATAATGCAACGAGTGTTACATCTAAATAAGCCTCTTTTGGAAAATAAAAAATCTAAATTTCCTTTTTGGATGCACTATAAAAACGGTATAAAAATAACATTTATTTGCATCTAGTTCTTCTTTAATAATATTAAAGGGATAATTTATATAAAACAGTTGCTTTTTCAGTATATCATCACACATTCAGGTTACATTCCACAAAAATTCAAAGCCAATTTAAGCATGACAATTCTTGTACAAAAAATAAATACCATAATAAGAATAATTTTACTTATAGTGACATAATTACAGGTAATATAATAAATTATTGTACATCTCTATATATTTTGAATGATTTCTATATTTATTTATCAAATTAAAAATCTATAAGTATCTTATTTTTAGTTTATAATATTTGTTAAGAAAATGAGTTAAAATACTTCAAAAAATATTTGATTGAATAACATTTTAATAATTATATATTTATAATAAATTATTTTTACATAATTGAAAATTCCATTTTCAGATTCTTCTATCTTATTAAATTTGAAAAATCCTCCTACTATATTAAAACAAAATATGATGGATTTTAATAAAATTATAAATACAAAAATGACTAAACCACATTTTTTTCATTTATTAAAAAATAGTAAAGAAATGAAAGAATTAATTGGTTATAAAAATGCCCAAATTAATAAATTTAAAACTACTGCTGAACCAACATTAAAAAATTATAAAGCTATGTCATTTCCAAAAAGTAATGAAATTAAAAATATACTCGAAAATGGTACTCAATTTTATAGAAATCTTGATTATGCTAATTATTTTCCAAATGATTTCTTTCCAAAACCTGTTCTAATTGAACAAATATTAGAAATGTTTGGTCCACAATTAATAGAAGAAAATGTAAATAAAAATCAACAAGTTCCATCAAAAAAAAATATTCTTCCTAGGTAAAGAAAATAAATTACATAATAATCTATAAATCAATCTTTCTTTTATTTTTTTATTTAGTTTAGAAAAAAATAAAAGCCAAAAGAAAATAATTTCATCAAATGAAAATATAAACCAGTTAAGAAAATTACATCTTGAAAAATCTTCTAAAGAAGAATCTTTGATAAGAAATTTACAATCTTATTTAAATTTATGTGTAAGTATTTTTCTTAGTTTTATTTATTTATATAAATATTTTTAAGAGATTTCACTTTATTCAAAATGATTAAATTATTAAAATCTTATAAAAAAACAATTTTATCAATCACTTAACATTTTTAAATGATCTCAGAATTTTTGAAAATTAATCATTTGTCAAGATTTCTGAAATATTTAATGTTTCTTATTTTTATTACGTATATATAATTAATATCTTTGTAAATATATTATTTTCTTTCTTTTTCAAATATATACATTCATAACTATTAAAGAATTAATATTTAATATATATTAATATTTAAATGAAATTATAGAATTTTATAGAATATCTTATAGTTTCATTGATAGTTGATCATTGTATATGAGAATAAAGGATAAATTCTTATACTATGGGCAGACTCAATTTTATTTTTAATATTTACTATATTTATTGTAAATTATTTCATACATAAGACAATTATCTTATAATCTCATTTATTTTATATACTGATGCATAAACTTTATTTCGACAGGTTTCCTGTGGATTCGTTAATAAGGCTTATTCCACCTTTTTGTATTATAGAAATGTACATAGGACATCTTCAAAATTAAAATTACAAAATATTGATGTTTATAATACTTTATTACATGGATTTGCATACAAGGTTTCAAATGGTTTCAACTTTTTAAAAATAATGCCAATAAACAGTAATATTTCAACAGAGATAATTTTTTAGGGCGATATTGAAAAAATAAATGATATTTTAAATTTGATCAAAGAAGACAAAATCTCATTAAATCCACAATCATATGCTGCCATTTATGAATGTTTTGGAAGAATGAATAATTCACAAAATAAAAAAGTACTTAAAAAGTATTATTATCAAATGATTAATGATGTAACTATTTCTTTTTTTAAACATTTAATAAATGAAATATTACAAAAAAAATTTAATATTGAAATATTGTTTTAGAAAATTGATTTTAATGACATTTTTAATAAATGTACTTTTTATTATGACCAAAGAGAAATAATTATGAAAATTGCAAAGATTTTAGATCCAAAATTTGAATTAATTTTAACTGAACCATCAACAAAATATTTATGTCCTCTTTTGGAATCTCTTAATGATGAATCTAAATCAAAGGTATTGATGTTATTTACACAAGTATCAAATAAATATTTTCAAAAGCCACAATGTGAAGTTTAAGTAATTTAAAATATTTATTATAGTTAATAAAGCCAAATATTAAAAATCAAATAATATCAAATAATATAAAACAATTTAAAATGGATCAAATGAACATGGAAAAGGAATGTTACGTAAAAATTAAAAGTATCGAAAAAACAAAAGAAAAAAAAGAAATTGTCATAAACTATGTAAGAAAATTAAACTGTTTATATAAAATATTGAATTATCTTAAAAAAAATATTTTTATAATGTGTTTTTTTTCTTTTAGAGGGAAAAATTGGCTGAAATTCAAAAAACATGGAAAGAAAAGATAATCATGGCATTTAAAAGAGATGTCAATTCACTTAAATCACAAAATCAATCTTTAAAATTAAATAAACATATGAATATTTATCCATTTTTACAAACCTTAGATGCGGAAATATTTTCTGAATTAATTTTAAATGTAAAAAAATATATCTTTATATATTTATTTATATAATATATATATATATATATATATAATTATAACTTTTTCTTCATATTACTCTAGGAGATAAATAAACTTGCTGAAGGATCTGAATCATATAGCCCTCCTACTAGTCAATTATATAAAGAATTTGGCTATCAAATTTGGCTAAGGTAATAATTAGTAAATTTTTTAAAAATGATTTCTTATTTCTACTTTTTTCAATTATATTTTGAGAATTATATATTTTTTCTTCATTTTCAAATTAATTTATATATTAGAAATCTTCACATTCCATTTTGAGAAATTTCTACTATATAAACTAATAACTTAATTCTTTCCTTTTATTTTTGCTTTAATAATTAAAATATACTTTTAATTACTAATTATTCAATTAAATAAAAATTGAATTTAAACTATTTAATATTTTCTCATTTACTTATTTTAGATATCAAGTAGAAATTAAAAAAAAGAATGGCGTATTAATAAAAACAGATTTATTATATGATAAATATTGTGATTGGTATTCATCCAAAAATACTGAAAATTCTTTTATTTCAAGAGAAAAATGGCAAAGACTAATATATGAACATCCAAAAGGACCCTCAATTGTATGTCTCATATATTTTTCCCGTTGATTTTCAATAAATAATTATTTTTCTTTATTTTTTAGGATAAGGAAGATAAAATCTGGCCAAATACCGTTTTATTAAATTTGGGAAAATTTTTTTATAATATTATAATGAAAGATATTCAAATTAATAGTAACCTTATCAAACACAAAAGTAAAATAGAGTAAGCTATTTTCATTTTCAAATCCCTTCTAATAGTTTATATTTATATATAGATACATATAATCTAAATTTCTTTATAAAACTATTTCCAGCAACATGATTCCAGCATTTTATTCGGTATATAGAACAACAGGAAAAACATTTAAAGAGGAAGTGAAACCTCATCCCATAGTATCAAGGCTTTATAGAGGAGCAGCACAAGAATATTTAGTATTTGATGTAACCAAAATTCCAATGCTTTCACCTCCAATTCCATGGACAAATATCTATTCGGGTGGATACATAATTTCTAAATCCAATCTGATCAGGTATTAAATTTTTTTTAATTCGTAAATTATGTTTACTTAAAATAAATGTATATTTTCCAGGTTACCCTTGCATGCAGTACAACAACTAATTCGAATGACAGATAATCCTAATGAAAATTTATATCCTATATTTGACTCACTTAATCAACTTGCGTCAACTCCATGGATTATTAATAAACGGGTACATTAATTATTTTATCATAAAAATTATTGAATGATGACATAAAAAATTAATAAATTATAATTTTTCATTATGATACCAGATGTTGGACACTGTTATACAAGTATTTAACGATGGAGGTGATGATAAATTAGATATTCCATGTTCTCCTTCCGATGTACATATACAAGAAATGATCTACGATAAATCTGCTTCAAAAGTAGAAAAATATAAACAGTTTCGAATGAGAATGATTCAAAAACGAAAAAAAGCTGAAATGTATAGTTTGTGGTGTGATACTTTATATAAACTTTCATTGGCTAATCATGTAAATATTTTTTTTTAATTTATTTCATTCATTTCAAGGTAAAATTTTTACTTGATTTTTCTTTTTATTATAGTTTCGAGACAGAATCTTTTGGTTCCCTCACAATTTGGATTTTCGAGGAAGAGTATATCCATGCCCTCCTCATTTAAATCATCTCGGATCAGATATGTCCAGATCGATTTTACTTTTTGCAGATGGTGCTTGCTTAGGTCCCAAAGGACTAGATTGGCTTAAAGTAAATTTTCTCCTATTTTAATAAATTATCAAATATTACTCCTAAAACACATTAACAAACTAATTAATTTTTTAGATTCATTTAATAAATCTCTTAGGAACTATGAAAAATAATTCTATCGCTGAAAGATTACAATATGCAAATGACAATTTAGATTTAATTATTGATTCAGCTAATAATCCATTAAAAGTAATTATTATAACTCTATTTAAAATTATTTTAAGATTTTCATTGGAAATATTAATTTTTAAGGGAAAAAAGTGGTGGATGAATTCAGATGAGCCTTGGCAAACTCTGGCCTGTTGTATGGAAATTGCAGAAGCTATTAAAAGTGACAATCCTTCTAGATATGTTAGTCATTTTCCAATTCATCAAGATGGTTCCTGTAATGGCTTACAACATTATGCCGCTCTTGGAAGAGATAGTATTGGAGCAGAAAGTGTTAATTTATCCTTTTCACCAAATCCTCAAGATGTATATTCTTGTGTAGTAACAAAGGTAAGATATTTAAATAATAATTATTTTATTAAATAACATTACTAATTTATTAAAGATGACAAGTTCAATCAATATATTATTATATTTTTTTTTTTTTTATTTAGCATCCAATTATTTTGTACATCTGCCCCAAGGCAATAATACATGGTTTACAATAAAGAGTAATAAAAGGGGGAGGGAGGTAAAAGGAAATTATAGGGCAGGTTAAGGAGAGTGAGTCATTGGAAGTGTGGGTAGGAAAATAGTCGAGGAGGAAGAAGGGAATGTCACTGAATTATTAGCCTGATGGCTAATCCCAGCAAGGGGTCTATTTATTAATGTCTCTTGTCAAGTCCTGTGGTTTGAGTCTTTTGAGTCGTCTCAGTTGTCCTTGTGTGTCTAATAGTTGTCGGGCTTTGGGATTAGGGTGTTTAAGGAGTCTGTCTTTGTAGCGAAGGCTGTAATTTTTAATTTCCATTTCGACTGTATCCATTCCCGAGGTCCCTATGAATCAGTCTGTTAGGGACATACCAAGGAGCACCGACTATCAGTCTAAGTGTTTTGTTTTGAAACCGCTGAATCAGGTCTCTGTTGGATTATATTATTATATAATAATTAATATATCGATATATATATAAGTGTAAGGATCAGATGTAAATATAAAACTTTCTATCTAAATATTTTGAGGACTTAGTAAAATTATTATTGAATTATTAAATTTCTATTTTCAATATCCACACTATGATCTTTGTTAATAGTTATTTGTAATGCTTTGATCTAATTGTTTGCACCTTTTGTAATTAAATATTTAAATTAACAAAATAATAAAAATCATGTGAACTTATATTTAATACCTTATTTTTTGGAATTTTGTATGAACTTTTAATTTTTTTAATTTTTCTTCAGGTTGAGGAAGCAAGAGTTAGAGATGCGAAAAATGGTCTACCAATAGCTCAAACTCTTGAAGGCTTTATTAAACGAAAAGTAATTAAACAAACTATAATGACTACAGTTTATGGGGTTACAAGATATGGGGCAAGATTGCAAATTGCCAAGCAACTGAAAGGTGATTTTTTAATAATTTTTTTATTTTTATTGAATACTTATTATTATTTTTTTAAATAGATATAGATGATTTTCCAAAAGAACACATTTGGGGCGCTTCAAATTATTTAGTCATAAAAACATTTGAAAGTCTCCGAGAAATGTTCTCCTCCACAAAAGAAATTCAGGTATTTAATAATTTCTCTATATTATTTCGTTTTTACATTTAAACAATTATTATTTATTTATTTTTTAGGATTGGTTTACAGAATGTGCTAGGCTTATTTCATCCGTACGAGAACAAAATGTTGAATGGGTCACACCTTTAGGGCTTCCTATAGTGCAACCTTATTATCGAATAACTAAAAATTTTAATCATTATTCAAAGAAGAAAATACAAGAATATTCACCCTTAGATATGTTTGAGTATGTATATTCACATAGATTAATTTAATTGAAATTGATACATTTATTTTTTTTTTTTATAGGCGTCCAAATATAATAAAACAAAAAAATGCCTTTCCGCCTAATTTTATTCATTCATTAGATTCTAGTCATATGATGTTAACATCATTATTTTGTGAAAGGGCAGGGATATCTTTCGTTTCTGTACATGACTGTTTTTGGACTCATCCAAGCACTGTACATATTATGAATGAGGTAATTTTATAAAATTACCATCGTTGAAATTTCATATACTAATTAGATATATTGTTTTAGATTTGTCGAGAACAATTTGTATCACTTCATTCTCAACCTATTTTAAAAGAACTTTCAAATTTCTTAAAAGAAAAATTTGGTTTTCCAGAAAAGTAAGATTTTAGACAAGTTATGTCCGGCCTAAATGCAAAACTTTTTTTACATTCAATAGCTTTTGTTCAATTCCAAAAAAAAAACTTATAAGTAATTATATAAATAAGTATATTATTTTGTTTAATTTTTTAAACAATTTGAAATTAGTAGATTTATAATAGTTTAAACATTTTAATATAATATGTTATATAAACTAAAATTAAACTTAATAAGAATAATTTTAAGTTAAACACTCGATTAAGTTTCAAATTAATTGATATAATTTCGATTGTGATCAGAATCTTTCTTTTTTTCAACTTCTCAAGCATCTTATGATAATCTTATAATAACCAACACACACGCGCATAAAGTAATTATATAAATAAACTTAAAACTTAATCGAGTGTTTTAACTAAAAATTATTCTTATTAAGTTATATATTTTTTAGTTTCAATTTAATTTACATAATATTATTTTTAACTTGTTTTTACTAACGAGTATAAAGATTTATTAGAAAAAAAGAAAACTAAATAATTTAAAAGAAAAAACAATGTTTCTTAATTTTAAATTTTAAAGAATGTGAGGTTTGCATTTAGACTACATAAACATCTATTATATAAAAATTATTACTTTGTTTTTAGATACAATTTTTATTAAAACATATATTTTTTTCAGTGAAATTAAAAGTGGAAGTGATCATCTTATTAAAAAAAGATTAAATGACACATTAGTAGATTTACCTTCAACAGGAGATTTCAATTTAGAAAATGTTTTAAAATCTGTCTATTTTTTTAGTTAAAATACTCGATTAAGTTTCGTTAATAAAGATTAAAACTTTTCATTACTAGTGTTTTATTTCAATTTAATGTTTTTTAATGTTAGGATAAAAATTATATTTTTGATTTTTATTTCAGATAGTGGGGCTAATTAACGGTAAGTTCTATATCTAATATTATACTTGAAATATTTTTTTAAATTAATATCGTACAAAAAAAAAATTCAGTAAAAATTAATATAAAATGAAAAAAATACATAATTATACATAATAAATAAATATATTGAGAACTATTAAAGGAAAGGAATTAAAATAACTGTACAGTTATTTTAATTTAATAAATAATTTATACAAACAATATGGTCTTTAAATAAAAATTCCTTAAAATAACCACAAAAGCTTTAATAAATATTGGGAACTCTTTAATATAAATCAACTTTTTATTTAGTGATCTAAACTTTATTTTTATTATTATCTCTAAAACCAATTGTAGAAATAAGTATGATAATTAAATTTTTTTTTATTCATTGATTATTTTTATGAATTTTGTTGAAATTTAACTATTATATTAAATGTTAATTTAAATAAGAAACATAAGATTTCGCATTTTTTGAAGAATCCCAAATTCCTCATTTCATCGTCTACATTCTTCCTTTTTTTACAATCGTAAAACCACTCGCAACTCACTCCTCGGTGTTTATTATCCCACAATCTCTTTCTTGCCCTACCCATTGGTTATATCCCTATTGATGGTTGTTGGTAAATAAATTTCCCCCTCCAATCTTTTCATGTATCCCGCCCACACTCGCATTTTGTTAATCGATTTTTAATTATAATTATATTTGGAGATGCATATAACAATCAAATTTTAATAGTATATATAAAATAACTTGAGTAAAATGATTTTATTTATCAGTTATAACAAATATGACTAGATTTGAAATCTTAATATTATTATAATTTGTGATTTTAGATTTCTAAATTTTAAAATTCTGCGTTTTTTTCTTTGATATTCCATGTTGTTCATTCCTCTACTAAATATTATATTTCCGAAATAAATTTGGACTTATCAAGCAAGAACCAGCCCTTTTCCCTGTCTCCTTGTGTTTCAGATCTAACCCTTTTACTTATTTATTTATTTTTTGAGATAAATCTTATACACACATATTTTCTTATGGATCCCAAAATCAAACAGCATTAGGATAGGAAAAATAATAACTATATAATAAGTGGAAATGATGACTGGGTGGTGACGTTAATCAGGGTGCCGATGAGGTTAACGAAAACGCTTCTAAACGGAGTAAGGGCGTGTCGTGCATATAATTTTATCGATAATGTAATTTATTATAGGTCTAATATAAATAATATTATTTCCAAAAGTAATTATGTTTGTTTTGTTCTAAATATACATCAAAATTAAATTAATTTTAAAATCTTTTAAATATATAATTTGCAATTGAAACAACAAATTAACTACTTATTAGTTAGATATATAAATATCAATACAAAATATTATAAAATAAAGTAAACATGCCAAATTTGAAAAGATGAATAGTTCAATAGCTAGTTAACTGTAGTTAACATAAATATCTGTATATTGAAACAACGAACGGGATAATTCAGAGAACAGACTCAAATTCGGTCTGAAAATTCAGGATGGTCTGATAAAGATATATATAGGTATGTGTGTGGATGTGGGTATTATTATTTCCCTCCCCCCATTAGATTTAAGATTTTAAATCAAATATAATTTTATAATAATAATAATAACTAAAAAAAATATAAATATATAGTAATATATTATTTATTAAAGATAATATATATATAATATATGTAGAATGAATGATTGAATAATAATTTACTTAAATTGAACCCTTATATATATATATAGTATATTAATTATAATTAATAACCCAAGTCATGAACAGCCCAATTTGCAGTTCATATCAGTATCACATATTAAGAAAGATTTTAATATAAAAATAAATAACCTAATACTTTTCGGGTGGTTGTAAAGGAGTCACAAACATTCGTAAATGCTGATAAGTATAAATTTCTATAATTTATATAAACCAAATCATTTTTAATTCTAATTTATATTTCTTAGTTTTTTAAGTGATTTAATTTGGAAATAAAATTATCCATGGAATATCTATTATTTCTATTTATAATACTATAATAATTTTTTTTTTTTGATTTAATTGATTTAATATTTATTTAATTGTTTTGGGATTATAAATTGAAAATTGTAGATTGATTACTGGTAAAAATCTTTATTTTTTAATATAAATAAATTCAAATATGAATGAAATATAAAAACATTATCTCATGGTATGATTTGTTAGTCAATATTGTCGGATGTAATCTGAATTTCGCGTTCTTTCCTCCCCTCCCCCTCAGATTGTAGCGCAATGCTCCATGGCACCGGGTATGCGTTCCAATCGATTTTCCTCCTGCCTTTGTTGAAAAGTGGACTCGGAAGCTGTACGGCTGCTGCTGCTGCCCACCCGAGTCGGGAGTCGAGTGGTGGGTTCATTCTTCCTCCGCGCCAGGGCAACTAGAGCCAGTCGAGCTTCAGCCAGGTCATCCTTACCTTCTATGTGTTCAAAGCAACCTGGAGCGAGAAAAGTACCCTGGCCACTGACCAACAATCCACCGACTGTCACTTGGTGCTGCTCTCCTCGACTGCCACCACAATCCATTCCTTACATTCGCCTTTTACCACTTGCAATCATTAACCAAGTAAAAATTTTTATCAAAGCAAGTGAATTGGACTCTTAAAATCAATTTAAAAGTCATTTTTGAAGTAGATTTAACCTAACAATTTCATTGAATATTAATCTTTTTTTAAATCAATTAATTTCAAATATATTTCTAATCTAACAGTGACAATGGAGTGTTCTCATCTAGTTAACTCTATCAAATTACACAATACAGCAAATTCGGATCATAAACTGCAAATCAATCCTGAAAGTACTTGCTCCGGTAACTATTTCAATTCGATATATATATATATATATATATATATATATATATTAATATTTATATACATATAAGTAATTATCGAATAAATTTTAATTGATTCAACTATAACATAATATATTACATCTGTTTAAATTTAAATATTGTTTTAATACATTGTTGTAAGTTGACATTTCTCTTTAATTAAATTCAAATTTATCAATATTAATTTCAATTTTGAATGAAAGTAAGTGACATTTAACTTTTAGACATTTAAACTATTTTGATTTTTACCTGCTCAAGGCCAAATTTATTTTAGAATTTAAATTTTAATGTAAGAATAAATTTTTAATTTGATAAATTAATTATTCATTGATTGCTATTTAATATTTTGCCGTAAAATAAATAGAGATTATCATTTAAATATATAATACATATATCATTAATTTTAAAAATAATCAAATTAATTTTAAAATATTTTTCTATATATAGAAATACTATTATTTATATATAGAGATTAATAATTTTTGATAAAAAAATATAAAAAATTATTTGTACTTTAAAATTTTTTCACTATAAGTTACATTATATATATATATTTCATAGTTCAATAAAATTTCTCTAATTATTATTTAAATAATTTCAGTATGTAGATTAAACAACAATTTATGGATTTGCTTAAATTGTGGAAAAGTCAGTTGTGGAAGAAATTCAAATGGACATGCTTTAGAGCATTTTAAAAAAAATTCTGATCATGCAATTTCAATGGATTTTCATGCATTATCTCTGTTTTGGTAAGTTTTGATAAATTGTTAAAAATTACCTTATTTAAATTTAACTTTAATGTAACATCTTAACTTTTATTTCAGTTATAAATGTGATGATTATATTAATGATTCCTCAATAGGAATCATAGAATCAGTCAGGAAGGTTTTAAAACCACCAGATGATTTAACAAATAAAAAAGATGAACCTTCTTTAAAAGATTCCATTGATAATGAGGAAAGATTGATTGGTAACGTTCGAAATTTGAGACCTAGAGCAAGAAAACGGTATTTATTTTTAAACAGTCCAGATAGATTTAAATAACTTACTAATTTAAACTAACTATATTATTTTTTATTATATATTTTATAACTTTTGAATCCAGAAGTTATTTTAATCAAGATGAAAACAAGCAAAGTACTAAAACAAAAGAATCCAATTCTAAAGTGAAGAATAAAAAAGTTGTCGGCTTAAGAAATTTGGGAAATACATGTTTCATGAATGCTGTTCTACAATCTTTAAGGTAAATATTTCTTTTTGTTATAATACTTAAATATACTCGAAAATTTGTCTAAATAACTCTAATTAAACATTTTCCTATTCATTATTATTAAATCTAAACAAAAACACTAATATATATATTTATTTATGTTTTTCAGTAACATTGAAGAATTTTCACATTATTTGAAACAGCTTGATTTGAATAAAAATGGTGCTAAAAGTCTGCCTCCCACATGCAATATAAAAGAATTAAACGATGTTTTAATGATAGAAGAATTACGAAAAATTCTTATTACTCTCAACCAGGGAGAATCCAAAGGCGCAATTTCACCAGAATCTCTTTTTATGGTTATTTGGAAAGTTGTTCCTCGATTTCGGTAAGAAGAATATATTGATAAATATATATATATTATATTAATACCCTTTCATTATTAATGATGAATAAGAATTTTTAATAAATAATTAAATAAATAATAATCTTAATATTAGGCAATTTATATATATATTTATCATTAATAATATATATTTTACATTTTAAATTAAAATAAACATAATTAAAGCTGTAGCAATATTGGTATTGATAACGATAATTTGGGGATTTGCAAACGACAGACTTGTGAGATTCAGGAACATTCATAGTCAGTCAGAGAGAAATGCATCTGTTATAGAATTCTCCCTGTCATCTATTATAGAAATGTTAATAATGATAAGCATTTATCGTATCGTTTTAAATAAATAAATAAATAGTTAAAAATTAATAAACAAAAGAAATGACTAATTGTAATACATTCTAATTCTTATTCAATTATATAATTCAATAGTTTCTTTTTTAATTCATCCTTTCACTTCAATTCAATTGCAGCTTTTAGTCATTTTCCTTTATATATATTTATATATTAACATATTTTAGCTTCTCTACTTTATTCCAAGGAAAATGACTAAAAGCTGAAATTGAATTGAAGTGAAAGGATGGATTAAAAAAAAACAATTGAATTATTTAATTAAATAAGAATCAGAATGTATTACAATTAGTTATTTCTTTTGTTTATTAATTTTTAACTATTTATTTATTTATCCCCAAAAATTTTAAACCATCACTAACACTTATTATTGTTATTAATGATAATATTATACTTAGAAGCAGTGTAAACTATAAGCAACTTACCTGACTTTTAATATTTATTTTCTTGTTCAATCTTTGAATTTTCATGACTTTCGTTACAACACTACTCACTTAGATTATTTTAATAGAGAAGTTTCATATGCGAAGCTAAGGTGCAGACCTCTTTTCAAAGAGATATTCTTAAAAAATTCAAGATCCTCCAAGTGACCCTAAATATCTATTTATATAAATATTCTAAATTGTTTATTTTCAATTCAAGGGGATATCAACAACAAGATGCACATGAGTTTTTGAGATATATCCTTATTAGACTTCATACAGAACTTCTTCAATTATTGCCTGAATGTACTTCAAATCAAGAACCACCTTATATATCGTTAGGATCAACTGAACGATCATCTATAGTTACAACGGTCTTTGGAGGCACTCTTCAGAGTGAGGTAAAATTCTACCAGTTTAATGATTGTATTAGACTGCTCCTGTATTCATCTAAGATAAAAATTAAAAATCTTAGTATTACCTATTATTTTTCTGGAGTTTATATTTAATTAATAAAATTTGTTTAAAAAATTTAATAAAATACAAATTTCAATTTTCTATATTTCTAATTGAATTTATTAATTTTAAAAAATAAACAAAATTAATTATATTTATTAATTAATGTTTAATGTAATTTAATGTAATTTTAGGTTCGTTGCTTGAATTGTAGTACAGAATCAAAAACGAATGATATTTTTTTGGATCTCTCATTGGAAATTCCTGAAAAATTCCATAAAAAACCTAAAGATGAACCTCTTGCACCCATTTGTGATATTTCAGGTATATTCATAACGATTCATCTTTAATTTTTTAAATTATTAACTTCATATCATGATTTTTCTTTTTAGACTGCTTAACAAGTTTTATTGAAGTTGAAGAATTAGCTGACACTGAACTTTATTATTGCAATGCTTGTAAAAGTAAACAGAAATCTACAAAACGACTATGGATTAGACAACTTCCCAATGTAATTTTTAACTTTATATATTTATTTTTATTATTATTTAATCGAAAGTTTTTTCACTACTTTTTTCATTTATAATTTTAATTTAATTATAGGTCCTCTGTTTGCATCTTAAACGATTTCGATGGCATAATCTAATCCGGTATAAAATTGATTCAAATATTGCTTTTCCCTTGACAGCACTTGATATGAGTCAATTCGTTTTAAACAATATTCATGGTACTCGGCGAAAAACAGGCAGTAATCTTTATGATTTGGCTGCAGTTATAGTTCATCATGGATCAGGGTATTTGTTTTTTTGTATTTATTTATTACAACTAAATTAAAACTAAAAACATTGGAATTAAAATAAATATTTCTTATTTTTTAGAACTGGTTCGGGGCATTATACTGCATTTGCTATTAATGATGGTAGGTTTAAATTTAAATTATTTCATTTCTCCTAATGAGTATTCTTTATTAAATTAACAAAATTATTTGAAACTCTATTTAGAAATATATATATATTTAAGGGTAATTCATATACTCTCGCCGGAAAAAAGTGGATCATTTAAAAATTCAGACAAATTGAAATTTGATTTTAAGAATAATCAGATATTAATATAAACTTTTATTTAATATTAATATTTCCCCAAAATTTAATTTCTAACACAAATTAAATCCATTTATAAATTCATTCTATATTTCTAAATATATATTTAATTATGAGTTTTATTACATTCTTTCAATCTATTCTTATTTAAAACATTTGCCCAATATTTCAATTACTATATACTATATTTATATTATTATTACTATATTGATTAACAACGATGCCTTTTTGTCGAGAACAAGTTTCGAAAATAATTTTACTAATAGAAGATGGCCAAATCTGGGATGATAGTTTAATCTCAATCCACTAACTTAAGGACCGCCATATTACAGCTGTTGAGACTAGAAATCAGCTGAAAGCGCTAAGAGACGTCGATGTCAGTAACACAACAGTAAGAAGAAGACTTTCTGAAAACAATTTACTCTCAAGAAGACTATAACTGACGAAAAAACATCGGCAAGCACGGTTAGAGTTTGCGGTAAAACATCTCTTTTGGTAGGAGAAACAAATAGGCTAGTATTCTCTCTACAGATAAGAGCCGGTTCTCCCTGAGGTCTTCAGATGGCCAGGGGAGAGTTTGAAGGAGGCCCGGAAAACGGTATTCTGCTGTTTGTTTTTCTTTAAGAGAATCTTTTGGAAGAGGTTCCATTTTGGGGTGTGGCGGCATCAACTTCCACACTAAAAGTGAACTCTATTATTTTTAATTGTGTTCAATGATGTATATCCAAGATATTATTGCTAGATATTCATACTCTGGAAGAATTAAGGTCAGCAATTTTGGAAGAATGGGAAAACATCCCCTAAGAATCCTTCGCAACTTAATAATCCCTATGAATCGTCGTATGGATGTTATAAATAGCGGACAAGAGGTGAAATACAAATACTGGCTATTAATGAAAGAAATATTTTTTAAAAAATTAGGTACATTTATATGGAAAAAATACAAAAATTTCTCTCAAAGAAAAGGAGCTACAATTTTAAGCGTTTTTTTTTATTTTGTTAAAAAATAAAAAGAGAACATAATTATTCAAATTATTATTCATGCATTTATTCATCAATGAATTATTAGATCTACTTAAAAATAATAATATATATGTATAATATTTATAGTTTTGAGTTAAGAAATTACCATTTTCTGAAAATTTTCGCCTTTTTTTAAATGATCCACGTTTTGCCGATGAGTGTATATATATTCCTTGATATTTTAATTATATTTAGAGTATTTGAGAATAGGATTCTTCGCAGCATTTATGGACAAAAGAATAACGAGGAATTGCATAACCTCTATACATCTCCAGACATAGTTAGGGTTATAAAATCGAGAAGGCTGTGATGGGCAGGGCACGTGGTTAGAATGGGAGAGGAAAGAATGGCGAAAATATATTGGTGGGGAGACCGATTGGGAAACGTCCGCTTGGAAGACTAAGAACGTGGTGGGTGGACAATGTAGTAAGGGATGTGAGAGAGATGGGAGAGGGTAGGGGTGGGATGGTTGTGGCTTAGGTTAGCAATACTTGGAGAAATGTGGTTGCTGCGGTTAAGAACTTTCGAGTTCCATGGAGCCACGGAGATAGATAGATAGATACTTTAATTATTTTATTGTTTTGAAAAATGCTTCAAAAATATATGTAATCATTATATACATATGATCATTTTAATTTTTTACTAAAATAAAATATATAATTTTGAAACTTTTTTTTTTTAGGAAATTGGTTCCATTTTAATGATAGCTCAGTCCGGTCGACTGAGGTTTCCGTTGTGGCTAAATGTAAACCTTATATATTATTTTATATCCGACGAAAATTCCGGCTTCCCAAATTCAGCTCATGACGAAATAATAGAAAGCACTGATTTTATATTTATAAATATATTCATTTAGTAAGAATGAATTTTTTTTTGTTACTAAAAGAGCTGAAACAAATTACTTTCTGTAATATATATATTAATATTTGTTTTTTATACAATACATCCAAGAATGTTTTACTTTCTTGGTGTTTTTTCTCTTATAATATAATATTATTTTATAATTAATCGATCTTATTTGATTAAAAATGTAAAAAGTATAAAAAAACATCATTATATAATTTTCCATCATTTAAAAAAACAAATATTTTTTGATCTCAAGTCACTATTTTCTTTACTTTCAGTTTTATACTTTTATTTAATATCTGATTGATTTGTCCTCAGCTCTATAATATTCTTTATATGTATGTGCAGTTTAAAACTTTGCAAAATTGTAAAAATTAATATTATTTGATGGTGAAAGAGTAAGTAATAATATTTATTTAATGTTCTAATTTAGAATTAGGAATAAAACAGTTGTCCAAAGAGGACAATTTAATCAGTATTCTTTTTTCATTCACTACTTTAGTTAGAAATGCTTTTTATAAGTATTATATTTGATCTCCAAGTTTATTTTGAATTAATTATTTTGAAAAATCTAATATATCTATTCTTTGGACAAATTATATTATATATTCTCTCTGCTCCCTTTTTAATTTGTTTATAATTAAAAGTGTGTTTCTCCACTCTTATAATAATAAATGAAAATAAATGAAAATCCGGGGTTACCATTTAATTTCATTTTTTACAAAATTACTATTTTAAACATCCAAGATTCAAGTTGATATAGACACCACCATCTATAATTTTTAAGTTCCTTTAAAAAAAGTATTTTGTATTTCTTTCATTGAAATGTTAAATATAATTACAAAATTAAAAAGTTTGTACTCAAGTCAGATTAAATTAGTATACCCACCTTCTCAATTCTTTAAATATCTGTAAATAAAATAAACACTATTGACTCTGATTAAAAAAACTAAATGAAAAACATAATTTAAAGTTTTTTTTAAACCATTATAAAAAAATGCGATTTATAGATAGTGTGTACTATAATCTCATACATTTCATACTTAAAACCAAGCATTTTCACACACATGAAAAATTTAATTTTTTTAAATTAATAATAATAATTCTATTGCATTTATATTTATTGATATTCTTATATTTTTTCCATTTTTTTAAATAAAATAATAAATAAATTAAAACAAAATAACACATGCTGCTGAAAAATATTAATTTTTTAAAATATTGAATGAGACATTTAATAATGTTCATCCCAATATAAAGATCATTTATTATTTTCAGCAGATCTTGTCCTAAAATTTAATTTATTTCAATTATGTATTCGTTATCTCTTGATTGACTATGAAATATGAATAATATAATTACAATACAATTTATCAATAAGTTTCTGAAAAATTTTATTTTATAATGGTTATTTACACATCAATAATATATTTATATATATAAATATATTATATAACACTATGATCAAAAAATAAGGAGTATTTGTTTATAACATAAAAAATCTTTATTTGAAAAAATAATTAATTATTGACTGAACAGATAAAGGTCTAATTTCAAACTTTTCCCCAAGCACTAAACCTATTTTTTCCTGAACCTTTTTTTCTTCAAATCTGCTTTTATTTCCTCAAACAAGTTGATTTTGAGTTTTTGACCAAGATGCTTTCAGACATCTTAAGGCAAATAGATACATGCAATATATATAATACGCAATAATTAATTGCTCAGTATTTTAATACATTTTTACTCAGAAAAAATTCCAAAAGACCAGTATTTTATTGTTTTTTGCACGGTAAAATATTTTAAATTACTCAGTAATTCATGCTCAGTAAAATAATAAAATCGTTCAGTATAAATATCACTGATTGCACAGTAAAAATTACTGAATGCACAGTAAATTTTCTGCATTATAATATTGATGAATTCCTCCATTGTATTTAATTATATTATTTTAATTTTTTTTTTTTAATTTACATTTCTTAAAAAAATTATTTAAATATATAAATTAAATATATTTATTTCTGGTATTATATCTATCAATAAAATATAATGAATTTGTTATTTACTTTTTTATGTAGATTTATAATTGAATTGAATTTTCAAATATTGATACAAGAAAATATTTCGGCTCATAAAAATTTTCAGTGGTTCTAAAACAAAAAATGTGAAATTAGGATAGCATTTTTACCGGTATGTACAAGGCAATATGTATTGTAAGTATTGGCTTGTTGCAAAAGTACTTCGGAAATTAAAAGCTCCTAATGCAGTCATCATAGGAGTTTTGGCCGAGCAATGGAAATGTTCAAATTTTATTAGAGTGGTATCCACATTTACTTACTGTGTATCTACTCTATGTTAAAATTATGTCCCGCTCGAAGTTACCTCACCCTTTCCCCTACGGCCATCCACCATAAAGAGACTATTACACATACATAGCGCCTGACTGCTGTACGCATGCAAGCATTGGTGAAAGATACCCCTAAAAGCGCTCTTACTCGGCGGGCAAAAATGACCGCAGTGCGCGTTCCAGTGTGTGCATAGTTCAGTGCACATACCATATATATACTGCGCATACAACCTCGTATAAACATTTATTTTTACAGAACGGTTTCAGATTTTACTGTCCTTTAATTATTTTTACTTAGCAAAGAGTGTTTTTTACTTTGCATTTTGTTTTTTTACTAAGCGTTTAGTTTCTTTACTGGGCATTTAGTTATTTTACTGAGCATTTGGTTCTTTTACTGAGCATTTGGTTTTTTTTTACTGGGCA
This sequence comes from Labia minor, assembly GCA_963082975.1. Classification (NCBI taxonomy): domain Eukaryota; kingdom Metazoa; phylum Arthropoda; class Insecta; order Dermaptera; family Spongiphoridae; genus Labia; species Labia minor. Next base: position 33,789,260 of record OY720348.1, on the reverse strand, counting down.
TTTGGATTTTTTACTGAGTATTTAGTTTTATACTGTGCAATTTTGTTTTTCTACTGAGTATTTGAATAATATACTGGGAATGTGTACTGTGCGTATTATTTTAATACTGAGCAATTAATTGGTACCCTATATAATATATACAACACTCAAACTAATAATATATTCCTTGTTAAGAGTTTCGACTGTTTTCTTATTTGTTGATCATAGTAGATATATATAATATATTATATATATCAAGGTGAACCTAAATTCTGACAATTCGTTTATTAGTTTAAAAATTAATAAATTTCTTTAAGCAAAATTGTATCGTGATATATTTTAAGATTTTAAATAATTACAGTATTAAAAAATGCATTATTCTGATAATAATAAAAGTATATATATGATAAATTAATTTCTATTTACATTTAAACTTTTTGCATACATTTTATTTAAAAGAGCAGCTATATCTATGATCACTTTGTATATATTAGAGCGTATTTTATATATATATATATATATATATATATATATATATATATAATATGAGAAGTTCAACAAATAATTTATTATAACCACTTCAAAAATGTGTAATTAGAATGGATGTATTTTTGTTATAATATTGGAAAAAACCCAATAATAACTTTGGTTGTAATTAGTGTTCTTCTGAATGAATGAAATACACTGATAAAGTAATTAATTATTCATTGTAAAGTACTAATAAAAATTCTTAAAGTCTGACATACAATCAAGCAAATAACTTTGAGTGAGATTTAATTTTTCCCAAGATTAATATGTAAAACATTTATATAATTATTTTTTTAATATTTTTTTTGTTAATTATAAAGTGAAATTAGAATTATTTCTTGTTGTAGATATTACACTGGCGGAAAAAATCCAAACACCAGGAAACAGTTGTGTTAGTCTTGCTTACAATATTTATTTCAATGGTACATTGGTACTTATGAGGGTATCTCAAGTTTAATCTATTTAAATGTCCTCTCTCTCTATTCAAAGACTAAGATTAAACTATTTATTTAATTAGTATTTAAAGGTTACTGGTGAACGCATGCACAAGAAGAGGCATTACAAATATGAAATAGTGGCATCTACATAAATGTTTTCTTGTATTATAAGATCCAAATGTTTTATGTTTACCTAACACAACTCTTTTCTAGAGTTTGATTTTTTATTTCGTCAGTGTATTAATTTTGGCCTTACAGTAAACAATAGGACAATCTTTAAAAAAAAATGATCGAAAATGTATGTATTTAAATATATTAGTTATCGAATTCTTTATATTTTCTTAACAAAATATATTTTCGATTAATCTAGAAATAATTAAATTTTAAGAAAATTTGTTTCTCTGTGATTTTTATAATATCAAATTTGGTTTTTTTTTAAAGCATGTGTATATACTATTCGTAAGACTACAAACCTGAATATGGTCAGTCTTAAACCCTACTAAGTGATATTTGAATATTTTATTATAATATTTATAGTATTTTAGTTTCCCCTGAAAATGTATCTCTTTATATATGTTTATATTATATTAGTTATTTATTTTTCTATATTTATGAAATTCTTTTCTCTGATTTATATTTTTATTTAAATTTGGAAGAGTTTCGGAAAATTATTTAAAAAAAAATATTTAATGTTTGGTCACTTAACTTGACCGTTCTAAATATTAAATGGAATTTCAAATTTAAATGTTCATGTATATTCATATATTTGTAATTTAAAGAAGATATTTACTCTACTATTACTGTAATATTACTGTAATATTAAATTAATTTTCAATGTTTTTCATTGTACAATGATTAACAAAATCTAGACATCATTATTTGAATAAATGTCATAAAATATTGACCGATGTATATCCTATATCTGATCTATACACTAATGAAATCTGTGTATTATTCTATTTATAAATAATTAGAGCATAAAATCAGCTATTGGTGTAACATTCACGTAAAATCATCAACAAATTCAGGTAATTATTTAAAACATTTTCAGTTGTTTTATTTATTACTTGAGGCGGAATATAAGATTTCCTTCAAACCTTTTGTTTATTTTTAGTGATTTTTCTAATTTAAAATCAATATTTATATATTAAATTCAATTTATATAAGTATATCGTTTTACTGTTTGATATTTAATGAAATTTATGTTCTCTCTCTCTCGCTCTCTGTCTCATTGTATTATATATATTATATCACACAAGTTCTTATATCCAATAAACGAATTAAAAAAAAATATCACTTTATCTTTTAATATTTTCATTTATATTATATACATATATATAAAATATATATTATTTATTTATTTATTTTATAAAATCTATTTCTATACCATAGTACCGACTTGGAACAATACCGTTTTTTCATTTTTTCGACCGTACCGTCGTTTTAATAAAAATATCAATTTTGTCCCGTATTTAATAAACTAGCGTAGCTAGCTCCCATTCTCGTGGCATTGGGTTCAAGTCCTGGGCCTGTCAAGGGAATTTCTCTAGCTGGGGTCTATGGGACAGGAGTCAACCCAGCCTCCGGGATCAAAATTGGGAAGCTATTTGATAAAAAGTAGCGTCTCCGATCAAGAAAATCAAGGTAAAGTTTGATAGGACCCGTTCTACTGATCAATGGACACCTACTTGATATAACCGACTTGATAGGCATTGTTCTTGCTTACGACGTGCAAAAGTCAGAGGTTTTTTTATTTATACATACACTCTATTGAACGGGACAGTACCGTTTTTTAAATATTCGTTTTAATAAAAATCAATTTTGTCCAGTTTTTAACAATCTATAGTAAAAATTAATATTGTGCTATGGAGTTTAACAAGTTTTATGATAATGTGTTAAAAGATCGAAATTTTATTACTTAAATATTTATGGTACACTCTACATCTAACTGAATTTTTGTATCGGTTTTATCACTATAGAATAATCATTTGTAGAATTAGTATATTTATACAATATCATTTTACTATTTTATGGATACATTTATGGATAATATTTAAAAAGTTGAAAATTAGAAGGAGGTCTGTGAACCATTTGTTGTATGACTTTTTAACCTTTATTTAAATATATTATGCATAAATGTTATAAGGGCATACAAACAAAATATTTATAGCCCCTTCTAATTTTTAACTCTTAATTTTATAACACTGTCCCGTTTTTATCATTAGACATATTCTCACCTTATCTAAACATCATCATTGGATTCAAATTAAATTCAAACTATGAATTGATGATGTAGAAAAATTACAAATAATGTTTTCTAAACCTCCCCCCCCTACCTACGAGTGGAATATTCGACCTTTCAAGCTGACGTAGCTTTTAATCGGTCACACTTTTTTTTCAATTATTTTTATACCATAATTCGATTTTTTTTATCAATGGCTTTCAAAGTACTTTGTTTATAGATAGGGTGACCATATAGATAGGGTGACCATATTTTGAAACATTTTGACATATTAACCAACTTGAGAAAAATTTAGAAAAAAATTCTGAAATGTTGAAAAGCTTAGTCCAGAAAACGTTTGACTTTTTTTTTTTTTTTTTTAGAACCAAATTAAAAAAATTTTGAAAAAAAGTTGTCCTAAATATTTAAAAAAACCGGACAATAGGGTGTCCCGAAGTCTTTTTTCGGGACGCCGGGACAGAGCACCTAAAAACTGGACAATCCCGGAAAACGGGACGTTTGGTCACCCTATTTATAGATAATATTTTTTGTACTTTTTAGTTAACTTTTATAAAATATTTTAATTTACTATTTTACTGCTTAAAACATTTTTTTTTAAAAATATACTTAGAAAGAGAATAGCCAATGGATACAAATATATTTAAACTACTGTATATATATCGATTGAAAAGTCATATGGGGGCGACCACTTATATTTAACTGTTTTTTTAAGTTTTCTTCATAAATATCTTATAAAAATTAATAATTATTTTTAAATAATACTTTAATATACTTTTATTAAAATAATTACTACTATTGATAAAAAATATAAAGAATACCCCATGACTTTTGTACAACCTATGAAACGATAACGGTGTCTCAAAAGAAAGTTTATATTTTGCGAGTTGATTAAATAAAAAATAAGATGTCTATAGAAAATTTATTAATTATGAAAGTTCAGGGTTTGGGAATTTTCTGATCAAACCATTATTTTGGCGTGCCATAAAATAAAATAGTATTGAAATATCAGAAATTAAAATGTACTTATTCGTTTTTATATTTATTCAAAACTCAAATATATGTAATCAAAAAAAAAAAAAAATATCAAGAATTAAAAAATAAAAAATAATATATCAAAAATTAAAAAATAAAAAATAATATATCAAAAATTAAACAAAAAAAGTTTATTTCAATTAAAATTTTCTACTGTTGCCCAGTATGAGATCTTTTTTGTATAAATTGTGACGCTAAGTGGTCTATATTTGGTATGTAATGGTTACTTTCAAAGCAACACAAGCCTCGGAATTGTCACTAGCCATTCTGTTTCTGGTTTTGGTTAAATTAGCAAAAGTAAATTGAAGCTAGGTTTTTTAATGATGAGAACTGATTTGGAATCGTCATTTATGGTGAACGTAAGATAACTTCGCGCGGAGAAATTTTTAAACCTATGTGGTGCGATGAAATATTTTTTTCATATTTTTATAACGCGTGCCAGCAAAATTTGCCACGTAATTGCGATCACTGGTTTAAAATAAACCTTCACGTTCACGGCATTCATTTAGTCTAGCGTTTCTCAACCTTTTTGGACCAAACACCCATTTCATAAGGCCGGCTTCATAATTCAGCCGCCTATAAATTTTAACAGATAAAAATTGCATGATAATCCCTAATATAAGGTAGGTACTCTTGGTGATACTTATTACTATTGAAAAAGGATCGCAAAATCATCTTACATTTTTTTGAAAAAATTGAAAAAAAGCGGTAATGTTTAAAAGCCTGATCGCAAAATCATCTTACCTTCTTTTCAGAGTTGAAAATGATTTCGCCCCCCAAAAGCGTATAGTCAAATAATCTCCCACTTTAAGATGTCGATCGCCCAGGTTGAGAATCACTAATTTAGTCCAACAAACACTGTACTTTCATATTAGGTGCTTGTATGTTGATTTTCAATTTCATTCCTTATTAATTAAAATAAATATTAATAAACAAATGATCTATATTATTAATTATAATTAATTAAATTAAAAGCCCATTCCTTAGTGGTAATATGTTGAGCAGCTAAACTTTGAATGGAAGTTCAAATCTCTCATCAAGTTCACAAAAATTTATAATATAATATTTAAATATTTAATATTTAATTTAATAAAAATAATATTTAACATAATATTAAACTTGTTAATATGCGCATAGAACCATAAAGCCAATATAATAATAATAATAATAACAATATAACTCATTATATTTTTGATTGTATTTTAATATTCAAATCAATTATAATTAATCGTTCAAAAAAATCAGTGGTAATTTCATATGAACTATTATAAAATCTAACCACAATACCTAGTCTTCTAAATATATATGAGTGATTAAAAATTAAATAAATATTAACAAGTATAATTAACAAATATTATTAATTAATAAACATTTTTTGTAGTATATAGTATATAATATAATTTTTATTAACGCATTTTTTGAATTTTTTTTGTTAGAACTTTATATAACTCATCCGAGAATTTAATGACTTTGTTAAGTCACCTACTAAACCATTATATGTAAATATGGAAAATTATTTTGTTGTTTGCCCATTTAAATATTTTTTTATATTGTTATATTATTCTCTTAACCATATGAAGATACAAATTAATATACAAATTCAGAAGAAATACAAGATAAGAAGGAAATAAAAATAGATAATTAATTATTTTCTCTTTTCTGAAAGATGAAATTAAATAATTATTTATATAAAACATTCTCACCAAAAAAAAAAAAAAAATAAATAAATATGTTACTTCATATTTGTAAATTAATCATTAATTTTATATTCCTTAAATTTATAAACATTGTGTCAAGAATCAACATTTCAATTCATATGTACTGGAAATATTTCATTTCAAGATGAAGTTGACTTGTGCAAATGTATTCATTAATTTTTTAAAACATGAACACAAAACCTTATGAATAAATAAGTTGAATAAATAATTATAAACAAATTTTAAAAATTATTTACAATAAGTAATTAATGGATATTAATGTATATGTTATTAAATGGTCATCATATAATGTATATAAGTTTTTAAATTTGGCAAGCAATATGTTTTAACATCCAAGTAAACAGTCATCAAAAAAGGTTTAAAACACTTTGCAGTATATTCATTTTTTTTTATTTTTTAAATTTTAATAATAGAAACTAAATCATTATCTAATCAAAATTATAATTTTGTTAATTTTTACTATCTCGTAAAATATTCGATGTTGAGATTTTGATGTTTTTATACGTTTTGAAGATTCTTTAATCATTTTCACTAATCTTGAGAGAATTGTCTGTGTGTATGTGTGTGTGTGTGTGTTTGTGTGTATGTATGTAACCAAGATAACGCAAAAACGGTTTGAGCTAGAATGATGAAATTTGGTACATGAGCATTATTCAAAATTCGTAGTTTTCTATCAACTTTTGAGAAATGTAGCTCAACCGGAAGAGGACTATTACCTACCACGTTTTCATTTTTTTCCTCTAAACTAACTGTAAAAATAAAGATATATGTTTGATAATTTTTCACATGATTAATAATTGTATAAAACTGCTATATATAGAATTTCAGCTTGATTGATTAGCTGAAATTACCAGAATTAATTTTTTAACACTGCAAATCTCACGCGCCAACACGTGACGTGGTGCCATCAACAAAAAACCAAACATGCGCTGGTTTAATATTTATTATTTATAATTTATAATTAATTAAATTTAATTTAAATATAATATATTATGTTATTTAATCCTATTCAAATTGCAAGATAGTCGAGTGGAGACACTCCACCTAATTACATTTTAAAATTAAATTGTAACTATTTTTATTAGTAATTTCTACGATTTAATAATGTGTCAATATTATATAACGTTTTAGATTTTATACATAATTATTTTTAATGTCAAATTATATATTTTTTTACTAAATAATTTATTTATAATGATTTTAAATAAAGTTACAAATTAGTATACAATTAATCTCAATAGATGGCGCGATATGTATTAAATCAAGATACTTTTGGAAATTAGAGAATGATTTGTAGATACAGAAAGATATATTTTATTCAATATATTTAAATTTCTCTTTACTTTTAATTTAAAATTTTATTTTATCATATTTGAAATTAATTATACTTATAATTGTTTTTAACAATACAAAAAAATTATTTTTATTTAATTCAAATTTATTTTAATTCCAAAAGTGCCTCCTGGTCGTTCACTAATTTATGATAAATAATCTTACATAAATTAAATTTAAAATTATTTTTATTTTATTTTTTCTACAGAAATTTGATACTAACTCATTCTATTTCATACTACACCATTTAATTTATGTACTATTTTGTTGTATTTTTTAGTCTCGTATAAAAACTGATAAGTAAAGTAATTTCATATTATCTAATATTATATTAAATGTATTGTATTAAAAGTAATTGGCTTGTAGTTCTAACTCAAATTACAAATTGATATTAGAAAAAGTCAATTTAGAAGTTATTCTTTAGTGATTAAATATAAATTACTTTTAGTTTAAAATTAACTTTTATTATTGTCATTAATTTATTCATTATTTTTAAATTTAATAAATACTTTAGAAAAAAAAAATAAATTTTAATTTTTTTTTTTAATATTAAATATTAAATATTTTTTAATCAAAGTAAAATTTAAAAAATGCTATAAATTAATTTTAAAATTTTAAATATAACATAACTTTAGTTTAAAATATCACTCCTAGATGGCGATAAGTGTATTAATTTTAAATCGTAATTCAATTGAGAATCCGCTTAAAAATTTGTTGATTTTTAGTAATCTAATTGGGGAAAACAGATATTTATTTTATAAAAAATTGAAATTGTATAATAAGATCTTTTTGAGCTCCATACAAATTCAGTCTCCAACATTTATGGTAATTATTTTCAACACCTTACAATTTATATAATCTAATATTTTTTTGTATTGTATTATAACAAATTAAAAAATTAGTATTATTATTTATTATAAAATAAAACTAAATATTATAACGTTAATTTTTATATTATGCATAATTTAATTTGCTTCATATTCATCAATATATCTATAAGAAGTAGGTAAAATGAATTTTCTTTATAATTTTGAAATATACCAAAATAATCTCTTAATTTGTGTGATATATAATTAATGATTATATATACTATCATATTTATATGAATATATTATACACCTATTAGAATAAATATCCCAAACAAATTGTATTTATATTTATCACTATATAAAATCTATTAATTTAAAAAAACACAAAAAAAAATATTATATTATAAAACCAGTCTAAACAATATCAATATCTTCCAACACCAAACATTTCTCTGGACTAACAAATAAACTTATAACTATAATTAAAAGTTTTAAATTTGTTTTTCATTTTAATTGTTTGTTTTCTTAATAGAAAATCAATTATCAATTTTGTCTACAATTTTCAAAAAAATCTCTACGTTTTGATAAAGGGAAAGAGTAAATAATATAATTTTTTGGGTTTATCCTTTTAGACGGAAGTTTAGACTCCAAATTGATGACTTATATCATTATTTACATAATTCGATACACCTAGGTTTGAACACAAGATTTAACACAATTAGTTTAAATTTCATACGTTAGTTTTTTTTTATTGTTTTTAAAATATTTTAAATTTTTTCATTAGATCTCCTGTTTTTTTAAATTATTGTTAAAATAAATGAAAATAAATAAAAAATAAGAAAAGAGAACTTAATAAGTTTGTAATAAAGAAATAAATGAAAAGTAATGTCATATCTACTGACTTTAAAATATTACGATAGCTTATCTCTTAATCTTATCTTTTTAATCATATTGGCAGATTAGTAAAATTATATTGGGCTCATGAGTCCGGAGAGTCAGCAAAAAAAAAAAAAACAAAAAAACACAGAGGGTTGAGAAATAAATAAGCCATTTTTCGGCACGCCGGGACAGATCACCTAAAATCGGGACAATCCCGGAAAACGACGTTTGGTCACCCTATATATATATATAAACTTTATATTTTTCATGTTCGGTACCCCCATTGCTAATCTAATAGATATCTTATAACTTGGAGGATACACAAAGGATGAAGAATTTTTCCAACTGTGATACATAACAATTAATATTTTACTATAAATAAATAATTTATTTTTCGCCATTATATTAGTAAAATTATCAATATTTATAAGATATTTAAAAATAAAAATTAATTTTTTTAAGGGTGTATGAAGGAACAAATTGTTAGAATAAAGATAGGGATTAATAATTGGAATTGGTCAAATAGTAAATTCATCAAATCTCTATTGAAGATTTTAAATAGAGAAGTCAGTTCAATAATTTCAATTAGTTGTTGTCCAAGAATTGGCAGGGTTTAATTATCTTCATGTCTTCTAACAGAAGACTGCTATTTTAGGGTTGGGAACTGCAAGCACTCATGAAACGCTCTCTTCGAAAGCCAGAAACCACTTAATGTAGATTACATGAGGCAAAAACCACCTGGGTACTTTCCACTCGTGAATAATTAGTGTTACATTAAGGCTTGAAGAGCATGTCAGTGTAATTATCTCATAACTGTTTTCCGTCTCACTTCTCTCAGCCATCACATGATTTAAATAAAAATCTTTTTAAATTAAAAAACAAAAATGTATATATGTAATAATATATTGTTATTTTTCAAAAACAGAATAATAAACAATTTATTAAATTTCAAAACTATTTTATTCTATTTTCATATTCATTTTAATAGAATATTTTTAAATATAAAATTAAATAGTTCAATATTTATACATACTTATATATAATTTATTATTAAACTAGAAAGTACTTATGTAGATTTATTTATTATTATCACTCCTTCATTTTAATTTTATTGTTAATTTTCAAAAAGAATAGCTTCTCGATTTTATTTAAATATATATATATATATATATATATTGTCATATTATTAAAATATGTTTTTTTTCGTAGGATATGTATTATATTAAAAAAGGTATAATCTATTTTATTTAGTTTCACATCGTGTCCTGTCGTCAAATCTTGCAAGGTGAAATTGGTCCACTTCTAGTTGAGCGATTTTGCTCAAATTTGAAACGTATATTGAAAGTCAATGACACTGCAATAATCAAAAATAAGTAATTTAAATTTTTTAAAAATACGGATTTTTAAAACTTGTGAATTAAAAAAATAAATAATAAAAATAAAAAATTTTTATTAAACAAAATTTAATTAAATTCCAATTACAAATTCATTTTAATAAAATTAAATCTATTTAAATATTTTAAAATATTAATAATGTGAATAATATTAAATAAATAATTAATTTTTCATAATGATAAATATTTTTATATAACTTATAATTATAAAAATTATAAATTTATAATAATAAACAATATTATAAATTAATTAATTCTTAACGCTATAACCTCAAATCATAAACCGGAAGAATTTTCTGTCATGACTAAAAATTAGGAAATAAAAAAATATAAAAAAAAAACTTTTTAAAATAACGCTTTTATTTAAATGCACTAAAAAGAAGAAAATAATTTCTCCACACACACCACGATTTCCTTACAATTAATCATACCTAAAAAATGAAAGTGTGGGCGCCAAACATGAAGGGAAAAAGGCAAATTCTACTTCAAAGAGTTATAGTTATCAAGTATAGTGGGAAAAGAAAAAAAAATCTACAGAAAGGTTTCTCCATATACAATGAAATGTCCTTCGTATTCTTTTCCTTCTCTTGCATGTTTGTCGCCCACACTTTCATCTTTTAAATATGATTAATTGTTATGGAGAAATATGATTAATTGTTATGGAGAAATTATTTTCTTCTTTTTAGTGCATTTAAATAAAAGCGTGTTATTAAAAAGATTTTGTTTTATTTTTTTATTCTAATTATAGAAACACAATTTTTTCGATATTTATTTGTAACTTACTTAAAAAAATATTTTTTCATAAAGGTTAAGGAAATATTTAAAATAATAAACATTTGAAAGCAATTCGATGATTAGGTTTAAATAATTTTCTTAGTATAAATTTCGCTTCAATAAAATATTTTTTAAGGAAAGAGATTGAATAGTTAAATAATACTTAAATCTGAATATATATATATATATATTTTGTTATGAACTAGCAAAATAATATGAAATTATATACTTAGGTAATTTAATTTATTATCATTTTTTTGATATTTACTAATTTATAGAATTTTTTCAAAAACAATTCATTTGCTTTTTAAATATAATGTTTATTAATATTTAAATTAACAAATATTTGAATTTCCATTTAATTTTGCATAACAATTCGTTGATTGTATCGATGAGTGTTTTTTCTTTTAATAAAAATAGAAAGAGGGTGCGGATGGAATAAACGCGTGTGCAGTAATCAATGCGCAGAAAAATAAATACAAGTCATGACAGGTTTTCGTCTTAAATAATAGAAACACAATATACAATAACTTCCTCCTCCTAAATCTGATTGGCCGGTGATTTTCTGATTACAGACGTGTCAACCCCGGAACTGGCCTCTTGGCAGCGGCGTCCCTTCAAGATCACATCACCATCATATAAAAGGTAGATTTTTTACATTTAATTTCTTATTTATTCAATTATTTTATCTGAATTTGTTATGAAAGATTGAAATGGATTTCCTTAAGTTAAGTTTATTAAAGATTTTTAATATTCTTATATAATAATAATGAAAGTAACTTTTTTAAAACTTAAACTAACATTAAATATTAGTTTCCAAGTTAATATTTTTTAGATTTTGGATTTTAAAATTAAAAAAAATCAAATTCTTTCATTATCATTTCAAAAGCTCCAATTTTCTATTTATCTACTTTCTTCTTTAACATAAATTTTTACAAACTGTTAAATTCTTAAACTCTGCACGACATCACAGAGTACTTTTATATTTGTCTGTAATTGACTAATTATTAATAAATCTCAGTTATAATATTATATATATATATATATATATATAATTATAATATGGAATAATAATGAAAGAATCTTTCTAAGATTGAATTGCTAGAATGGAGTTACCTGGTTTTACTATTAACCCACCGATATGTAATTACTACATCACAAGAGATAGAATTGTGATCACGAAAATTTTCGATGTCGAGATTTTGATGTTTTTATACGTTTTGAAGGACCCTGAGTCATTTGCACTAACAATAAGTTTGAGAAAAATGTCTCTCTCTCTCTCTCTCTCTCTCTCTGTGTGTGTGTATGTAGACAAGATTACGCAAAAACTGTTTGAGCTAGATTAATAAAATTTGGGACACGGGCATTATTCAAAATTTGTAGTTTTCTATCAACTTTTGAGAAATGTAGTTCTTTCGTAAGAGGGTCATTACTTACCACGTTTTCATTATTTTTTCTCTAAACTGATCTTAAAAATAAAGACATATGTTTGATAATTTTTCACATGATTAAAAATTGTATAAAACTGCTATATATAGAATTTCAACTTGATTGAATCGCTGAGAGTACCGGAATTAATTTTTTAACACGATCGCAAATCACGCACCAACACATGACGTGGTGTCATCAGTAAAGAGCCAAACACGTGGTGGTTTAATAAATATTATTTATTAATTTTAATTTATAATTTATATAATTAATTAATATTTTTTTTTAATTTAAATATAATTAACCCAATTCAAATCTGCGATACTTTTTTAATTTTTACTATCGTATTGCGATCACGAAAATTTTCGATGTTAAGATTTTGATGTTTTTATACGTTTTGAAGATTCCTGAATCATTTTCACTAAGGTTGTGAAAAATGTCTGTGTGTATGTGTGTGTGTGTGTGTTTGTGTGTATGTATGTAACCAAGATAACGCAAAAACGGTTTGAGCTAGAATGATGAAATTTGGTACATGAGCATTATTCAAAATTCATAGTTTTCTATCAACTTTTGAGAAATGTAGTTCAACCGGAAGAGCGTCATTACCTACAACGTTTTGATTTTTTTTCTTCTAAAGTGACCGTAAAAATAAAGATATATGTTTGATAATTTTTCACATGATTAAAAATTGTATAAAACTGCTATATATAGAATTTAAGCTTGATTGATTCGCTGAAATTACCAGAATTAATTTTTTTAACACTGCAAATCTCACGCGCCAACACGTGACGTGGTGCCATCAACAAAAAGCCAAACATCCGCTGGTTTAATATTTATTATTTATAATTAATAATTAATTAAATTTAATTTAAATATAATATCTTATGTTATTTAATCCAATTCAAATTGCGAGATAGTCGAGTGGAGACACTCCAGCTAATTTTAAATAATTGTCCAATATTATCTTATCTTATTTCATTATACAATATTTATTAAATGTAATCTATAAATATTAAATTAATTAAAATGAAAATTTTTAGAATAGATTAAATAAATTAAATGATATTTGATTACTTGAAATAAAAATAAAAATTTATATATTTTAATAATTCAGGGAATTGCTAGAATTATAATATTAATTTCGAAATTCATTGTCGAACATAAATGAACAGATACTTACTTAATTTCTTATTAATTAAGGGGTTAATTAAAAAAAAATATTTTTTGTTTTTTTTTTAATAATGATTTATTTGTTACGTGTATACGAGGTAGGGTCAAAAAGTTCGCGGAATTGGTTATTAAAAATTTATTAAAAATATTTATAACATTCTTACATTATTTCCCATCAAAATACTCTCCTCCTGCATCTACACATTTATTCCACCGTTCATATAATTGTTGGAAACACTCTTGAAAGCAGTTTTTTGAAAGTTCCTTCAGCCGCTCCGTCGCATTTTCAATCACCTCGTTGTTGTGCGACCGTCGCGAAAACGCTTATGCCACTCGTAAACTGCTGTTTTCTTCATCGCAGAATTTCCGTATGCTTTTTTTAGCATCTCAAGAGTCTCCGAGGGTGATTTCTCCAGCAACACACAGAATTTAATATTGCCAGGCTGCTCTAATGACGACATTGCACAATCCGACGAAAGAAAGAAACTACGATCTACAATATTAAACACCGAACGCACGGAACCAACTACAACTGCCTGCTAACCTCAAAAGCACATTCACTACCAGTTATGCCAATCTCACAAACAAAAATTTCCCTTTCAGCTAAGAAATACTTGACTATAAGCGACCATTCCGCGAACTTTTTGACCCTACCTCGTATAAATTAAGATATTTATAAAACAAGAATGACACAATTCAGGATATTTATAATAATACGCCTAACCAATTTATTAAAATAATATCCCCATACAGTTCATAATTAAATTTTCTCAATTAGTAAAAAATTTCTTTAATGTACTGAGCTGAGACTCGATGAATCAGGTAAATATACGAGAAAATCGAGACTGAGTCAACCCAGCCTCCGGGAACAACCTTGGGGAAAAGCTACTTGATAGCGCCTCCGATCAAGAATATCAAGGTAAAGGTTGATCGGACCCGTTCTACTGATCATACGACACCTCATTGATATAACAGACTTGATAGGCGCTTTTTTTGCGTAGTACGTGCAAAAGTCAGAGGTTTTTTTTTACATACTTGTCTTCAACCGACTATAATCGGAGCCACCATATCCCTTCCAAATTTCTTCCATAGAATTGTATCTAGTCAGATCACTTCGTCTCGGTCTATTCACTCGTTTTTCAATTGGATTTAGTCTAGCGTTTCTCAACCTTTTTGGACCAAACGCCCACTTCATAATTCAGCCGCCTATAAATTTTAACAGATAAAAATTGCATGATAATCCCAAATATAAGGTAGGTACACTTGGTGATACTTAGAGCCATATTGAAAAATGATCGCAAAATCATCTTACCTTTTTTTTAGAACCATATTGAAAAATTGAAAAAAAGCGGAAATGTTTAAAAGCCTGATCGCAATATCATCTTACCTTTTATTCAGAGTTGAAAATGATTTCGCCCCCCAAAAATAACTTCCGCCCCAAAAAAATAACTATCGCCCCCCAAATGTGTATAATCAAATAATCGCCCACTAAGATGTCGATCGCCCTGGTTGAGAATCACTAATTTAGTCCAACAAACACTGTACTTTCATATTAGGTGCTTGTATGTTGATTTTCAATTTCATTCCTTATTAATTAAAATATATATTAATAAACAAATGAGCTATATTATTAATTATAATTAATTAAATTAAAAGCCCATTGCTTGGTGGTTAAGCAGCTAAACTTTGAATGAAAGTTCAAGTCCCTCATCAAGTTCACAACAATTTATAATATAATATTTAAATATTTAATATTTAATTTAATAAAAATAATATTCAACATAATATTAATGTAAACTTGCATAAAGCCAATAAAATAATATTATCAATAATAATAATAATGATAACAATATAACTCATATATATTTTTTTATTATATTTTAATATTCAAATCAATTATAATTAATCCTTCAAACAAATAATTTGTAATTTCATATGAACCATTATAAAATCTAATCAATAGCTAGTCTCCTAAATATGAGGGATTAAAAATAAAAAAAATATTAACAAGTATAATTAACAAATTTTATAAAATAATAATAAAAAAATAAAATATTTAGACTAGCTAATTAATATTCTGTTTAGGATGAAATTATATTTTCGAGAGAAATTTAAAAAAAAATTACTTCTCTTTATTCAGCTTATATATAATTTTAATTCATTTTAATGAACTATAAATTGGCTGTGATAATAATTCTTAATTCTTAAAGCTAGAAATACAATCTAAATTTAGAGTCTATTTTTAAATTATCGTTAGTAACGTCTCTTTCGTATGATTGTATATGATTGATAATGTCGGTCCTCAATCACAACCCTCATCTGGACCTATGGTCATTTTATTAAATAAGATAAACAACCTATTATACTTTATTAATTTAAAATCGATAAATTACAATAAAAACGAATCCAGTAATTGTTATTCTTAAGATAATTTTAATATAATATTAATATTAATAATAATAATAATAATATTAATATAACTATAATAACAACTACCATACCAATGTGCAAATTTATTATTATTTATTGATTTTTCAATTTTATTTATTTAAATCAGATGAATTTTGTATGACTACAGAATTGTCGATAAAGCAAAAAAAAAAAAGAAGAATTTACCAGAAATTTAAAGAAAGTTTGTTTTAATTTTTTAGCTGTCAATCTTTTTGAAAAGTCGACAACTAATAATATAACTTTTATAATATATTCATGGTTGGGGGTATTCGACCACCGGTACATCACTTTACCAGATCGTATATGTATCTCAAATTTAGTAAAAATTTCCTATAAAATTAAATAAATAATAAGCAAAGGGTGACTATAAAGAGGATTAATTTAATATAAATAAATATTAAAGCTAATGACCAAGCAACATTGGAAATCATTTAGACTACATAGTAACAAATTCGAATAATTTAGAATTTATGGATTATTTATAAAAATACTGCATATTTATTTGTTTATTTATACGTGTCCCTAGGGCAGATTGTACGTCATAGTGTACTCAATAATAAGTCATATAATACTCTTGCTGTAAATATAATCTTATATATACAGTGGTGTATTGAGAGAGGAACGCGGGAGAACCACGTTCCCTTACCTTTTTTCAGAACCGAAACGCGTTCCAGTACTTTTTAATGTCCCGACAACTTCAACTTAAATGTACTATTAGGATTTCTATTTTTGTGTTCGTTAATATTTTGTATAATAAGATTAAGAAAAAATAAAAAGTGATAAGGCAAAAAATAGTTTGCTGAAAATAGGACTTTTTTAAAACGTTTTTCTTAACTTCACTTGGCGTCTGTCTCTGTGTCTCTCTGTTCGCTCTTTTGACAAATTGAAATCGATTTTTCATCGACTTTTTATTGAGATAGACTTTGAAAAATTTTATAGATATTTCAATATATCCCTAGAAGCTATAGAAGAAAAATAATTAAATTATAATTAATTAATTGTAATTAATTAACGATTAATTACTTATAGTAACTAACTCCTTTTGTATTGCTCCGATTAATTTTTTCTCAACGGATTCTGAAACATAAATATTGATTTCAGGATAGGTTTTCATTTTTAACGTATTTAAAAAAATTTTATAGCATTAAAATTAATGATAAATTCTTATTAATCAGTTGTATTGGCAATGAGGGGGGTTTCTTCCCCTCAAATGACATAGAGAAAAGATCCTTTTTTACTATCTCGCCAGAGATAGTATTGCGATCACGAAAATTTTCGATGTTGAGATTTTGATGTTTTTATACGTTTTGAAGGTTCCTGAATCATTTTCACTAAGGTTGAGAAAAATGTCTCTGTGTGTGTGTGTGTGTGTATGTGTGTGTGTGTATGTATGTAGACAAGATTACGCAAAAACGGTTTGAGCTAGAATGATGCAATTTGGTACATGAGCATTATTCAAAATTCATAGTTTTCTATCAACTTTTGAGAAATGTAGCTCAACCGGAAGAGGGTCATTACCTACAACGTTTTGATTTTTTTTCCTCTAAAGTGACCGTAAAAATAAAGATATATGTTTGATAATTTTTCACATGATTAATAATTGTATAAAACTGCTATATATAGAATTTCAGCTTGATTGAATCGCTGAAAGTACCAGAATTATTTTTTTAACACTGCAAATCTCACGCGCCAACACGTGCCACGGTGCCATCAATAAAAAACCAAACATGCGCTGGTTTAATATTTATTATTTATAATTTATAATTAATTAATTAAATATAATATATTATGTTATTTAATCCAATTCAAATTGCGAGATAGTCGAGTGGAGACACTCCAACTAATTTTATATGTCCCCAAGTGAAATAATAAGTTGACCTGTGGCCAGGTCCGAACCGACCGACGGTTTGAAATAAATTAATTTTCAGCTATAGAAACAATTTCAAATAATTGTCATATATCTATTAATGTAATAAAAAACAGATATGGATACATAAATAATAAATATAAACATTTTTAATTTTATTTTATTTATAATATATATGCAAGACCAGGCTGTGACGTCATGAATGGCTGGATGACGTCATATAATTTTAAATCAAGAAAAAACTAATAAATATGATTTTTCTCGAGGATAAAACCAATACAAAGTGCATGATTCGTGGTGATATATAAAAAAATCTCCTTTGGTGTGAAAATAACCCTTTCCTTCCTATCGTCGATCGCTAATACTACCACTTCCGGTTTCCGGAATTGCACCAAAAGTTGATCAATTCATCCCACTGATGCATTAAGTAAATATACCAAATTTCATCAAAATCGGTTGAGCCGTTCAGGCTGTACACATCTATACGGACGGACAGACGGACGGACAGACGGACGGACAGACGGACGGACAGACGGACAGACAGACGGACAGACATCATGCTAAAAATACTTTTTTCTGTTTAGAAAATGCATGATTCGTGGAGATATGTAAAAATCTCCACATGTGAAATTTGGTGTGAAAACAATACCTCCCTTACTATCGTCGGTCGGTAAAAACAACAAAGCATTGACCTTTTTGTTGAAGACAATATGAGCATATAATATATATATATATATATATCCTATATACATTTATAAAATCTTATATTAATAAAAATTATTTATTTATAAATATAATATAATTATTATTCAATAAAATAACATTTACTTAACATAATTTTGGAAGATTAATATATTTTTTTGTTTTATTCAATTTGTGTAAATTTTCGTATAACTTCATCTTTTCTATTTCTCTTGTTATATTCAATAAATTTATCATATTAAAATTGCACTAAAAAGAATAAAATAATATAAATATAAAAATTTTTTATAAAATAACGTTTTTCCAATGGACTAAAAAGAATAAGATAATTTTTCTATATGCCTGACAAAGTATATGGATGAATTGCTTCATATTCAACTAAAAACGTTGTGCGCTTTTAGTTTTCATTTGATTTCTATGCAATTTACTTCCTTTATAGAGCTATTATTCATATATATATATACATACATACCACACTAAAACACTTCATTAACAAGTAACACCATTTCTTCTAATATAATCAACCATTTTGGATTTGATTGATAATATGTAAATTTGTACAATTATTTTAATTTAATAAATAATTTTATACAAATAATGTGGTCTTTTAATAAAAATTCCCTTAATAATATGTAAATTTAATAAACATTCTTTTAAATTTTGATACATACTTTGATATAAGTATATTACAGTGAAAAATAATAAAATATTAATTTATTAGCTCTTAAACTATCAATTTTATTGCATGATAAAAAAATTTGTCAGTTTATGTGTTTAATAAAATATTTATTATTACAAAAATTTGACTTGATTGTTCATATAAATAAATAAAACTAAATGCGCCCAACGTTTTTCGTTAAATATGAAGCAATTCATCCATAAACTTTGTCAGGCTTATAGAAAAATTATTTTATTCTTTTTAGTTCATTGGAAAAACGTTATTTTATAAAAATTTTTTATATTTATATTATTTACTTCTACTATGCGTTCCCTTACTTCTACCAATACATCACTGTATATATATATTTAACATTTTAATTAAATAATTAAATATGATACTCAATTAGCAATATTTTAATTTCATAAATTTTTATTTAAAATATGATTTCTTACTCTTTATAATTTCTTAAAAATAAGATATAAAAAACAAATATGAAATATTTACCACCAATATCTATATATTTATATAAATATATATAGAAGATATTCGGTTATAATTTATTATGACGTTGGCAATATCTCCTTTATCGGAGTATCCAATATTTCTGGTGCGAGGTGGTGTTGACAAATCAAGATATGATACCACCTCATACCAATTAGTTGTCTCTCTATTGTCCTTTAAATTTGACCATATTTCATGAATGTTGGGATGTTAAATAAGTCGACCTTCCGGATCGAGATTTGACTGATATTTTTTCCTTGTTCGTGTGATGCAATGGACTAGGAGGGCCACCGGTGACAAATGATCTGTGCCCCAAACCCGAAACCCTAGGAGGTTCTAAATGAATATCAATAGGAATTGCCAATGGCTCGATAGCCACACGACTGATTAATGGTTCACGCAGAGGTGCCAGATGCCACTTGCTACCCCTACCACTCGCCACTTCGCAATTACTAGCCTTGTTTTTCAATTATCTTCAAAAAATTAGACTTACGATGTTATATCACATTTCTTCATAAAATCATTTTTAATTATCAAAAATTGGGTTATCATTTACATTAAGTCTCTTTAACTTGGTCCCTTTCTCTCTCTCTTTCCCACTCACACAGCCTCACTCTAATTGTATACTTGTCTTACAAATCCCTCTGTTTATACAACCGATTTATCTATAGATGTGTCTTCATTTTAAATTGCTTATTTATTTTACTTATGTCTTTATGCAAAAGAGTGCACAAACATTTCCAGACCAATAGTACAAGTTCTCAGTAAATCCCTTTTTAATAAGCTGGAGTGTCTCTACTCGACTATCTTGCAATTTGAATTGGATTAAATAACATAAATTATATTTAAATTAAATTAAATAATTGTTGATGTCTTTGTTGATGGCACAACTTCACGTGCTGGTGCGTAATTTGCATTGTTAAAAAATTAATTCCGGTACTTTCAGCGATTCAATCAAGCTGAAACTCTATATATAGCAGTTTTATACAATTTTTAATCATGTGAAAGACTATCAAACATATATCTTTATTTTTACGGTTAGGTTAGAAGAAAAAAAAATGAAAACGTGGTAGGTAATTGTCCTCTTCCGGATGAGCTACATTTCTCAAAAGTTGATAGAAAACTACGAATTTTGAATAATGTTCGTGTACCAAATTTCATTATTCTAGCTCAAAACGTTTTTGCGTAATCTTGTCTTCACACACACAAACACAAAGACATCTCAACCTTAGTGAAAATGACTCAGGGACCTTCAAAACGTATTCAAATCATCAAAATTTCGACATCGAAAATTTTCGTGATCGCAATACGATAGTAAAAAGTGGAAAGTGCAATACTATAGTAATCAACTCTTTTCATCACCAAATAAATACTAAATTCAACCATATTAAATGACATTACTGGTTCCCTTGAAAGAAAAATACATAAAATATAAATCCAAGAATTTTTACATGGTTTATACTTAAAATATAAAGATAAACATAAATTTCAGATTATAGTTATCAATGTTGTTTTGCTAAATGATATATGATTGAATTAATGTAACAATATGATTTTTGATAACGTTGTATATGGTTAGTTACTGAAACAGATTGGTGAAATTAAATCTTTGGTTTAAAAAAAAAAAACTTTTTAAATATTTTCTTACTTCAAAACTAATGATCCTTTGTAAATGGAATGAACCTGTCTACTTTGTTTCAAGACCAGCTGCAATCATCCCAATACATTGACTGGTTCTGTAAATTAAAAATTTTGCTGCATTTCTTTTGAATTAAAAAATGAAAATAAAAAATAATATTCCTATCCTTCTTCAATATTCTCTTTCCAATGAAATGCATATTTTCTTATATTATTGTTAGTAACGAGATAATAAAATATTTCTTTAATATCCAATCATTTCTGAAGAACAGCTATAAATGATTTTTTCAACGCAATTTAAAAAGCATAACTAAAGTATTTTCGTAATATTAAAATCAATAGTATATAGAAATGGTTCCAAATGGATTTCTACAAATGACAGACATTCTTCAAATAATCACCGCGTCAAATCTACCGGCAAAATAAAATATCAAGTTTTTTTTCTTTGGTTTAAATTTGATAAACCGTTAAAATTGATAACAACGAGAAAAAGCTTTTCATTGTCATAAGTGAAAAAATCATTACGAGCATTGACAAAAAGTTATATCTCTTACGTCATTGGCAACAAAAGTGATGGGGGCGTAAAGAGGAGGGGAGGGAGGTATTTGGTAACTTGGAAGTGAAGAGTTGAATATTGGATACAAAAAACTTAGTCATGCGAAAGTGTAGAATTTTCCAAGATGGCGGGGATACAGAATCCTTTTGTAGGATTTCTCGCATCAAGTGACTAAAGGCCGACCAAATCTGTAGAGATTCATTCTGAAAAAAGGGGCTGTGGGGATGACAAGCCGTTCGGGGTAGAATTAAATTTAAAACGTGCATTTTTAGAAGGCGCTACCTCGAGGATCATATTGTTAAAGCAATTCATCCACTTGTAAACTGGGAGCGGGAAAGGGTGCTTCTGTTTATTGGACCGCAAAACGTACTTTGCTTTGGAGACCAGCAGAGCCTACGAAAGCACACGACACACGACACACGACATCATTGATAGAGGGTTGCCATAGGGATTCCTTCCCACTTGGTCCCTCACGCACGATTCGATTTGTTTAATATTTTCTCTCATGCTTTCATTTTGTCATTCAGGTCCTTTCCTTATTTCCTCTTTTTTTAATATCAGATTTAAAACATACACAATAGAGCAGGAGGACCCTCCTGTCTCTGCTTCTATCAATCTCGGGTTAAAAACCTTCCATCTTCCATTTTTTTACCCCACTTTCTTTATTCATTTTTATTAAGATTCAATTTATTTATATTGCTTGTGTAATAATACTTATTAAACTATCATTTCATATTAGAATTATTGTAGTTCTTTTAAAAGGTATACTATTGTATATAATTTATAATAATGTGTTTAATAAATTTAAATAATTTAAAATTAACAATTTCTTCATTCATAATTATCAAATGTATCATTGCACAGCAATTCTAAGCATTTTTGAATATTCGAAAGCTAAAACCATTAAGAACATAAGAAAAAAAAATACTGAAATCGAGTGTAGGAATCCGGCAAAAATGACAAAGTTTTGTATACATTTCGTATATTTTTTCATTTTTTTTCTTTTTTTTTGTTTCTTTGAATATACGAGAAATATTCAAAATGTAAAGAAACAAATGTCTATAGCTCAAAAACGGTTTATTTCATTCTTACAAAATTCAGGCTATTTTTCAACATAATTAGCCCCCGCAGTTATGCAGTTGATCCATCTATCTTGCAGGTTCCTAATTCCCTTGGCAAAGAATTGTTTCGATTTACCCCGAAGCCACTTTTACACCACATCGGGATTCATCATCATCGGCTACTTTTAAACCGATTGTAAAAATTCACACGGTTCATACAACTTTTACCGTACTGTATCTATATTCTAGAAAAAATTTCACTTGGTTTTACACCTTCTGCGGCTAAAAATCTAATGACAGAGCGCTGCTCTTCTAAGGTGCAATCTTCTAGTGGGCTTGCCATGGTGAACTGAAATTTTTGAGGTTATGTTGACATAGAATGATAAAACAGCTGATAAGAGCATATATCCCAAGGTTGCCAACTAACACTCCTAACAAGATTGTACACATTCATTGAATAGTTTTAAAATTATAGAATTTGTCTCTTTACTTATTGAATAATTCTTGTACTTTGTTGATAATATCAATTTGAGAGTTGGCGGACGGGTAATCCTTTTTAAGCTCTCATAAACGAAATGGCCATCATATCAAGTGATCTTATTAAAAAGTAGATTGGAAGCAACGTTGAATAATAAATTAAAAGGGGTGGTTATCCGCCCATTTGACCGCCATAGAGCTTTTTGCAAAAGGGGCTCAGGGCTACGCCCTCTCTCTATACACAAACTCCAAAGGATCCGTGAATTTTTCATGATATTTAATGAATGTTCCGCGGCTTATAGCTCAAATCGTTTAATAGTCTATAGTTGCCTATAAACCAAGCTTAGCAAGTTACTGGTATGCCAGGGCTCTTTTCCTGTTATCCTTCATAAATGTACACTAGTCAAAGGACTTGAATTATTGACAAGCTCCTCTTCAACTGTGCATTCGTTAATTATCACTTTAAAGTTGTCAAGACTCCATTAGACAATATAATTTATTATTCATTAAGATCTTGGGGAGAGGAAAAAATTTCGATTTTCGAAAAGCTACTTGATTAATTATTTATAAGACAAAAACGCACATACATAGAGACATTATTATTATTATTATTATTATTATTATTATTAACGCATTAACAATATAAATATTTATTTATTTATATATTTGATTAAAATATGAAAATCAGTGGAATATATTAATGGGTTTATAATTTATTCCAAGATTGTGCTCATCAGTAAATGTAGTATTCCTTTTCATAATGAATTAATCAATTTTGAATAATTTGAAGGGATCTGTATATTTTTAATGGAATAATAATACAATGACGAATATATAATAGAATATATTTAATTTTTTTTTTTTTTTTTTTTTTTTTTTTTTGGGGGGAGGTGAAGGGAGTGTGGTAACGGCCAGATTTCTTTTTTTTTATTATTTATAAAATTTCTCTTTACCCTTTCTATTTTAATTTAACTTATAATATTGAAATTATTTCATTTATAATATAACTATTAGAAATAGGATTGGTATATGAATTACAATTTTTCTGATTGGTTAATTTGTCCTATTATTTTCTCTTTTCGGAGCAGGTGGCCAGGCCAGTCCTTCAACAACCTAATTAAAATAATGTTTTTATATGATAATTTTTAAAATAAATAATATAAAAATATAATATTTGTCCTGTAGATCGGATTGAAATAAACTAAAACTATTTGAAAGAAAAAAAATATGTTATTTTTAAATATGTTTTTTTTATTTTAGTTTTTGTTATTAGCTTTATTTATTTATTTATAGATTATTTTATGTTATATGCTAAAGTAAAATAGATAAAAAAAAAAAAAAAAAAATTAAAATCATGATAATAATTTGGTGGAATCAACCTCATTAAATGTAGGAATATGAATTCCTCAGGGATAACTCTGGTATAATCGACCTAGGCGAATAAAACTCTCTCCCTCAATTCACACGTCATTTCCGCTCAACAACTCAATATCTCAACGAACTCCAGCAAAATTCCCCCCCCCCCTCTCTCTCTTCCCAGGTTATTTTCCTTAGGGATTTAGAAAACATCTCTTACGATTTTACTAAATTGACTAACGTATATAAAAATGCCAATTTCTCTCATCTCCCTTTTTCGTTTAAAATTCAATTAATCATTGTGCAAAACGGTTTCTAATGTTAAACATGCGAATATAATCAATCAGTTTTAGCATAATTATATCGAAAACGGAATTAGACTGGTCAGTGTAGTCCTTTGTGGGCAACGGGACCATTTTTCAATCCTCCCTTCAACTTTCGGTTGAGTAATGATGTCTTAAGAATCATTTCCATTCCAACCAAGATTGCCTCATGCCATTAACACGGAGCCTTTCTCAAAGCAAAAAGATCATTTTTCACAGAGTCCCCAACTTTTGCTTTGGTCAGTCCAAAACCAAGTCAATACTGTAACAAATTTCTTTTATAATAAGAAATCCATCCAATTTTACGCCATGTGAAACGTAGGTTCATTTTAATGGATCCGAAACGAACAATAGGATTTAGGGAGGGTTAATACATTCATTAGATATTTATTTATTTAATTTAATTTTCTCACCATTTGAAATGATAAAAGTGTAAATCTACAAAAAATAGTTTTGCACTAACTTACCATAGTTTAATTAAATAATATCTAATCATTTCACTACAAATAATAACTATAAATAATAATAAAAAAAATTTTTTTTTTATATATATAAATATGTATATACGAGTATGTGTTTCAAATTTAATTTTTTGATTATTAATTAATGTTTATTGAATATTTTTTAATATATTATGTATAATTAATATTAAATTTAAAAATATAAACCTATAAGAATATTTATTTAATTAAAACTCTTAGTGAAGTTTCGAGTAGATTAATTAATTAAAATTATTTTGTTATATGCATATTTCGGTTGTTACATCATCAGAAGCCTTCTTCTCTCTCTTTCCGACTCTTAAATTATTTTCTACTATCTCGTCAGAGATAGTAATGCGATCATGAATATTTCGATGTCGAGATTTTGATGTTTTTATACCTTTTGAAGGTCCCTGAATCATATCCACTATGGTTGAGAAAAATGTCTCTCTCTCTGTGTGTGTGTGTGTGTGCGTGTAGACAAGATTACGCCAAAACGGTTTGAGTTATAATAATGAAATTTGGTACACGGACATTATTCAAAATTCGTAGTTTTCTATCAACTTTTGAGAAATGTAGCTCAACCGGAAGAGTGTCATTACCTACCACGTTTTCATTTTTTCCCTATATATAGAGTTTCAGATTGATTGAATTGCTGAAAGTTCGGAATTAATTTTTTAACACTGCAAATCACGCGCCAGTACGTGACGTGGTGCCATCAACAAAGAGCCAAACACGTGCTGGTCTAATAAATATTATTTATTTATTTTCATTTATAATTTAATTAATTAAATTTAATTTTAATATAATAAATGTTAATTAATCCAATTCAAATTTGCGAGATAGTCGAGTGGAGACACTCCAGATTTTTTTTCTTTCTCTTCAATAATGTGGAAATTGTAATAAGTAAAAGTAACGAAAAAAAAAAATTGAAATAATAATTTTTTTTTTAATTTAACAAAAAATTATATAACACTAATCTTTATGTCAAATTAATAAACATTAATTAATCAAAAAATTAATATGCCATATACTAATATTAGTTTTCTATTTTTTTTCTTTTAAATTATTATTTTTTATTTAAATATAATTAATTAACATTAGGTCACATTATCAATTTAAACATTTTTCAAATGTTCTTTTTATAGTGCTTATATTTTATAATATTTATCTAAATATATATTTAAAGATATATATATATATATATATATATATAATATGATATTAAACATTTATTTTATTTTTATTTTATTCAAAATTTTTTATAATCATTGTTTTATAATATTGAAATTAATCTTATATCATATATATCAATATATTATGATAAATTATTTCCGGGTTATTTTCACATTTAACTGTGAGATTTGGTTCTCGATGATTCTGCGCCCATTTTCGCGCCATTTTCAAGAGAGATTATATAGAAGGGAATTCTGGGTCTTAATCTGTATGACCCTACAGTCTATGTTGGGATTTTGGGTTGGATGGGTAGAAGATTTTGGACTTACTGTGTTTTGAAGTTCTGAAGAATTCTTGGTATTAACATTCCCACTGACACACGTCTGCTCCTGACTGATTTGATTATATATATATATATATATATATATATATCTGTGGCTCTACGGAACTCGAAAGTTTTTGGCCGCAGCAACCACACTACTCCAATATATATATATATATATATATATATATTTATTTTTTGTTCTATATTGAATATCGTTACGAATGGCTGTACATGTGACAAGAATAAGTGCAAAACCACTAGGGAGAAGGTTGGATTTATAGGGAACCCAAATAAAAAAATAATCAGTAACTAAACCAAGAACGTGATGGTAGAAAAGGTAGGTAGGAGGAAATTAAGAGAGAATGGGATGAAATTATATCCGGCTAGAGACGAATTTAATTGGTGACCCAATAATTTAAGAGTTATTAAGATATTTAAGAGTTATTAAGATATTACCAAATGTGTTAAAAATGAAATGCTCAAGTGTTACCAGGATATTTTTTAATTTAATGACAATTTTTTCTTAGTTATTATTTTTGGAAATCATATATATATATATATATATATATATATAAATTAAAAATTATACAATTATCTAAGACACGGATGAGCAATCTTTTATATGATTGAGCCAAACGACAATTCGACATTTCTTGACGAAAAAAACTTAATAAATTATTATTAATTAAATATTTAATGAAAAATACACATAATACATGTATCAGGTATAAGGTCTCAGGTTCTAGAGATTATTATAATATACACTTAACTTAATAGTAATTGTGAGTAATGGTTCGCAAAAATTTTAGGTTACCAAAAAAATAATATTGTACTATTATGCTTGACAGACCTCACAAATCTGTTCGGAGTACAGCCAGTTGCTCATCCCTAATCTATGATTATATCTAAATATATGCGAATTGTATAATTAACAGATGCTTGATTTAGTCCCCCCTCTCCCCCCTCCACAAACCTTATTCTTCTTATAAATATTTCGGAATCCATTTCTATATATAAAATTAGATTACAAAAAAAGGATAAATTAATTTTTAATTCTAAAATTATATACTTATATATACATATATATATATATATACGTAAGATGAATGATGTTTGTGGAACGAGGGAGATTAGTTAATTATTTCTAAATTTATTTTTTTTTTTTGGGGGGGGGTAGGGGAGAGGTACACCTCAAACAATCCTTTCCCTCATCTATTGTCTATTTTGTCAATTTTCCTCAAATGAATAGTATTTTAGATATTATATATTATGATTATATTAAAAGGTATATATCATATTGTTTGTTCAAATTTAAATATGCAATTTATTATAATATTATTTTCCAAAGGGGTTTGTTCTTTTTCCTCTTATGAATCCAAAAAACTCCTCCCAGAAACTATTCGAAGATGCTGTGTTATACCACTCTACCACTCTAGAATCAATTTGTTAATATTCATCGACTTGTGATGGAGTTGGTTGACACTGTCACTTTCATCAAACCCACGATTGACACCTAATTTCCGGTAAAAATCTTTGCTTTACACTGACATTTCGAAGTCTTCGCCCTTCCCTTCGAAACGAAGTAACCCTCACCCTTGAAAGAATTTTTAAATCAAAATTGACACTGTACTATTTTGCAACCCTCATCTCTTAAAAAAAAAAAAAAAAAAAAAAAAAAAAATCATGAGTAGGATCTCTATCATGATTTTATTTATTCTTGAATGTTATTAGATCAACTGTCATCGTGATTAAATTTATTTATATTAAATATGAAAGCCACAACGTTTGTATTTTTTTCACTCATTGTAATTCATCCAATAGAGCAATCGAGATTTTTCACTTTATGTAAACCTGACAGAAGGTTGTAAATCGCTTAACTCTGCCGGAGGCTATAAACTGCTCCTAGGGAAATAAAAATAATAAAAATAAAAAGACCTCTGGGGGCGGGAGAAGCAAAGGGCGCTCAGTGGGCACGCGGCTGATTTCCCATTCTGGAAACGTCCCTGTTCACGGCAAATCCATCTGGATGTCAGAACATGGAAATGATTTTATTCCAACCACGACATCGGTTTCAGTTACTTTTCACTTGCTAGTGAAAAGTACACTTGGCTCTTTTCTATTGTATCTTAAGATTACTTTTTACTTGCTACTTTGTTATCCAATTCAAATATGAAAATATATTTAAATTGATGGGGAACATTGTTGAAAAAAAATCATCGATCCTTCCAAATATCCTTACGATATAATTTTACATAGATTTTTTTCATTTAAAAAAATACAAACAAATAAACTAATATAAAAAATCTCTTTCTCTATTATATATATAAGTAAATATAACGATTTTGATGTAGATTGCTTAGGATTTAATTTTTACTCTCGCCAGAGAAAATTTTCGATGTTAAGATTTTGATTTTTTTTACGTTTTGAAGGTCCCTGGTTCATTTTCACTAATCTTGAGAGAAATGTCTGTATGTGTTTGCGTGTATGTGTCTATGTAGACAGGATTACACAAAAACGGTTTGAGCAAGAATAATGCAATTTGGTACACGAACATTATTCAAAATTCGTAGTTTTCTATCAACTTTTGAGAAATGTAGCTCATCCGGAAGAGGACTGTTACCTACCACGTTTTCATTTGTTTTCCTGTAAACTAACCGTAAAAATAAAAATATATGTTTAATAGTTTGTCAATTGCACTATCCATATAAATATATGTAATTTTACATACATTGAACTTCAAATATAAGAGATATAATGGGTACATCAATTGCTACGACCCCGTCGAGTACCGGGTAATGTATTTAATTTTTATCAAAACTAGGATAAAAGTTGAATGCAGTTGAAAACAAATGCTATTTTAGAAATTTGGGCAACTCGCGAAAATATAGTATAAGGTCAAAAAGTCTTCTATTTCAATGAAATGTTTATGTAAAAACCTTAAATCCTATGATCAGATAGAATAAAATTTTAATTAATTTTCAAATATAGATAAAAGCTTGATTCTTCAATTCTATTTTTTTTGTAATACAGTTTTTATTATTTAAAATGTGTTTATCTTATATCTATTAAAAAAATAAAAGATGTGGAAGCACGGAATATTTATATTTTCAGGTAGGCATACTAGCATAAAAATTAGATAGGGCTGTTCTAAAAAAATATTTATACATAATTGTGAATTGAATAAATTAAAATATTTTAATATATCTAATAATATTAATTATTATTATTATTCTAAGTCGAAACCAATTTTGGTGAGGTGTTGAAGTCACTCCCGTTCCCTCCTCCTTATTTTAAAATTTAATAATTTAATCATTCTGATTATTAAATATATTGAAATTTTTTAATTCATGCATTTAGCAATTATATTGTTTACTCATTAAATTCAATAAGTAAGTAATAAGAGTAGGTAGGTATGTGAAAGTTATTGATAATAACTGTGTGTATGTAGACAAGAGTCCGCAAAAACGGTGTGAGCTAGAATAATGAATTTTGGTACAAAATTCGTAGTTTTCTATCAATTTTTGAGAAATGTAGCTCATCCGGAAGAGGACTATTACCTACTACGTTTTCATTTTTTTTCCTCTAAACCAGAGGTTCTTAAACTGTGGTCCGCGGACCCCTGGGGGTCCGCGAAGCCTTTACTGGGGGTCCGCAAAGCCATAGTACAGGTGCACGAGAAAATGATCAGTCAGTTAAAACTTTTTTTAATATAAAAGGAGCGATGGCATGGCTTTGTGAGGAAACTGAGATCAAATACCCAAATTCAACGAAATGTGCAAGAAAACTATTGCTACCGTTTCCATCTTCATATTTAGCTGAATTTTCTCTCTTCAATATTATAATTTCTAATAAAATGTGTATTCTACAATATGTCTAAAAATCGTTATTCACCAATCACTGTTAGAAATATTCATCATATATCCTTGTTCTTATGAGATCGTAAGCCAGAAATTAACTAATAAAATGACCTAAAGTACCTAAAGTTGGGGTGGGGTCCGTCAAAAAAAAATTTTTCAAGTGGGGGTCCGCGGAGTACATAAGTTTAAGAACCTCTGCTCTAAACTAACTGTAAAAATAAAAATATATGTTTGATAGTCTTTCACATATTAAAAATCGTATAAAACTGCTATATATAGAGTTTCAGCTTGATTGAATCGCTGAAAGTACCGGAATTAATTTTTTAACAATCCAAATCACGCGCCAGCACGTGAAGTTGTGCCATCAACAAAGAGCCAAACACGCGCAGGTTTAATAAATATTATTTATTTATTTTCATTTATAATTTAATTATTTAATTTAATTTAAATCTAATATATGTTATTTAATCCAATTCAAATTTGCGAGATAGTCGAGTGGAGACACTTTTTTATACTTATTTTATGTTCCATGAACTATGGAATTCAAATAAATTGTGTCAAGAATATTCAGATGTTATGAACTCGGAATTAAATGTCTGAATATCTTCCACAATATTTTTTTTTATTATATCTACATATATCCTGCCATTTGGAGATAGTTCTTACATCATCAATCAATAAATCATCGTATATATATATATATATAGGGATATTCAAAACCTTCTATTCTATAAGAAAGTATTTCCATATTTATGTCAAGATATGTCTATAAATTATGAAATATGAATAAAAAACTTTTATTTTTAGAAATTTTGAAAATTATTAATTTAAATAAATTTTTATTTTAATTTTTATTAATCAACCAGATGTCATTTAAATTTAATTAAATTAATAAAAGTTATGATTTTAATTTATTTAATCAAATAATTTGTTCATATTTTTTATATAATTTTATGAAAAAGGTAGTACTTAATATAATGTCATTTGAATTTATATTAATAAACCACTTTGCATCATTGCAATGTTTTAATTGTTATATTCTTTAACATTTATTGACACCTGTTGATTAATTAGTTTAATTAAGAACAAACCAAAAACAAACAATAACTCTTGATTTAAACCTATACTTTTTATTTACGTCTTGATCTCTTGTACAGTGTAGCGCTTATGACGGATGTATTCCCATCATGATTTTTCTTGGTATATTTAATGGGTAAGACGAATATATACCACTTAACCGGTTAATCACGCGATATTCCTGTTTTTCCATTTTTCTTATGAAGGCGAAAGAAGCGTCACTCAAACGACTGTAGCTTGTAAAAGAATGGACAAAATGTCATGATACTTCATACATAAACTAGTGACAGATGAGCCTCTCGAAATGAGTCATGTTCATTTTCTAGTGGCGTCACCTATTGAAAAATCCCGGGACTTTTCAACCCATGTAGTATAATCAAAAAAATATAAAATAGAACTTGAGGTCTATCTATATATACAGGGTCGGGTATAACTCAGTTTACCGAAAATGCAGTGTTAATATAATTCATAATGACTTCCTACAAATAATTTAACAATCACACACTTCTTATAATAATGGTGAGAGGTTATGTGACAAGATTTATAATGTTCTAACGGCACTGCATTTATATATATATATATATATTTGTAGAGAGAGAGAGAGAGAAAACGAGAGGCTATTAAAAATTAAAAAAAAATAAAAAAAAAAATAAAATTTTAATTTAAAATAAAATTATTTTATTTAATCTTTAAATTCAAATTCTTGAAAATTATACATCTGCTATTTAACTTTCCATACTAAATAATTTTATTTTTGTTGATTCTGAACATCTTAGAATTGAATTTATTTTGAGGAAAAATTGAAAATTGAACCGTTCGATGAATGCAAAATTAACTCAAGCAATAAATAACCCATTGTTTTGAGTTTAATTCTTTCTATGGAAAATAATTTTGTCAATGTTGTACTAAATGTCAAATAAACCCCTTGGAGTAATCATTTTTCAAATCCGAAACACCGATAACTCATTTGTATATTTTCATTGGAGAAAAATAAGTTATTGGTCTGCCCGCTCCAGTGGCAGCTGTCTCCGTTTGACAGGAGTATTCTTTCCGTGGAAATGATTAGTCACCTGATGTCCCGGATGAAAAAGATGACCTCTGCTTGATGGTTGATGGAACCGTTTTGACTTGCACCTTCAAGGAGCCAAGAGATTGTTGGACCCAAAGGGCCGTAGTCATGGCAACCTGGGCCCAGCCAGTCGATTGGGCCGTAACCCTTGCCACGCCCCCAGTCACCTCTGCCCTACCTCCTTCTTGTTCCTTGCTTCTTGACTCGGCTACTGCATACATCACTTCCGGTACTGCTTTAAAGAGACCCACCATTCCAGATGAATCTCCTACATGCTACATCCATGAATCTTTTTCCTACAAATGTGCAAACAACTAAAACAATTAACCACAAATTATTATTAATTTATAATTATTACACTAATTACTTTATATATATATATATTCTTTAATTAATTACAAACAAGTAATAGGAACAAATTAGCGTACTTAATAAAAGAGCTCTTACACAGACGAGTTAATTTAATATTTTTATAATTTTTTCATTGTGTGGGTTTTTAGGAATGTTCAAGTTCAATTATAATTCAATTATTCATTCGATAATCAATACTAAATGAATTGATTGTATTCCGTTTTAACCAATTGTATAGATTGAATTAATTAAAAAATATATTAATTAACATATTAATTGTTTAATACTCTCAAATGAGCTTAAATATTTAATAAAATTGTAATTATAATTTTTTTAAAATTGAAATTAATATATATTTGAAAAACTCTGTTCTTTATTATTTATATTTAAATTTATTATTATTATTATTATTATATTTGTGTGACTGAATATTTGACTTAAAAGGATAGATGGAAAAGTAATTAACATTTTATTAAGTAAAATAATATATAAAATTTGATTTTGGAAACTTTAAAATAGTTTTCTTTATATGATATTAGTTTTTTCTCCCCTTACAAAGTTACTTTATATTTGGAAATTTTTTTATTTTTAAAACTATATTTCCATTCAATCCTCCCAATAAATCTGAATGGAATAATCATAAGGTAGATTTGAATTAGCTACTTTTAATATTCATAAACATTTAACTAAAGTATATACATACATATGAAGACTGGTAGGTTCACTGATAGAAAATTTAGTATATATATATATATATATATATATATATATAGATTAAAATCTAATATTATAGAAAGATTAAAGACTATCCCTTTGGGATCGATTATATAGACTAGAGGTAGAGGAACAAAAGATTAAATAAGAAATTTCTTATTTCATTAAAGTAATAATAATAATTTAATTTTATTCTATATTTTTTTCTTTTATTAATAATAATTCAACTAACAATAATTGTATAATATATCTTATTTTAATATCTCTATCTATTTATTTATTTTTATTTATTTCGATTAACATATGAAAATTCTTAAATCGTAGTAGTCACATTCATTCAACTATTTCTATACTTATATATAAGTATATATAAATATAATTTATAGCCAATTATATATATATTAGGTAACTATATATATATATATATTTCTATATAAGTCTTATGCTCTTCCAATTGTTCACGCTCCCCTTTCTATTGTCTGTCGACATTCAATATACAATATTTAAATGATTGAAAATGTTTAATGATATAATATGATAATTATATAGATACCAAAAAAAAATTACATTTCAAAACCAAGTTGGTTAATGTTAATATTTAGTTAATTTCGAATTACAATTCAGTATTATATATGTAAATATAGGATATGTAATCATATTAAATGTTGCTTCTTCGAACTTGGACTGATAGCTCCATTGATTTTACAATTTTGTCAATTGACATGGATTGTCTCTTTCCCTTTCTTTAGTAAAGAGTTAACTTGTGAACTTTTAGCAAGCTTTTCGTTTCGTAGATTGTCACCCATGCCATGTAATGCCTTAAGTGCATTGCAAGCGTAGATCTCTGAAATGGAGAGAGCGTTTTTTTTCTTTTTTGAGGGGTTGCTGCCTCTCGATATGGTCTGGGAGGTAGCAGGGGATTTCTCCAAGCACTGTTGGGTGACTTCAATAAAGCTAAGTGCTACTCCTCTTGTTATTTATCTGTCTTGGCGTTAAAAAAGAGAAAAAGAATGAAACAACAAACGTCGGGTAAAAAAAAAAAAAAAAAAAAAAAAAACTAAAAAGAAACAGGCGGCCGAAACTGACGGGGATCCACGTGTCTTCGCACTCACTCATCACGAACTACTTGTTCGATTGATTCGGGGTATTTTCCGTGAAATTGGACAAGTTTAATAAAACGGTGGGAAAACAACATCGAAAGTGCATTTCATTTAAAGGGACAAATTGACAGCTAAAAGCTATCGGAATTTACAAATTTTCTTTTCCCTTAAGCATTGAAAATAATCCAATTCCATTTGAATTATATTTAATAATCTAAAAAAAAAACTAAAATATTTTAAAAATATTTATTTAAATGATGAAAATAATACATACACAGTGAGGAATAGACTTTCAAATGCTAATTCTCTTAAATATTTATAAAAATGATTTACAATTCGATACAAAATAACGGATGGTAATGAAATTTTACAGACATATAGTTTATATTTAGACTTTATACTACAGAAGAAGAGCAATGATACGCGTATATATTTATTTCAAAAATTGTAAGGAAACCTATGATTCATTTGGGTGATTAGCTGAATTTAAATAGTTAATATATCAAATAACTTAAAAAAAACTTAATTAAGAAAAACAAAATTAAAATTTAACAAAATTATTATCAATATGTACATTAAAAATACAATTTTTTTTAAAAAGTAAATATATTAAAATTTTTATTGTTATTTCAAAGAATATCTTCTTTTTTTGTTATTAAATATCAAAACATGTTATCACAAAAAAAACCTAAATGATAATAATAATAAATCCTATTATTGAATAATGGGAAACTTAAATGATAATATATATCATAATACAAGTAAATGTTTATTTGTTAAACTGAAAAATAAAACTATAAATTAAAAATTAAATGCAAATAAAAATCAACGAAATTAGCTGGAGTGTCTCCACTCGACTATCTCGCAATTTGAATTGGATTAAATAACATAATATATTATATTTAAATTAAATTTAATTAATTATAAATTATAAATAATAAATAATAAATATTAAACCAGCGCATGTTTGGCTTTTTGTTGATGGCACCACGTCACGTGTTGGCGCGTGAGATTTGCAGTGTTAAAAAATTAATTCTGGTAATTTCAGCGAATCAATCAAGCTGAAATTCTATATATAGCAGTTTTATACAATTATTAATCATGTGAAAAATTATCAAACATATATCTTTATTTTTACGGTCACTTTAGAGGAAAAAAAATCAAAACGTTGTAGATAATGACCCTCTTCCGGTTGAGCTACATTTCTCAAAAGTTGATAGAAAACTATGAATTTTGAATAATGTCCATGTACCAAATTTCATCATTCTAGCTCAAACCGTTTTTGCGTAATCTTGCCTACATACATACACACACACACATACACACATACACACACACACACACAGACATTTTTCTCAACCTTAGTGAAAATGATTCAGGAACCTTCAAAACGTATAAAAACATCAAAATCTCAACCACGAAAATTTTCGTGATCGCAATACTATCTCTGGCGAGATAGTAAAAATGATTGCATTATTCTTCTTAATCATTCTACAAATTAATTTTATGATCAGGTAGTTGAAAAATATACAATATTTGTGTGTGTGTGGGCTTCGTTTGATATAAGGAATATATTTTACTTTCTTTTAAAGGAATTAATTATTTTTATTCTATATAATATAATAAATATAATAAAATTTTAAAAAATTAAATTTTATATTTAAACAAAATTGAATTGCAATGATAATATTCTTGAATAATGTAATCTTTAGTATTTTATACAGGGTCCGGCAAAAGTCAATTAGACAAAATTGCAGTCTTACTAAAACAATATAATTCTTATTTATTTCATTGTGTTAAATTGTTAAACAACAATAGAGAACATTTGAAATATTTGGGTAATTGTTCAGATTAGTTGTCATGTCATGCATTTGTATAAAACTTCCATTAAAATAAACTTCTAAATAAACTTTCCTTATGCAATTTTTCTAGTTTACGAATTAAAAATTATTAAAATTTGAATATAAATCCATTGATATTCTATTTAGCTAGATGTTTTATTAATTTGACCAGCAGAGGACTCCACTATTTTTTTTTATTTTTTTCACTTAGGATTGAATATAGAAACATTAAAAATTAATTTAATAATTTTCCTATATCCAAACGGAACCGATAAAAACTGAAAATTAGTGAATTAGTCAATAAAACATTACTAAACGGCTGCACATTTCGACGTTCAAAACCAGATAAACCGTCAAAGTTAAAAAATCTTTATTTATCTCGTAAATTAGACGAGACCGAGAAATTTGAATAAGGAAAGTTTCTTTGGAATTAAAAAAGTAACCCAGTAAAGTTTTATCCAAATCCATGACATGACAACTAATCTGAACAATTACCAGTATTAGCAATAATGGTGAAAGAAAAGTTAGGTTACAAAGGTATATAAAATATGAATATGAAGTATTTTGTTCTGACACTGTATTTTTAGTTAACTGACTTATACCGGACCCAGAATGTGTAAATAAATTACAATTATAAAATTAAACTTACACTTTACACCAATCTCATTTAATGAAGTCGAATATTACAAATCTAATATGCAGATCAATTAGTATTTAGAAAATTATCATGATATCTGGAAAAAATTCAACTTTAATTATATATTATAATCCACACAGACATCAAATTCTCTTAAAAAGAGAAATGTTTAAGAGAAATGTTTAAAAATGTTTAATATAATATTTTTAAAATTACTCACTTTAGAATTGCATAATATAAATTATTTGATTTATTTCTTTTTTAATATTACAATATTCTATGAAAAATTTTACAAATTATTTTCCATAGTGAATGTTATTTTATTAGAAATGGATTTATCAAAAGAAGGAGGAAAATTTATCTCGGATAAATTCAAGGGGATAAATTGGCTAAACGCTTTTTAGATTTTGATTTGCATTTGAAGCTTTGAATGAGAAACGACTTTTCCCAGAGAGACTGCGATTCGCGTCAGAGTAATGCCTTTCTCATGCAATCTCATTAAGCCAATATCGCCATATATTCATGATATTCAAGGGGGAAACGAGAAAAGATAAAAAAAATCAAAATTGTAAAAGATATGGAAATCTTGGACGAGATCAGGTATAGTAAAAAATTACAGGACATAAAATAATTTTGTTGTATATTTAAATCAATCAAATATTAAATCATTATTTTTATTTCTATATTTTTCTCGATAATGTGAGCTTTCAAATGCGAATAATACATTTGAATAAATTATATTTATTATTATAATGAGAATATATATATACAATAGAAGGGACCTTGGATTTGTGAAGATTCTAGTATAAATATAAAAAGGCCGCAATAAGGATAATAAAGAGCCTCAAAATTTTATTTTCCCCCAAACAGATTTGGGTTGGTACCAGATCTAAAACTTGATCCTGTTTTGCTTCTTGTTGTTCTGCTTTCTGTTTCCAAAGGTTCAAAATAGATTCAAAAGAGATTGTTAAAAGATTTTGCTCTGAACAAACCTCGTTGTGTTTGTTTAACAAAATTTTTTTGAAATTCTTAAAACAACCTTATTCTATCTTGTTGTAGTATGTGACATGTGAATATCAATAAATTGGTTTTTAAATACCAGGAATAAAATGGAATTGTTGCTTTGGTTTGATCATTAGGAAGAAGTCTTTTAGAGGCCGTTTTATGAGGTTTTTAAATAATTTTAAATATATATTTGAGTAAAAATATTACCTTAGTAATTTCTTCTTAATTAGCAGTATATAATATATATATATATATATATATATGATTGATTTGCATTTGAAGCTTTAAAATATGCGAGGGCTGGTCAATAAGTCCATGAATTTTTGAATTTCACGTCTCTTAAATGAAATAGCAACACTACTCCTGTCAGCAGGCAACTATCAGCTGACTCCTGAAATTTGAACCTGCTGGGACTTTTAGTTTTTGTTTGATATTCATTAATAGCAGTGATTGTAGAAGAAAATGGAAAAAAGTGAATTTCCTTGAAAATCCATGAATCGTGATAAGAATTGCTCCCTCATCCGCCCTATGTGCCCCGAGTGACTATTTCTTGTTTCCAAATATGAAGAAATGCCTCGGCGGAAAGAGATGGGACTCCAACGATGAAATCATCTCACTAAACAAATCTATTTTGATGTCTTCGACAAATCTTATTTTTTGGAAGGGATAAAAAAATTGGGGAAACGTTGGACGTAGTGTATACAACTCGAAGAAGACCACGTTGGAAAATAAAATATTTTTTTATCCAAAAAACATGTTTCATTAAAAAAAGTCACGGACTTATTGACCTGCCCTCTTATATATACGAGTATACATCTAAATAAAAAAATTATCTGATAAGAATTCACATTATTAGTAAAATGAAATACTATATTATTACTTTCTTATTACCAAATAGAAATTTAATTT
The DNA here is from genome assembly GCA_963082975.1 of Labia minor. Lineage (NCBI taxonomy): Eukaryota > Metazoa > Arthropoda > Insecta > Dermaptera > Spongiphoridae > Labia > Labia minor. The sequence goes on along the minus strand of OY720348.1, from coordinate 33,749,405 downwards.
TGCTATTGAATTAAAAATAATATATTTGAAAACAGAATTATCATGAATGTAGAAAGATTATTTTGAATTTAAATTCATTAATGACATTTTATAAATGTCGGAATAAAATTCCCAAAGGCGATTTAATTTGAAAAAGCGAAATACTTTTCTAAATCAATTGAAAAATGCCATTGCATGCATATGTAGAATATATTTGTTGAGCCGAGTGGGAGAAGTGCTGACTCGATTACTGTTTCGCGAATTCCCACGAGATTTCTTCAAGTCGACGAACACTCGGAATCCCAATGAAGCCTAAAGAGACGATTGAAAACGATTTTTTTTTGCAGGCCAGAATGCCCCATTGGGCCCGAGTCCACACTACCAGTTGAAATAAACCAATTTTTAACTAGAGCCAAATTCGAGTTAGCCACTCGAAATTGCATTATTTATGTAAATCGGACTCGAGACAATTTTTTCTTTCTTTCTGACAAAAAGTTGAGAGAATTAATATCATCGAGAGAGGAAAAAATATAATTCAAAAAAAAAAAAATTCTTCATATAAAATAAATGAACTTGTATAAAAGTTCTGTCTCTCTCATCTCTTTAAAGAGAATTTTAGATTTAGTTTAATTTAATTGAATTGAGTTGAATTAATTTAAAATATATTTATACTTGGCCCTATTAAAATAAAAATAAGAAATTTTATCTACCGAGAAACTATTTTAAGGTTTATAATATACCTAAAGATGTATCTCTCTGGTGTTTGACTCTTAGCCACAGCTGCCACATTCCTCCGTCTTTATTTGTTCTACAACCAGTCATCTTACAATTCCCTTATATCTGTTAGCCCATTTTTTATCTTCTGCTCACTGGTCGTTTCCCAATTGGTTTCCCTATCAAGAAACTTCTCACAAATCTCTCTCTTTCCTCACCATTCACAATGATATCGACTTAATAATTCTACCAATGCATGGGGTGCATAGAGGCAATGTAATCCATTCTTATAAAGTTTTGCTATTCCCTTGTGCTCCTATATCTTTTCTCGGTTCATAAATTTTACGAATAATTTTATTTTCAAATTTCCTGAATTTATTCTCATAACCTAAAGTCATGGACCACGCCTCATAATAAAACTGACAAAAGAATAGTTTTAAGGATTTTTATTAAAATATTCTTAAATAATAAGAATTCTAAAATTACTTAAATCAGTTTTATTATATAAATCAATTTTATCTTTTTAAATTAACTTATACTTCTTTTTTTATTTCAATAAATATTTATGTCACAAACAATAAAGACACTTTGTTCCAAATATGTTTTAATATCACTTATCTAAATAGTTAAATTGTATAAGAAATAAAATACTCTTAAAAGACAGAAATATTTTATAGTCCCCCAATGAAACAGTTTTTTTTTATGCAAATGAAAAAGACCCTCATGCCTGAGAGCATGTGTGCGAAATGGCAGCCAATTGGACTTGGAGGGCACATTTTTTCTGTGTCAGTAAGTCTATATATTGCAAATGGCTCATAATAAAATAATTAGATTGAAACATTCTTGCACACCCTGTGTCTGGAAACGATTGGGGGAGTATTATTTAATTAATATAATTACAACTTGTTATGGCTTTCAAGGAGTTGATTTTATAGAGAGGAGAGAAATAAAAAGAAATGCGATCATAACCACATGACTTTCACTTGCCCCTTTTAATCTTCAATCTTTTGAAGATGATGTTCGTGCTCCCACCCTTCCAAACATTGACATTTATGTTAGTATATGTTCATAAATTTAGATTTATATTCATATCAATTTTGGGTGGATGAACTACATAGTTGAAAGAATGATTTAATTTGCACTGGGTTTAATGATTTACAAATTTATAAAAATTGTAAGCCTATCAAAAATGGCGTGGGGGTGACGACAAATTTATTTACTGACAATCAATCTTAAACGATTAGTAAGAACATAAAAAAAAATTCACTTCTACATAAACTGAAGTGATTTGTGTTGTAGTTTAAATGTCTTTCATCCCCCAACGTAAATGGTAGAAAGGGAGTAGGTGGGGGTAGTTTATATAATAAGAAGATGGGATGTTTTTTTATAGGGCAACCCTGTGCCGAACAAACATACTCTTAATTCAAGGGTGAGCGAACCCTTACACTCGAAACCTCAACTAAAAAAAACAAACATATTTCCGAGATAATAAATATAATGTGAGAGTAGTTTATTATCGTTTTTTAAGGAAAAGGGAATTAGAATCATAAATTAGCTTTGTGGATTAACAACAATATAAAAAAATATACCCATAATCATCCCTCGTTAATTTCTGAATAAAAAAATTTACATTAAAAAAAAACAAAAATAAAAATAATAAATTCATATAAAAAAATATAAAATTGCTTATTAAATCCTATAAATATTAATTATATCCATTATAAAAATAACACATTAATATATACATATATGATTGGTTAAAAAATATAGTATATAAATATAATATAAATGTGTGTATATATGTAAAATTTATAAATATAACTCTAAATAAGTTGACCTGTGGCCAGGTCCGAACCGACCGACGGTTTGAAATAAATTAATTTCCAGCTACAGAAACAATTTCAAATAATTTTCATATATCTATTAATGTAATAAAAAACAGATATGGATACATAAATAATAAATATAAACATTTTTAATTTTATTTTATTTATAATATATATGCAAGACCAGGCTGTGACGTCATGCATGGCTGGATGACGTCATATAATTTTAAATCAAGAAAAAACTAATAAATATGATTTTTTTCGAGGATAAAACCAATACAAAATGCATGATTCGTGGTGATATATAAAAAAATCTCCTTTGGTGTGAAAATAACCCTTTCCTTCCTATCGTCGATCGCTAATACTACCACTTCCGGTTTCCGGAATTGCACCAAAAGTTGATCAATTCATCCCACATTATACCAAATTTCATCAAAATCGGTTGAGCCGTTCAGGCTGTACACATCTATACGGACGGACAGACGGACGGACGGACAGACGGACAGACATCATGCTAAAAATACTTTTTTCTGTTTAGAAAATGCATGATTCGTGGAGATATGTAAAAATCTCCACATGTGAAATTTGGTGTGAAAACAATACCTCCCTTACTATCGTCGGTCGGTAAAAAAGGTAAGATGATTTTGCGAACAGGCTTTTTCCGATTTTTTTCAATTTTTTTCAATATGTTTCTAAAAAAAAGGGTAAGATGATTTTGAATTTTTATCTGTTAAAATTTATAGGGGGGCGAATTATGAAGCCGGCCTTACAAAGTGGGCTTTTGATCCAAAAAGGTTGGGAACCACTATATTAAATAATATAAATATGAAATTTTTTTTTATAAATTATATCATTAAAATTAATGATGAATTCTTATTAATCAGGTTTAGTGCCCATGAAAGAAGGATAGATATCCCCTCAAATGGCATAGAAGAAAGAACTTTTTTTTATATATGTCGTAACGTTTTTCTCATGGACTAAAAAGAATCTGACGAAAAACCACTTCGTGGTAGTGGTTCCCCGCCAAGTTGTGAGCCCTAAAAAGTTAGGAAATCAAAAAAGTTAGGGCCCCTCAAAGTTGTTTTTCAAAAAAATTAGTGAAACCAAAGCTTGGCGGCCGCCAAGTTACTCACCTTACAATATTAATTGTTTTTAAAACGTTCATTTCCTGAATAGTGTATTTAATTGCATTTCCAATAAAACTTTTTCAAATAGTGGTAGTACCTCCCACATTACCACAGAGGATTTGCAAAAGTTTCAGGTTGAGATATCACATTTAGCAAACTAAGGTTTTAGGTTATAAAGAAACTTTGAACCTTCAAAGTTTAAGAAACAAAATTCAGATTGTAAGCCTTAAATCCTAAACCTTTAAATTTGCAATTTAAAATCATAATTGAATACAAGACCTAAATGAATAAGAAGACAACAAAGAAGGAAGTAGAGTAGTAAAGTCAAACATATTACCCACCCAACTCAAAATACCAACAAAGACTCCTGGTCACACAGAATAAGACCCAGAATCCAAAAAATTCCTGCAATGACAGCAATATATATATATATACTCTTATATATACTCATATACATACTCATATATATACTCATATTTTCACATATGAAAAAATTAAATATATTTATATTTATATAAATTTTAACAATTAAACTTTAAGATTTTAATGTATTTATTTTAGTTAATTATATAATTTATATGTTATGAATATAATAACATTATTATAATATATAATAACCATTCATATCTATTAAATTATAATTATCCTATTTTAAAATTATTCTAATGTAATCTAATGCAATTTTTATATACTCTTTATATAATATTTTTTAATAAATAATGAGATATTAAAAAAAAAATTTTAATATATTTATGAGGGATTTTCAACTTTTAAGCGGATATTACTCCGTTCATTTTTAAAAGATTATAATGATTTCGAGGTCTTTGAATTCTTTAGAGAAATTATAATACAAGGATATATAAGACTTGATATATTTTTATTTTTTTGAAAAATAAGAAAAAAAATCAACATTAACTAAAAAATATGATCAATAAGTGTAGGGGAGGACAAGATTAAAGCCACTTAAGACATTTAATGCTTAAAAACGAAAAATTTAATAATATTATGTAATAAATTTTTCATTTAAGTTGACCCTCAAATCATTATCATTGAAATCTAGAGAGATAAAATATCACTACAAAAACTATATATACTACAATAACTAGTATATATATATTGTCGTATATTGGAGGTTTAGTATGTGCGTTGGTTTATGAAAAAAATGGGTTTTAAAATTAATAAATTTAATATTTAATTTAATTTGGTAGCACTCTGGTTAATTGTGAATATAAAGTAGTTTAGTGAATCCAGCGACACTTGACAAGGGAAAGGGTAAAGTTGAATTCATTCAGAAGAAAAATCAGATATTAAATTAAGATAAAACTAATATTTAATAATAAAAGAATTTAACATAATTATAAATGGTATCATAAGAAATTATAAAGAGGTAATTGATTATAAAGTATAGTTATTTATTTAATATTAGAAATTAAATCAAATATTGTAATTAATGAGCAATTGGAATTTTAATAATGGTCAACCACTTCGCTGTTGATAATATGAATTGTTGGAGCAATTAGAGACATGAGTCTTCAGTTAGTCCTTCAGGGTTTTATTGAGGCATCTTCTGTGGACTGGCGACTCTGAAGGGGGTTGGAAGTCGTCCGTGATGCTTGGTCCTGAATCTGTATTCACTTATAGGATGATTTGTCTCTCTCCAAGTCGTCTTTGCTAAATTTCAAATAACTCACCCCATCTTGTAGACATGTGTTCCTTGGTCTCTTTTCGCAAATATTGATAACCATATGTTAAGTAATTTATGAGTTTGAAAAAGAAGAGAATTTCTGAAATATTAGAGAGTATCTCGTATAGTTAATTGTCGTGATACCTTAATTTTAACTTTATTTCAAATTGTCGTATCACTTTATTTTTGAGGTTAAATAAGACGTGTATAAAAGACGTGAAGTGAATGTCAGTGGTTACTAACAACATAACCTTAAAATATTCAGTTCTTTGATCACTGTCAAAATAAAGTAAGAAACTAAAGTGAAATTGGTCACACGACAACAGTGCCAAATTAAAGTGTTATGACAATCGACCATACGACAATAATATACGGGATTGTGCGCAGTAGACTTGACCTTACAAAGACGTATTACGTTATTTCAGATTCACGACATACTTAAACTCTCTATTTTCTCTTCTTCAATTGAAAATACTTTATTATCTTTTCGGCTTTTTCTCAGGCCTTTTGTTCTATTAAAAGTTTTAAGAAACATGTGATGAAATTTATTATTATTTATTAGTTTAATTCATACTTTATTATCTTTTCGAAAAAATGGGCTGACTGCTGGGCGTACTCTTCCCAAAAAAAGACCTGAGGATAGTGAAGAAGAACAGGCCTTAGGCCTATAATAGAAGAAGAAGAAGAAAGAAGAGAAGAGTTTAATTCATGACAATTGTTTCCATTTTTTAATCGAGAACATTTCTTTATATCGTCCACATGTCTTCGACCCAAACTGTAAGTGGACGTGTAAATGTTAATTAATAGTATTTATACTATATTTCTGTATTAAAGGGCATTTTTATGCTTATATATATATATATATATTATATATGTAGTTTTTATATCAATTTAATCAAAATCATTAAATGAACTTATAAATTCAAGTAAAATTATCTACAATAAAAAAATGGATTTAATACTATCTAATCTGATCTCTTTTATAATAAAGAAACAAAATACTATTCATGGTGGTTGATCTCCTTATTTAATTTTTTCCAATTAAACAAACCCCAAGGAATACATTGTTCATTTGGTTTCCCTGTTTAGATTTGGTGAATGGAAGGGAGATTCAGTGTATTCAGCGGCTCACGAACAACGATATTGTCCTCGTTTAAAACGACCAATACTTTAGCAAAGGGGCCTATCGCGTAGCTCCCAATTGAAAGAGCTTCATGAAATTCCATAGACAGTCAGCCAGCCGAGGGTTTTGGGCCTTAATCCCGTCACGGCTTTTTCGAAATCACAAACCCGTGATACTCTTGAACGCACTGTATATACGCAGAGTGGCCAAGGCAACCCCTAATAGGATTAGTAAACAACTTGGGACTCATTCAAAAGAACGTTCTTTTATTTATTTATTTATCTATTTATTTATTTTATTTTTATTTTTTTTTTTTATTTTTTATTTTTATTTTTATTTAGAGACTCACACAATTTTCGAGAGAGTGTTTAGTAGATAAGCGAAGTGGTGTGAACAAAGCGAATGTGATTTTAATCTGATAAAAATATTTCACATCTATTGCAAATATTGCGATCCAAATCAAAATAAAAGTGTGAATAAACCGCATTCCACTTGGCATAAAGAACATTTATTCGTATGATTAGAGAATTATTTTTCAATTCTGTGTTTATTGTTTTGTTTTAGAGTGGATATCGGGGTTGGACGATGGCGGGGGCGTGGAGGGCCTGCCGCTTTAATACTCTCCATCCCTTCGTTATTCTCAATCTCTGTTAGGGTTTATTCAGCAAGGTTAACCAATCGAAATAAATTGAATGTTTGACGATGAGTTATTCGATGTTCTAAAAGACACGAACTTCACATTCATTATCCACTCTTGAATCTCTTTTTTATTTATTTATTTATTTATTATTTATCCATTTATACAAACATTTATTCTAATATTAGAATATTTACTTTTTTAAAATTCAGGAAAAACATGATAAAAATTGAAATTTAGCTTAATTTTTGTTTATTTTCAATTCAGATTGTATCATTAATTAACTATTCTTTGTGTTATAAATTGAATGATTGAAAATTACAAATTTCTTTGAATTTTTGATATTTTCTATATAATCGGTCTATTGCATAACAAATTAGATAAGAACTTGAAATTATTATTAAAAATATATTAGAAGAAATAATAAATATTATAAGATCTTTTAGTGAAAAGTAATTGGAAGAAAGTGGATTCCTCCATGTGTGTTGATTATTTATCAATTATTATCAAAGACATTGGAGTTTATTAATGGTGGAGATATTGATATTGACAAAATGTCTTAACAAAAAGCTTTTACCTATTGCCAAAGGTGAAAGTTAAGAAACTTAGTTAATTCTTTTCATATTAATATTTGTTTTTTCCGTCTTTTAGAAATTACATTTTTAGTAATTTTATATTAAACTATCAACATCATTGGTAAACATAATTAATGGTTAACGTATACTTAACTTGCTCGATACAAAGTGGTTGAACGATTAAGAACAATTATTATCTTGATTTTAAGAAGTTTACAGGTGATGCTATTATATGAACAATATATGAATTAAAAAATTGATGTAATTCTTCAGATTAGTTTTCATGTCATGGAATTGGATAAAACTTTACTAGTGGATTACTTTTTTAATTCCAAAGAAACTTTCCTTATGCAATATTTCCGAGTCCCTTCTAGTTTACGAGATAAATAAAGATTTTTGAACTTTGACAGATTAGCTGGTTATGAACGTCGAAATGTGCAGCCATTAAGTAATATTTTATTACTATTTAATTTATTTACTAATTTTAGGTTTTTTCGGTTCGGTTTGGATATAGAGAAAATATTTAATTAATTTTTTAATTTTTATATATCCAATCCGAACTGAACCCCCTCCTAAAATTAGTGGAGACCTCTGCCGGTCAAATTAACTACATAGTAAGTAGCGCTAAATAGAATATTAATGGATTTATATGCAAATTTTAAAAATTTTTATTTCGTAAACTAGAAAAGATCGAGAAATATTGCATAAGGAAAGATTCTTTAGAATTAGTAAAGTTTTATCCAAATCCATGACAACTAATCTCTACAATTACCAAAATTAATAAAAAGATTAATAATAAAAAGATCTAAAAAAGAAATACAACTTCCCATAATACTGATTAATCTTATCTATCTGAATGTCTAAATATATATAGACTAATCATACAACATTTGCATGTTACAATTTAATAAAATTATCATCTTAACCGAGGTAAATTTAAAACTCTTGTTTATTGTCCTTATATTCTGCTTTGGAATTCCTAAATTTTGTATTTAATATATTAAACACACGGTTTTTTGATAATTTTGATTAAAATTAACTTCAGTTCCTTCCAAAAGTAATCAATAGGAGAGTTTCCAATTTCATATTTTCATTTTTTAAGTTAGAATTCTTGCTGAAATATATTCTATAATTAAAATATTAATTTTTCTATATTTTTTTTTATTTTTCTTTAAATCTATTTCAATTTTATATAATTGATTGATTGATTACTATAAGAAAAAGATAAAAAATAAGATACTTTAGAATAAAATTGACTTCATTCCGTTATGCTTACTATATAGTATTTTATTAAAAAAAAAAAAAAAATAATAATAAATAAAATAAAATAATAATTGGTATTGATTTTTGACTCGATGATTTTATGAGCACCCTGTAAGCCCACATCGCAAAGCTTTCCAAATGAATGCCTTTGCTGACAGAGTGTGCCGACTTTTGCCACAGTGAAATGATAAAATAGTCAATCTCTCCCGCGCCTCCCCTCCTCACTACCCACTTCGACCAACCCCAAAAACACCCCATAACGTGCACAAATACATTCAAACCGATGAATCGCTGCTATATTACGTAACAATGCAATGATATTTTACGATAACTGAACGATAACAATTTCCAATTGCGTGAATTCTATTGATGGGCCCGGCACTAAAAACAAGTGCGCGGGCCATGATAAATTGTCTTTTGATAAATCGGGGAGATAGCCGCAATGCATGCTTGCTTGCACCATCGCTGCCAATGGCAAACCCCACTGAATCCAAATATTGTGCTTTCGTAAATATATTTCCTAAATAATTCACAAGATTATAATTCTTTCATCGAAAAGAGGATTCCATTTCCAAGCACAAACAAAAGATTTTTTTTAAATTAAAATTCACATATCCATTATTATTTGATTTACAAAGTGTTTCCAATTTTTTTTTTCATTATATATATATACATAGGCGTCCGGCCGGGGGGGGGGGGGGGCACGAGCCTCCAAACATTGTTCAAAAAATAAATTTAAAAGTGATTAGTTTTGTAACTGAGAACCCAACAGTAAAAAAAACATCTTTAAATTACGTATAAGTATAGTCTAAACGTGTTATGAATAAATAAAAAATTTATTTTGTCAAAATTTTTTCCGGGGGAGACCCCCGGGCCCCCCTCTACCCCCCTCCAACATAATGGATTACTCTACGCCATTGTACATATATATATATACAATATCATAAATTAAAAATAAATAATGCAATTATATTATATTATAAGATAAAATTATTTATCTATTAATTTATGTAAAGTTAATCTTATTTTAGGATCTACATAAATCCAGATATTTTCAATAAAAAAAGTAATGTTCATTTATATATACATATATATATATTTTGTTGTTTTTTTTAAAAAAAAAAAAAATAATGAAATAGTCATGAAAAATTCATTGTTTTAAAGTAAACTTTATTCGCCTAGATAAAATATTTCGCTATCCCTTTAAAAGTTTATTACTTAATATTGGCACGAAATGAAGATTTTAGTGAAAGAGCTTTTCTCGTTAGTGGTTCTTTAAAGTAAAATCATTTTCCGTCATTACCCTCAAGTTAAACTTAAGGAAAGCTCTGTGCTGTTAGCGCTTTAAAGAAGAAATCTTTTCTGGTTTGAAAGGGAAATTCAACGACAGACATAAGAGATAAGAGAGCAAGAAGCCGAGGCCCCTAATCTTGAGCTCTTTTGTAAAAAGAAGGGCTATAGAGAGAGGTTAGAAACCCTGGCGTTAAGGATTTTGACCAAAGGATATTAAAGCAACCCACAAATAGCAACATAATGCGGATGTCATCTCATGACCCAAGATATATGATGTTCAATATTTTACACTAGTGGATCTTGGCACTATTATTCGATGCACACACAGAGAAGAAACTTTTAATAAAATTATTTTCTTTTCTATGTTTCGTTGTGTTTCATAATAAACATCTAAAATTTGATAAACTTGAATTTGGAGCAAATTCCATTGAACCATCAACCAATCAATATTATATTTTCTGGAAATGTTTACACTCAGAGATGGAAATATTTTATTTTATAAAAATGTAATGAATTCAACTTTGACGTAATTGGTCTTCTTTATGAAATTCAGGTGAACATTCAAGCATAGTAGGTAGCTGAGGGCTTTAAAAAGTTCAGTAGAATGAGTGGATGCTTGATAAATCCCTCTTTTATAGACAGTCCACCCTGAGAGACGCCCTTACGACCCTCCAACCCTCATCCTTTTTTCTTAGCTTTCCACTCAAGATGTATCGCTGTATAAATTTCGCATTTTTTCCATTTTTCCCCTTTGAATCGGCCCGTTCGTGAAGGGCGCTGGGCAGTTTGCTATGCTAAAACTTGACCAGCTGAATAAATTTCCATCAAGGTGCCATTTATCATTTCAGTGAAACATGGAATTGGATTCATACTCCCACGTCAATGTTAAAGAACCCACGCATAAGCAAGTATCAATATTGCTTTCAAATTGAATATGCTATATTAAAAAGGCAAACTTATTTATATTTATTTATTTATATGTATATATAGGCAGTTTTCTCTGATCTTTGGTATATCGTTTGTTCATTTCATGTCATATACATAGTATAAATTATCAAAATAAAAATTCATTTGCTTATATTATTTCATGCTTTTTTTTGAATTGTAAAATTTATACTTTAGGAAAACAATCGATGGTGTTTAAATAAAATTAATGAAATCAAGATAAAATTAGAGTATTTTAAGCCTCAGTAATTATTGACATGTATCTGTCATAATGTCTCGGTTACTGAATATAAATTTAGTAAACAGTTATTTCTAAAAGTAAATATTAAACTCGTTATTATATATATTCAAGTTAAAAAAAGGAATTTACATTAATTTAACATAAATTCTTCAAATTCTTCATATATAATATTATATAGATATTTTACGAGTCCATTAACTATAATGATATTATTTTATTTTTTTATTTTTTAAAACATATTTAACAAAACGATTCTAATATTATATCTATGTATATTTTTTTGTACTCAAAATATTTACATAATTAATTAGTTAACATGTCGCTAATTTGTTGTGTGAATTCATTCGAAAGGTTTTGATAGCATTATGGCCCCTTTTGTCGGTTGCTATTTAATTAAACATGACGTTTGGAAGAGTTACGGCTCATGATCTGAGCTTTGATCTGCAGTTAAAGGAGGGCCAAAGTAGCTCTGTAGCCCTTTTCAGCCTCTTTGGGACCTCCACCCTTTGGTTTATGTCTCTTAATGGGCTCGATTAGGGCTAACAGCCTCTGGTCAATGATAGTTCAGATGACTCAAATTACCTCCTATTCTTATTTATTACTTATTACTGTATTCTAGTCACAACCGAATTTAACTTAAAACTAATGGAGTTTTTGAAATTTAGAGAAATTATGAAAATTATTGATTTACAACGATGAAATTTTATTATAATTCATAAACTTACTCAATTCGGGAATTTTTACCTTTTACTTTTAATTGCCAATAGAGTCACAGTCTAGCGTAAATAATTGGAATTGTGAAAAAAGTTTAATGTCGATATGGATATGATATCTACAATATTTGAATGAAAACTTGTAGTATTAGTTTTTTTTCTCTAATCAGGAAATAATCATTATATGTGATTTAAACTTCGAAATGTTCTTTTATAATTAAAAACATATTGGTATATTAAATACATCAAAGAATATTTTTCTTGTGTCCACGCTAGTTATATGTATTGTTATTGTCTTATTTCTATCATCCATATTTCTGATATATTCCATGATTAAAATCTTTCTCTTTAATATCCGATCCGCAATTCTAAAAATAATATCTAACATGCATTGAAAGATTACTGATATTCTATATTCCCTCTACGTTATACGCCCTATAGATTCCATGGTCTAATGAGAAATTATTATGCGACATCCAAAGAGAAAGATAGGGAGCAATGTAAACAAATAATTATGAGAACTTCAAAAGGGCTTCTGAGTGACAGCAGCCTTTGAAAGGCATCAACGGCCCATTTCTCGTTCTTTGGACTCGCTGTCTATTAGGCATTTGGTATCGTTATTTGAGTTTCGTTTCATCCCCTCTTTTGCTCTGCACTCTCCCTTAAATTCAAAAATGAAGCCTACCTGATTACAATCTCATAGGGTTGATATTCGATTATCGATGCGACAATGTAAACTTTACCACCCCTGCTTTTTTTTCCCATTATCGTTTCTTAGCCAAGTATTTTTATGTTACTACCAGTGTTTTTTTCACTTGTGGATGCTGATGTGGAGTTTGATGGAAGAGGCGTGGTAGTGGGAGAAAAAAAAAATCATTTTTCATTTGCTACTGTCGCTGCCGTCAATTTTGAACTTGGAGATAGCAACAGCCAGCAACCACGTTGTACAACTTGTCGAATTTTTCTTCTATTTTCTTTCCTCCCCCTTTTAGTTCTTCCTTTTCTTTTTTTCCTCCCTTTCAGTGAATGAATACGTATCAAAAGAGCTTTATTCAATTTCCAGTTTCACAATTTTACCGTTTATAAATTTCATTTTTTTATCACTTTTCAATCCACCAACTCCGACGCGTTGAACAAATAGTAATCTTATTTGAAATCGAATTATCATCACTTACAATCACTCAACTAGAATGTAGTCACGACACTTACAATCATTTCCAAATATAAATTATTTGTATATAAAATCAATGAGCACATAAAGAAATCAATTTAATCATTTGATTAATATATATTCATTCGGTCAAAGATAAATTATAAATTCATGTAGTTTTTCAATCCAATGATATCTTTGTTTTACAAGGGCAGATCAATAAGTCCGTGACTTTTTGAATGAAACACAGGTTTTTGGATAAAAATTATTTTATTTTTCAACATAGTCTTCTTTGAGTTCTATACACTACGTCCAAAGTTTCTCCAATTTTTTTATCTCTCCCAAAATATAAGATTTGTCGAGGACGTCAAAATAGATTTATTTGTGAGATGATTTCATCGATGGAGTCCAATCTCTTCCCGCCGAGCCGTTTCTTCAGAAATCGGGGCTAAATCCGGAGAATAGGGCGGATGAGGAAGCAATTCGTAAGCCAATTCATGGAAATTTCATGGAAATTCAATTTTTCCATTTTCTTTTCCAATCACGAGGTAATCTGCTATTAATGGATCTCAAATAAAAACTAAAAGACCCAGCTGGTTTAAATTTCGACAGGAGTCAGCTGATAATTGCCTGCTGACAGGAGCAGTGTTGACATTTCATTTAAGAGTCGGGAAATTCAAAAAGTCACGGACTTATTGACCTGCCCTCGTATATATAACTTATGTATTCTTCAAAAATATTAATATTTTTTACTTTTATTGAAATATAAGCTCTTTCAGTAATATAAAGATCTCTCTCTCACTCATTCTATATATCCATATATATATATCTACCTAACTAAATATATATATATATATATATATGTAAAATTTCTTGATTTGACAATGATAACACGATTATATAATTTATTCAAGAATAGATCATTTGAAATAATTTAATAAAATTAATATATCATATTTATTAAATATTTTAATAAGGATATAATATTAGTAATGTTTTTCATTAGATTTAAAGATTGGATAGACAGCTCTAGTTGAAACATTGTATCGATTTCGAAATTTAACGTGAAAATTTTTTTTATAATCCTCAATTTATAAAAGAAACTGAAAATAAATTGACCAGGTCCGAACCGACCGACGGTTTGAAGTAAATTAATTTCCAGGTACAGAAACAATTTCAAATAATTTTAATATATCTATTAATGTAATAAAAAACAAAAGGCATATAACATAAATATTTTTAATTTTATTTTATTTATAATATATATGTAAGACCAGACTGTGACGTCATGAATGGCTGGATGACGTCATATAATTTTAAATCAAGAAAAAACTAATAAATATGATTTTCCCGAGAATAAAACCAATACAAAGTGTATGATTCGTGGTGATATATAAAAAAATCTCCTTTGGTGTGAAAATAACCCTTTCCTTCCTATCGTCGATCGCTAATACTACCACTTCCGGTTTCCGGAATTGCACCAAAAGTTGATCAATTCATCCCAGTGATGCATTAAGTAAATATACCAAATTTCATCAAAATCGGTTGAGCCGTTCAGGCTGTACACATCTATACGGACGGACAGACGGACAGACGGACGGACAGACATCATGCTAAAAATACTTTTTTCTGTTAAGAAAATGCATGATTCGTGGAGATATGTAAAAATCTCCACATGTGAAATTTGGTGTGAAAACAATACCTCCCTTACTAACGTCGGTCGGTAAAAAAATAATAATCAAATAAATAGATTAAATGTAAGTTATTAAAAATACTAGGTTTAAGTTTCGATATAAATTTTATTAAATTTTATGATCATATCAACACCATCAGAAGCTTGTATTTTACTGTAGCAGAATTATACTACTGATGACCATAAAGTTTAATAAAATTTATATTGAAACTTAAACCTAGTCATTTTATTAACTCACCTTTAACCTATTGATTTGATTATTAATTTTTACTATCTCGCCAGAGATAGTATTGCGATCATGAAAATTTTCTATATCGAGATTTTGATGTTTTTATACATTTTGATGATCCTTGAGTCATTTTCACTAAAGTTGAGAGACTC
Source organism: Labia minor (assembly GCA_963082975.1). Lineage (NCBI taxonomy): Eukaryota > Metazoa > Arthropoda > Insecta > Dermaptera > Spongiphoridae > Labia > Labia minor. The sequence goes on along the minus strand of OY720348.1, from coordinate 33,734,061 downwards.
TAAACTAACCGTAAAAATAAAGATATATGTTTAATAGTTTTTCACAAAATTAAAAATTGTATATAACTACTATATATAGAATTTCAGTTTGATTGAATCGCTGAAAGTACCTGAATTAATATTTTAATTTTTTTAACACGTTGACTGCCTATCACGCGCCAGCACGTGACGTGGTGTCATCAACAAAGTACCAACCTATTAACTTTTTAAATTTTTAAATTTTAACTTAAAAATGAAGGTGTAGGTTTTAAATTTAAATTTCATATATGTTAATTGATTAATTTAATTAAATAATACTATACTGTAAATTTAATTTTTTAAATTAATTAATTATAATTTAAAAATTATATTCAATTCAATTATACTTATAATTTATAATTTAATTAATTAAATTTAATTTAAATATAATATATGTTAATTAGACACTCCAGATTTTTTTTCAGTTTCTTTTATAAATTGAAGGTTATTAAACAATTTTTACAGGTCGAATTTTCAAGCAATGTTTCTCTTTAAGGCTTTGATTTAAAAAAAAGAGAATGTATTTAAATGACAAATACATCAACCATCAGACAATTATGTGGTATAAATGTATCTTTACTTCCATCCATTAGTTATCCACCTAATATGATTTATTGAAGGATTAAGCGATTAAAACATACTCTATGCATCGTCTGCTGTTATTTTTTAAGAGGGAAATAAACTATTTATAATATCTCAAATTAAACTTTTTTTTTATTATTATATATTACTATATTTTTATGAATGTCATAATAGAGGTTATAAATAATCCATATTTTATTCAAGCGGTTATCTAATTTAATTGTAAAATTTATATTATATATTAATATAATACGAGTATAAAAGAATCTTTTAAAAGAACGTCTATTGAAGATGTTTTCGAATAATATGAAACATATTCATTGTTAACTGGTTGCCTTAGAGATAGCAACGAGGCGATCAAATAATTCGAGCATGGATAACTTCCTGTTCCAATTGGTAATGGCCTAAAGATGAGATGATCATTCAAAAGCAGAATCCAACTTCGTTCATTTAATAAAACCTATTGTAGACGTTTCCTTTACCTGAGTTGATCTCAAAGCCCCGAGTAGAAATTCAAATTCAATTAGCTTTTGTTCCATGATGTAATTGTTATATGTTATTAATTCTGTAATGTATATACCTTATGAGAGAGACAGACTTATTACATCTTTAATTAAAATAAAATCATCTTGTTTGAAAAATTATATTCTCCAAATTGTGTTAATATACAACAAAAAATCTTAATTTTTTTAGTATTACTTTGCTTACATAATAAAATTTATTATATGAACTTGTATAAGTTAAAATAAGCTGGAGTGTCTCCATTAAATTAAATTTAATTAATTATAAATTATAAATTAAATTTAATTAATTATAAATTATAAATTAAATTTAATTAATTATAAATTATAAATTAATTTAATTAATTATAAATTATAAATTAAATTTAATTAATTATAAATTATAAATTAAATTTAATTAATTATAAATTATAAATTAAATTTAATTAATTATAAATTATAAATTAAATTTAATTAATTATAAATTATAAATTAAATTTAATTAATTATAAATTATAAATTAAATTTAATTAATTAATAATTATAAATTAAAATTAATAAATAATATTTATTAACCCAACGCATGTTTGGCTATTTGGTGATGGCACCACGTCACGTGTTGGCGCGTGAGATTTGCAGTGTTAAAAAATTAATTCTGTTACTTTCAGCGATTCAATCAAGCTGAAATTCTATATATAGCAGTTTTATACAATTCTTAATCATGTGAAAAAGTATCAAACATATATCTTTATTTTTACGTGCACTTTAGAGGAATATAAATGAAAACGTTGAAGGTAATGACCCTCTTCCGGTGGAGCTACAATTCTCAAAAGTTAATAGAAAACTACAAATTTTGAATAATGCCCGTGTACCAAATTTCATTATTCTAGCTCAAATCGTTTTTGCGTAATCTTGTCTACATACACACACACACACACATAGACATTTTTGTCAACCTTAGTGAAAATGATTCAAGAACCTTCAAAACGTATAAAAACATCAAAATCTCAATATCGAAAATTTTCGTGATCGCAATACTATCTCTAGCGAGATAGTAGAAAATAATTTAAGAGTTGGAAAGAGATAGAAGAAGGCTTAAAAGATTAAGATTTCTTAAAAACTATAAAAAATAAGCTGGAGTATCTCCACTCGACTATCTCGCAATTTGAATTGGATTAAATAACAACTATTATATTTAAATTAAATTTAATTAATTAAATTATTAAGTAAAATTAAGATATAATATTCTTTAAACCAGCGCTACAGTAAAATACAAGCTTCTGATGGTGTTGATATGATCATAAAATTTAATAAAATTTATATCGAAACTTAAACCTAGTATTTTTAATAACTTACATTTAATCTATTTATTTGATTATTATTTTTTTACCGACCGACGTTAGTAAGGGAGGTATTGTTTTCACACCAAATTTCACATGTGGAGATTTTTACATATCTCCACGAATCATGCATTTTCTAAACAGAAAAAAGTATTTTTAGCATGATGTCTGTCCGTCCGTCCGTATAGATGTGTACAGCCTGAACGGCTCAACCGATTTTGATGAAATTTGGTATATTTACTTAATGCATCAGTGGGATGAATTGATCAACTTTTGGTGCAATTCCGGAAACCGGAAGTGGTAGTATTAGCGATCGACGATAGGAAGGAAAGGGTTATTTTCACACCAAAGGAGATTTGTTTATATATCACCACGAATCATGCACTTTGTATTGGTTTTATCCTCGAGAAAAATCATATTAGTTTTTTCTTGATTTAAAATTATATGACGTCATCCAGCCATTCATGACGTCACAGCCTGGTCTTGCATATATATTATAAATAAAATAAAATTAAAAATGTTTATATTTATTATTTATGTATCCATATCTGTTTTTTATTACATTAATAGATATATTAAAATTATTTGAAATTGTTTCTGTAGCTGGAAATTAATTTATTTCAAACAGTCGGTCGGTTCGGACCTGCCACAGGTCAACTTATTTTGCATTGACACCAATTGGTAAAAGCCTCTAGACTGAGCTAGCTTCATTTAATTTCTATTTTTCCTAATTCCTTTATATATATATTTATACGAGGGTGAACTGAAAAGTTTCCGACCTTTCCAAGAAAAAAGCTGAACGTGTGCGAAATATTTTTCAAAACCATTGGAATATGGAAAGCTGTGTGCAACGTGGGTGCCACATTTCCTAACGTTAGACCAAAAATTTCTAACGACAATTTGGCGCTGTAGGCGTAATCCAAACGAATTTTTGCGTCGATTCATAACTGTTGATGAGACTTAAATTAAATTAAATCAAATTTAATTAATTAATTAAATTAATTAAATTAATTAGAACACCGTTATGAGAAATGTATCAGTGTTGATGGAGATTATGTTGAAAAATATAGCAAAAAAAAAAATTTAATAACATCGATTTTCTTGTGGTCAGGTCGGAAACTTTTCAGACCACCATCGTATATATATATATATATATATATATATATTAATATTATTTGTCTACTAAGCTCTTGCCCTTTCGTTTACCAATTGTATGCTTCGTAAATAAACTTCTCAATAAATTAGTTATTCTTTACCTTTATACATCTTCAATTAATGGTTAGAATCATAAAATCAAAGAGATTAAGATGGGTGATAGATGGCCCTTGAAATGATGATGAAAAACTAGTGAAACAATAACAAAAAAAAAAAGGTTTTTTTCAGGGAAACCAATTGGTAAAAGATCGATGATAATTAAATTAAAATGATTGTTTATATTTTCGGAGACTAGAATCTATTTTATTATAATTTTTCATTTAGTGTTTATAATAAATTGTTGTTGAATTCCAACCCTCAATCATAATCGATTTGCTTTTAAAAAGATAGGCGGAATAGTAAACGTCAATCCTTGGAACTTGGAGTTGACGATTGGCAACTGCTCACTCTCCCTTGAGTTCAGCTTCTCTTCTCAAACTATGCCTTGAGTGAGTGATTGATTCTGTCAAAGATCATATTAAAAATCTTACCCGCTCCATTTGAGAACAAAACCCCCTCCCATGCATTGGTTGAAGTTCTATTTGTATGGGGAGTGAATGCGTGTCGCTCTTTAAAGTACTAATATAATACCACCGCTCTTACCCCTTCTTCACTCTATACATTCTATTATAATCGATTTGCTTTTTTCAGTTTTTATAATTTTTTTTTCCATTTTATTGCCAGAATAAACTAATAAGCACCTAATTTTAATCTTTAATTGCGATTAATTACTATCTCACAAAAGATAGTATTGCGATTACGAAAATTTTTGATGTCGAGATTTTGATGTTTTTATACGTTTTGAAGGTCCTGAGTCATTTTCACTAAGGTTGAGAAAAATGTGTTTGTGTGTGTGTGTGTGTGTGTGTATGTAGACAAAATTACGCAAAAACGGTGTGAGCTAGAATAATGAAATTTGGTACACGGGAATTATTCAAAATTCGTGGTTTTCTATCAACTTTTGAGAAATGTAGCTCATCCGGAAGAGAGTCATTACCTACCACGTTTTCATTTTTTTTCCTCTAAACTGACCGTAAAAATAAAGAGTGACGTGGTGCCATCAACAAAGAGCCAAACACGCGCTGGTTTAATAAATATTATTTATTAATTTTAATTTATAATTTAATTAATTAATCCAATTTAAATTTGCCAGATAGTCGAGTAGAGACACTCAAGATTTTTTTTATTTCCGAGTAAAACAAGAAGGAATGAAAAGACAAAGCAAAATATTGGTTATTTATCAAAAATCTATTTAAATGATATCATATTATTTAAAATTTAGTGATTCATTTGGGATTTTATAATAGAAAATATAAATAAATTTAATTTAAATAAAATTTCATGTTATTGAAAATAAAAGAGGAATTATTTAATAAATAAATTAATAGAGAGAGAGAGAGAGAGAAGAGAGAAAGAGATAAATATTTATTAAAAGTTAAACTAATATTTGAATCTTTTGAGAGTGGAATTTTCTAATAAGTTACTTTGTGTTTCGTTATTAATTTAAATTGAAGTGAATTAATTTGGTTTTTGAATTTCATCATATTCTAGTAATAATATATATATATTTATAATATAATGAATTGTTTATTTTTTAATTTCTTTTTACTACATTTATAAACTTTTAAATATTTTAAATTTATTTTGATATAAAATGTACAAAATTCAAATATATTTATTATTAAAAATTTAGAATATATTTCTCTTGAATAATAAAAGAAAATCTCTAAATTTCGATTCTTGAAAACCTACAATAAAATTTTATCGCATAATCATTATATTTATATAGCCGACCTATGCAGGTCTTTCCATCTACTGGGAAGGCTACCTGGATGCCCTAAACGTATTTTTTTAACAGTATCATGTACTCCTCTTCTCAGTTGATTAACATGATAAACTGATTCGTGTCTTTTTATATTTTCATTTTATTTTTAAATTATATTATTTTCTTTTAAGCACACACACACACACAAAGATCATTGAAATTAACAATTGATATGAATAGATATATTGGGATTTTCACATAATTAAATAAAAATATTTATCTTACTTTTATTCACCTTTGTATATTACAATATTTATTTCATCATTTATTTTGGTCCTTTTTCATTTTAGATTAAAAATAATATAATTCTGATGATTTAAATAGATATAATAATATGTAGGTCTCAAATAGATGGTTATATTTTACCATACTGACCTAAATCCTTCTAAGTTCAATTGTAAACTTTCCAAGGGGGTAATATGTAATTTCAACCTACTACCAACTACAAAGCATTATATAACTGGGTTCTCTTCGAATATGTATTGAAATTCATTGTCTTCAAAATTTTTTGATCTTCCAGGCTGTTTGTTCTTTGTCATTAACTACAAAATCACCACTTTTAAATCGTTGCAACCTATATCGACAATTGGGATATGACGGAGCAGCATCACCATAAGTTTCTAAAAGTGTTTGATGGGCTTTGGTAACAGATTTCTTCAATCAAACAACAATTGTAATGAATTTCAAAAATTTAATTTTGAGAGTTCCATAATTAGCGTCTATATAACTTCAATCAGAAATTTAACAAATCTCTCTTTTACATCTTAATTAAAGAAATAGTTTATATATATATATATTTCTTATTTATTACGCATTCAGTATTTCTCAATTAATATAAAATTGATTCTATTATGATTTTAGCTTTTAATTAAACTAAAAAATGTATTTTATTTAATATTATTCATAAACCTCTTTTATCTGTAATTATTATAACTATTTTAAAATTAATTAAATTAAATAAAAACGAAAATGATAATTAAATATTTTTTTAACTTAAATTTTTTTTTTGTGTTTTTCTTCTAATTTTCTTCTTAAGAATATGCACTCTGTTATTGATAGACGAGTATATATATATATATATATATATATATAATTGATTATTTGATTAACTATATTGTAGTTCTTCTAGAGTCAGTCAATATTTGAAATTAATAAAAAATATTCATAACGAAATCTTTTCAATTTCAATTTATAAATCAATTTGTATAATTAATTATGCGTTAAACAATTGCTATCATTTAAAATCAATAATCAAAAATAAAATAAAACAAATTTAGAGAAATTATTAAGGAAGGTTTCCTATTGCCAAATTGAATGGCTTGATACTTCCATACGTCTGTCGCTTGGCAATGGATTGGGATTGTAGAGCTCTCTGAGATCCCCAACTATGGGAAATTAATATGTCCCTGGGATTGGGTCGGTAATAAATCAAAGCCCTCTACCAAGTGGCTGCTCCATTGTATACGTATGGAGGTGACCATGGCTATGTGTCCGACGTTTTCTCCCCACCGACAGACTAATGCGCTACAATTTGTCCCTTTTTAAAAGTCCCGAGAGAATACAGATCCGATTCGTATACTTTAGATTATTCAGGACTGAATTTTAAATGATTTACATTAGAAAATGTTATAAAAGATAAATTGATCATAGGGACAAAATTATGAGAAAATAAACCAAAAAGTAACAGGATCTATTAAAATAAAATCATAGTTTTTTTGTAAATACTTATATACAACCAAATTTTATTATTATTTTGTAAAAGATTTTATAAAATTTAATTTTTATAAGCAAATATCATATATATATTGTAATGATATTCCAAAAACATCATTAATCCGTTAAAAATAAAATTTATTTTTTTAAATATAAATTTATTTTCATTGGAAGAGATTATTGTAAGACGTTTCCCATGAAGAGACGAGTTGTTGAAAATTTTCGATGTTGAGATTTTGATGTTTTTATACGTTTTGAAGGTTCCTGAATCATTTTCACTAAGGTTGAGAAAAATGTCTGTGTGTGTGTGTGTATGTGTGTATATGTGTGTGTGTGTGTGTATGTATGTAACCAAGATTACGCAAAAACGGTTTGAGCTAGAATGATGAAATTTGGTACATGAGCATTATTCAAAATTCGTAGTTTTCTATCAACTTTTGAGAAATGTAGCTCAACCTGAAGAGGGTCATTTCCTACAACGTTTTGATTTTTTTTTCTCTAAAGTGACCGTAAAAATAAAGATATATGTTTGATAATTTTTCACATGATTAATAATTGTATAAACCTGAAATTACCAGATTTAATTTTTTAACACTGCAAATCTCACGCGCCAACACGTGACGTGGTGCCATCAACAAAAAGCCAAACATGCACTGGTTTGATATTTATTATTTATAATTTAATTTAAATATAATATATTATGTTATTTAATCCAATTCAAATTGCGAGATAGTCGAGTGGAGACACTCCAGCTATGTATATAATTTTATTAAAAATATCAAAAAAAATTACTGTATATAATTTTATAATTTAAAATCTTTAAATCTAAGCCTCTAAAGGTTTTAAAAAATGTATATTTAAATATCAAATATAATAAATCTTATTATAAATTTTATTCTTAATGATAAATTTAATATTTTTTCTGTTTTTTTGTAGTCCAGATCTCCAGGTCAGTTCACGCCGATTCAAAGTCTACCCTTTTCCATTACATATAGGAGACCAACCCTTCTTTTTCTTAGATTTTGCCCTGCCAAATCCATCCATATACAAAAAAATCATTACAATCTATATTAATCTTGTTATTGGATTCGTTGTTTCCTTATGAATGTTTGAGCTATATTACACCCACCTTTTTCTTTTCAGTCGCCCTATTCGACCTGAATCACCTGTCTAGGGAGATCCATCTGTGATGGAAGACCTTATTCGCCTAAACTTCTCAGTCTCTTATCTCGGGATTATGCACGTGGGCCAGATTTAAAGCCTACCTCGACTCTTGATGCGTTTGTCTCTCCCTTTTGGCCAAGCGAGGGTTTCTATGGGATGAGTACCACGGGGTGGTAGACAGCAAGACACATGGCGCCCTTGCAACAAGATTGCATCTCTTTACTGTTTAGGGAGGCTGATGGTCCATACAAAATGTCCTCCAGATCCGCACATTTGAAAAGTCAACAAGACGCATTTCGAATCGTTAATGCCTCTTCCCTAACGATATTAAATCGTCTTCATTACCTAATTTTTGTTTTATACCTTTATGCAAAATAAGGGCAAGTGAAACAATACATATTAAGAGGAGGGACATGTTTAGCTTGAATTATAGGTAGTATCATATAATAGTAGTATATATATAAGCAATAAATGATTATTTTTTCTTGATTCCTGTCTTACTAACAAAGTCCAAAAATATGCTTTGAGGAAAAAGAACAAACCAATTTCAAAATAAATCCGATCAATTAGTCTATAATTAATATAAAACGGCGGTTAAATCCGTTCTCGCATCCAATTAACAACACTTCCTTGTTCCGTTATATTGGTTTCCGGCCCAGGTGTAGATACTTTTTCCAAGCAAAAATTTCTTTCAATTCAAGACTATTTCGGAACTATGCTCCATGGACAAATGGGCACAAGTTGCTTGATTAGCTAGACTTGGTCAACTTCTTGTCTGGTAAATCGCAACTGCCTTAAGCACTCATCCGTACCTCCTCCTTTATTTATCTATTATTATTAAAATATATTTTATTTAAAATCTACTTGATGAAATTTTATAAATATTCATTTCTGTTCTATATATATATATATATATATATATATATATATATATATATTGATTTAAAATATTTAATCTAATATAAAATTTCATTAAGTTATTAATTATAATAGAACTGTGAATATTTTTTTTACTAAATTTGATTAATTCTATTAATGTAGTAAAAATTCTAATTTAATTCAACAAATATCTTACCTGAAATTTTTCTTTTTAACAATTTTCAATTTATAAATGCAACTAAAAATTGATAATAAATTCAAGAGCTTAAAGGTATAATATTAAAAACATGCGGCTTTAAGTTTCAAAATAAATTTTTATTAAACTTTATTATCATTTCGACAGTTACATATAATCATTAGAAATATATACTATACTATAGTAGAATGGTACAAACTATAGTAACTTCTATACTATAGAAGTGTAAAAAAACTTCTGATGATGTGAAATGATAATAAAAATTTATTTTGAAACTTAAAACCGCCTTTTTTTTATAATATATCTTTAACCTCTTGAATTTATTATTAATTTTTAGTTGTATTTATTAATTGAAAATTGTTAAAATAAATGTACACAGGTTAAATTTCCAAAAAGATACAATATTTCAACAAGAGCTGTCAGTTCAATCTTTAAATCTATTTAAATATTCTACTTAAAAAATTTAGGAACAATTAATAAACTAAAAAAAAAAAAAATTAAAATTCTCTTTAAATTTTTTCCAAATATATTTTAATGTTCTTGTTCAATTTCGATTTGAAATTTGTTCGGTCGTTGTTAAACCTAAAAGGGCTAGGCGGGAGCAGGTGTCACGACCGGAAATTTCGGGTCGTGATTTTTCGGTCAAAAGTTAAGCAGGTGTAGCCAAAGGGAGCAGAATTGACACGATGTCCCACCACACTCCCATTCAATTCTAAGGATAGTTACGAGATTCATTGATCCGTTTATCCATTGTATGACACATCTGCCCAACTTGCTTCTTCCTCAATTCATTTCACTTTCACTGGCTCTTCACTTTTTAATTAAAAACGCAATTCAAAACGAATAAATGCCAGTTCAAGATAAATAATCATTGAATTGCATATTCTAAAACAAATCAACATTCTTAATTGATTAATAAAATAATAAGATATAACATAAAATTAAAAGAATGAAAAGAGAACAGATAAATAATTTTTTTTTTCATTTACTCAATTAGAATTTTGAAAATAATTGAACATAAATTATTATAATAGTTTCTTTACAATACTTAAATTCAATAGTAATTTTCCTCAATTTTAATTTGTCTTATATAATATTATCTATAAAAATTAATATAAATATTTAAAATAAATAGTATTATAGAAAAAAACTGATATTAATCTTATCTTATCTTATTATACTAGCAAAAATTGTATATACATATATATATATATATATATATATATATATGTGTATATTGTCGATTAATTTAAAGAGGCAAATATGAATTTTACAATAATTTAAAAACTAATTGGATTAGTAAATTTTTATTACACTAAATAAGTAGAACACTAAATAAAATTCAATTTCATACTTAATAAATATTTTTTAAAGGGCCAAAGAGCCACATGCGGCTCTGGAGCCGCACTTTGCCTACCACTGGGTTATACAAATGGTTAATATTTTCTAAAAATATTTAATAGGTTGATCAATAATAATATACCTTTAACCTCTTGAATTTATTATTAATTTTTAGTTGTATTTATTAATTGAAAATTGTTAAAATAAATGTACAGGTTAAATTTCCAAAAAGATACAATATTTCAACAAGAGCTGTTAGTTAAATCTTTAAATCTATTTAAATATTCTACTTCAAAATTAGTCGCTCTTAGGATCTTTTTGAAATTCACATCTGTATTGGTTTCAACTTGGAGGAAAATCATCTTCATTAGTTTTTTCTTAATTTAAATTTATATATGGATGACGTCACAAATGACATCTACCTATATTGAAATTTCTCTTGCCAATTTTTTTTTAATTGATATTGTTTTTAATTGATATTGTATTAATATTTTTTTATATATAGAAAGGGATTTAATGATTTTCTAAGAATAATATTATATATACATTAGCTGCTCTTCACACCTAGACGGGGGCTCCGCCCCCTGTACTCCCGAGTGATACATAGTATTTGGTTGAAAGTAGTAAAAGGTTTTCATCCATTTTGTTTCAATCAGTATATTACATAAAACATTCATTTCTTTTTGTTTTCTTATTTAAAATATATTTTAATTTAATCAGTAAATTAATTATATATATTATTATTGTATATGGTATATATATATATGTATGTGGCTCAAAGATACTCGAAAGTTCTTGGCCGCAACAACCACATTTCTCCAAGTGTCCCTATCCTGAGCCCTTGTCCCATCTCTCTTACGTCCCTTCCTACGCGTCTTCCAAGCGGACGTTTTCCAATCGGTCTCCGCACCAATATCTTTTTCCTCTCCCATTCTAGCCACGTCCCCTGCCTATCGCAGCTTTTTCGCTTTTATAACCCTAACTATTTCTGAAGATGCATAGAGGTCATGCAATTCCTCATGCAGTCTCCGCCATTCCCCGTTGTCCTTATCTTTCTTTGGCCAATAAATGCTGGGAAGAATCCTATTCTCAAATACTCTGAATCTACTCTCATCTCCCAGGGTCATAGACCATGCCTCCCACCCATATAATACAACAGACAAAATAATTGTTTTATAAGTTTTAATTTTGATTCCCTTTGATAATAATTTTGATGAGATAATCCTCTTTACTGCATGATAACAGGCGTTTCCTGATTGCAACCTCGATTTAAATTCTTCTCAAATATTATTATCCTTCGTGATTACATTCAATTTTTCTACATATTCAAATTCTACATTTTGTATATTAAGATCTTGTGTATGCTAATACTGTTCCTCTTTGTTACTAAATATTTTTTCCTATCACTATTAATTTCAAACATCATTTCTTTTCCTACTTCCATTAATTTTTCCTCGCTCTCTGTAATTGCAATTGCCGAATCTCCTATTATATTTAAGTCGTCTGGGTAACCTAATATTTTACAATTGATTTCCGCATCTTATTCTTTCTTTACTACCTTCAAGACAAATTTGAAGATCAAAATTTGAAAAAGTTTATCCGGATCTATTGAGTTTTACTAAAGTCTACAAATAATTAGCGAACAGAAATATTGAATTCGCGATTTTTTTCTAATATCTGTCATAATGAAAATATCTTAATTAATGTTGATCGATTTGGCCTGAACCCGCAATGATATCTCCTAATATTTCCTCCGCCTATGCTTCGTAAGTATTGTATATGTGTAAAATATTTATATTTACCTCTACCTACTTATATCACCCTCTAGCGGACATCTAATTACTCATTTATTATTTATCTATTTATATGTGTTATCGACATCTAATTTACTCATTTTATTATTTATCCATTTATATGTATTTTATTTATTTATAACTTGTAAAATAATTTAAAAGAAATAAACTTGAAAATTAATTATTCCTTTTTGGATATAATAAATTCTGTTGTTATTATTTTACATATGTTATAATAGAGAAATAGAGTATAATATTTCTTGATCATTTCATTTTGATATTTTATTTTCATTGCTTGATTTTTATTGAATATTTTTAATTATAATGAAATTTGAGAAAATGCAAAGTTAGAGACTTGAGACAATTTATAAAAATTAACGGAATAAAACTATAGATAAATTTACAATTCATTGATAGAATTCATTTAAATTAATTGATTTATTTGTTTTTTTATTATTATGTTCATTTATTAATTTTTTTAGAGATGATAGTTAATTTTCTCCCTTAAAAGAAACTTACCTAATTCTGTGGTGCTAGGAGATTTGAAAATGATTAGTCGCAACATGAAGATTTCGCTTACAGTTTCTGTCATGTCCGACCTCCATCCAACAGTTATTTTCTCTCAAGTTTCTTGCTTCTCTTAATCATGTGATCTATATATATAATTTTTTTAAATCATTTTCAAATAGAAAAGAAGAAATATTCAAATATATATAAAGAATAAATAAAAATAAAGTTAAATATGATACAAATATTTTATTAAATTAATTAAAATGATAACTTTTAGAGTAAATTATTTAATTGAAATGATATTTGAATATTAGAATTTAAAATAAAAAGTTAAATATTATAATAATTCTTTGATTGGGAATCGCTAGAGAAATTTATATTCGTTGTGTTATATGATTCCGCCACTGACCCAGTGGGCCACGCCAGGCTCTTGAATGAACAACAAGGAGAATTATATAAACTTTAAATAAGTTGACCTGTGGCCAGGCGCAGAACCGACTCACGGTTTGAAATAAAACAATTTCAAATAATTTAAATGTATCTATAACGCAATAAAAAAAAGATATGGATATAACATTTTTAATTTTATTATATTTAAAAATATAAGTAGAAGCTGGCTGTGACATCATGAAGAGCTGGGTGACGTCATATAATTTTAAATTAAGAAAAAACTAATGAAGATGATTTTCCCGAGGATAAAACCAATACAAAGTGCGTGATTCGTGGAGATATGTAAAAAATCTTATGTGAAATTTGGTGTGAAAATAACCCTTCCCTTATATTACTCTAGAGGTATATAAGAATATTGTGATGTAATTTCATAGAAATTGGTTCAGCCCATTCTGAGTCTATAAAATAGTTTTTTTCCGGACAGACAGACATGAAAAATTCTAAAGTCACTTTTGGATTCTAGAGGTCATGAAACGCGAAGATATGCAAAAAATTTTAAATTCTGAGCAATGTGCAGACAAAAACCTTTTTTTATATATATAGATTTATATTAAAGAATGTTAATTGTTCGATTATTGAATATCCAAAAGGGGGAATGTATTGTCTATTTCATTTATTATTGTCGATAATGTCTAATGGCATCCCCTATATTCAGTATCATGCGATTTGGTATAGAACTACTCATAAGAGTGTAGTAGAGCTTGTAGCCCTCGTTCTGCAAGGGTTGCTTCTTTGTCTTTATAATCCCCAAATACCCCATTGAGCCATGTTCACTTTTAATAAAATGAATAATATTTAATCTTCGATAGTGGCACCCAAACAATTCAATTATTTAGCGTCAAAAAATTGTTCTGCATCAAGTGTTCGATTGATGATTTTACTACTTCATCGTGGGAGAGACTACAAAACGAGATCAAAATAAAAAATAAAACTGCGGCTCGATGCACTCAAACGAATCTCAAAACCGGTAAATCATATATTGTAGATCCCATGGGCAACAATTTACGCCTTTTGTTCCCCAAAAGAGACATCGAACTATGTCAAAGAGTCATCACTTGGATGAAGGCGTTAACGGTTTTGGTCATAGGCGAATAAGCGTGAAATCCATTAAAAACAAAAAAGAGTTTATTGAAAGCACAATAACTACATTATAATTAAATCCTCACGAAAAATTAAATCTTTCTATTTCTCCCTCTCTTTCTCTCTCTCTCCCCCCTATATATATATATATATATATATATATTGCCAAATTATTAAAAATATCACTTAGTGGTTTTGAATTATATATTCTTTTTTAAAAACAACTCTCTAAAGATAGATTAATTTTGTTTAATAATTTATAAAAGCAACACACTAATAGCTCATACAGGAAAACAACGCTCAATTTATTTTTCAAATAAAAGGCTTTCAAATCATAATTATTTATCAGGAAACCATTTATTTATTGTTATTATCATTAAATGAATTATTTTGTAAAATATTAAAACACTGATAATAATAATTAATTGATTCAGTAAAAAGAAATAATTTTATATTTTAGCTTTTTATATATAGAAAAGAATAAATTTGGAGAAATATATTAAAATATTATTAATAATAATTCTTCATATTTGTTCTTCTAAGTGGCAAGTATCTTTTTCACAAAGATTCATCATTATTACCGACCGACGATAGTATAGGAGGTATTGTTTTCACTCCAAATTTCACATGTGGAGATTTTTACATATCTCCACGAATCATGCATTTTCTTAATAGAAAAAAGTATTTTTAGTATGATGTCTGTCCGTCCGTCCGTCCGTATAGATGTGTACAGCCTGAACGGCTCAACCGATTTTGATGAAATTTGGTATATTTACTTATCCGGAAGTGGTAGTATTAGCGATCGACGATAGGAAGGGAAGGGTTATTTTCACACCAAATTTCACATGAGGAGATTTTTTACACATCACCACGAATCATGCACTTTGTATTGGTTTTATCCTCGAGAAAAATCATCTTTATTAGTTTTTTCTTAATTTAAAATTATATGACGTCATCCAACCATTCATGACGTCACAGCCTGGTCTTACATATATATTATAAATAAAATAAAATTAAAAATATTTATGTTATATGCCTCTCTGTTTTTTATTAAAATAATAGATATATTAAAATTATTTGAATTTGTTTCTGTAGCTTGGAATTAATTTATTTCAAACCGTCGGTCGGTTCGGACCTGGCCACAGGTCAACTTATTTCAATTATTTCCAATTTTACCATAACCATTATATTTTTTTTATTTATTATATAATCAGTTAAAACTTATAATTGTTTGCTAATTATTCTTTTTATTTTTTACTTTTGATATTACTTTTTGAAAATTGGTATTTTAGATATTTTTATATATGTATAGTGACGGAAGAAAGAGAACACCAGTCTAGATAGCGCATCGCCTTTCTCAAAAGCATTTATATATTAATTAAAATTAAAGAAATTATTTAATCATTGGTATTAAATAACCATAAAAACATCAAACTGGTTCAACTCTATCATTTAAAATTAAATTCGTATTAAAATTACTTTCCTAAATTTTGATTAACTTATGAATGCTGTTGAGAAAGGCGCTGCGCTAAGCAGGCGTTATCTTTTTTCCGTCACTGTATATACATACATACTTAAAAAAAAACATCTTCTTTTGTACATCCTACTCAAGGACAACGCCTATCAAATCAATTATATCAATTAGGTGTCTTATGATCAGTAGAACGGGTCCTATCAACCTTTACCTTGATTTCCGTGATCAGAGGTGCTGTTTTTTATTAACTAACTTCCCAATGTTGATCCCGGAGGCTGGGTTGGCTCCGTCCTTTAGACCCCCGCTAGAGAAATTCCCTTTCCAGGCCCGGGACTTGAACCCGGGACCACGAGATTGTGAGCCAGCTAGGCTAACCTCTCACCCTGTAATTAATTTTTAGCATTAAATTCATATAAAAATATTAAAATTTATTTAATTTACAATTAATTTCTTGAGTGAGAGAGTTAGTTATACCTCTGGAATGGGCCACTTTGGGTTTTATTTTATTTAAAAAGTGTATATATAATTTATTAATGTTATATATACCTATATATATATATATTTTAGTTTTAGTTTTTTCATACCATTTTAACTTTTCAACTAATTATTATTTTTATTATTATTATTTATCCATTGTTCTATTGTCCTTACTGTTCTGCTTCTATTTCTATAGTTTTTTTAATATGGTTTTATTATGGTCTATTTTGTAAAATTATATTATATTAATGCTGCTGACATTTTCGGGGGTCATCGATTATATTTCCCCATACGCATCTAAACAAATTTAATCTCATCCCTATATATGAAAATATAAACCACACGAGCAAATTCTAATTCATAATTTACCCACTTTTTAAAATGTTTTGTAGTTGTATAAATTGACGAAATACATTAAAAAAATTAGCTCGAGTGTCTTACTCGACTATCTCGCAATTTGAATTGGATTAAATAACATAATATATTATATTTAAATTAAATTTAATTAATTATAAATTATAAATTAAAATTAATAAATGAAATTTATTAAACCAGCGCATATCTGTTGATGGCACCGCTTCACGTGCTGGCGCGTGATTTGCAATGTTAAAAAATTATAATTCCGGTACTTTCATCGATTCAATCAAGCTGAAATTCTATATATATAGCAGTTTTATACAATTTTTAATCATGTGAAAAACTATCAAACATGTACATATCTTTATTTTTACAGTCACTTTAGAGGAAAATAAGCGGGAGTGTCCTCCCCTAGATTTTCCCGCATATAAATAGGTATAAAGAGTTGTGAATGAATATTTAGAATGTGTAAACTTGGTATTGATAAAGAGCCAGTTCGTATTAGTTTATTGGTGTCAAATTTGATATTTGGTAACATTTATCTTATATATATATATATATATAGAGAATAAAGTGCTACTTCCGGTTAACTGATATTTTAAATGTAAAAAAAACAGATATGGATATAATATAAATATTTTTAATTTTATTTTATTTATAATATATAAGGGCTGGCTGTGACGTCATGAAGTGCTGGGTGACGTCATATAATTTTAAATTAAGAAAAAACTAATGAAGATGATTTTTCTCGAGGATAAAACCAATACAAAGTGCATAACACGTGGAGATATGTCCTCACGTGAAATTTGATATGAAAATAACCCTTCACTTCCTCTCTTCGATCGGCAATACTAGCACTTCCGGTTTCCGGATTTGCACCAAAAGTTGATCAATTCATCCTACTGATGTATTAAGTAAATATACCAAATTTCATCAAAATCTGTTGAGCCGTTCAGGCTGTACACATCTATACGGACGGACGGACGGACGGACAGACATCATGCTAAAAATACTTTTTTCTGTTAAGAAAATGCATGATTCGTGGAGATATGTACCTAAAAATATCCATAGGTGAAATTTGGTGTGAAAACAATACCTCCCTTACTATCGTCGGTCGGTAAAAAAGAAACGCAACTTGTATAGGTAAAATGTCTCTTCCGGTAGTCAGATCATGATGAAATTTGGTATCTCAATTTTTTTCATATTTTTAAATCTATATACAAAATATGAAGCAAATATCTCGAAGCAAACAGGTACTTTACTTGAAAGGTAAACGCAACCAGTGTAGGTAAAGTACCACTTCCGGTTAACCGATTTTGACGAAATTTTGATAGAAATCTACAAACTGTGAATAATATCGGTGTACCAAATTTTGAAGTCCTAGCTTGATTAGTTTTTGAGTAAATTTGCTTACAGACATTACATACATACATACACACACACAGACATAATTCGAAAAATGGTATTTTCCGACTCAGGGAGGTCTAAAACGTCAAGATCTATCGAAATCTCGAAGTCGAAATTTTTGACGATTCCAATACTTCCCTTATACCAAGTATGCGGGAAAGTAAAAATGAAAACGTGGTAGGTAATGCCCCTTCTTGGTTGAGCTACATTTCTCAAAAGTTGATAGAAAACTACGAATTTTGAATAATGCCCGTATACCAAATTTCATTATTCTAGCTCACACCGTTTTTGCATAATCTTGTCTACATACACACATAAACACACACATGCACACACACAGTTGTGAATGTTTTAATAAAATATTTTATTTTTCACGATTTTATCTTTTTCATTTATAAAGTTATTAATTTAATAAATGCATAATTTTTATAAAAGTAAAATGAAAATTTTCATTTGAATTCTCTGCAAATGGAAATAAGATTTTAATCTGTGTCCTTTTATTTATTTAAATATTTGTTGTTATTGATATTTGTTTTTTCATATAATTATATAATAAGTTGACCTGTGGCCAGGTCCGAACCGACCAACGGTTTGAAGTAAATTAATTTCCAGCTACAGAAACAATTTCAAATAATTTTAATATATCTATTAATGTAATAAAAAACAGATATAAATATAACATAAATATTTTTAATTTTATTTTATTTATAATATATATGTAAGACCAGGCT
Source organism: Labia minor (assembly GCA_963082975.1). Taxonomy (NCBI): domain Eukaryota; kingdom Metazoa; phylum Arthropoda; class Insecta; order Dermaptera; family Spongiphoridae; genus Labia; species Labia minor. Next base: position 33,715,030 of record OY720348.1, on the reverse strand, counting down.
GTGACATCATGAATGGCTGGATGACGTCATATAATTTTAAATCAAGAAAAAACTAATAAATATGATTTTCTCGAGGATAAAACCAATACAAAGTGTATGAGATTTGTGGTGATATAAAAAAATCTCCTCATGTGAAATTTGGTGTGAAAATAACCCTTCCCTTCCTATCGTCGATCGCTAATACTACCACTTCCGGTTTCCGGATTTGCACCAAAAGTGGATCAATTCATCCCACTGATGCATTAAGTAAATATACCAAATTTCATCAAAATCCGTTGAGCCGTTCAGGCTGTACACATCTATACGGACGGACGGACTGACGGACAGACGGACAGACATCATGCTAAAAATACTTTTTTCTGTTAAGAAAATGGATGATTCGTGGAGATATGTAAAACTCTCCACATCTGAAATTTGGTGTGAAAACAATACCTCCCTTACTATCGTCGGTAGGTAAAAATTAAATGTAAAGTTTTATTTTTATTTATCTAATTTCCTTTTTTCTAAGTTATTATTATATTTAATTAAGTTTTTCAATTCAAAATAAAAATTTATTTCTCTCATTTCCAATTTTTAATTCGATGTATAAAAGATTATATAAGCTCTGCTTTTTCTCGGCTATAAAACAATAAAGCTAGCCAGGCGATTAATTAGAAAGGTAATGAGGTGATTATCATTCAGGATAGAGAAGACAATGATTGATCAGAAGAGGTATTAAAGGGAATAATTATTCATGATGATGGCTGAAGAGAGATAAATAATTTACTAAAATTTATAGGAGAATATATATTTATATTTATTTAAAATTATTTTGTTCGTCGAAATTTGTTTTTAAGAATAACATTTTTAAAAAATTTATAGTTAAAAAAAAAAAAATTAAAAAAATGTTTTTATTGAGGTTATTCATTTTAAAATTCCTTGTTTTGAAACGTAAAACGATAAATTGATGCTAGAGACTTTTATTTACTGTATTTGAGTAATATCAAATTTATATAACTAGCATACCGTCACTGTATTCTATCACATTTTTTGTGACGAACTATGCGTTGTTGTTTCTAAATAATGATAATCAAGTTTACAAATCAAGTATTATGTTTACACTTAATTAGTCATCAAATTAATAAATTAAATTTTAAAAATATAAAACTCTTCATAAAATAATTATTTTTGATTAAACACTCATTAAGTTTTAAAAATTTATATATATATATTATCTTTATGTACATTTCAGCTGTTACGCCATCATATCGGAAGTATTCTCAATACTTTGATGATGGTGTAACATAGAAGCGCATAAATCAATATGGTAAACTTTTACACTTATCTTTTTCTTTGTGTGCCGCCAAATTTTTAAACCGTTAAAAGTGTCCCGCGGTAAAATTAGCTGGAGTGTCTCCACTCGACTATCTCGCAATTTGAATTGGATTAAATAACATAATATATTATATTTAAATTAAATTTAATTAATTACAAATTATAAATAATAAATATTAAACCAGCGCATGTTTGGCTTTTAATTGAGGCACCATGGCACGTGTTGGCGCGTGAGATTTGCAGTGTTAAAAAATTAATTCTGGTACTTTCAGCAATTCAATCAAGCTGAAATTCTATATATAGCAGTTTTATACAATTATTAATCATGTGAAAAATTATCAAACATATATTTTTATTTTTACGGTCACTTTAGAGGAAAAAAATCAAAACGTTGTAGGTAATGACCCTCTTCCGGTTGAGCTACATTTCTCAAAAGTTGATAGAAAACTATGAATTTTGAATAATGTCCATGTACCAAATTTCATCATTCTAGCTCAAACCGTTTTTGCGTAATCTTGTCTATATACATACACACACACACACACATACACACACACACAGACATTTTTCTCAACCTTAGTGAAAATGATTCAGGAACCTTCAAAACGTATAAAAACATCAAAATCTCAACATCGAAAATTTTCATGATCGCAATACTATCTCTGGCGAGATAGTAAAAAAGGTTGATAATCACTGGGTTATGTATTATCATGTTATAATATTTAAGAGTTTTTATCGAGTGTTTTTTCCTATTTTTATATATTTCATTAGTTGCTAATTCCAGTTTGTATTAGTAAATCAATGTAAATCAGATCCACAGAGACTAATTACTAATCCTTGAGAATTAGGCTATAAATGATGCCATTAAAACGTATATTTTTCATTGTAATCTTCAATTCCGATTTTAGGAAGATGAAAAAAATTTTAAAAAATGAAAAATTTATTTCCTATGTTACAACGAGAAATTATTTGTTTAATCAATGAAGCCGACAAAATAATAAAAGGATCTATCTCCGTTAATGTTGTTCTGCCATTAATGAATGCTTCGCCTTTTCTCATTTGCTTCATCTAAACTCATTATATTCACCGAGTCGTTATAGATCAATCAAACAGACACTATTATAAAAATTTAAGTTTGATCATCCTGACGTTTCTTCCCACTAATAGACCTAAAGCCTTATCAATTAAATGATGTAATCAAATAACCTATTAAACTGTTTTTTTTTCACCTTTTCTTCATTGTTTATTATCTTTAGAGAATTAATATTAAAAATTAATACATTAATCTTTAAAATATTTATTATTGTTAGGTAGATAATCGCACGAGAGAGACAATAAAAATAAATTCATTTTTAAATTGAAAGGGCCAACGATTTACATCCATTTGATATCAAACAAGCAAAGTCAGACAAATATGGAACAGTTTATTTGCTTATATATATAATATCAACATTTGTAAATTTAAAGAATTTTTCAGAAATGAATTTATTTTTATACATATTTATTTTTATTTTATTCCATTTCGAATTAACGACTCTTAAACATAAAATTTAAATTGTTTTTAGTTAATCATTTACTTTTAAATTCATTTTTCTCTCTTTCCCCTTCTCTTATTGATTTCTATCAAGTTAACCCACTCATCTACGATTATAACATTATATTATTACTCTCCTAGGCCGTAAGTCACCAACAGAGATTCCCTCTTGTATCAAAACAAGTATTTAGAATTTAAATCAATGACTAGGGCTGGTTACATCACCAATTGCCTGAACATTGTTCCTCTAGTAGTGTAGGAGGGTAATTGCAGTCATCGATAGATCTACCCAATTCTGGTTTCCAAAACCACCCCTGAAGGACTTCGTCAGGAACGCAGTTGACCCGCCCAGGTCAATTGTCAGGAATTTCATTAACCACTGTAACTCCCCACTAATAATTTATCGTGAACTAGACACGTCCCCTGGATCAGTTAAAAATGAACTAATATAACACATTGGGGTTGGATATTGCAATCACATCATTCAACATTCTTAATTAAATTTGGTATTAAAATTCTTGTTGATTTTTAAAAACTTTAACTTTTATCCTTTTTAAGAGCCATGTATATAAAATGGATTTATAATTAAAATGATTAACATTTTGTTTTCTTAATACGAATAAATAATATAGTACAAGTACATAAATAATAATACTAATAATAATATTATTATTATTATATCAATCAAATATGAAGAAAATTTAAAAAAAGGATTTTTAATATTTGAATAATGAATTGTTGATTTATTTCAATATATTAATTTTAATTAATTAGTTAAAAAAATTATAATAAAAATAAATTATATATTAATAAGTTGACCTGTGGCCAGGTCCGAACCGACCGACGGTTTGAAATAAATTAATTTCCAGCTACAGAAACAATTTCAAATAATTTTAATATATCTATTAATGTAATAAAAAACAGATATGGATAGAACATAAATATTTTTAATTTTATTTTATTTATAATATATAGCTGAAGTAGCCGGCGTTACCCGGCGTTACCCGAGGATGTGAGGTCATGAAGGGCTGGGTGACGTCATATAATTTTAAATTAAGAAAACCATAATGAGGATGATTTTTCCCGAGGATAAAACCAATACATTCGTGGTGATATGTAAAAAAATCTCCTCATGTGAAATTTGGTGTGAAAATAACCCTTCCCTTCCTATCGTCGATCGCTAATACTACCACTTCCGGTTTCCGGATTTGCACCAAAAGTTGAACAATTCATCCCACTGATACATTAAGTAAATATACCAAATTTCATCAAAATCGGTTGAGCCGTTCAGGCTGTACACATCTTTACGGACGGACGGGCGGACGGACAGACATCATGCTAAAAATACTTTTTTCTGTTAAGAAAATGCATGATTCGTGGAGATATGTAAAAATCTCCACATGTGAAATTTGGTGTGAAAAAAATAAAAAATAATTATATATTATTTTCTATTAACATAAGTGAATAATAATGGAAATGTATAAAACGATTTTTTACGATTATGGATGTGAGGTATGGTCTATGACTTTAGAGAACTTGGTTAGATTCATAGCATTTAAAGTCAGATAAAATATGAAGTATTAAGGCAGCAATCAAATAACGAGGAATTGCATACTTCTACGTATACAGATAACGAAGGAATAATGATCGATTAACACTCTTCGTGGTTTTTTATATATTGAATAAATAGATAGATAGATAGATGTATTAGAGTAATTTATAGATAACATACGTTATTATGTGTATTGTGAATTTATAACAACATGCATTTGTGGTTCATAATAATTTATATTAAATGTATATATGTATATATATCTCTCTTTGGTTAAAATTTAAGAGATCAATTAGAATTAATGGTTTATGGTTGGTTTAATGTTGAAGATTCCTTGAATTCAGGTCTGGTCATACAACCAAAGGAATCTAAAATGATTATAAATGAAATTTGTTGTTTATATTTAGAATCACAAAATCAAGAGGGACATTTACTGCAAAAGTTTGTACACGGGGAAACCAATTGGGACACGGCAGGTTAGATTGCAATAGATGGACAATATAAAGATAATAAGAATAAAATGAAAAAAATTAGAAGAAGAAAAGTACTCGATGGAGCTGCAATTGGAATTCATTAACTTCACAGAAATAGATCGATATTAACGTTAATGAAAATATTGTAATCGTAGGTGCAAATGTAGTGCTTGAGTTTATTTAACATACTTCATAGGAATAAGAGAGAATTAAAAAAAAAAAAACTTTTAAAAAGTAAATTTCCAAATGATGCGCATGATAAAAGAAATATTATATTCTTGATTTTATTCAAAGAAAATAAATTATAGTTGAAGGTAAAAATAACCGAAATATCATTTATCATATTTTTTTATACATTATTTTCTAAGGTGAAGTTTATCTAATAAGTTATGGATATAATTAATAGTTGATATAATTAAAAATTACACCCCATATGTCGAACAGGTATTCCCATTAAAATCAAATTTCACTTTCATTTCAATTGTCTCCCCCCATCCCCCTCCCCGCCTGTTCATTTTTGATTGTGAAAAATAAAGTATCAGAATAGGCCCCGAGCAAGGATTGTTTATGTTCTAACACTCGTGCTTCTTTTAAAGTTTGTTTCCGAAGGTCAATCAGTCGATTGTCAAGTAAAACGATTGGATGAAGACAACGACCGAGGCACTTATTTCATGATTGATCGACTGAGCGAGGTCGGAGCTCAGGTCAAAACTGCGGTTCGATCTTGGGAAGAAATGGACATCCCATCAGCCATCAATCGAGGAGGCCCTCGGCTCAGGGCCCCTGGCCTCTCGGGACAATTAATAATCTCGTATAGAACATACCAGCATTACCTGAGTCCTATGACAGATTAACCGGAGATCACTTTTTATACATGCCTAAATCATAATTCAAATGGAATTTGTAATTCTTAATGATAGATTAATCTACTAATTTAATAGAACCTTCCATATAAATTCATTGCTAGATATTATTTGGTTATTATAAGTTTAATTTGAAAACTGAAGATTGTTGAATATATTAAACTCTGAACACCAAATAACATGGAGTACTTATCCGACATCTTCATCCATCTTCATCTACAATTTTATATATCTACTAGCTATTCAGTCCGCCTTCGGCGTTCTTCATACCTAGACGGGGGCTATGCCCCCTGTATCCCCGAAGTAATATATTGTATTTGGTTGAAAGTTTATTTGTAAAAGGTTTTCATCCATTTTGTTTCAATCAGTATATTAAATAAAATATTCATTTTTTGGTGTTCTTATTTAAAACATATTTTAATTTAATCAGTAAATTAATTATATATTATTATTGTATATGTTATATCTATCTTGTATCTCTGTAGCTCCATAGCTCTTGGTCGCAACAACCACATTTCTCCAAGTGTCCCTATCCGAGCTATAACTAACTCCTACCCTGTCCCATATCTCTCACGTCCCTTCTTACATTGTCCACCCATATTAAAAACTTACGTGAAAATCCAATTATACGATCAAAATTAAAATTATATATTCATATAATCTTAAAAATTAATTGAGATAATAATAGTAGCAATGTGATTGTTTTCAATCTTTTAAATAAGTTAAAAAGGCCAATATGATCAATAATAAAAATATAAATATTATAAACATTCTTTGTTTTGTATTCTTTGCGCTGTTGAATGACAACATGTACATATCAAATTTTAAAAAATAATTTCTCTAGTTATTGATTAGATATTAATAAAATCGATGTTTAATTAGAAGTATGCAAGAAAATTGTGATGTAATTTCATCGAAATCGGTTCAGCCGATTTTAAGTCTATAACGTTAGAATTTGAGAACAGACAGACAGAAAGACATGAAAAATTCCAAAGTCACTCTTGGATTCTAGAGGTCATGAAGCGCGAAGATATGCAAAAAATTTTAAATTCTGAGCAATGTGCAGACAAAAACCTTTTTATATATATATAGAAGATAAATAAAATAAAAAAATAATTGAAACTTTTCATTATTATTAAAAATATTAAATAATAATTTTCTAATTTTCATTCATTATAATTATTTTATTAGGGGGAAGACAAAAAGAAAATAAGATTTTTGATAACATTTTTATTTATTTATATATATATATATATATATATATATATATATATAAAAATGATTTAGACTTGCATGAAAAGGTTCGATTCCGTCAGAGAGAGGGTTGATAGTTGTGAAGAATTCCTATTTACAGGGGTGGTAGAAATGAAAAGTCGTGACATTTGAAAGACTTAGGTCAGAAAGCAGGCAAGCAAAGAGCAATTGTCAAAAATTGATGTTCTATGCTCTTCGGCAAAGGTCACTCTTATCACGCAAGACACATTCCCTATTGAACGACACTCGCAGGTGGAACCAACCCTTCTTACTCAATATACAATCACTTTTTAAGGGTTCCTTATTATTTATGTTCGTTTCTTAGTGTATCCAATTTCTGACAATTATTTGGATTATAAATAAGTAATCATTATTTTGGGAATAGAATCTCTTCCTGAATTTATATAATTTTAATTTTAGAATTTAAAAATTACCTATAATCTATTTTATTAATTATAATTATAATGCTGTTTTTAACATTTTAATGGGGTTCTTTTTGGTCATTGAATGTTTTCCACAAAATGCCCGAGATGAAAAAAATAAAAAAAATAAAAAAATAGAAACTTTGTTGGACGTTTTAGATTTATTTAATGAATGTTGCCAAATGCTAAACAAAAAGTGACTTTTTACTCGCCAAAGATAGTATTGAGATCACGAAAATTTTCGATGTCGAGCTTTTGATGTTTTTATACGTTTTGAAGGTCCCTGAATCATTTTCACTAAGGTGGAGGAAAATGTCTGTAAGTGTTTGTGTTTGTGTGTGTGTGTATGTATACAAGATTACGAAAACAAAAAGGAATGAAAAGACAAAACAAAATGTTGGTTATTTATCAAAATTCTATTTAAATGATATCATATTATTTAAAATTAAGTGATTCATTTGGGATTTTATAATAGAAAATATAAAGTAAATGAATTGATTTAAAAACAAAATTTTTAAAAACTAATTTGTAAATTAATAACGTAATCAAATTTATGTTAAATATTTTAAAAGACAACATTAGGAGATAAGAATAGGATGAATAAATGCAATGAAAAGATAGATGAGAAGAAAGGGGAAATACTTAATAAAAACGTAATTTGAATTTTTGATCCAAAATCTCTTAAAACTTTTTTTTTTTTTTTATAAATTAACATATAATACTTTTCTTTTCAAAATATTTCTCTAAATATAAATTGTTAAACAAAAAAAGTTGCAAACAAATTATTTATTAATTATTTTTGATTAAAAACATTCTAGTCTTTCTGTGTAACTGCATTCATTTTCTTAAGTAATTAATTTGTCTCTACGTTTTTTTATCCAGGTTTTTCTTTTTGTATTAACTTTCCCTGCTGATAACTAAGTACCTTTTCAGAAGGTTTAGCTTAATTGGATAATGCCCATCTAGCGAGCTAAGTGCTTTATGCTTACTTGGCGACATGAACCTACCCAGGCGTGAGGATTCGCTTGACGCGTATTCACTTTCTTAAGCCCTTAGGACATATATACTATCAACTCCTCTTGATCTACTCTCAAATAGTATTCATCTTGTCTCGTTAGTGCTGTTCTCTAAAACATCTACATTGCAATGATATAAATTAGGGAGTGAACCTCTGGATTCTAAGGAATTATCGTCTTATTATAAAAATAGGAGATTATTAAAGATGGTAGGTCTTATTGGTATTGTACAGTAGATATTCGGATGTCGTCGTTAAAACGTTCCAGGAAAACGGTCGACAACTAAAAACAAGCAAATTGAATTTTTCCAGAAGAATTAACTAGAAATTCGTTCCAAGACCCCCAATATCACTCAAATATTTGCTATTTTCACTATGGTTTTAATAATATTGTTGCTAAATTAAAATAAATAAAGTTAAATTACATTATTAATAAAAGAAATATAAACAAGTAAAAGTAAATTAATGATAAAATAAATAATATAGTTAATAAAAAGTGGAAGTAAAGCTATCGATCGAGGACATAGTAGTATAGCGCAGTCTACCTTGCGCATACTGGCCTGCGTTTTCTTGGATGGTACAGGAGCTACCGTTTTCCTTCTGTCCCACAGTACTCTTTGTTATTTTTGTATATTTTTTCCAATATTTTTACTGTCTATATGTTGGATTTGATCTCCCCCGGTATAAAATATATAAAATTTGAGCAATAAACTACAAGACAACCCATAGTGGGCCTGACTAGTTATAACAATATGCATCTCACTCAGATAAAATTGTAAAACTGCGGTTTACAAACTGATAGGCGCGCCTCCTTATGGAGGCACGGAATATTTATTGCTAGTGGAGGCGCCAAAATTTTTTAATAAAAACTTCTTTTTAAACCATAATATGTACAAATAAATAAAGCTTCGTATATTAATACTGCATTATTCAAATTATTACAAAGATCTTGATTTTTCTAAGTTTTTATGAGTACAGAATCCATTTGGACTGCAAACCATTAAAAAAAGAAACAATTGGTAGAACGATCAAGCGATAGTTTACTAAAACAGAAGTTTCAAAATGAAACCTCAATTCAATATCTTAGCGGAGAGTATGAAACATTCAGTTTTATACTATCTCGCCAGAGATAGTATTGCGATCACGAAAATTTTCGATGTCAAGATTTTGATTTTTTTTACGTTTTGAAGGTCCCTGGTTCATTTTCACTAATCTTGAGAGAAATGTCTGTATGTGTTTGGGTGTTTGTGTGTATGTGTCTATGTAGACAGGATTACACAAAAACGGTTTGAGCAAGAATAATGCAATTTGGTACACGTGCATTATTCAAAATTCGTAGTTTTCTATCAACTTTTGAGAAATGTAGCTCATCCGGAAGAGGACTGTTACCTACCATGTTTTCATTTTTTTTCCTCTAAACTAACCGTAAAAATAAAAATATATGTTTAATAGTTTGTCAATTGCACTATCCATATAAATATATGTAATTTTACACACATTGAACTTCAAATATAGGAGATAATGGGTACATCAATTGCTACGTCCCCGTCGAGTACCGGGTAATGTATTTAATTTTTATCAAAACTATGATAAAAGTTGAATGCAGCTAAAAGCAGTTGAAAACAAATGCTATTTTATAAATTTGGGAAACTAACGAAAATATAGTATTAGGTCCAAAAGTCTTCTATTTCAATGAAATGTTTATGTAAAAACCTTAAATCCTATGATCGGATAGAATAAAATTTTAATTAATTTTCAAATATAGATAAAAGCTTGATTCTTCAATTCTATTTTTTTTATAATAAAGTTTTTATTATTTAAAATGTGTTTATCTTATTATATATATTAAAAAAATAAAAGATGTGGAAGCACGGAACATTTATATTTTCAGGTAGGGCCTAGCATAAAAATTAGATAGGGCTGTTCTAAAAAAATATTTATACATAATTGTGAATTGAATAAATTAAAATATTTTAATATATCTAATAATATTAATTATTATTATTATTCTAAGTCGAGACCAATTTTGGTGAGGTGTTGAAGTCACTCCTTCTCTCCTCCTTATTTTAAAATTTAATAATTTAATCATTCTGATTATTAAATATATTGAAATTTTTAAATTCATGCATTTAGCAATTATATTGTTTACTCATTGAATTCAATAAGTAATTAATAAGAGTAGGTAGGTATGTGAAAGTTATTGATAATAACCCTTATCGTGTGAGATTTACCCATTTTAATAAATAGCAATTAAATAATATATCAATTTACCATACACAAAATATATATTTTAAGATATTAAAGAAAGTAAAGGTTAATTTAATTAGATGAGTACAATAGATTTTTTATTACATTTTTAAATGTTTTGATGTTGTATGATTTGTTATAGTATTTTAGAGGATTATTATAAATATTTTGATAATTTTCAAGGTTAATTTGTTAGCGATTACTTTGTCTAATTAAAAGCTTGTCTTTATATATGCTATATATATATAGTTATAATGTATAGTCATCTATCATTTTCTTCCATGTTATAACTAATTACAAATCGAAGAGTTTTTCGAATGGAATTAATGATGGTTGCATCTAATGGTTTACCATCGGATTGAGTGTAAACCTTCCATACAAGTCACTAATAGTGGCTGAAAATAGCTCTGAAGCAGTTTTGGGTCCTCATCCCCCAAAAACAACCCGCCCCCAAGGGCGGAGGTCATGAAGGTGTTCCACCAATGGCGAGTCTGGTAGACCCGCCCCCGGAACCTGCCTCTGACCTGCACCCCAAATGCACCTGGCAGACACGATAGACCCATCCAGAGCACCCCCAACACTCTGCCTCTGAATAATTGATTCTTTCCAAATAAATAGGTGGGCGCTTAAAATGTCATTGCGTATTTCGTATGAATAATTCTTTTTGTTTCCATTAGTTGTTTTATTTTTTTTTTTTTTTGTTTTGTTTTATCGCATTTGTTCATTTTCTTTGATTTATAGCTTTTGTTGTGACGGGTACACCTCTCCGAAAGCCTAAGTGTTAATTAGGAGCTCTTTTTAACCATTTATTTTTTTCTAGAAAAATATTATAAAATGACATTTTTTTATATTATTTAATTTATTATTTATTATTCTATTCTATTTCTATATATAAAAAAAAAATAAATAATCCTATTAAATTAATAAGATTAATAATTGAATTAACATTTTTCTTTATCATAATTCATTTATTAATGGTAAGAAGTGTTATGAGTCATTATAAAATGTAAATTTGCTCTTCTGATATTAATATAATAATTCTTCTTTTAAATGGGAGTGAACATTTTCTGAAGAAGCCTCTACTCCTGTTATTTTACAATTTTTTTCTTCTTTTTTTCTATCTAGTTTGAATTTGTATGATGCTTTTTTTCATCGTTGGCAAATATTTTTTTAACCAAATGAAAAAATATTTCTTTTTCAAGTGAAGGATATCAAAAACTCAAAGAAGACCAACATATATAGGGAGGAGATCATCATTTCTATATATATATATATATATATATATATATATATATAAATTAGAAAGAGAGATAGAGGGAGGAGTTTCAAAAGCGGAATATTGATGTCATCCTTTCAAAGATGGCCTTGCTTCTCTGTTTATTTTGCTCTCAAGTCATTAACTGAACTGATTAGTGTTTTGATCGTATAATGAAGCCTCCTGGGGCCTCCAAATCTGCGCCCCTCTGACTCTGTCTCGAAAGTGACCCCGGGTTCCTTTCTTCTCTCTGCCCTGCTTTGTCCTATGCCCTATAGACGTCATTCAAAATTAAAATCTTAACAGTAAAGCAACTTTTGATATTAAACGGAAAATCATCCTTAATTAGAGAAATTTAATTAAAGGTCCACATAATAGTCTTAAATTTTTTTTAGAACAATATTTTTTTTTGTTACTTATTATCTATATTATGAATTTTAACTAATCCATGAGGTTATGTAATTCAAATCAGGTACGAGATTCAATTGCAGGTGAAATCAAATGATTTATATAAATGAACAATTGAATTAGATAATTACCTAGAATAATGCAAATAAATATATGCGTATGATATATTAATTAACTCATATATATTAAATGAAGCTGATATAAAATTTCAATGCTTGCATTTTATTTTTATAATTTTGTTGAAATTAAATAAATTTAACTTAGTGCTAGTTGCAACATTTTAAAAAGTTATATAGATTAGTAAGGTTAAACCTTAAAAATATAAAACTTAATAAGAATAATTTTGAATTTAACACTCAGTGAGAACTTTATATTATCTTATGCTCATTTCGAAATCAGAAGGGCTCAACTTGGAAGAACGAAACTTCTAATGTTGGTTTATCAATCGAAATGCGCATAAAGATAATAAAAAAGCTAATTCAATAGCTAAAACCTGTTGTTAAATTAAAAATGATTGTTTATTAAGTTTAATAATTTTTAGGTTTACTTTTACTAATCTACATAACTTTTTAGAATAATTTTAAATTCCATTTATTATCTATTTGAATAAGTAAATTCAAGTAAATAAATAAATTAAATGGTTACTGTGTGGAAAATAAGATAAGTTAATAATAATAAAAAAGCAAAATGTGCAGCATCGTACACGTGGCGGAAGTGAAACTTCTTACAATCTAGAGAATAAGATAAATTTTAGTTGAGAGTGTGAGTGAGAGAGAAATAGAGAAAAATAAAGGGATCATTTCGAAAGACATATAACAGTATAAAATTTTCGTAACAAATATTCGCTTTATTATTATTATTATCTACTCTATCATCATATCTACATTGCCTGTACTATTGTCGGTTGGTGCTTCAATTGGTAATACTGATATTAATGGCTTGTGATAACTAAAATAAGATATATATGTTCGTGATTCGATATTTTCTATATAACGTGTAAAAACAGCATCTATTGTAGTTCCAGATTTTGTTGTTGATTCCTTGGGATCGTTATTTATAAGCAGACCAAATGTTTCTTGAAGAAAGTTGATCAACGGCAACGAATCATCAGATCCAAAATTTACATTAAAATCTCCCCCGAGAATTAGAGGGATTTTATCTTCGCCTCGTTCAAGTGCATTAGCACCTGTGTGGCTATAAACCAGTAGTGAAAGGTGTATGAAATAAATAATATCGTCTAAATTTTGGTCGTTATTTTTTTTCGGCATAGTGAAATCTGTGGAGTAGAGAAAAGCAGTTTTAAATGCAATAATAATTTTAAATTGATTTAGTAGTGTTAAAGTAATGTTGAGATTCGGATAAATAACGTGAATGGTCATCGACGCACATAACTGTATGTGTTGGCGTGTGAATCGCCGACCATGTTCACACACACAATTACATGCGTCGGTATGCGTGCACGCTGTATATTTGACTTGAGAATTTTAATTATTTCACGATATATATCTTATCTTATTATGCTAGCTAAAATTGTATATATCTATCTATTTATCTATAACCATTGGTTCTCAAAAACCGCTCTAACGATTTTTTTCAAATTCACACTAGATATAGTATTTATAAAGAAAAATTGAGTTTTATTGATTACATCTCTTGAAACTTACAGCTTCATTATTAATTTCTTAATTGAAAATTATATATGGGTGACGTAAATGGCATCCATTTTGAAATTTTACTCCCGCCTTTTTTTAATTTTGTATTAATATTTTTTTTATATTTAAAATATTTTAAAATTTATAATTTAATTTCGAAATAAAATTAAAAATATTTATTTTTAATAAAATATATATATATATTTATTAATCCCGCTTTTTTTTTAAATGATATTGTATTAACATTTTTTTATATTTAAAATATTTTAAAATTCATTATTTAATTTCGAAATTTTATATTTAAAATATTTTAAAATTTATTATTTAATTTCGAAATAAAATTAAAAATATTTATTTTTAATAAAATATATATATATATTTATTAATCCCGCTTTTTTTTAAATGATATTGTATTAACATTTTTTTATATTTAAAATATTTTAAAATTCATTATTTAATTTCGAAATAAAATTAAAAATATTTATTTTTAATAAAATATATATATATTTATTAATCTCTCTCAAAAAAAAACAACAAAACAAATAAATGTCTTTGAAAGATGGTAAAAATATCTTTGTAATTATCAACACCAGCAGTAAGAACAATTGTTTTTACTCCCCGAGTTCGAAGGATCGAAACTCGCCGCGTGCATTTTTTTTTTTTATCTATTTTCGTTATTTATTTATTCATTGTTCTTTTATTAATTAAGTTTTAGATAGTTTTATAATTTTTAATATTTTTTCAATAAAATATTATTTAATACATTTAATAATTGTAATAAATAATTAAAGAATTGTATATCAATATTTTTTAAAGGGTAGAGCGAGCTCGGTGTCTCAGGTATTAATATTACCAGCCAAATCCAATAATAATGAATCATTTTTTACTATCTCGCCAGAGATAGTATTGCGATCACGAAAATTTTCGATGTTGAGATTTTGATGTTTTTATACTTTTTGAAGGTTCCTGAATCATTTTCACTAAGGTTGAGAAAAATGTCTGTGTGTGTGTGTCTGTGTGTGTGTGTGTGTGTGTGTGTGTGTGTATGTAGGCAAGATTACGCAAAAACGGTTTGAGCTAGAATGATGAAATTTGGTACATGGACATTATTCAAAATTCATAGTTTTCTATCAACTTTTGAGAAATGTAGCTCAACCGGAAGAGGGTCATTACCTACAACGTTTTGATTTTTTTTCCTCTAAAGTGACCGTAAAAATAAAGATATATGTTTGATAATTTTTCACATGATTAATAATTGTATAAAACTGCTATATATAGAATTTCAGCTTGATTGATTAGCTGAAATTACCAGAATTAATTTTTTAACACTGCAAATCTCACGCGCCAACACGTGACGTGGTGCCATCAACAAAAAGCCAAACATGCGCTGGTTTAATATTTATTATTTATTATTTATAATTTATAATTAATTAAATTTAATAATAATTTTTAAATAATATAAATAATATTTAATTATAATCTAATCAAAGAAAATAAAAGTTTGAATCTATTTGATAGTTGATCTTTTTACATATAATTAATCTCAAATTAAATATTTTTTAATATTAAAAAAAAATAACAAATTTCATATGTATATTTATTTTTATAAATGTTTAGGCAAATTTTGAAATTAATATATATTTAAATTCAAATTGTATTTAATTGCGATATCTACTGGACAAGGTGGAGATCTCGCCCTCTTTTGATCATAAGTCATACTAATTTTTATTCTTTGACCCAGTAGAAGCTGAGAAATATTATTCCGCGTCAACGTACTACCGCGCATGCGCGCCGTGGACTTTGGACCTAGCGAGAGCGTAGTAGAACGAAAGACAGCACAAAACGAAGAGGCAGATAGCCTCTTTCTCAAAGACGAAAGACCGGACAAAAGAAAGACCCAGATAGCCTCTCTCTCAAAAACGAAACACCGCACAAAAGAGAGTCGGAGATAGAGGCTATCTCATTCTCACTCGTTATATCTATATCTTTTTTCTCTCTTGCGTTTCGTAACGCGTTACGAAATTTCAATTTTTCAATTCACTCTCCATTCTCAACCAAATGTCAGGACGCCGCTAAAGAAGTTTCACTTCAAAAATAAATGGATAATAATCAATAATATTCAAGGATGGAAAAAATAAATAAAATAAATATAAATTGTTATAAATAAATTTAAACTAAATTCGAACACATTTTATTTTATATAAACATATATTCAAATTAATTTATTGTTTATAATAATTCAGATAATTTAAATGTTAAAATATTGATTATGGATAAATGAACAATGACATTTTCAATTTTATAATTTAATTTAAAAATTTTAGAAATTTAAGAAAATAAACCTTTATAAATATAGAATCCTAAGTTAGTAAACCATTTGTCTCAAATATACTAAATAGAACATTAAAATTAAATAATATCTTACTATGAAATTAATATATTTTACTGTATGTACAAATTTAAACATTTTAATAATTAATGTAAATTAAAATTAAATTTAAAAAATATTTAAAACTTATTACGAGTATATATTAATTAAACTAAATCAGTGAAATTTCAAATTTATTGGTATGGGTATTTACTTTATGCGCATTTCAGATGTTTCATAACATCAGAAGCTTTCTTCTTTTCAAATCACTTTCCGATTTTAGTATAACAGTAAAAATGCACAAAAAGCAAATATCTTTATTCTTATTAAGTTTTATATTTTTTAAGTAGTAATGCAAATTTAATTATAATTTATATTTAATTTTAATTTGTTATTAAAATGCTAATAAATAATAAAATGTGATTTTTTGTTATGAATTAATTTCCTTATTTATATATTTTCTAGTACCCGTATATAGTTTTTTCTTGTCTTTTAATTTTTTAATTTCTGAAAGTAACAAAAATAAATAAACATGATAAACTAAGGTTCACATCCATTGGACCAGGTTGGAATGATGTGTTGGTGTGTAACGTGTGAATCGTGTTTTCAGGGGAATTAATATAGCCCCGGTTAATTAAGTGAGCTAATCATTGGGCAGCTTCGATCATTTGTAAATGCCAGTCCCGTTGCTGCAACCCAATCGCGCCGGGCCCCAAGATGGACCTTTTGGAGAAAAGCGTAGTTATCGCTCTTCCATATGAACTACAATCCCTCTGGCATTTCTATTCAAGCCAACAAAACGGTCAGAGGAGGTAGAATTCATTTTCTATTTGACAGATTTCTGCTTAATTTAAACTCTAATTAAATTAATGAATGAGTATCAGGCGGCTCCTCCCACTTCGTTCATTATGTAATTTGCTAGAACACCGGTCAAATTCTTTCGTTCACGGCACATTGACCGCAAAATACCAAAAGTTACAATTTCATCAAAAAATTTATATTTTATTTTTTTTTTCCTTCTATTTCAACTAATCATTATCATTAACCAATTAAAGCTTAATGATATCCTATTTTCAATGAACAATAAAAAAAAAATGAAATTTTAATTA
This sequence comes from Labia minor, assembly GCA_963082975.1. Classification (NCBI taxonomy): domain Eukaryota; kingdom Metazoa; phylum Arthropoda; class Insecta; order Dermaptera; family Spongiphoridae; genus Labia; species Labia minor. The sequence goes on along the minus strand of OY720348.1, from coordinate 33,697,564 downwards.
ATTTTTATTTTATAGCAATTAATAGAATTTGATAAAAATGTAGGCTGGAGGAAAGTACAATGAACTTGATCTACTAGAATTCTAATTTTATAATAATTGCAATAATAATAATAATAATAATAACATATTATGAAAAATTATAATTAGGAATAAATATATATAAATGAAAATTGAAGGTATTTTAAGAAATTAGGAGTTTTTGAGATGAATAACCTTTAATATAGCATGCATAATATTATAATTATGATTATTATTAATTTAGGTATCTGATTTTTTAAACTCCAAATCCGTTTAGTTAAATTAATTTTTATTTAAAATTATAAATAAAGAAACGTCCATCTATCTATTTCACCTAAGCTACGGAAATCAAAAGTTCTTAGCCGCAGCAACCACATTCCTGGAACTGTCGCTATCCTGAGTCACCTCCATTCAATTCTTATTCTCTCCCAACTCTCTCAGGTAAACTTTTATATTATCTAGTAAAAATAAAAGAAAATTAAATCTATTTATTCTAAAATATTAATTAAAAAACATGATTTAATAATTAACAAGAGTTTGTTTTATCTTAAAATAAATTCACTAATATTGTAAGTGCAATATTTCAGGGGAAAAAGTTTTTTTTCAACTTTTCTATTATTTTTACAAATTTTTTCAACTAGTTAATTGCTCAGTTTTAAGTTCATTTTCTTTTTGTTATCGTGTTTTAACTAGATAAATTTAATTTAATAGTTTTATTTAACATATTTCTTATTATATTTGATGATAAACATAACTACGTTCCTTTATTAAAATAAATCTTTCAAAGTTGATCCATCCAAGGGTTAATTTTTTAAAATAACAAGGCAGATGGAATGTATATATATATATATATATATAATAAGGATTATTTGAATACTCTTTTAGTTTCCTTCTCCTGTAATTTTTTATCGTCCACACACTTGCAAGATTCCTATGTAAATGTTTTTCATGGTAAGGTGGCTTCACCTCATTTTAGAACAGCCATTAAGATAAGACTTGTCCCAAAGGGAGTGGAATGGAAATTTGAAATCACATCGCACCATCCAATTACTTTGTGCAGTATATCCGATCATTTAATTTGTCATCGATATTGCATTCGTGATAAGATCACGAATTTGCATTGAAATCTGTTTGTTGATCCCTGCTTTAAATATCCCCAACGAACGATTATTCATAGAAGAAACTATTTTTTATCGTATCTATGAATTAAATATGTAACTAAATATCCTATCAATTCTATACATTTTTTTTTTATTTTTTTCCCCGGTTAGCGATTGGAGGATACCAAGAAAAGAAGGTATGGGAGAGGTTTTCCCTCGACGAAAGGTTTGGTAAAAAAACTGTCTCTAGGGGCAGTTTCAGCTCTCTATCAGCAAACTATGTCATTTATCAACCCTCAACCGCTTCACTTATCTCCCGGTGGTCATAAACTTAACAATGCTTCGATATGGCTGTCCGTTGATAAGAATCTAAGCGCTGGTCTCTGCAGTGATAGACCTATGTACACGTCAACACGTTATTCGTTACTTGGATTTTTTTAAATATATATCTATATCTATATATATATATATATATATAGATATAGACATATATTGAGAAAATATAGGCATCTCTTATCAGACAAGATTAATGCTCTCGAGATTCTTATCACTTGAATAATATCGGGTTTATTTTTTTTTTCTTTTTTTCTTTTTTTTTTTATATATCTATATTGGATCCAAAAATCACTTTCAATGATCAGAAGGTGGGGGAGAGCAAACAAATCATAAAAACGGAAGTGATCTCACCGGCACCGGATCCAGGTGTCAGGGTATATTGCGACCTTGCTCGCGACCTTAACGGATTTACCTCCTATGAAGTAAGTTCAGGTGATTGCAAGTCACTAAATCAGCGGGGAGGGCAGATGGTAGTCTATTGACCACTACCGGATGTCGCAAAGCGACATTTTCCGCACTGTTACGATGTGATTTCAAATATATTTATATATATTTATATATATATATACCAATAACAATATCACCGTGAGAAATCAGACTTTATTATATGCATCCGCCTACTCTAATTAGCCAGGAAATGAATTAGAATAATAAAAAAATAAAAAAAAATATTAAATGATCTAGATGGTGTAGGGTAAGTAAATCAAGGTATCTAATTCTGATTAAAATCAATTTATTTGGGGGAAAGGAAGTATTTAAGAGACATTTTTATGGGATTGATTTTTCTATCCGAAAACATAATGTTAATAGGATTCATTAAGAAAAAAAAAAAAAAAAAAACATCAGATTTATTTTTCTTATATTTGAATATATTTAATTTTCATATATATTATTTTTTGAAATTGATAGAGTTGAAATATTTTAATAAGTAATATAGAAAAAATTAAACAGTTGGTGAAGTCTCAAGTTTATTAGTATAAATATGCTTTATGCGCATTTCACCTATTATACCAAACTTTCTTCTTGTCAACAAACCTTTTCATGATGACGTAACGACCATAATGCGCCTAAATCAAAAATACTAATAAACTTGAGTCTTCACCGAGTGTTTATTCTTAATTTTTTTAATTTACATAACTTAATATTTTACACGTAGGAAGAGCCAACGCGGAAGGGCTCTTGAGAATATAGCCCGGGATGGAAGGCCAGCAACACAAGAGACCAAGCCACCGAAAAAATGGGCTGACTGCTGGGCGTACTCTTCCCAAAAAAGACCTGAGGATAATGAAGAAGAACAGGCCTTAGGCCTATAATAGAAGAAGAAGAAGAAGAATATTTTACTATTATTAAGCTTCTCGCGGATATTTAATCATTGATCATCATTATTACGGACCGACGATAGTAAGGGAGGTATTGTTTTCACACCAAATTTCACATGTGGAGATTTTTACATATCTCCACGAATCATGCATTTTCTTAACAGAAAAAAGTATTTTTAGCATGATGTCTGTCCGTCTGTCCGTCCGTCCGTACAGCCGTGTGTACAGCCTGAACGGCTCAACGGATTTTTATGAAATTTGGTATATTTACTTAATGCATCAGTAGGATGAATTGTTCAACTTTTGGTGCAAATCCGGAAACCGGAAGTGGTAGTATTAGCGATCGACGATAGGAAGGGAAGGGTTATTTTCACACCAAATTTCACACATGAGGAGATTTTTTTATATCACCACGAATCATACACTTTGTATTGGTTTTATCCTCGGGAAAATCATATTTATTAGTTTTTTCTTGATTTAAAATTATATGACGTCATCCAGCCATTCATGACGTCACAGCCTGGTCTTGCATATATATTATAAATAAAATAAAATTAAAAATGTTTATATTTATTATTTATGTATCCATATCTGTTTTTTATTACATTAATAGATATATTAAAATTATTTGAAATTGTTTCTGTAGCTGGAAATTAATTAACTTCAAACCGTCGGTCGGTTCGGACCTGGCCACAGGTCAACTTATTTTTAAGTATTCTATCATTTTCTATATTATTTTTAATGACATAAAAAAAAATCCATGTTTATATTATTTTGACAATTCAATGATTTCGATTTCAAATAAAGCATTGAGAATCATCATGAATTTTTCTTAAAGAAAATTACCATTCCGATCAAGTGGCTGGCTTAAACTAGATGATCACATCAAAATGTCAAAGAAATTCGCCCTACGATATTATTGAAGCATACAAAACTCCCAGGGGGAGGGATAGGAGGGGGGGTCTCACGAGATTGCATCGATCACCCTCCTTTCGGACAGTTTGATGATTGATCGGTAATTACGAGGATTCCCTTTGCTACTCACGAGATTAACATAGGCAACGGCATCTCTAGATCGCATCTCATCCACTCACCATTCAGTTTTCGATAAAAAAAAAAACACAATTTTCTTTGAATTGCATCGTTTCAATCAATATCACCTGCCAATTCCATTCCACCGAGAATGAAAGTTCTTATTTTTGTTGCCAAATTTTCATCATTTTTCTTATTTTCTTCATTTCACAATATCTTTTTCCATAGATCTAATTCTGTTGTATTTTATATGTTTTTTCTTTATAGTAAGTGTCTACCATTTGCTCTGATCATCAACTTATCAAGAAAATCCCTCCCCGGAATAGAATGTAAAGTTTTCATTTCAATTTGTTCTTTTCTTATTTTTAATTTTATTTTATGTTTTGATTTAATTAGTAAATATTAAAAATATTTTACATTTAAAGTAAAAATTGCAGTGAGTGAATACACTAATTAGCTATTGCATATTTTCAATTGTTGTTTTAGTATACATTATTTAAAATGATATAAACTTTATCTAGACAATGCATTCATTAACTAGTGAGTATATACACCCACTGATTTGTATTAGTGATAGTATTAGTTAAATGATTCTTAGTTCAAAATTTTTAAAGAATTGATTTATTAAAAATAAATTTTCGAATAAAAATATCATGGAAATTTTTTAAATATCGTTAAAAATACATATATTATTTTAGAAAACTATAAAACAACTAGGCTATAATTCTGTATTTTCTTGTAAATTAAAAAATAAAATTATTATTATTTCACTGGTCGCTTAAATTAATTTACATTGGTGGGATTATCACTGGCCATATAGTATATTGACTAGTAAATATATAATACTGACTAGTAAATATATAATACTCCGCCCCCTGTACCCCCGAGTGGTACACAGTATTTGGTTGAAAGTAGTAAAAGATTTTCATCCATTTTGTTTCAATCAGTATATTACATAAAACATTCATTTCTTGTTGTGTTCTTATTTAAAATATATTTTAATTTAATCTGTATATTAATTATATTATATATTATTATTGTATATGTTATATCTATCTATCTATGTGGCTCAAAGATACTCGAAAGTTCTTTGCCGCAATAACCACATTTCTCCAAGTGTCCCTATCCTGAGCCCTTGTCCCATCTCTCTTACGTCCCTTCCTACGCGTCTTTTTTATATATATAGATTACATATTTGAGTTATTATTATATGCCAATCTTCGGTCGTTAAGGGGTGGTGCTATTGAGAATTAGGATAATAAATATTCTTCTCTCAACACCCTTCAACGACCGAAGATTTGTGGGATAATAAAGATTCTTGTCTTATATATATTATTTTTATTAATTGACTGCAATATGGCAATACTATTTCTTATATTTTAGTTCAAGTATACTTTAACTTTATGAAAAAATTCTAATGAATGTTATATATATATATATATATATATATATATATATATATATAGTTAAGTTCATTTATTTTAATTTTCACGTATTTTTGTATGATTTGAATCTCGACGTTTCGGTGCCTATTTTGGTGCCATCTTCAAAAGTATTTTGGAAAAGGAATTTTCAGATTCTGGTTCTTAGACCATGTGATCAATAATCATTTTTACTATTTTAGGTTGAATAGATGGTTAAACTATGATTTACAGTGTTCTGAAGCTCTGAAGAAACTTTGAAGTTAACATTGATACTACTAAACGTGGTCTGCTCCAGTCTCTTTATCTTTCTCTTTCATTGATATTCTTTTAATATAGATAACTAAGAATCTAAATTTTTCTAGAATTTTATAAAAACTAAAATAACGCATAAAATAATCATAAAGACTATTAGTAATTTTTACAAAGATTAATTTTTAAAGAAGTGTTAATTTTCCTTACCTTGAATAATTTTCTGTATTAATTGATATTACTCGTATTTATCTAGATATATTGAGATAAAGCAATTATCGTTAGGAAGAATTCAATTGAAATTTTGTCTCTGGTTTGATGGTTCATGTCTTTATCACAAGTTCAATTGAAATTGAATCCGATTTTCTCTTGGTTGGTTAACTCTAGTAGCGTTAACGCTCTGTCAGAGCACAATTGCTTGCGTCAACTTTTTTTTCCCAAACAGATTAATTTATTGTCTTAGGCGAGGGAAGACGCAAATGAGATCGAGTTTCCTATTCAGCAATTCAATTTTCAACTTAAGTTCAATTTAAACACCCATTAGATAATGTTCATTATTACTCATGAGGTATACAGAAAATAATTTTTATTCCATTGGAAAGATTACTTTTTATGCATATAATATTATCTTATTAACATATATATATAATATTAGCAAATATTGTGTGTATATACTTATATTTTTATTATGTCATTCTGATCTTGAAAACGATCCACTGGATTTTGATCAAATTCTTGGATTAAGAGGATTTCGAGTAGATTTGTTATCATTAGTTTTTTCGTGGTCAACATGGTCAAGAAACCTTAAATGAAATCAAAATCAAAACATTACAGGTGGGTGTTATTTTGACTTGGATCTTTGATACTTTAATAATTGTTCTACTGTAAAAATCAAAATTATAATAAATAAGCTGGAGTGTATCCACTCGACTATCTTAAAATTTGAATTGGATTAAATAACATATATTATATTTAAATTAAATTATAAATTAAAATTAATAAATAATATTTATTAAAACAGCGCGTGTTCGGCTCTTTGTTGATGGCATCACGTCACGTGCTGGCGCGTTATTTGCAGTCGTGTTAAAAAATTAATTCCGGTATTTTCAGCGAATCAATCAAGCTGAAATTCTATATATACCAGTTTTATACAATTTTTAATCATATGAAAAACTATCAAACATAACATTATTTTTAGGGTCACTTTAGAGGAAAAAAATAAACACGTAGGTAATGACCCTCTTCCGGCTGAGCTACACTTTCGAATGAGCTACATTTATCAAAAGTTGATAGAAAACTACGAATTTTGAATAATGCCCGGGTACGAAATTTCATTATTCTAGCTCAAATCGTTTTTGCGTAATCTTGTCTACACCCACACCCACCCACCCACCCACACATTTTTCTCATCCTTAGTGAAAATGATTTAGGAACCTTCAAAACGTATAATAACATCAAAATCTCGATATCAAAAATTTTCGTGATCACATACCATCTCTGGCGAGATAGTAAAAATAATTAAATAATTAAATAATTGAAATAAAATTTAATGGGACTTATTAATCTACCTTTGAATAATATATATGAGTAGTTATTTCTGGGTTGTTTTCACTATTTGATTTGTATCTCAACGTTTAGACGCCCATTCTAGCGTTATTTTCAAGAGGGTTTTAGGAAGGCAATTATGGGATTTATGGTCTTAGCCGGTGTGACCAAGAGTAATAGTTTTTGGTTGATTGAATTGGAAATGTTAGAGCTGTTTTTTGAAATTTAAAAGTATCCCCGGTTATTGAAAATACCAAATGTTAATTTGTATAAGAGAAAACACTTTTATATTTACTACCGGTATTGGTAGGTAAACTCGCACATTGTTGACAATGGAACGTGAATGAGATAAGGATAAACAAGGAATTTGCTCAATATATGGGACTGATTTTAACATGTTTAAAATCAAATTAAACAATATTTTAATGGAAATGGTTTGTAATTCAAAAAAACCCGAAGTTTTTCCATTAACAAATTAGTTTTTAGAATCATACACTACACAATTGGTAACCATACTTGTTTCTTGCTTACTAGTTGCCGTCATTATGTTTTCTCCTATTCTTTGTCGCATATGCATTGCTGTGGCCTGTATACCTAGAAATGTTTAGTAAAATGAACTTAATACGAGGGTGGAGTTTCCGACCTGACCAAGAAAAACGATGTTTTTCTATTTTTGTTTTGTTTTATTTTTCAAAATTCAAGATAATTGAGATCTGTACGATGTCAGCTGAACGTGTGCGAAATATTTTGCAAAACCATTGGAATATGGAAAGCTGTGTGCAACGTGGGTGCCGCATTTCCTAACGTTAGACCAAAAATTGCTTCAAAAAACCATTTCTAACGACAATTTGGCGCTGTAGGCGTAATCCAAACGAATTTTTGCGTCGATTCATAACTGTTGATGAGACTTAAATTAAATTAAATCAAATTTAATTAATTAATTAAATAATTGGCAGGGTAGCCGAGAGCGTAGGATACCAACTTTCCACGCAAGAAGTCGGAGTTCGATTCCAACTAAGAACAAAAATTTTCAATTTAATTTAACATCAGCTGCCTCCGGCAAGCCCCACCATGGATGTCACCTTGTCGTGTTGGGGGGCTTCGACTTAACTAAGAACATCCACGTCTCGGAGATGAGACTAGCAATCTACTCAAGAGACGCAAATCAGAATTGCTCAAAGAACCACACACAGCCTCGAAAATTGGAATGATTAACACATTGACGATACGGCAACGAACCTATTACGGCAAATGGGTTAAGATTCGCCGTAAAAATGGAACGAACACGTAGGAAGAGCCAACGCGGAAGGGCTCTTGAGAATATAGCCCGGGATGGAAGGCCAGCAACACAAGAGACCAAGCCACCGAAAAAATGGGCTGACTGCTGGGCGTACTCTTCCCAAAAAAGACCTGAGGATAGTGAAGAAGAACAGGCCTTAGGCCTATAATAGAAGAAGAAGAAGAAGAAGAAGAATTAAATAATTTATTAATTAATTAGAACACCGTTATGAGAAATGTATCAGTGTTGATGGAGATTATGTTGAAAAATATAGCAACCAAAAAAAAATTGAAAAACATCGTTTTACTTGACCAGGTCGGAAACTTTTCAGACCATCCTCGTATTACTAATAAAACATATAAGTTGAAAAGAATGTTTAATTAATTATGTTTGTAGCTTATATTACTAACAAGAAGTTTATTTCATTATTGAAAATTTTTTAATTATTATAACAATAATTTCTGCTGCTCAACATTTTTCATTAGTTTGAAAGATTCTAGTCATGTTCAATGGGGACCCCTTTACAGTCTCCTTTTGAACGGTGATTTTTTTTTTTTATTTATTCAAATATTTATATAATTATTACTTATTTATTATATATTGTATTTATTGATTGGGTGATTATTGATTAGATTGTTTTTGGTATAAAAGGAAAATTCATTCTCTCCAAGTGATCTACTCGGGGAGCGTGGAGTCTGACACAATGGAATCGGTCAGGATTCAGTAAACTACTGTTTGCCTGGCTGTGCCCCGGCGAAGAAGACGAAATTTCCCCTGTAGGAATTGCTTGGTATAAATGAAATTTATCTTGTCCGATGGATGATTTCTTTAAGGCACAAATGGTCTTTGTAGCTGAGGTGCCTCAATTTTCAAATAATAATAAAAAATAATAATTAGTTTGAAAGATTATTTTTATTAGTATATAGTAATATTTTTTTTTTATAAATCAATAATATAATATTTATCTTTTTGCATTTTGTCGAATTTTGAATCTAAAATACGATCACAGTTGTTTCAACAAATAAATAATAGCTTTTTCTAAGGGGATATGATTTTCGTTTATTCGAAATCCTTTCACAATGCCTTCAAATAAATTAATGAGGCATATTAATCTGTTGAAATTTATTATCAATCCATTTTTCCGCATACAATTCAGTCTCAAATCTGTCCAATAACTCAACGTTGATGGACAGCCTGGAGTTTCATGGCTAATAACATAATCCGTAAGTTTCCATGCCACAACAAATCATAACAGATCGAGGAGATGAGCCCCTTTCCAGTCCCCACCAATAGCATATGCTAACTCTACCCAACCAGACGACTGTATATTTATGGCTTATTACATTATTTTACCACGTTAATTTTGTTCCAACTAAATATATATTATATACTAGAGGTGTATAGTATTTTATAATATATCAATTATATAATAGAAAAAAAAATAAAAAATTATAATCATTTTTATAATCAAAGAAAACATTCTTCAATTTATATTAGTAGTATTAGGGATGAATTGGGTATCGTTGTGAAAGAATTAGATACCAAATTGGACCCCTACTAATTAAATCCATGGCTCTTGTGAATTAAGTTCTCTAATAATTCTAATCCCCCAAGTGCTCTCATCCATCGAAGGGTAAATAAATCCGTTTGATGACTTTCTATTAGGGTTTTATTCGATATAAAGATCTATTCGATTATTTTAAAAGTCCCAATATTTAATTATGTATAAAAATGGCTTTATTTAATTATTAATCGATTTATTAGAATACATTTAATTTTAATTCAGGGGTGTCCCTTTACAATTATTTCAATAGCACAATAATATAATCCAATAATATATTTTTTTTTTGGATTTTATCAAATTTTAAATAATCACAGATATATTAACCAAATATATAAATGCTTTTCAATGAGGATATTTTTTTATTTTCATGACTGGGGTCCCCTTTATAGTCTCTCTAAAAGCTTAAGGGTATTTTTAGGTATTATGTATGTATTATTCTGTTTTATTCATTTATTAATTAAAACGAATTTTGGTAATTGTTTACAAATCGGGAAACTTCAGGGATTTGGGTGAAACTTTTCCAGTGGATTCCTTTTTTAATTTCAAAGAATCTTTCCTCATGCAATATTTCTCGGTCTCTTCTAGTTTACGAGATAAAAATTATTAAAATATGACAGATAAACTAGTTATGAATGAACAGCTATTTAGTAATATTTTATTGACTAATTCACTAATTATTCACTTATTCACTAATTTTCGTTTTTTTTTTCGGTTCGGTTTGGATATAGGAAAATTATTTAATTAATTAATTTTTTAATTTTCATATATCTAAACCGAACTGGAAACCCCCCCCCCCCCAGAAAATTAGTGAAGCCCTCTGCTGGTTAAATGAATAAAACATGGTAGCTAAACCGAATGTCAATGGATTTATATGTAAATTTTAATAATTTTTATCTCGGGAAATATAAGCGACCGAGAAATATTGCGTAAAGAAAGTTTATTTGGAATTAAAAAAGGAATCCACTGGCAAAGTTTCATCCAAATCCCTGAAGCTCCTCGGCTCGTAAACAATTACCGAATTTTTTACTTTTCTAAATTTCTATTCAATAATCTTTTGAGAAAATATTGGTAAGATCAGTTTTACAATAACTTAATGTATCATTTAATAGTACAAGACATTTCAGTGAAACAGGATGAAATAAAATTTGGAAGGTAGTGGAGAGAACTGGCGCGTCACTACCTGCAAAATTTTACATCCGTTTCCATTAGATCGTAGGTACTTAGTTTAATGAGAAAATATTAAAGAAGATTTTTTTCATCAACCAACTAATTACTTCACTCCATCTTCTAATTTCATTGACGGACCTTGTATAATTTTAATTTAAGATAATCGTCTCAGGCGCTTCGAGTGACAAAACAACGCAGCATCCTGTACATCGATATCGAGGCCACAGAGCAAGTAATGTTTACATTTATTCTTGAATATTTTATTAAATTTATAAAATAATCTTCTTTTCTATTTCCATTTCATGAATCATCAATCAGTAATCAATACCATGAGGTAAGACAAAAACATGGCAAGATTTTAGTTAAAAACTAATTAATTTTTTTTTTATCATTATTAAAACAAAATAAACGATTAGATCTCGATGAGATGACTTTTCCGTTATAATAAATTTTCGAATGAGTAATCACACACATCTTTTTAATTCATTTAAGTGTCTAGTAAAAACAATGGACAAAAATCGATTGTTAATTGAAAATGGCACATGTTTGCTAATTGTGTGGCTAGGGGTTACCAAATGAACGTGGAGGGAAACACCAACCTGGTACCCCATTCGGCTGCATTTGGATTAGCGCAGCCTCGATGACAGTTGACAAAATACGATCGCGCTTAGACCACATGGGGCCCCGAGTAAATAACTCACGCCCCTAAGTGCTCGCTTTTCTGATTACACTAATTGTTAATCTATATATTGTCTCCACCTCTTTCCTCCCTCCCCCGTTCCAACTCATTTTACTTCCCCTAATAATAATTGCTTCATTTTTTTTATCTAAAACATTCCTTATTAAAATAAATTAGTATTTATCTTCTGATGAGAAATGAAAAAAGTTGTTATTGATCTTAAAAAAAAAGGATGCCTTAAAACATGGTCTTCCTCATCCACAATTAAGAGTGAAAATGATAAATATAATGTTCTCAATAATCTACTGGTATATAATTATTTTGAAATATTGTTTAAGACTTTTTACTATCTTAACAGAGATTGCGATCACGAAAATTTGCAATGTCGAGATTTTGTGTTTTTATAGGTTTTGAAGGTCCCTGAGTCATTTTCACTTAAGGTTGAAAAAAATCTGTGTGTGTGTAGACAAGATTACGCAAAAACGGTTTGAGCTAGAATAATGAGATTTAGTACAATGGCATTATTCACAATTCGTAGTTTTCTATCAACTTTTGAGAATGGAAGCTCAAGAGGACCATTACCTTCCACTTTTTAATTTTTTTTTCCTCTAAACTGACCGTAAAAATAAAGATATAGGTTTGATGATTAAAAATTGTATAAAACTGCTATATATAGAATTTCAGCTTGATTCAATGGCTGAAAGTACCGGAATTAATATTTTAAATTTTTTAACACGTTGACTGCCAATCACGCGCCAGCAAGTGACGTGGTGTCATCAACAAAGATTCAAACACGCACTGGTTTAATAAATATTATTTATTAATTTTAATTTATAATTTAATTTAAATATAATATATGTTAATTAATCCAATTCAAATTTGCGAGATAATTGAGTGGAGACACTCCAGATTTTTTTAATTAATATATACAGGCATAAGTCAGAAAATGTAGTGTTGTTAGAAAAATATAATTCATATTTATTTCTTATTATTGATTTAATGTTACATAATTTTTCATACGATATGTATGAGTTGTAGGAAATGAATATAAAGATATTGTTCTAACAACACTGCATTTTCTGTTAACTGACTTGTAACACACCTTGTGTTGATATTATCTACTCTATCTATTTATTTTCAATTTCAGTTTTAATTCACACTTAACTGCAAATACCCAGCCAAGAAGTCCTTATATTTATGAATTAATAATAAAAAAACGTACTTTTATTATTGTAAAGTAAGTGTCTATTTTTATAATGTCAATATTACTACCGCACTTAATAAGATATTAATAAAATTATTAAATATGTTAATCATTTGCACAATAAATAATCAGTGATGGTATTTTTTCATTGAAAATTCTGCTGCGTTAAGATTTTTTTTTTCCTCAATTTTATTCAAAGGTACAATTTCCTCCATCCCAAATCTAATGTTATGTATAACGTAATAAAACCACGAGCTGTTTCTAAAAAATGCACTAAAATACCCCATTTGTTCTGGTCTGAAGCTCTGCGAGCTCAGCTGGGGGTTGAGATCAAAAACGAAAGAGGGGTGCAGTGATTTCTCAAAATCTTTAAGATTCTATAGCTATTGGTTTTTAAAAGATGAAAAATGTATTGCGTTGTGACATTTTACTCTAAAAAATGAGTTCGCTTCACGAATTTAATGAATAGGAATGGGCAACTTGGGGAAACGTCTTGTTTCATAACCATAAATGTGTTTGTCGTTGGTGGTGGGTTTTCACTGATCGGCCTTTCAACTGTAACTCTCTAAACTCCCTCTGCATCACCGAAAACCCATTTAATAAAAATATTATTCTATACCATTCTAGTCAATTGAGTTATCAATTATTATTCTTTCGTCTTTCATTCTCTTTATATTTCCTTTTATCTAAACTACATATTCTTTAAAATATTATCATTCTGTTCATTTTAAAAAAATACTAATATATATGTTAGCACTCTGGATAATAAAATCCTCCTCGAATGTAAACAATAAAAAAAATTATAATAATAAATCTGCATAAGTATAATAACTCAGAATATGCATAATAATATTGATAATCATTGATGGGAACTACAAGTATATAACTATTTGGAATATATTAATTATATTATATAATTCAGTACAAATAGTATGCTATTACAGATATTGATCAACAGTGTAGCTAAATATAGAGAAATATTTAGCTACACTTCTAACAACTCAGACCGCTTGCAGCGCTACGCTTCTATTAAAGGAGGCTCCTGGAATATCTTCAACGAACATTTAGTTCGTTTATAAAATCTATATGTCTGTGTGTCTGTCGCCAAAAATTTTCGATTTGTAAAATTTTGATTTTGGATTCGAGTAGAGCTTAAAAAAGTGTAATTGTAAAGTGGTCTTGGTTTTTTAAAATTTGGTTGGGAACATGGTCAAATCAGCGGTCAAAGTTGAAAATTTCCCATATATTATAACTACTGTAATTAGAGTTATTATAATGTAAAATGGTAAAGAAAAAATGTTTAGACATTATTGTAAACATTAAAAAATTTCCCGGGAATATTAAGAAAGTAAATTAAGGATATTAATTAATAATTAATAACAAAATATTAATAAACAATTAAATTTATAAATGTTGCATCAATATTAAAGCCAATATTTGTTGACGCAATCGCCAAACCGAGGTATAAAGGTAAAGTGTTTTACAATATATTAAGATCATATAAATTGGAAGTATTTATGCAATTTTGTGATAAATATGAAAAAAAGTTCGTTGATAGAGTAATGCTTCCTACCCAGATGTTTTATTTTTGTTTACTTATTCATTTTTTCATTTCATCTTTTAACTATAAAAATTTAAAAATACCAATATTGTTCTAGTAAGGTTATATATTTTTAGTTAGATATTATTTTTTTTATTTAGATTTTATATAAAATTTCATCTCAATATGTAGGACAAATAGACCAAAAAAGTTTCTTTTTTCATATGTTTCTATATATTTAACCATTTTTATTTTTTGAAAATCATATATATATATATATATATATATATATAGGAGCGGTTGTAGTGTTTTGAGTGCCCCGGTAAAACAAAATTCGGTACCCCTATACAAGAATATACAAATTTACTGCAAATTAAAAAATAGTAAAAAAGATAAAAAATCAAAATTACACAAAAATAATTAATGTAAAAAAGTATTATTATTTTATTTTTATATTGGCGCCCCTCAAAATTTAGCGCCCGTCTTTCCCGCTTCTTTATCTACCGATGTATACATATCAGGGATGAGCAGGATCGCGATCCTTTTGGAATTTGAATAAGATGATCCGATCTGATCCAGGGCTTTTAGATTTAAATGCAAAAGTGCACATCCCTTTATTGTTCTAAGGAACTCAACTAACAAGTATCATCTAAATCCAAAAAAATGATAATAAAAATTAATAATCTCTCTCTTATAAATTTGGAAAACTTTTCAATCTTTAATTTTTTTAAGCATAATTTAATCATTTTTGAGATTCAATTCTGTTTTTTCTCGTAATTTATATTTATAGTTTGGATAATAAATTCTTTTGCAAAATATTTAAGGTATCTATATAATATATAAGGTACATATATATAGATATATATGTAGAGATTGCAAGAGTCGAATTGTCATTGAACATGAAGCAGGCAAGATCGACTTCATTTGTGCCAATCGGTTATCGACTTATCTTCCTTGTGCTATTCGGTTTCTGCGAACGGAAATGAATGCATCAAGGCGCCAATCAACGGATATTGACTTTCATTCACGAAACTACTGGAAACGATCCAACTTCCGTTTGGCTCGATATATATTCACTAAAGCCGAAATCGAACGAAACTCAATTACCAGAAATGTCTTTAAATAGATTAAATTATTAATGTAATTTCTATCTAATCATTAAAAAAAATAAAAATCTATTTCTAACTAATCATTAAAATAAGTAATCTCATTCAATAGATAATCAAATAAATACCAAATTCTTCTTTTAAGACAAAAATCTGGATTAATTAACATATATTATATTTATAAATTAAATTTAATTAAAATTAAATTATAAATTAAAATTAATAAATAATATTTATTAAACCACCGCGTGTTTGGCTTTGTTGATGGTACCACTTCACGTGCTGGCGCATGATTTGCAGTGTTAATAAATTAATTCCTGTACTTTCAGCGATTCAATCAAGCTGAAATTCTATATATAGGAGTTTTATACAATTTTAATCATGTGAAAAACTATCAAACTTATATCTTTATTTTTACGGTAAGTTTAGAAGGAATAAAGTGAAAATGTGGTAGGTAATGGTCCCCTTCCGAATAAGCTACATTTCTCAAAAGATGATAGAAAACTACGAATTTTGAATAATGCCCGTATACCAAATTTCATTATTCTAGCTCACAAACCGTTTTTGCGTAATCTTGTCTACATCCACACACCCATCCACACACACAGACATTTTTCTCAACCTTAGTGAAAATGACTCAGGGACCGTCAAAACGTATAAAAACATTAAAATCTCGACATCGAAAATTTTCGTGATCGCAATACTATCGATAGTAAAAATAGAATTAATCGAAGCTTAAATGGTAAGTCATGAACTAAGGAACTTGAGGATGATTAATATATAAGAAATTTAAAATAATAAATCCAATAAGTTTATAAGTAAATAATAAAATAAAAAAATTTAAATCTACCTTTTATCTATTTCAATGAATCATTTAATTATTTTATGGTAAAGAGATATCTTTTCATTCTTTAGATCGGATTGATCTATAAGATCTACAAAGCATAAAGAAAGTCAAGAAGACTGAAAGGGGACGAGACCTACTCTTAATACTTAATACTTTTTTTTTGTCAAAATTATTCCTCCCTCATCCGACAGGGTAGTGCCATTCAATAGTGAAGATCCTCCTCTCCACGTTATTCATTGCTAGGATCTTTATTGGTTAGGCATCGCGCGTAATTATTAGAAAGTGGTCACTTGAGTCTATACAGTGGCTGTGTTGGTTGTGGTGGTGGGGCTGCAACTGACCTCTTTCTCCTCCAACGTGACAGGTTATTCGAATGAAGACGTTCCGATTTCTTCCTGGAGGGAGGTGAATGACGATTTGTCACTTGGCCTGAGCCTCGACTATCATTTAGGCGCCATGACGGCTCACCTCTTTGACAGGTCGGCTACGCCCATCAGCCCTTACGTCTGAGCCACACCCCGGAAGAAGACAACCTCCCTCTTTGCCTTCTCCTCCCCCATTTGAGAGCACTGCGATCCGAATCACACAGCTCACTTCCGACAATTCTTCCAATAATAAGAAATCAATCAATAAAAGCAACACCTGAGTGCCAATCTGAATTGCACCACTTTTTTTATATTTCCTTCTTTATCCTAATGATTTTTTTTTTTTTTAAAATTACCAATTTACAATTTTAATATTTACTTTTTAATAATTATTAAAAAATTAAAAATATTGATAATTTTAACTTGAAAGATTAATACGCTTTAATATATATATATATTTTTTTTAATATTATAAAAATTTGATTATTTATTACTAAATTTATATTACATTATGATTGTAAAATATTTTTCAATTTTCTTATTAAAATTAAATAAACAAATTATATATAAAATTTACTAAAATATTTAATTATAAAATTGTTACATTCTTCAAATTTGATCATATTTTAATGCTATATAATCATTTTATTGGCTGTTATATTTGATTTAAATTATTTATTCTATTCCAGTCATGCATCATAGAGATTTTTTCAGTACCACTTATTTTGTTAGGTTTTATAATTATTATTTATTTTACAAATTAAAATTGCTGTAGGTTAGCAATATTTTATTTATTATTTATTTAATAACAGTCCCTCCTTTCTCTTTATGAGGTTTAGGCTATTTAACTATTCTAATATGAATATTTTATTATTATTGTTATAGAGATTCTCTCGAGATGCGTAGAGATTTGCACAATGATATCGCTCAGAAGTTACTGGTTGTCTGGTTGTGCCCCGGCGAAGACGGCTCTATCCTCCTTGGTCTTCATGAGTCTTAGTTATTGATGTGCTCTAAAGCTCCTAATAATAATATTAACATCATAAATTTATTTTAACTTTATTTAAATATAAGGTTAAAACATATTGTTAAATATAATAACAATTTTAATAATTTTTATATGATAACAGTCAAAAAATGCTAAATTTCTATTTAATCCATGAGAGATTTTTCTTTTAATCATACCATGCTCTTCTTATGACAATAATTTATTGTAAATTAATTTTTATTTATATTTATATATTTATTTTATATTATATTTATTTTTATTTATTATTTATATTTATAATAATTTTATATACATAAATAAAAATTGTTTTATATTTTAAAATATATATTGAATTTATTTATATTTATTAGAATATATATGTACGTATCACAAATTATATATATATATATATAATATTATATTATATATTTTCTTTTCTTTCTGACCAGATTTCTGTATTTTTTCAGCAACAAAATATGAAATGGTATTGGTGGGTGTAATGAGGGGGAGGAGTATAATGACGGAAGTATATTTAGCATGGAATTTAAAGTGACAAGCGAGACAACATATTGAGCTTGGTCATATCTATATCTATATATACTTAGTAGTTGTTGGGGGACTATGTTCCCGAGAGGCATGCAAAGATCAAGGTATCATCCGGGAAGGGCGCAGCTGCGCTCCTGAGGACCGTCATTGTAGCCATTAACCTTCGCAGTTCCCCTTAAGACAAGGGGCGTTACTAAATCATAAACAGCTCGGGATGTCAGAGTAAATCAACTACGCATTTGGATTACCACATCGTTTATGGAAACCCACCCCTCCGGTGTTATTTAAAAAAAACAAAAAAAAAAAAAAAATAAATAAATAAACAAACAAACAATTCAGTGTTCTTTCGAAAAGCTCCTAATTGTGTCCTGTATCCAATCCTAAATGTTAGTATGGAGGTTTTCATGAAAATTGGTTTACTAAGAATCCAATCACTAAATTTGTTCCCTCTCCCTTTTGACATCTTCTCACCCTTTTCAATCTTCCTATTCATTCTATCCAATACATAAATTATTTTTAATATATAATCTATTTATAGATTAGATAGACCAAGTAAATAAGCAAGCCAAGGACGTGATGAACCGATCAAAGCGGATATAAGGGAATTAGGAGAAGATAAAAATTGGATAAAGGTATCTCGTTGATTCAATGAAGAACTTTCGTTATGTATTATAAAGATTTACTATATTATTTTTAATTAAAATTTATTATTATCAATTTTATAAATTAATCTTTTAAAAAATAAGTTGAAAATCATTTTATCTGATTATATTTCAATAAATTATATTCTAATATAGTAACTATTATTTTATATATATATATATATATATATATATATATATTTAAAGTTGTCTAATAAGCCATCTTTTAAAAATTTTCGTTAAATTTGAGAAAATGTATTTTTCATTTCAAAAAATAATTGCATGATAGGGTCGCATGAAATCCGGGGCTCGTCATATGGCAAGCCGCGTGGTGCCTTCACGAGCACATTCTGCCTTTGAGGAAATGAGGCTGTCGCCGTCGTTCTCACGGGGATGCTCCCTGAGGAGCTGTCTGCGACTCTTCCTCTTCCTCCTCCTGGACCCGGAACTCGGGGCTCACCCTCCGACAGGCAGACGGCTTCCATAAACCATGATGATGTTTAACATGGATTTGTTGGGAAATTTCTTTTGATTTGACATAACGGCTTCCTCATCGGATCATTCATTTTCTTACTTTTCAATTTTTTTTTTCCCCCGATTGCTTCTAAAAATGTCTTCTAGGCAAGATGATTAAAAAACTAAATTACTCTAAAAGAAAATTTATGTAAGACATTTGTGGCTATTTTTTACAGTATTAGAAAATAAACATCGATAATAGAAAAAGAAATAAATAGCTGGTATGTAAACCATACGAATTTGCTGATTGTATTTATAGAAGCGTATTATGACGATCATTGAGATTGTAAAAATGTTAAATTTGTAGAAATATTTGTTAAAGATAAAACGGAGAGAAAATCAGTCAACGAAATCTATTGAGAAATTTCCCAATACACAAAAACGTTTAGCTTTTAATTGAATAATGCATTAAGGTTAAGGAGAATATTCATATATATTGAATGTTAAAGTAGTATGTATATAGTATTTAGTATATATCTTTTTGTATAATATATAAAACAACTTAATCTGGATTTCGACAAAAAATTGTGTTATAATCTCAAAAAAAACTGAAATGGCATTAATCCATTAAAACCTAAACATTTTTTCCTCTTATTAAAAGTTTTAAAAGCTGATTTTCTTATTCTTTTTCATCGTTCGTTTAAAAAAAAATAATTTTAGATAATCTTTAATAAGTATATATTTAATATGTTAATTTTCCAATAAACATATCCTGTGTATGAGGTATGTTCAAAAGAAAAGGTGAATTTTGAATTTTCGCGTATACCTGTATTATAATTAAAGAAGTAGTTTATTAGTTATTACATTCTGGTTTTGTGGTTGTTTCAACACTTTATACCACTTTTATATATTATATTTGAATCTAGTTTCTCCTTGTGACCCTGTTGAGTGATATAATTTTATTTTATTTTAATGTCATATTTGGAACATTTATTAAATTTAATATAAATCTATATCTATATATATATATAAATCTATAGATATATATAAATCTATATATATATAAATCTATATATATATATATATATATATTACAAAATTATATTTCCATTTTTGCATATTTTAAGTTAATTTCAATTTTTCTTGGGATATTTTTCATTCACATTCATATTATTAAATCATATTCTTTTTAATGCTTTTTAATATAAATAATTATATATATTATATATATATATATAGTATATATAATTTCCTATATCGTTATAGACCTGTTTCAGTTTCTATAAAGTTTACATCTGCGCACTGTTGACTTTGTTTTCATATTCAAAGACGTAAATTATTTTCTAAAAGCGCACCTTACCTCTTCCCCCCTCCACCCACCTTGCAATTGGCCAAGTCAAATCTGGCGGTAATTGAGTCGCCCGGCAGCCGTCTATGACACACACAAACACTTGTTCGTTATTTTACTCACTATTTCAATTTTAATTCTTCAAGCAATCAAAATTTTTTATTAAATATCGAAAGTTTCATATATTGTGAATTTATACGAGTGATTTTTTTGAAATCGCACCGTTAATTATTAAATAAAATCAAAATGTAAGTTTTATCATCATTAACTTCTCTCTCTCTCTATATATATATATATATTTATATATATATATATATATATATATATATATATATATATATAATAATTATTCTTGTATGTATATAGAAAGCAATTTAAACATATATCATTTCAAATTTCATTTAGATATAGATATATAAGATAATATACGAGGGTGGGGTAAAAAGTTTCCGGCCTGACCAAGAAAAACGATGTTTTTAAATTTTCAACGAACTTTTAGTTTAAGAGACCTGTACGATGTCAGCTAAACGTGTGCGAAATATTTTACACCACCATTTGAATATGGAAAGTCGCGTTTGCTAACGTTAGACCAAAAACTGCTTCGAAAAAACTTTCTACAACAATTTGGCGCTATAGGCGTAATCCAAACGAATTTTTGAGTCGATTCATAACTGTTGATGAGACTTAAATTAAATTAAATCAAATTTAATTAATTAATTAAATTAATTAAATTAATTAGAACACCGTTATGAGAAATGTATCAGTGTTGATGGAGATTATGTTGAAAAATATAGCAAAAAAAAAATTTAAAAACATCGTTTTTCTTGGTCTGGCAGGAAACTTTTCACCCCACCCTCGTATTTATAGTATAATAATAATAATATATATATATATAATTTACTATATATAATATATAAAGTTTCACTTTTAATTTATAAGTATATATGTATATATATATACATATATATATGATAATTATTTGTTTATTATTTTTTTTAATGAATGGGATATATGAATATTTCTAACGAATGAACAGTTTGTAAGCTATTTATTTTATTAATTTACAATTATTTTTTTTCTTTTTTTCCTATATTTTCTGTGTATAGTTTTATTTCAATTCTTTTTTTTTATTTTAAATTATATTTATTTTATTAAATAATTAAGTAATTTTTTATTCATGCATTATATTTTAAGAAATATTTTTTCAATTGGATATCTATTCCTTATCTAAATTGGAGAGGTGTTTATTCTATCTGCACCCAAACATTAATTTCTTCACGATAATATAATATTATATATATATTTTATGTTATTAATCTCTTTTTAATTCCCTAAAATATATTTTAAGTATTTAATTCTCTTTTTAATAATTTTATTGAATTATTCTAAGAATTCCCCTTTTCTTGTTTATATTTACCAGAACATTTTTTTTTTTTTTTACAATTCTTTTGTAATTTAATATTAAATATTTTAATAAATTCAACAACTTGACATTTTAAATCTGTATTATTTTTCTTATTTTATAAAATTAAAATCTCTTCTATTTATCAATTGGATGTGCATTTTCTTAAGGATCCCCTTTGAGGTAGATTGCCAGCGCTACGGGATGCATTCCGCGATATAATCAAACATTATCCATCCATATTATTGCAATTCAATATTAGATTTTTTATTTATTCTATTTTCAATATGAAAATTGTATTAAAATAGATATATTATATTATATTATTTTACACTTGACACGAATTCAATGATTAATTAATGTTTTTTTTTAAATTTAGTAATTTAATTTTTTTTTTCATATAATTACATATAATAAAATGATCAGGTATAGAACGAATAATGTTTCATTATATCATTCATGAATCTTTATTATTTTTCCTTGTCGATTCTCATTTATTATAAATTTGCTGATTGATCATGTCTGATCGGGAGTGAATTTTTCTATCGTTGTCTATCAAAATGAAGAAGACTTCAAGAAGCATTCCCACGTATAATATTTAAATATCAATATTGCAAAATTAATAAAAATATTATTGTATTTTAATCAATAAACTAATAAATACAATTAATTCTTTTGAAGTATCATCTGACTGAAACGAGAGGGTAAAAAATGAAACACATGAGCACTTCAAAGCAGCAAATCTCCTCCTCTGTTTTCATACACTTTTTTTATTGAAACTAATAATTTCAAATAAGTACTTTTTTCTTTTTCTATATTATATGTTTAAGTGGTATATATTAGACCTTTCTAATATATATATCTTATTTATTGGTTGTTTTGGTAATATAAATACATTTTAAAAGGATTATAGTAGCGATATAATCTAAGAACAAATACATTACATATAATAGTAAACTCACAATAGATTATTTAACGTCCTACGGAAATCTGATTCCTATTTGGTTTAGATAAGTAATTATATTAATCCCATCCTTTAATCAATTTCGTATCATATTCCCTTTAGATAGCAGGAGAGAATTTATTTATTATTTTATTACTAATTTTGAGAATCAATTGATTAGATTAGTATAATATTAAATTAATGAATGGAAGTTTATCATTACTATCTCGTAAGAGATAGTATTGCGATCACGAAAATTTTCGATGTTGAGATTTTGATGTTTTTATACGTTTTGAAGGTTCCTGAATCATTTTCACAAAGGTTGAGAAAAATGTCTGTGTGTGTGTGTGTGTGTGTGTGTGTGTGTATGTGTGTGTGTATGTATGTAGACAAGATTGCGCAAAAACGGTTTGAGCTAGAATGATGAAATTTGGTACATGGACATTATTCAAAATTCATAGTTTTCTATCAACTTTTGAGAAATGTAGCTCATCCGGAAGAGGGTCATTACCTACAACGTTTTGATTTTTTTCCTCTAAAGTGACCGTAAAAATAAAGATATATGTTTGATAATTTTTTTGATAATTTTTCGAGTGGAGACACTCCAGCTAATTTTTGTTTTGTATTTTTATTTCTCTTTCCACTTTTAAGCAGGGCGCATTTTCTTCGTTTTGTATTTATGTTTTTGTTATCGAATTTTAAAATGTGTCTGAACGTGTTCCGGATGTGTATGTTTTTTTTTTTTCAATATTCGCTATCGTAACAAGCAAGAAGACGATAATTAATATTAGATGGCCAACCGAGCCATACGTTCAATCTGTTTGTAGGATTAACTAATTCGTTTAGCTGAGGAGCGAGCCATCAGGGAATATTGGAGCATATTCCACGGTTAATATTATCACCTGTAATTAATAATTTAACTTTTTTATTATCACGCCAGAGATCAAATTTTTGATGTCGAGATTTTGATGTTTTTATACGTTTTAAAGGTGCCTAAGTCATTTTCATTAAGGCTGAGAGAACTGTCTGTGTGTGTATGTGTGTATATAAACAAGATTACGCAAAAACGGTTTGAGCTAGAATAATTAAATTTGTTACACGATCATTATTCAAAATTCGTAGTTTTCTATCAACTTTTGAGAAATGTAGTTCATCCGGAAGAGGGTCATTACCTTCCAAGTTTTGATTTTTTTTTCCTCTAAACTGACCGTAAAAATAAAGATATCTGTTTGATAGTTTTTCACATGATTAAAAATTGTATAAAACTGCTATATATAGAATTTCAGCTTGATTTAATCGCTGGAAGTACCGGAATTAATTTTTTAACACTGCAAATCGCGCGCCAGCACGTGACGTGGTGCCATCAACAAAGAGCCAAACACGCGCTGGTTTAATAAATATTATTTATTAATTTTAAAATTTATAATTTAATTTAAATAAAATATATGTTATAATTAATCCAATTCAAATTTACGAATTAGTCCGGTGGAGACACTCCAGATTTTTTTAATTTGGATTTAATAAATTACTTATCCCAATAATTAATTAATGAATTTTTATTTTAATTGGTTAATTAGAGTGTGTGGGGGGGAGAAGGCAATGATTCATCCCATTCCTTCATTTTAACTGCCAGATATTTCATCTATAAAATTTTTAATTCATATTCTTTGTAATTCTTATAATAAATTTGTTGAATCAAAATTGATTTTATTAGGTTTCCTTAGGTATCTTAGAATCTCCATAAAATTGAGAAATCTTTTGGACTCTTATCATCAGAAATGTATTCATGATGATTTGGAATGTTTTCATTTCTTTTAATCTTAAAATAAGCTGGAGTGTCTCCACTCGACTATCTCGCAATTTGAATTGGATTAAATAACATAATATATTATATTTAAATTAAATTTAATTAATTATAAATTATAAATAATAAATATTAAACCAGCGCATGTTTGGTTTTTTATTGATGGCACCATGGCACGTGTTGGCGCGTGAGATTTGCAGTGTTAAAAAATTAATTCTGGTACTTTCAGCGATTCAATCAAGCTGAAATTCTATATATAGCAGTTTTATACAATTATTAATCATGTGAAAAATCATCAAACATATATCTTTATTTTTACGGTCACTTTAGAGGAAAAAAAATCAAAACGTTGTAGGTAATGACCCTCTTCCGGTTGAGCTACATTTCTCAAAAGTTGATAGAAAACTATGAATTTTGAATAATGATCGTGTAACAAATTTAATTATTCTAGCTCAAACCGTTTTTGCGTAATCTTGCCTACATACATACACACATACACACACACACACACACAGACATTTTTCTCAACCTTAGTGAAAATGATTCAGGAACCTTCAAAACGTATAAAAACATCAAAATCTCAACATCGAAAATTTTCGTGATCGCAATACTATCTCTGGCGAGATAGTAAAAATAAAAAACTTGTTATACACTATAATAGTAGAAGTAAATAAATATCAATAAATTTATATCTTCACTGAGTGTTTAATTAAAAATTATTAATATTATATTTTTAAGTTTAATTTTAGTGTACATAACTAATTAAATTGTTGTAGAACTAGTCTCAACATTTAAATCATATAATCGTCTTATAAATTATAATTTTTTTTCCATTAAATATAAAAATATAAAAGCTATAATTATAAAAACAAGCAAATTTTTGAATGACTATGTTTTGTAGATTTGATATCTCGGATAATTTTTTATTCTTTTTCACATTTGATATTCCCCTCTCTTGTCAATTTTCTCCACCCGCTCCCCTATGATTCGTTGTCTGTTCGGTCGGCAATAGCAGTCACCCCCGCTGCAACTATCACCTTCCTCACACCTAAAAAGACACCCTAACATAAAACCACTTTGGTGATAGTATTTATTTGAATATCCTAAAGGTTATCAAAAATATATATTTTTATTAATCTTTTAAAGAATAGATAGTACCTATATAAACATTTTAAATTTAAAAGTATTTTTTTAATGTAATAATAATTTTTAATAATTATAAAATAAATTGATATTAAATTAAAATTTAATATTAATAAAATAACTATATAAATGAAATTCGATTGTCATATTTTTTGTTCGATAAAATGATATATAAATAATAAATCCGAAATACTAAACAACGAATATATTAAATATTTTGTAAATTTTATTAAAATTTAACTAAAATTTAATATTATATTACTCAATATGTACCATTTAAATAACAACAAAAATGATTGTGATTATTTAGTCAAGCATTCAGGTGGGGATATGACTTTTATGCGTGAACAAATCTAAATTCAATCATAAATACTGACACACACACACACTGAAATGGTTCTTTGTATTCAGTAGGTTATTAAAACGTGAACATCTCTCAAATGCCCAAATTGATTTACCTTAAACTACGATACTTTTTACTATCTCGTAAGAGATAGTATTGCGATCACGAAAACTTTCGATCTTGAGATTTTGATGTTTTTATACGTTTTGAAGGTTCCTGAATCATTTTCACTAAGGTTGAGAAAAATGTCTGTGTGTGTGTATGTGTGTGTGTGTGTGTGTGTATGTATGTAACCAAGATTACGCAAAAACGGTTTGAGCTAGAATGATGAAATTTGGTACATGGGTATTATTCAAAATTCATAGTTTTCTATCAACTTTTTAGAAATGTAGCTCAACCGGAAGAGGGTAATTACTTACAACGTTTTGATTTTTTTTCCTCTAAAGTGACCGTAAAAATAAAGATATATGTTGGATAATTTTTCACATGATTAAAAATTGTATAACACTGCTATATATAGAATTTCAGCTTGATTGAATTGCTGAAAGTTCCAGAATTAATTTTTTAATACTGCAAATCTCACGCGCCAACACGTGCCATGGTGCCATCAATAAAAAGCCAAACAGGCGCTGGTTTAATATTTATTATTTATAATTAATAATTAATTAAATTTAATTTAAATATAATATATTATGTTATTTAATCCAATTCAAATTGCGAGATAGTCGAGTGGAGACACTCCAGCTAATTTAAAATTATAATTCAGCTTAAAAAATAATTAAAGATGAAAATTAAACATGAAATTATGTAATTATAAAAAATAAATAAATAAATTTGAAACTACAATTGAAATTGAATTTATTTTTATTTATTTTTGAAATATAATTTTTATATTATATTTTGAAATTTCATTTTCTGAAAATAGTATTTTCATATACTTAATATATACTTAATTATAAAATAATCTATAAATTTGATTCTAAACATTATAAGTTATGATTAATACTTGTTCACGAAACTATATATATATAAATATAAATTTCTCTGATATTAATATGAAGATAATCCCCTCCAACTATTTGGTACGTAGCCGCTCTAAATCCGTTTTAAAGCTCCTCTTTATCCAAGATCCTTAGTACCTTTTAGATTATATAAATAAATAGATTTCTTCAAATTCAGGTTTTGTAAAATATAACTATAAGTTAATTATAACTTTTTAAATTTTACTCAAATATTTTTTTTTTTTAATTTGAATATTTTGTCTTGACTAGAGGGTTGATTTTTTCATGAAAATTTTTTCCAAATTGTTTTTTAAATTCGTGAATGTATTTTCGAGATGGATTGGCTCGTTGACATTTCGTGGGGAAAGTGACACTCCATACTATTTTTGAACACTTGAGCTATTACATTTGCTAAGGTCATTTTATTTTCGGAAGTGGAGTCGAAAAAAACATATTTTTTTATCTAAGGCTCGTTTTTTCTTAGTCTTCATGTGCCTTGCTATATTTAGTTTCCTACTTTGGCTTGTTTGATTTTTCATTATTTGTTTTGTTTTTTACTCTTACTTAATGAAAAATATTGCTCACGATGAATAAAATCTGATTAATGTGAATATTTATTTTCATAACCAGTGTAGATGTACCTTAGGATGGCTAATTAGGATATGTCATAATGAATATAAGATTGAGATAAATATTTATGATACTTTATCATTATTCATTCAAATTTGAATATAATTTATTTTAAACTGTGTTTTTCAAACTTACGATAAAAGCACTGTAGTGTTTGACACTCAAAGCATTAATTTTTTGGTTAAAAACTCGATCCATATCGTTCCATAATCACCGTATTCGCCTGATTTGGCACCGTTTAACAATCTAATCTCTGGTTATCAGATGATAAAGAGATTAAAAATGTCTTCAATCGTATCAATTTTGACATTTAATCATTAGAATAATATGGCAGAACTGAAACTAGAAAGGTTGTAAAATAAAAAAACCGCATTAATAAATATTATAATAATTTTATCTTAAAAAAAAAGACTTAACTTCTTGTTTGTTAAAAGTTACAGTTTAATTATATTATAAATACTATTAAATCAAATGAATCACAATGCTTTTTTGAAAAAATTACATCTTCTTAATTATTTAAGCGTAGACTAAATGAAAGCTAAATTGAATAAAATTGAATGAATGAGTAACCAAGTCCGAAACAGATTGCTCCAATGAATAACAAATTAAGGAAAAACAAGAGAATTCCGTTTATTCCCACATCCTAGCATGTGGTAACTCTATATCTTATAAAATGATTGAATTAAGGTTATTGTTTATTACATTATTATTCTAATTTTGATATTATATAATAATTTATTATTATTATTATTATTATTAAGAATTTATTTCAGTATTTATTATATAATATCATTTGATAATTTATAGAAATTTTTTTATTTTTTTGATTAAAATGTTAATTTTCTTTTTTTACAAATTAAATAAATTTTATACTCAAATCTTTTTTTCACAATTTAATTCAATTTTGTGAATTTTGTGTTTTTTTTTCAAAATGTTATTCTAGAAAATATAGTATAATTATAATATATTCAAATTAGAAAAATATTTATTATTTTTTTATTTTTTTTTTCTATTATATAATAGAAAAGGCCAAATAATAAATTAAATATTTTTTTTTCTTATAATAAAAAAAAATAAAAAAAACTTAATATTCTTTTATTTTTTCTAGAGTGTGCCACCCTCTCTTCAATCTTCATCTCTACAAGACGTTTGGAAAATTTCGGGCCCTTTGTATATATATATATATATATATAATCTATTCAGGTACTGTATTTCAAAACATTAAAAATCAATACATCTCTAAGCAATAGAATTATCAAACAGAGACTTATCCGTCCATTTACCCATCTGGATCATTTATCAGCTTGTAATAAATACATTGGCTCAATTTTGATTTTTTTTTTTTGGTATCAATTTCAACTCAATGAATAAATGAATGTATTTTTTACGGACTATGCCTCCAATTATAATTAATTTTCAGCTTGTTTTATAATTAGCATTTTTAGCTTCACTTCTACTCACTCCCCCAACTTTTCTCATTGTCAAAGATAGAATTTCATTGAAATCTAACTTTGAATAATTTTTCTTTATCTTTTAATTAGGTACGTTTCAAAAACTTTATATATAAAATCTCTATCTCTATAGCGTTATTAAATTCGAAACATACAATCACATTCCCCCAACCGTCCCTATCCTACAACCAACAACTTCTCACTAGCCTTTTTTCATCGATTCTATCTACTTTTTCCTCTCATCGTAATTTACTCATTTTTACTGACCGATGATAGGAAGTGAAAGTATTGTTTTCACACCAAATTTTACATGTGGAGATTTTTACATATCTTTTGTTAACAGAAGCTGGGGTGTCTCCACTCGACTATCTCGCAATTTGAATTGGATTAAATTACATATATTACATTTAAATTAAAATTAATAAATAATATTTATTAAACCAGCGAATGTTTGGCTCTTTTTAGCATAATGTCTGTCCGTCCGTTCGTCCGTTGGGTACAGCTTTAACGGCTCAACTGATCTTGATAAAATTTGGTATATTTACTTAATGCATCAGTACGATGAATTCCTCACCTTTTGGTGTATATTCTGAACCCGGAAGTGGTAGTTTACAAACTATTAATTTTATATTCATTGTCGGAAAATATTTCACTTAAAATATAATAGTAATTGAGTAATTAAACTAAAAACAAAAACCAAGATAATATAATTTTGTCATTTTAATTCCAGTTTTAAATTTTTTTATACTATATATATATATAATGTTGTTTAGAAATTTATTTATTTATTTCAAATCGTCGGTCGGTTCTGTGCCTGGCGACATCTCATTTTTATAACTATGGATGTTCAGGTTCATTTAATTTATCCTCACAGAATCTTCACATGAAATTTAAAATAGGAAATTTTTGAAATTTAATATATATATAAATATAATTCACTTTTATTTGTATTTCAATATTGTCTTTTTATTCATCACTTTCAAACAATCTTAATTACTATTCATAAAAATAAAATTAGAATTCTTCTCTTTCTTCTATTATTTTAAATTAAATAAAATTAATTTAAATTTATACACACACAAATTAGTTTTAATGTTCTTTTGGGAGTGTATATCTATTTTAAAATTTTCTATTCCCCTAAGAATATTTTCATAAAAAAAAAAAAAAAAAAATAAAAAAAAAATTGTTATTCTAATTGCTAAAGAAAACGTGCGGTGTTTCCTTCCTGCTCGTTGATTGCTTTTCTATTCGTGGTGGTTGACGAACGCGGAACGTTTTGCGTCATTTTGTCCAACAGCTGGACCACTGATGCAGTGTGACTGTGGGAATTTGTTTTCTGGTGCCCGCTGGGAACCTGCTAACCTCCCCCAGGAGCGTTCTTTTGAGTTGTGGTGTTATATTTTCTTTCTGGTGTTGTTTTTTTTTTGGCCTTTAACCGCAAATTAATGTAGCATTTAGGAAACTGCTGGTTCCGTGACCCTTAATCATTGGCCCCGGGCTGTCAAAATTAGAATTCGGTTACAAGAAACAGGTGCCTCGATATATTTCTATTTTCTTTCTTTTCACTTGATTTTAATTTCTATGTAGATTAAACATTTCTATAATATGTTTACTTTGCAATTAGTAAAGTTTAGTAATTGAGTAAATTAATCTCTCAGTCATAGTTGGAAGATTAGCAAGCCAAAGTTGTCTGGAAATGATATTAAAAAAAAAACGAATACTCTGTTAGAGATTTACAAGTATATCCTAAAGAACATAAATAACTTTGACGATCAGTTAAAATCTCAATAGACTTATTTTCAATTAAATTAATTAATAACTTTTTTTATTATTTTGGGATCTAAGTAAATAAATAATTAATTAAATAAATGAGAAATAAAATCTTAAAAATTTATATACAAAATAAACAAGAAATTTTAAGATTTAATAATAAAAAATGTTCCAAACTGTTCCATTTATTTATTATCTTATAATATTAATATTGTTTTTATTTGTGAATAAATAAATATAAATAAAAACTGAATTTTGAATATTGTAAAACATTGCGCTGGTTAATTAATTAAAACCTATTTTGGTTTCTTTTTTTAAATTTTATTAGTTTTTTGAATCTATATTCAATTTAGCCAGCTTTCGCATTAATTATTTAATCTTAAGTCTAAATGAACTTGGTGATGTTTGATCTCCCGACTTCAATTTCGACGGTCCAGGACTAGCCACCATCTTTAAAAATAAAAATTAAATGATAAATAATTTATAAATATCTATCTATCTCTGTGGCTCTACAGAACTCGAAAATTCTTAACCGCAACAACCACATTTCTCCAAATGTCCCTATCTTGAGCCACTCCCATCCATCTCCAACTTTCTCCCATCTCTCTTACGTCTCTTTCTATATTGTTTGCCCACACTGTCCTTGGTCTTCCATTTGGGCAATTCCCAAACGGTCTTCACACAAATAGATTTTCGCTAGTTTTTCCTTTTTATAACGTTTTTTAATTCTTATCACGTGTCTTGCTCATCCCAACCTTGTCGATTTTATTACTCTAACTATGTCTGGAGATGCATTGAGGTTATGCAATTCCTCATTATGCAACCATTCCTCGGTGAAATAATCTTTTCGGTCCATAAATGCTGCAAAGAATCCTATTTTCAAATATTCTAGATCTTCTCTCGTCTCCCAAAGTCATAGACCACGCCTCACACGCATAAAATACAACCGGCAAAATAATTGAAATTTATAGATATTTATTAAATTTGAAAATACTATATATATTCGGATAATTCTAAATAAAAATATTTCTGGATTCTTTATCTATTTTTTTTTTGTTGAAATTTCACAGTTGAGTATAACGGAGAGTATAAATCACAGCAAAGAGTGTGCTGAGGGCAATGGCAAATTTGGACAAAGGAGATGTCGCGGACACAAGGAACAATGGCCATTCGTGCTTTTAGGCGTGAAGCAAGTTATAATGCATGTCCAGCCTAGATAATAGTAATAGAGACGTAATATACGACGTGGAAACGGGCGTAGCACCATTGAGAGAGAGTTAGAGTCCTGTGCCGTTGTGCAATTATCTGCAAGCCAATAGCCGACACAAAAGTGGGCACCGCAACAAGTAATTTCATGGCAGCCAGTTTGGGGACATTTCGATATCTCCCACCCTTATCCCTACTCCCATCCCCATGAACACATAAGACAACTTCCGGATCCAGAAGAGATTCTAAAATCTCATGATCCTTGATACTGGTTGCACATGTTATCCAAATATCAACTTCTCTAGTCATTTAATTCAACACCAAAATATTCCATTCATTTACTATATAAAACCTCAAACCTTAAATTATCCGATCGGTTCTTTAATAATTATCAAATAATTACTTTTTTAAGACTTGTCCTACAATTTGTTTTTCTATGCAATTTTAAAATAAAAATATTACATATTTGTTTTAATTGTATATTAAAATTAAATTAAATATGACCTCCTAAAGTATTTTTATTATTTTATTTTGACTGGAGGGGAGATAAAACTTTCTTTTTAATATTATCTTTATTTATCACTGTGCAATTTAGTCGGTACATTTAAATAATTTTTCTTTTTTTCTTTTTTCTTTTTCTGAATTAAGATACTTAAAAAACATAAATATCATGAATATAAAATTATTATAAATGTAAATAATTTGATAAAATACATTATTATAAAAGACTAAGTAGGTCTCGATTTTTGATGTTCTTATGACTCAATTTACCGTTCATTTTTGATAAATGTAACTTATAATTATATATTTATTTTATAAATGATAGTTTAAATGATAAATAAATTAATGAAAAAAAACTTTTTAATAAATACCCTTTTTAATCAAAAATGCTCTAAAAAATAGAAAATAAAATATTAATTAAACCTTTGTATCCTTTACATATGTCCAACAAAAAAGCGTGGGCGTATATCAACATAAGTAGTTGGTAAAGAGTTTAATATTATTATATGCGCCCCACGCTTTTTTGTTGGGCAGATATAAATGATAATATTCAAGGTTTAATTAATATTTTATTTTCTATTTTTTAGGACATTTTTGATTAAAAAGCGTGTATATTAAGAAGTTTTTTTTTTATTAATTTATTTTCAAGTTTTTAGTTTTTTATATTTTTGTAATATTATAAATTTTTTTTTATAATTAATAAGTTATATAATATTATTAATTTTTATTAATAATTTGAAATATTTAAATAGTTTTAAATTTATTAAAATGGAATTTAATTAAATTTTGTTTAGCATAAATTTTTTATTTTTATTTTTTTATTTTAATTTACAAACTTTAAAAATCCGTATTTTTGAAAAATTCAAAATATTTCTTTTTCATTATTGCAGTCTCATCGACTTTCAATATACGTTTCAAATTTGAGCGAAATTGTTCAACTAGAAGTAGATTAAAATCTAATTGATGTGGAATTTTGGTATTGTTAATCATGTATAGTATCGTTAAATGTGTTGCCAATTTTCGATTGTTGAAGTGGAGGGGGGAAGGTATTAAGATAATAATAATGATAATAATAATATGAAGAATTTGAAGAATATAATAAGAACATTCTTATATTATTCTAACTCCTCTCTTTTTATCAACAGAAAATTGTCGGTAACTTCGCTACGATACAATAATTATCAAGTACCGATATTTTTATATTTATTTAGCTAAATAATTAATATAATTTATATGCTTGGTTTGCAATATTATAATTCCTTATATATCTATTTATTCTATTATATATTTTAGTATATTCTTTTAATTTATATTTATAAATTGTCAATATATTTAGGATTATATTAGGTTATTTTTTGAATTTTTTTTTTTTGGTTTCATCCCTAAAATTTCAATTATTTACTTAGTCCCGCAATAAAATATGTCAAAATAATTTTCAAAAAGAATTTAGCTCGAATCCTATCGAGAGGATCATTTATTAAAAAATGTTCTTCTCTTATTTGACTTCAGTTATTTAACCTTTTAAAGGACGAAATCAAATGATAAATGGAAATCTGCAGTTGTGTCGTAGCTAAATCTGTCCCCGAGGGTGTCCATTTCCTTCCGTGGTCACGAGACATTAGACAACCCTCCTTTCGGAGTATCCAATGGTCAAACATTGAACCAGGTGCTGGAAATTTTATAATATTCCCATGACAATCAAGGGACCCCAGACCGGCGTTTCTCTAAATATACCCACACTCACAGGTGTCAATGGCCAAATCCGTTTTTTATTTAATGAATCTAAATCAATCCAAGTATACAATGATTTTGTTTCTTTCACTCCTTTTTTTTTTGTTTGATTAATGGTAACAATTTTTCTGCAATGGGAAACCGGAAACGATATTATGCATGGGAATCGACAGGGCGTAATCAATAGAGGAGAGGGATGGAATGTAATGGATGCTGCCTGTCGGGATACACTTCATCCCTAATAAATTAACATTGTCTCCTTTAATCAACTTAGACGAAACCGAATCATTTCAAGCACGGATGGACCGTTCATTTTTCTTTGCCAATGAATAAATAAAAAAAAAAATTACAAATTCTAAGAACAGAAATTAGGCTCAATTTTTGTAGATTGTACCACATACGAAATTAATTTATATTTTTATTAATTTTGAACACGAATGGGGTCCTGAACTTCTGCCTATTGGGACCAGGGATAATTAAATCATGATATTATAATGTTATGGTAGGTCGCATATGAAATTTCGATTCATGTATAATCGATTTAAAAATTAGTTAAATATTGTTATATGAGTTTATGATATGAACCATCTATCTATCTTTGAGCGCTACTGAACTTAAAAGTTCATGACCGGAATAACCACATTCTTACCCTCCCCAAGTTCCCTTTTATATTATCAGCCCACTGCTTTCTTACAATTAGGCCAATGGTTTCGCTATCAACATTCTTTTGTTGAATTACAAATATATTAAAATATTAGAAACGTTAATGAACTTAAAATATATTTCTGAATAGAGTTTCTGAAATTTTATCTCTCAAGATGTTCACTTCGGTCTTAACACTCTATGAGCGGGACGGGTATTTACGTATACCCGTTGTCACTTATATGAGGGATATATATTAGTTATCGTTTAAAATAAGTAATTTTAAGTGACACAAGGGAAAATATATATATATATATATATATATATATATAAGTGGCAACGGGTATAAATACCCGCCCCGCTTATAAGTGGCAGTCCCTGCAACGGGTACAAATACCCGCCCCGCTCATAGTGTGTTAAGAAAATTCATAATTGTTGAATAATGAATATTTTCAAATAAGTTTGATTGGAAAAATGTGAACTTTCTCTATCCACCCTCTACCGCCTCTTTCTTCAAAATGAATTGAAGCTCTAGGTTGATTAAAATCACTCATCCAACAAATTAATATCTTCGTAAAACATTTCTTCAATTAATTATTCATGTTTTAAAGTTTTTCTTTTCTCATTTTTTTTCTTCTTATCTCGAAATGAAAAATAAAAAAAAAAAATAAAAAATATAAAAGATTTTAATTCAATTACCTTTTTTTTTTTTAATAATTAACTTCAAGGCAGATTCCGATAACAGCAAGCATCAATATTTTTTTCTAATTTGCAACTGAATAGCTCTTGTTATAAGGACTCGGCTAACTTTTATTAAGTAAGAAATTGTAAGGCTCCCAATTGGCCAAGTTGACTAAAGGAGTATAAAAATGCAAATGTGTTGATAATTAACAAGATATAAGAAGGTATTCTCGGGTAAAAAAAAATGCAAATCGATTTGCTTTAGGAAAACAGTCTTGATAAGTTCCATGGTTTATTCATGGGCGGCAATGCAAATGTTCGCTTTCGTGAAATTAGTTGATAATAAAAAGCGTCGTCTCTTATCTATGTTGATTGAAAAACAACTTGTGTAAACAATCCAAGAAAATAGAATCCTATGATGTGAAAGGAACTGCAAAATGATTTTCAAACAAATTCATTATTCATCTTAGTAATCCTTTTAAAACAATTTTAATTAAATTAAATTAATCTTAATCAATAAATAATATACGATAAATGGAAATATCAGAAAATAATCAACTAAATAAAAATATACCTATTTCTATAACGTATGGAAGTTTTTAACAACTCCACCTCCACCCAATTTGTATCCTCTCTCATTTCCCTCATATCTTTATATTATCAACCAAACTAATTTTTGGTTTACCATTGATTTCACCGAAAACAACTTATCAATAGTTTTTTCTCATTAGAAGCACTTATTCAATCAATCGTAAGGCTAACTATATTTGAGGATACGAGGTACATCGAGGTAATGCAATCCCCCTCCACCATTCAACATAGTGCCCTTATTATATTTGTACCTGGTTCATCGAACCGCCGCTCGGTCATTAAAAAAATTATTCCTTAATATAGGGTTTAGCTGGCAATATTAATACCTGGTTCAAATTCCACCGTTCAAATAATTTAAAAGAACATAAAATAGTCATAAAACATATACACCTTAAACGTATGTATTAATGTTCTGAAAGACAGAAAAGTATCGACTGTTGATATAACATAAATTATATTTCGTAATTTGATTTAATATAATATATTTTGTATTTACGGATTCGCTGTATAATAAATAGATAACTTCATTTAATTCTCCTATATCGAATAAAGATAAATCTTCAAATAATTTAAATGTATCTATTAATGAAATAAAAACAAATATCAATATTTAATATAAATATTTTAAATTTTATTGTAAGAATAGATATATATCTTACAGGCGCTGGCTGTGACGTAATATCTATTTAAATTAAAAAAAACTAATGAAGATGATTTTTCCCAGATATGATCAATAAAACTCAATTTTTCTTTATAAATACTATCTCTGGTATGAATTAGAACCCATTTACATATATATACAAACAATTTTATCTAGCATAATAAGATTAGATATAAATATTACGAATAATCTTGTTTTCAAATACCCTGAATATTTTCTCGCCATCCAAAGTCATGAACCACGCCTCATACCCAATAAGTTAGAAATAAATAAAAATTAACAATTCACCAATAATTTTAATATCAATCAATAGGTTGGCCCAAAAAATTTGATAACAACAGATTGAATTACGTATATATAGTTAAAGAATTTAAAATATAATTATTTAAAAATAATATACAATTAAAATGCCAAGGCTATCTAATAGTTTGATTCAGATGGTAAACAAATTAAAAATAAATAATCTAATCAACATGTACGTCTCTCTCTCTCTCTCTCTCTATATATATATATATATATATATTAGATATATATAGACAGGTTTTTTTTCACCATATGCTATACTCAAATAATAAAATTGAATTTATAAATTTATTTTCTTATTTATATAAATTTAGCTTTATTAAGTTACATAAAAAAAATATTTTAAATTTATGAAAATTATAATTTTTCAAGAATCTATATTGTATTATTTCAATTTTATAAATCAATATTTGAATTCCATGTATATACTTATAAAGACATATATATATATATTTTTATATATATGTATATACATTATTCGGAAAATTTTCAGCTGGGAGAGTTGGATGATGTCGAGGCCAGCCCCGGGGTCAAATGGTTATCATTGGATTAACCATCTTGTTTTTCAAACGAATATAGGTTATGATTTCAAGATTGAGTGGAGCTGAGTGCAGCTGTGGAATTCGGTTAAATGGATAAATTAAGAATGCTCCTACTGAAAAAGAAACCTTTCATCAGTCATTCTGCAAAACTTTCAATGATAAATATTCTTATGATTGATAAATATATAATATGTTTTGGGAGTATAGATTTTCACGTGTTGATTATTTTCTAGTAGCTCTTACAAATAGATTTATTATAAATGCCATTTGTAAAATCTTATATATTTTATAATAATACAATGAAAACAACTAAAAAGCAAGTATATATAGAATATTATAATTATTTTATCACACAAAATGATGAATTTTAATAAAAAAAAAAATCAATCTACCGGCATTTAACGAGAAAGTTATTGAAATCAGCGACCATCGTTATCCTAAACTACTTCCATCCAATTTTTACCACCTTCTTATTCTTTTCTATCTACCTTTATATTACCAGTTATATATTTATATTGACCTATTTAGGGATCGTTTCCCAATTGGTTTCGGTGGAAATAAACTTCTGGTTAGTCTCCATTTATCCACTCGAGACACGAGATACAGAAGTCCATGTAATATTATCTTCCTAATTAATATAAATAATAATAATAATAATAAATATAAAAAATTTTATAAAATAACGTTTTTCTCATGAACTAAAAAGAATAAAATAATTTTTCTATAAGCCTAACAAAGTTTATGGATGAATTGGTTCATATTCAACGAAAAACGTTTGGAGCATTTAGTTTTCATTTGATTTCTATTTTATTTCTATGCAATTAAATTCCTTTATAGTAAGGGGACCAACCGTCCTCCTTTAGGAAGGACAGTTCTCCATTTGTAAGCTCTGTCCTCCTTTTGTAAGTGTCCTCCTAACTGTCCTCCTTTTTGATATCTGTCCCGTTTTTTGAAATATTTAGGACATTTCGTACTTTTTTTAAAAATTTTTTCAATTTTTCTTAAAAAGAAAAACAGGTAAAACGTTTTCTGGACTAAGCTTTTGAACATTTCCGAATTTTTTCCAAAATTTTTTTAAATTTGGTTCTAAAAAAAACTTAAAATTTAGTGTTTTCAAAAAATGGTCACCTTATTTATAGAGCTATAATTTATATAAATTCTTACATACCACACTAAAACACTTCATTAACAAGTAACACTATTTCTTCTGATATAGTCAACTGTTTTGACTTTGATTAATAATATGTAAATTTAAGAAAATAATAATTAAATAATAATAATAATAAATAATAAAATATGAATTTCTTAAATCTTAATCTATCAATTTTATTGCATAATAAAAAAAATTGTCAGTTTATGTATTTAATGAAATTTTTATTATTACAAAAATTTGACTTGATGTTTCATATAAATAAATAATACTAAATGCGCCAAACGTTTTTCGTTGTATATGAACCAATTCACTCATAAACTTAATAAAAATTATTTTATTCTTTTTAGTCCAAAAAGGTTATTTTATAAAAAAAATTTTATATTTATATTATTATTAAATTTTCCATATTTGGTTTTTAAATTCTTATAATATTAACTAATAATAATATTATTATAACTTATTTTTTGATAAATCAATATATATACATATATATATTTACTATACAAACTCAAATTCATAATTTATTCAGGTCTTCTTTCTCTCAAGTTGAATATATAGGTAGCTGTAGAAATGAAAAAAAAATATTGGTATATTCAAATATGTCATATATTCAGTTTCATAAAATTTTTATTAAATTCCTTAGAAGATTACTTTCCCTCCCATTGTGCCTTCCTCTGTTTCTCTACATATCGACAAATATTGACCTCGAAATAAACTTGCATAAATTTTATTTTTTTTTTTTTTGTTTCACCGCCGGCCGGAATGGATAGGAGTTTTAGGGGGGTGGCAGGAGTTTGGTGGTAACTTTGCCTGGATACAAAATACAGACTTTTCAAGTTGGCACGGGAGTAATGGGGCCGCGATGTAACAAAAGCGAGTCGCTCTATTTTACTCTCTTGTCAACTGAATTCTCGCGAATCGCAAATTGAAGATTGACGCTACGATTACTTTTATGGAACTCCACTCGAGTACATCTCAAAGCTTTTCTCTCTCTCTCTCTCTCTCTCTCACTCTCTCTACCTTCCAACTTAAAGATCTATTCATGTAGATCAGACACTCGGCACTCTGTTTATCATTTGTCTTTGCCTAAAAGAGAATCCCAAGCCAAAGAACGAATCTGCCAGTGGAGATACAAGAGACACACATAGACAACTATTATAATACTTCTATCTTTCAAAGTAAGTCAAGTTTAAATGATAGATCCACAAAGAGCAAACAA
Source organism: Labia minor (assembly GCA_963082975.1). Classification (NCBI taxonomy): domain Eukaryota; kingdom Metazoa; phylum Arthropoda; class Insecta; order Dermaptera; family Spongiphoridae; genus Labia; species Labia minor. The sequence goes on along the minus strand of OY720348.1, from coordinate 33,657,094 downwards.
CGTGACGCTTTTATGTCGCCGACTGAAATAATGTCGAATAGATTAGAAATAACAAAAGTGAGCTTTTCCTCGCAATCAATTCCTGATACAGCATGTCTTTTGTTTGCAACTCATTATAAAATTGAAAGCTCCATATTTAATACCTGGATGTTATTTTCATTCATCAAAACAAAGATTCATTTTTCAAAATAGCCCTTTTATCAAAATAATATATATATATATGTATACCTTTTATTTAAGGTATGTAAAATTAAATTACACACGCATATATATATCAATATTATTTGAATGAACCATATGTGTACTAATTCTATCTATATTTTTAATTTTCATTATATATTGAATCTTTTATATATCGGAAATAGCATAATTCTATTATTCTTCATTCTTGCGTCAATGATGAGCTGAATGAACCATACAATTCGTCTTCTCTTTAGCTGATCTCTTCTCGCGTGCGATGAATGAATCGAGGGGCTCTGATGTCATTAGAAGACCTTCTGAACTTAAACAGGAAGAATAAAAAGCGATCGAGTAAAAAGCCCATTTGCATTGAATGGTCTCGACATGTGGTCCTTTTTTATTCGAATAGTATCATGATTCCCGTCCTGGCCTTCGGCCTCCACTCACATTGTGGACTTCCTCCAAAGGCAAAAAGTTGACATTCACAACATGACCCTTGGCCGATACATAATCATAATCATAGCAGCCAAAGGTATAAAGACGCAGGTGCACGAAACCCCCTCCCCCCCAACAACCAACACACGCACCAAGACAATTTTCCCCATTTGGATAATTGGAATTTCAAATTCATATGTAATCAAGTGTAATGATTGATCAGCTTTACAACTAATCCAATAAATTTTAAAATTACCATCTTAGAAACATTTTTTTTTTTAATTTTTGAGAAAGAGAGAAAGGGAAAAAATATAAAGAGAAGAGAGAGAAAAGAGGGTTAGAATGGGACAAAATTGCTTATGTCGATAGTTGTAAATAACTTTGTTTGAAATTTGTGCTTCGAACCACCCCCATCCCACTCTTTCCTCCCCCTATCCCTCCCCCTCCTTTCCTATTACCCTTCTTCTTCTTATTAATTACAAAAAGGAATTAGATTTTGCTCGTAAGAAGATTTTCATTTTAAGTAATTGTTTCATCTTGAACGTATGCATTTAATATTTTCTTATCTAGGCAATTACGCTCGGGTGTTTATTAAAATTGCTCTGTAGGATTTGGATAATTAATTACCTTGGTTGAAAGCAAACGATGTTTTAATTTACTCACAAATGAATTAATAAACGATCAATCATGGCTTGCCTTGCGCGGATAAATTTGTTAAATGTCCGAAATTCGTGAACGCGAGGTGACCGGGTGCGATAAGGGCTGCGCCCTCCCCCCTCACAAAAGAAGCTGAGCGTCTTTATTGTGGCCTCCCCTTCTTGAACACTAATTGCCATGTTTTATCGCCAGTTTCCAGAGGCGAGTGGAAGAAATTAATATGATAATAGCAGTGGCCTGGAAGCGAGGTAAGCCTGTTCCCTCGGGACCCTACACTTAGGCGCATTCGGCTTGTAATTGCAAATAGTAATGGCAATGGGGAAATGCAACGGCAAACTGTAAACGGTAAATGGAGAGAGTGAGAGGACAACGTCGATCTGACTTGCAATATGGACAGTCATCCATAGACATAATCGACTTGTCTCCATTCATTGCATTCATTTGTTTAACAATTAACCGGACTATTATCCCAAATATTAACGAGCTCTTAAATGACTTGGTGATGAATATTGGTCCTTTCATCCATACATTCAAAAACTTTCTTTAAAAATCAACATCAATTTTGTTTGTTTTTTTTTACCGACCGACGATAGTAAGGGAGGTCTTGTTTTCACACCAAATTTCACATGTGGAGATTTTTACATATCTCCACGAATCATGCATTTTCTTAACAGAAAAAAGTATTTTTAGCATGATGTCTGTCCGTCCGTCCGTCCGTCTGTCCGTCCGTATAGATGTGTACAGCCTGAACGGCTCAACCGATTTTGATGAAATTTGGTATATTTACTTAATGCATCAGTGGGATGAATTGATCAACTTTTGGTGCAAATCCGGAAACCGGAAGTGGTAGTATTAGCGATCGATGATAGGAAGGGAAGGGTTATTTTCACACCAAATTTCACATGAGGAGATTTTTTTACATATCACCACGAATGTATTGGTTTTATCCTCGGGAAAAATCATCTTCATTATGTTTTTCTTAATTTAAAATTATGTGACGTCACCCAGCCCTTCATGACGTCACAGTCTCCTTATTATGATCACGGGCAACGCCGGCTACTTCAGCTATATATTATAAATAAAATAAAATTAAAAATGTTTATATTTATTATTTATGTATCCATATCTGTTTTTTATTAGATTAATAGATATATTAAAATTATTTGAAATTGTTTCTGTAGCTGGAAATTAATTTATTTCAAACCGTCGGTCGGTTCGGACCTGGCCACAGGTCAACTTATTTTACTAATAAATAGAAACAATATTTTATTATTTACTTGTAAAATAAAATAATTAATATTTTCACTAAAATAAAAATAAGAAGAAAGAAAAAGGAACATACTTATTCCTTATTTTATGGATCGTTCGCCTAATAGAAAGCATTTTGCCTACCATTGAGGGGTTCCAAACCCAGATGCGATCCTCCTTCAAAAATTGATTCAAAGGATTAATTTTATATAAAATTTTACAACTCATAACGGATTAAAATTAATTTTTTTTTTTAATATTTAATATTAATTATTTCGACAACTAACTTGTGTAGAGAATAAGTTTTTACAAAATTAATTAATTTCTCGCCTCCCCTGTCGATTAATTAATATAATTTTTTTTTTCTTTAACATTAACAATTGAAATAAAACAATATACTTTATATATTAAGTTTCCAACAAAATTATTTTCTTTTGAAATTAATTAATTAGGCACTCGTTGAAGCATTTGCATTTGAAGTTATGTAAACTAAAATTAAATATAAAAATCATAAGAATAATTTGTGGATGTTTCAAGTATATGTTTATATTTGCTTTATGTGTATTTCGGTTGTTATATCATCAGATGCTTTCCTGCTCTTAATTCAACTTGTGATGATGGTGGAACAATCAACATTCCTCCCCTCCAATTCTTTTTATATAAATATTTCTTAATACAAAACTCAATTTATTGTATTTTTTTTTTACTTTAAAATAAAATAGAAATTGAATTGGTTTTATTAATATGAACTATGCAGAATGATTATTTTTCTTTTTCTAAAAATAATTTTTCACAAATGTAAAAACGAATGGTTTTTAATATTTATTAATATTTGGTAATAATTTCATTAATATGTAAGTTGTGTAATTAAATAATTAGTGGGTGGATACTAGTTGAAACATTTTAATTAATTATGTAAATTAAAATTAAACTTAAAAAATATACAACTTAATAAGAATACATTTTTTAATAAACACTGAAAAGATTCAAGTCTATTTATATATTTGCATTATTTCACCTTTCTTCTTCTCTAATGATGAAGTAACAACCGAAAGGCTTATAAAGCAAATATATCTATGAACTCTCATCACCAAGTAATTAATTAAAAATTATTTTTATTAAGTTTCATATTATTTAAGAGATTATCTTTATTTTATTTAAATTATATCCTATTTAATGGTAAAAATTATTTTTTGAATGAGAGGAGATGTTTATAGGATATTTTTTTAATTATTGATTTGATTAATTAACGAATAACATTATTATCTAATAAAAATAATAATAGATTTATTTTTTTTCATAAATATATAATCTAATTAATAAATTAATATAGCTTCTAAATGAAATTTTATTATGAAAATTAAAGATAATGTGTTGGATGGAGAAATATTCTTCGTCACTTTATAAATGAAAAAACATGGTAATTTTGTAGGTGATGCGACAATTTCTTAAAGGTATAAAGTTTATAAACAAAATAATAATAATAATAATAATAAACGAATAGGCTAATTAAGAGTTGAAAGTGCGCCATTGGGCAACATCATGCTCTCTGGGTTAAGGAGCTTCGCCTCTCCCCCATTTTAATGCTTCGCTCGTATCAGCCAAAGTCGGAAAAACATTCCTAAACTAAACTAATACGAAAATATGAAACGTGGGTTCGGTGATTACAACACAATCGCATAGGAAACAAAATTATTACGATAAACATTCGTGTTGGTAATAATTAAATCCTTAACAAACCTTAATATTGTAGAAGATATTTTATCTCTTGTGCATATAAGGAAAACGTGCCATTAGTTGACCACCTTAAGAGAAATTTTCATAAAAAAACACTATTATTCTGTAACAAAAGTGAGAATAACACCAAAACAAGTTCTACCCTATTGTATAAGTAACCATTTTCAATTATCACTATAACACAAATATTCGGTTAATGTGTATTTAAATATTTTTTTTTTATTTTTTTCTAAACGTATTTTTGTTCTAGTAATTGACCATATTTTGATTCAGTAATTGACCAGCAACCTAAAATCGATTTAAAATAAATAAATAGAATAAAATGCCCGAAGGATTGTATTTATTAATATTTTTTATATATGTATATAATTTCTTATCATTTATATTAATTATTCTTTATATTTACGGTTCATGTGGGGAATTAATTAACATTTCTTGTTTTACTAATTGCCTACTACGCTATTCCAATTGTAATCAAGAATGTCAGCAGTTTTTGGACATTTCCATAAATCTCCTTTATTCTCCATCGATAAAATCGTAGCTTCTTCTTCAGGAAATTGTATGATTTTTTCGGGAAAGTAATCTCCCATATAAAAAATACCACGTATTTGTTTATCCTTTTTCGAGGATGCAACCATTCTCATTACTGACTTCAAGACAATTATTTTCATCTGTGTGATATTTTAAAACTGAAGTCACAATATTCACAACTGTTAACCCGATCCTTACAAACTCTTTTCTCCCTTTATTTATTTCCTTATTTAACTTTTTCTTTCATTTCTTTTTTCTTTGCCTCTCTAAAGCTGCTCATTTTTAATCTTTTCTAATTATTCTTATTTAAATAATATATAAATTTAATAAAAGATATTTATTATTATATTAATACAAATATTTAAGTAATCCACCACCCCTTTGATAATTGTTAATGTTCACATTAAGAAAATATTTAAAATTGATTAATATAATTTGTAGTATCAACTATTGAATTGAACTTTTGATTTGAAATTATTATTAAATAAAACATAATCTATTGAAAATAAAGTGAAGCATATCCTTAAAATGCAAGAACGCTTACCTCGTGTTTTAAAAAAGTTATAATTATAATATAAATGAAGCAATTGGTATCTGTTTGATTGTTAAACAATCCGGAAGAGGCTTTTCTTCATATTTATCAATATCTCGAGTTTAATTTGAAATTAAAAAACTTATGAAAAATATATTAAATGGTCAATTACTGGCACAGTGGTCCACCACTGGAACATTTACCTTATTTAAAATTATTATTATTATAAGATAATTATCGATAATGAATAAGATAATGGTATGTTATATTATAATCTTTAAGTTATCTAGTCTAAAATGAAGCTTAAAAAATACAAAATTTAATAAATATAATTTTTATTTAAACACTCAGTGAATTTCTAAATTGAAATATTTATTTTATGCGCATTTCTTGAGAAAATGGAAGCTTTTAAATATGGTCTAACTGGGAAAGTAAGTATAAAGAAAATTTCACTATTTCTTTATTTAAAAAAATATTTCTAAGTTTTATTTTAAATAAATTTAATTTTAGCATACACACATAACTTCTACTGTTAAATCTACTAATTTCACGATAAACATTGATATTTTTAAAAAATATATTTCTTTTGTGTATAAATAAATGAATGAAAAATGGCTTATATGTTGAATACTTCAATAGGTTTTTCAGTTTCAATTCAATGATGTTAAAAAAAAACATATAATAAGTGAAAAGATCAAACGATCAAAAATACAATGCATCTACATTAGAAAAAGGAAACGCAATGTAAATTAATATTAATTTTCAAATTGAAAAAAAAACATTTCAATGGACTTTTCACACACATATTGTTTTAATTAATAAAAAAACCTACCTAGTTAATAATACCAATGGATTTTTATAGGATGAGAAAGTAAGTTGCTCATCAATCATGGATGTTTGATTCTATGTTCATTTCCCCTTAGAAAGTATTTTTGTTTATCTTAATAATAAAATATTAATATATATTAGTTTTAATAATAAATATTAATGAAAAAAAAATATTTTTTCAAAAGTTTAGTAGAAAGTAAAAATATAAGGGAAGGAATGTCATGGAAAAATATAAAAAGTCTCCACTCGACTATCTCGCAATTTGAATTGAATTAATTATATAAATTATAAATTAAAATTAATAAATAATATTTATTAGTCCAGCGCGTGTTTGGCTCTTTGATGATGGAACCACGTCATGTGCTGGCGCGTGATTGGCAGCCAACGTGTTAAAAAATTAATTCCTGTACCTTCAGAGATTCAATCAAGCTGAAATTCTATAGTATAGCAGTTTTATTCAATTTTTAATCATGTGAAAGACTATCAAACATATATCTTTATTTTTACGGTTACTTTAGAGAAAAATAAGTTGACCTGTGGCCAGGTCCGAACCGACCGACGGTTTGAAATAAATTAATTTCCAGCTACAGAAACAATTTCAAATAATTTTAATATATCTATTAATCCAATAAAAAACAGATAGGCATATAACATAAATATTTTTAATTTTATTTTATTTATAATATATATGTAAGACCAGGCTGTGACGTCATGAATGGCTGGATGACGTCATATAATTTTAATTAAGAAAAAACTAATAAAGATGATTTTTCTCGAGTATAAAACCAATGCAAAGTGAATGATTCGTGATGATATGTAAAAAATCTCCTTATATGAAATTTGGTGCGAAAATAACCCTTACCTTCCTATCGTTGATCGCTAATACTACCACTTCCGGTTTCCGGATTTGCAGCAAAAGTTGAACAATTCATCCCACTGATGCATTAAGTAACTATACCAAATTTCATCAAAATCCGTTGAGCCGTTCAGGCTGTACACATCTATACGGACGGACAGACGGACAGATGGATAGACATCATGCTAAAAATACTTTTTTCTGTTAAGAAAATGCATGATTCGTGAAGATATGTAAAAATCTCCACATGTGAAATTTGGTGTCAAAACAATACCTCTCTTACTATCGTCGGTCGGTAAAAATGAAAACGTGGTAGGTAATGGTCCTCTTCCGAATGAGCTACATTTCTCAAAAGTTGATGGAAAACTACGAATTTTGAATATTGCCCGTGTACCAAATTTCACACACATACACACAAAAATTTTTCTCAATATTCTCCCATCCAATATCTCCAATAGCTTAGCCTGAACCATCCAATCCACAACCATCCAACCCCTACTCTCTTCCATCTCTCTCACGTCCTTTCCTACATTATCCACCTACCCCGTCCTTGGTCTTCCAATCAGACGTCTCCCAATCGGTCTCTCCATCAATATAATTATTTTTCGCTATTCTTTCCTCTCCCATTCTAGCCACGTGTCCTGCCCATCGCAGCCTTCTCGATTTTATAACCCTGTGTCTGTAGATGCATAGAGGTCATGTACTTCCTTGTTATGCAGTCTCCGTCATTCCTCTCATCTTTCTTAGTTCCATAAATGCTATGAAGAATTCTATTTTCAAATACTTAAAATTTACTCTCGTCTCCCAAGGCCATAGGTCACCCCTCACACCCATTTAATACTACGGGCAAAATAATTATTTTTTATATATTTTAAATTAAATTCCCTTGGATAATAATTTTGACGAGATAAGCCCTTTTACTGGATGATAACAGGCGTTATCCAATAGCAACCTCGATCGATTTTATTTAACTTTTAAATATAAAAGAGAAAAGTTCAATATCATTTTTTAATTAATTAATTACATTTTTCTAAATTTTAGTATTGTGAATCTTAAAAACCTCTTAAAAAGACATTAAAGTTTTATCATTGAACCTTATTTTTAATTTTGAAACACTACCCAATGCATATTTTATAATTAGATTTTGATAGTAGATAACATCATCTATTATTATAAAGTCTTGAGATCTTCATGTAGAAGTTTAATCAATCAATTCTCACTAATTAATCAATCTTTTTTAGATTTACATATATTATCTATTGGAATAGGGTGACTAGATATGACTATAACCAAGGGAGACAATATTATACACAAACATATTTTGACTTTTTGAGATTGCTTTTTAAATTTATGCAAATGCATTTAATTGATTTAATAATACATTTGTATATAATTATAAGCACAAACTATGCCCTAAGAAATGGTAACTGAGATAAAATTGTTCGAAATGAAATAAAAAATATAATTGATTTTATTTTAAATTTTATGATGATCACAAAAATTTAAATTAATTAAATTGACCCATGTTTATCAATAAGATCAACCATTGATAAAATAAGATTATACCTTAAAATCATAATTGATAATAAAATCACATTATTGACTTAAAATCTATGGTTAAAATAAAGTATGTCAAAAAAATTGAATTTTGAGATTTTTTTTAAAGTTAAATATTATTAATAAATATATATACTAATATATTTTTTAAAATAAAAAAATAATATAAAATATTTAATTTTTCAGATTTATAAAAACTTTATTACTATCTCGCCATTGATGGTATTGCGATCACGAAAATTTTCGATGTCGAGATTTTGATGTTTTTATACGTTTTGAAAGTCTCTGAGTCATTTTCACTAAGGTTGAGAAAAATGTGTGTGTGTGTGTGTCTGTGTGTGTATGTAGACAAAATTACGCAAAAACGGTTGTGAGCTAGAATAATGAAATTTGGTACACGGGCATTATTCAAAATTCGTAGTTTTCTATCAACTTTTGAGAAATGGAGCTCATCCGGAAGAGGATCATTACCTATACCACGTTTTTATTTTTTTTTTTCCTCTAAAGTGACCTTAAAAATAAAGATATATGTTTGATAGTTTTTTCACATGTTTAAAAATTGTATAAAACTACTATATATAGAATTTCAGCTTGATTGAATTGCTGAAAGTACCGGAATTAATTTTTTTAACACAGCAAATCACGCGCCAGCACGTGACGTGGTGCCATCAACAAAGAGCCAAACACGCGCTGGCTTAATAAATAGTATCTATTAATTTTAATTTATAATTGAATTAATTAAATTTAATTTAATTTAAATATAATATATGTTATTTAATCCAACTTAAGTTGCATTTTTTTTTAAATTCATTTAAATTTTAATAATTTTTGTCCTACTTTGTGTGTCAATGAATATTCAATTTCCTAAATACTAAGCCCCTTCATTTTTATTTTTTTATTTTGTATTTTATATTATCGATTTGTATTTAATGAATAATTCTAAATCCCACTAATGCCCTAAATAAGCTTATGAAGTCAAAATGAAACATAAAAACAGAAGAGAGCATTCCAAGCGGCTTTGTCAGTAGAATCGGCCGCTGTTTTCTCCAATTAAAACCCTAGGAAAGACGTTAGATTAATTTCTTCGAAGAGAAGATTAACTTCTGGTCATTTTTAAATCATTTGAAGAATAGAGAGGAAAATGCCAGGTCGGGACGTGTTATTGTTCAGGTGTGAAACACGGGGTTAACTCGTCGACGATGCGACCTCGCGGGGGATCCGACCGCTTCGGGTTTTTCTTGCTGGGCAAAAACACGGCATAAGCAACCGAGACGACAGCGATCATCCATCAAATGGATCTAAAGTCTGGAGAGGGCCAGGACAGGCCTCGGACCTTTTCAATTCAATTAATCTAAATAGTAATCAAGCCGAGGATTTCCCAAACCCCATTAGTTGAGTTCATTTGTCCGTTTGAACACTGACATTGTTATATGTTTCTAATATCTAGCCAACATCAACTCTAATGGATTTCAATTAGCATACATATACAGTTTATGATAAATTTCATCGTTGGAATTTCTTTAAATTAAAATCATATCGACCTTGGAACTAGGATTCATAGGGAGAAAAAAAGATATATATATATATATATATATGGTAAATATATAAAAAAGAAAAAAAAACTCGAATTACTTTCAAAAGCTTTATAAACCTAAACCTTATTTAAAAAAATCTGGGGTGTCTCCACTCGACTATCTCGCAAATTTGAATTGGATTAATTAACATATACTTATTATATTTAAATTTAATTTAATTAAAATTATATAAATTATTTATTAAGTATAATTAAATTTATTTAATCAATTAATTAATTAAAAAATTAAATTTGCAGTATAGTATTGTTATTAAATTAAATTAATTAGTTAATATATATTAAATTTGGATTTAAAACCTTCACACCTTCATTTTTAAATCAAAATTTAAAAAATTTAAAAAATAAATTCTTTGTTGATGAGACCACGTTACGTGCTGGCGCGTGATTGACAATCAACATGTTAAAAAATTAATTCCGGTACACACATACATACATTTTTCTCAACTTAGTAAAAATGACTCAGGGGCCTTCAAAACTTATAAAAACATCAAAATCTCTATATCGAAAATGTTCGTGATCGCAATACTATCACTGCCGAGATAGTAAACAAACCTCGTTCAATTTCTAAATATTTAAATAAATTTTATAAATCGATTTCAAATATTGGAATTAATATATTAATATTGAATTATATTTACAAACATGAATATATTTAGTAAAGATGAAATTGGATGGAAATTAATTAATTTGAGAAAGATTATTAAATTACATATAATATATTAATTCGATTATTATTTATTTAATTATATATTATCAAAATAACAATATATTGAATTATATATTTTTTATTTTTTAGCTGGATGAAATATTTTTTTATCCATTCATATAAATTTTGTCAATATTCAATTATTAATAAGTAATTTGTTTTTATATAAAAAAAAAAATAATTCTAGTACACAATAATCCTTTGTATTTTATTTAGTAAAGATGATATTAGATGAAAATAAATTATTTTAAAAAAATATTTAATTACATTATAATATTCATTATTAGAAAATTTATAGTTTTATCCGCTGGCACTATTTTTTTTATTTTAATTAAGTTAAGTAATTCAAGATTATATTTTTAAAAAAAAATATAAAACTTAATAAGAATAATTTATAAATTATTAAAGCTTTGGTGGTTGTTTTTATTTATAACGGTATTATATGTAAATAAAACCACATATTGATATTTGTTATTGTAAATTTATTCAAAAAATACAAAAATATACACAACGTTTCGACTCGTCACTGGACACTCGAACAGTGCAGTCGCTTGATAACGATTACAGAAGTAGCAATCGAAACGTTGTGTATATTTTTGTATTTTTTGAATAAATTTACAATAACAAATATCAATATGTGGTTTTATTTACATAATTCCGTTAAGAATAATTTACATTATCATCGCAATAGTTAGGTTAAGGAAAGCTAGGTGTAACAACCGAAATGTACTTAAAACAAATAAATCAATAACCTTGTAAGTCCACAGCATGTTTAATTAAAATTAATTATATTTATTAAGCTTAAATTTAGTTTATTTAACTTTATACCTTTATTTGTTATTTGGAAGTTTATTTTTTTATTTTTTAAAAAAAAACCATTAATTTATCATTCTAAGTTAAATTAACAAATTTCTACATTTATTTTTTTAAATCATTATTTTATCTATGAAACTAGTATATTATACTGAACTCTACTTTTGATATTAATAAAAATAATGCAATTCTTATAAAATCTTCACCATTCATTATTTAGTAACGTCATCCAATTCCATGAATCTATTCAAGCCTTAAACATTCATAAACAACCCATCATAATCATACAAAATGTCCTCGAAATATCATAATTTTATAAAAATTAATTTTGCTATATATTTCTTGACTCCGAATTTGGTAATGAATAATTATTTTTTATTAACTTTGTAGATTTTGGATTATAACAAAATTTTAAAAATGAATTAAAAAATAGTTTTATTTTTTTCACGTTGAATTTTGAATTGACAACGGAGATAGGTGTGGGAGGTCCGAAAGAGGAAAGTCAGCCACGTCGAGGTTACAATTGATAGCTAATCAAGATTGATCTTGGAGATCATTCACAGTTCTTGTGATATTGTCTGTTCCAATGGCTCGAATGTAAACATGATGCTAGGTGAGATTCAATGGCGATAATTGATGATTTTCTGACGGGGACCCTTCTGAACGAAAAAGAGAAAACGGGTGAGACCCCAGGGGTGTCAACTGCCAAAGCGACGGCTGTCAAAAGTTTCAGCCGACTGATCTATCAACCCCCTAAAAATGAAAAAAATATATACCTTTCTTTTTGAGGTAGGTCCTTTTTTGACCTCCTTGGCACCGTCTTATATTTAAATAAAACCATTTATGTTTCTTTTTTTTCAAACACCTTCATGAGTTATGAATTTATAAAGAGAAACTATTTTTATTTTCATTTACTTACGTTACTTTATTTAACATTTTCTCTAATATTATTATTTTATACCTATATTATGATATTCAAATAACACCAATAAGTATATTTTAATTCTATACATGCATATATAAGGAAGAGTGGCTCACCTTGGGTCACAGTACTTGTTGGGACAGTTTTATTTTTTGCTCTAAATTTTTAATGAATTCTTAGTCCTTAAAGATGTAGGACAACACAATCAAATTGTCAGATGATTCCTTAGAAAAAACAGATTAGAATTTATTACGATTTTTATTTAAAAACATGCCTAGGAAATTTTATATACAATTCCGATAAGTTGTAAATTGAATTTTTAATGAAAATATTTTGATATATAAAATACTAAAAATAAATTTAAAGTCTATTTTTTAAACTAATGTATAATAATTGTTCTGGTGTTAAGCCTAACAGCATGACATTCTAAAATTTCAAAATTTGTATATGTAAGTTATAGGTAGTACCTTGAGACACAAGATAGGCCAAGTTAACTTTTATTTTAAAATACTATATTTTGTTTAAAACATTGTTTTATCTAATCTACATAACCTGTGTAGTTCTTTTTTCTTTAAAGATATTTATTAGGTTTAATAATTATCAAAAATATCAAGCAATTCTTTGTGTAAACAAAAAAATAAGAAAATATTAATTTCTAATAGTTTTATCACTATACTTTTAATAACTTTTAACTATAAATAATTTTTTTTGCTTAAAGAAACAATGTAACAAACTACAAGTCTATGAAATATTTTTTTTTTCATTTTTCTATAATGAATACTGATCCAAGGTGAGCCACTCTTCCTTAATACTAAATTTCAAAATTTTTGAAATTATTTTGTGGCTCATAAAACTAAAAGACAAAATCGCTGAAAGTACCGGAATTAATTTTTTAAATTTTGACTTAAAAATGAAGGTAAAGGTTTTAAATTTAAATTTTTTTAATTAATTAATCCAATTCAATTATACTTAATTTATAATTTATATAATTAATTTAATTTAATTTAAATATAATATATGTTAATTAATCCAATTCAAATTTGCGAGATAGTCGAGTGGAGACACTCCAGATTTTTTAATTAAGAGTATTTTTAAAAATGAATCTATTGATATGTTCATACATATTATCCTGATAATTCTACACTTTGTGAATGTCACTACCAAAATCTTAGAATTCCTACTGACTTTCTAATTGATTCTCTTGATTTATTTGATTATTTAATTGAAAAATCTTTTGCTAATTCTCATGATTTCTCCTTTGATTTGCCCTTATCTGACCTCGTCTTAGCTTCAATGTATGAATATTCGATATTTAGATTTTATCACTCTATTGGCTTCCAACTAATCTAATCTTGCTAGTTAATCATTAAAATAAGATTATTGATTGTGTATTACCTTTCTGAAGTTGATTAATTTTAAACTAAATTCATCCATTATATTCTACTCCTAACAAACCAAAACATTTTCATATTTAAAATCAACTTTTAAATTCAGTTTATTTATGAGAACAGAATAAATAAAATTTTCCTAAAAAAAAAAAATCATTATATCTTGATAATAAGACAACCATAAATTAATAAATTATCCATAATATTGGGATTAATTGGAAAGTTTAGGATAGATACCTGGTTAAAATGAGCATTACACTTTATAATTAATTCAAAAAAAAAAAACGAGATCGTCAAAGAGAAATACAAGAAAAAAATTCCAAGTCTCACAGGTGAGAAGGCACTTCTCAACGACTGCATCCGTCACCCTCATTTCTCAATGTCATCTGTATATTTTTTAAATGAGTAGATGAGGAAGGAAACTACAAATAGGGTGTGATTCGCTTGCCCTCACTCCCCTGGGAGAACAGGAAATAGTGTTTATTTTATTTTGCATTTGAGTCATATGTTAATTAAATTTAATTGAAATATTTAAATAATCTATAGTTTTTAACTTTTCTTTTCATAGGTCAAATTAAAGATTAGAAAAAAATATATAAGAAACCAAATTATTCGGAAAATTATTTCTATTAATTTGTTTCATATGAAAACGAATGAAATAAACTAATTATTTTTTATTTCTAGAATTTTGAACGCCCGGAGCAAAATTTACTTCGGTAATAGTACACGGTACATTTAGATTTTGATGAAACACCTTTACTTCAAATTAAAAAAAAAGATAATAAAAAAGGCCAAAATCAAAATTAAACAAAAATAATGAATTTAAAAAAATTGGTTACCTTTATATTTGACGCCTGCCCTTTATTCGACACTTTGTGTAATAATTTGATATGGTCTTACGATTATTTATTTATTTATTTTTATATATTTTCAAAGTAATTTTTATTTGATTTAATTTACAAAATTTAAAAACTATTTTCTTTATTTATTACACTTCTCATATTTAAATTCATAATGATATATTTTACATTAATTTTCATCTCAAAGCGCCATCTATTAAATGAGGAAAATGGACAAATAGCAAATTAATCAGATAAATAAGCTATAAAATAATCTTAAATATTATCATATGCTGACTTTACTTTTCAATCTATAAATTATTATAAAATATATAAATAAATATGATCTGTGGTCAGACACAGAACCGACCGACGATTTGAAATAAATTAATTTCCAAACAAAATTATATAAGTATATATATAGATATATTTAAAGTATAAAAAAAAATATTTTTAAAACTGGAATTAAAACGACAATATTATATTATCTTGGTCTTTATTTTTAGTTTAATTACTCAATTATTAATTACTACTATATTTTAAGTGAAATATTTTCCGACAATGAATATAAAATTAATACTTTGTAAACTACCACTTAAGGTTTCCGGATAAACACCAAAAGTTGAGGAATTTATCGTACTAATGCATTAAGTAAATATACCAAATTTTATCAAAATCCGTTGAGCCGTTCAAGCGTAACACATCAATACGGACCGACGGACGGACAGACAGACGGACATCATGCTAAAAATACATTTTTCTGTTAATAAATTGCATTATTTGTGGAGATATGTAAAAATCTCCACATGTGAAATTTGGTGTGAAAACAATACCTTCTCTTCCTATCCCGGTCGGTAAAAATACAAATATTTATGGTATACTTTTGTTAAATTATGGTCTGATTTTCATGTTTTTGAGACTCATTCATAATTTGTATCCCTTTTAAGAATGAATTTTAATAAATAATCCATTTCATTGTATAAACAGGTAAATGCATCGATTATTGATAGGATTATTTTCTTTTGCGCCTAATGCAGTATTCGAGTAAATTATTCTTGATTCTTAAAAATAATTTGGTATTATAATTTGGTATCCTTGGCAATGGTTGAAACATCGCGTTGTGCATCCATAAAGGAATATTTGCACTATTATTTTGTTGCCTCGGTATACAAGCGAATGTGAAAAGCGAGTTCCCATCTCAATCATTTCGAATCAATTCTTTAGAGTGTTATCACTTCTCTCCTCGCTCCGCAACTGTTTGCACAGGCTATTACGAGGAAAGCAGCGCTTGAGGGAACGTTATTTCCTAGCGTATCATTTCCGAATGAATCGTCTTCAACACCGATGAGGGATGAGGAGGACGGATATTTGCCAACACCTCCTTCAATGGAAAGTTTCAATTAGAGCGGTTTTGGTGGAAAGTGAGGCTAGACAAGACATTCCTATTTAGGATAAATCACCCACGTTGATATATATAAAAAAAAAATCAATTCTTTAAAACACTGGTATTTCTATCTTTTTTTTTTATTTTTCCGCTTTTACCCTAAACAATAGATGAAATTTTAAAAATTGGTATTTGAATAAATGGTATTCATGTTGGATGAAATTTAATCCTGAGTCCATTTTCAAATTTAATTAATATTTTTTGAAATGGCTATAGGTACCAGTGGCGTACCTAGGAGGGGGCGGTGGGTGCGGTCCGCACCGGGCGGCACTTATCTTGGGGCGGCATTTTTTAAATATAAAATTAAATATAGTTATAGTTGTAAAAAGCAACTTATTCATTTCATATTTATTTTTTTTCTTTCTTGAATAATAAATGATTATTATGATTATTATAAGTTTACTATTTGATTTATATAAATTATGATTAACTATATGATTTCGAATATTATTCCTCGGTGTATATAAATGCATTTTAGTGTAAATTTTGAATTCTAATTCCAAGAACAGGATAATAATTTATTCAGCAGTATAGGTTGGAAAATTCTGTTCCCAACATTGTAATTTTGTTAAAAATTTTTTTAACAATTTCAATCAATGTCGCTAGTTGCGAAAGAAGCTTCTCAAAATTGAAGTTGATAAAAAATTATCTTCGTTCTACAATGAGTCCATTAAGACTACAAAATCCTGCAATATTGTCAATAGAACAAGAAATTACAAATAATATAAATTTTGAGAGCATTATACACGATTTTTCTAGTATGAAAGCTAGAAGAGTAAATATTATATAAATATGTTTACGAGTGCATACAAATATGTGTAAAAAAATTTACTCTCTGTGTATTAATTAATATTGATTAAATAACTTAATAATTTATTTATGTGTATTAATTTATAAAAACCACTATTTGATTGACTTATAAAAGAAAGGGCGGCAAACTGGAGATCGCCCAGGGCGGCAAAAGTTCTAAGTACGCCACTGATAGGTACCAATTATTGGTTGTATACCTTTGTTTTACAAAACGACACCAAAACTTAACAACAAACTACGATGATTGGATGGTCGTCTTTAGCCTCGTTAATTCTTGTGTGTGTGTGTGTGTTTTTTTTTAATCCGGTGAATGTTTTCAAAAGACAGACAGGTCAGAGGTCAACGGAGGTCATTGGAGAGCCAATTCCAGGTTAAGCGGAGGCACATCTGTGTCATTTGGTCATCAGCCACGATCCAGGTTCCGTCTTACTATTCCTCACAAATATGCATTAGTAATTGCAATTCATCAACGCCAATATGGTACTTGCGTCAGCCGCCAAATGATTAATGCTCGGGGCTGGGGGGGGAGCAACTCGCTGGTATCGAAGCTTTTAATTTCTTCAATGTCAAATTTATTGTTCTAATAAACAGCAAACGCACCTCCTTAATTGTTTTATTTTCTTCATCTAATAGAATTCATTATCGATGCTATGAAAGCATTCAAAAGAAAATTTCATATCAATCATAAAAAAATAAAAATTAAATAAATCTGATCTTCTATAAAATAAAATAAAAAATAAAATTATAAATGAAACGGAGGGGCCGTAGAATTTCAGTATACAGAATCAAATATCAAAGTTCAACGATTTAATATACGTGGTCTGTTCAAAAGAAAAGGTGAATTTTAAATTTTCTCATGTGTTGGCATTATCAGCCATTTTGGATTAGTAGTTTATTTTTTTTACAACTGAAAAAGTTAGTAGTAGTAATAATAATTCATAAATGAAGAATGTGCTCCATTGAATCGATTTATATCTATGTTATTTAATTTATTAGTTTATTAACTAATTTCTAATAAAATACATAATAAACGAGGTATGTTCAAAAGAAAAAGTGAATTTTGAATTTTCGCGGGCTGTGTGATTCGATAGTCGAAATTTTTTTTTGTTATGTTGGTACACATTTCTTTCTCATATGTTGATATTATCAGCCATTTTGGATTAGTAGTTTGTTTTTCACAACTGAAAAAGTTTGTGTGTTCTTCGATTTTTTACTTATCTCATCATTTGTGGCAAAACACTTTTCTTTCATTGGTCTCTTCAGTTTTAGGGAAAGGAAAAAGTCACAGGGAGCCAAATTTGGTGAATACGGTGGTTGGGGCAGAATTACGGTGTTGCTTTTGGCCAACAAATCACGAACAAGCAATGATGTGTGAGCTCGAGCATTATCGTGATGCAGAATCCATGATTTGTTTTTCCACAATTCCGATCGTTTGAGCCCTATTACTTCACGCAAACTTTCTTGTAGTTTAACCTTTTAATTTAATTAATTTAATAAATAAATTAATTCATTAATGGTATTGAATTTAATAACGTTTAACGTCGTCTCGTGTTGCGTCGTTTGGTTTTAACATTGTAGTCTAAAATGCAAAAAAATTTGTATCTCAAAAATTTCGAATTTTTTAAACTGAAATTTGGACCGTTTTCATGTTTTTTTATGTGAATTTGTGTTAATTGTAAATTTATTCAGTTATAAAATTTCTTTAGATGAATAAAAGTTGTTCAAACTTGATTTTAATAAATTTAAAAATTAAAAATTGTCTTCACTCCTATTATTTATTATTTTTATTATTATTATTTATTATGGCAAATGTTCCCGAAAAATGAAATAGGAAAATTTAAAAACTCTTTTTAGTTTAAAAATAGTTTTTCAATGAAATATATGTATATGTAATTTTGATTAATAATATGGTACTTTTTCTTATTTAATAAAACTTTTGTTA
This sequence comes from Labia minor, assembly GCA_963082975.1. NCBI lineage: Eukaryota > Metazoa > Arthropoda > Insecta > Dermaptera > Spongiphoridae > Labia > Labia minor. The sequence goes on along the minus strand of OY720348.1, from coordinate 33,638,075 downwards.
TAACATATTTCAATACCTTATATACAGCGATTTTGTTTCACGTCGTAAGCGATGGAACGCATCTAAGGCGTTATATGATGTATACCTATATATATATATATATATAGAAAGTTTTTTTAGATATATTTTAAATGTCCATAAATCTTTTAAGTTGCTTTCCTTCTTTCCTATTTCTATTATCTTAATTAATTTTTGATAGTCACTTTAAATATCTTTATTAATTATATTCCTATTTTTCCACAAAACAGCTTACTCGGATACATTTTACAATCGTTTCACCTTTATGATGGATTATATAAAAAAATCAATATAATGATAGATCTCCATCTTTTTTGTCAAAACGCAGTGCCCTTTCTTACTTTGACTTGTGTTTTAATGTAATGTGTAAGATTTCTCAATTGAAATTTTTTTACTTCCTCTCTCTAGGGGTCTTTGCTCTCTGTTAATTTGAAAAACATGTTATCTGATAGGCTTAATGTTGAAATTTTATAAAGATGAAAAACTGAAGAATAATGGCCTAAGCCACGTACAATATAAATTACTCAAAGACGTGTGCTGTTATCTGTAAAGTGAGTCTCATTAGTAATTTTTTTCAGGTTAGAGTCGACAGGGTGGGGGAAAGGATGTGTTAACACAAAGACTAACTAACTAGAGATAATGTTGCAAATTAAAAAGAATAAATCTTCTTCACCCCTTTCTCTAAAGGACAATATTCTTATCTTGGCGTCGTCTTAATAAGCATGTCAACCCCATCGAAAGAGCCCCCTCGGAAAAACAAAGCCGCCACCAAGAAGAGGAGGGTTGAGAAAGAAAGCCGACAGCCCGGGGAGGAAAAAATCTACCTCTCTTCTTATAAATTCACATTTGCTAGTGAGACTTGCGGGATATCAGAAAATAATAGCCGCGTAATAAATTATGTTTTGAATTAATTTCCTGTCGGAGGATTTAAGAAATTGGAGACAGTCAAAGCGAGTGAGAGAGACGAGTTGTGGAACTGGTGAAGGGGGTGGCAGGTAACCAGCAGGGGTGTCGAAGGTGAGAAAACAAGACAATCGATGACGGAACATTTCATGGATTGGATTTCCTTTCATGGGATGCACTTGTTGGTGGTATGAAAATACAAAATTTTTTTTAAAGGTTACTGGATGATCCCAAATGCAAGGAGTGGAACACACACACACACACCTGTCGAAACCATTCCACAATCCAATCGACTTGGCATCGATATTGTCTTGCAATCCGAAAACCCTTCGGATTATTCTATTTTTAGCAATCGGACCCAATTTTCACAATAGCGCCTTGCAAATTGCCTACCATCTGTCACTTGGGGTAGTTTACTCTTATAAAGTTTACATTTTTATCAGCGAAGCATATTCGTCGGGGCTGATTCGTATTCTGGCGTCGCTTAGCTATCATCAGTTGACTCGTTTCGTTTCTTTATTGGATCTGTCTCTTTCTCTCTCTCTTATTCTTTTTGCTATATATATATATATTTTTTATGTTTTCTCTTCTGCATCTCGATCGGAACACAAGCCACTGGCTGCTTTCCTTTTGACCAAAATTGAATCGCCTTTTTGGTCCTAATAACAGATATTGGGCGCGAAGCGACACTCCCTTGCCATAAGCTAATTCAATTGGGACCCTCGTGGTTGGCAAGGATGGTCCCCGAGTAGGCAAGCGGCTTAAGTGCCCAGAATCAGCAGGGACCAAATATTAAGTCCCGGCTTCCAAACAAATAAATAAGCCACGTTTTCACACCAAGAAACATTCCATTACAGTTATGATTATTATCCAAGCTTATACTCCTGTGCCTGGCTCCGTTATTTGGTAACTAACTCAAGCTCAGGACCAAATAACAGGCAATTAAGAAATTAATCCACCTCATGTTAATAGAATAAGGACAAATATTGAAAATTAAATTGCATCATTTTCAATTTTAATTAATATGCAGAACATGGAAGAAAAATCATCGGATCTTTCTTATCAATAACAAAAAAAAACTGAAAAAGAAAATTAATAATTAATTCATTATAATATAAATAAATTAATTTATTTAATTATAAATATTAAATAATAAATAATTAGAAAATATGCTAACAAGAGATTAATTCTATTTTAGCCAACATTTTCAATATTTTAATTATTACTATGATTCCATTTTTGAATTTTTTAAAGTTCGATTTCACAACCTTATCTATTTATGAACAATATAAATGTATTACAAAATATATACTGCTTTTAAAATTAAAAGAATTTCGCGTATATTATTATTATCTTTATTACTAAGTATGATTAAAATATTCGGATATATTTTTTTTAATCTCATAATACACTACATATTTATCCAAATTATTATATATTATATTATATATAATATTTAGTTTACATAGAAAGAAAATGACCTAGTATACTAATAAATGTCGAAATATTATTAATTTTTATTTAAAAATCTGGAGTATCTCCACTCGACTATCTCGCAAATTTGAATTAGATTAATTAATATATATTTTATTTAAATTAAATTAAATTAATTGTAAATTAAAATTAATAAATATATATTAAACCAGTTCGTATTTGGCTCTTTGTTGATGCCACCACGTCACGTGTTGGCGCGTGATTTGCAATTTTAAAAAATTAATTCCGGTACTTTCAGCGAATCAATCAAGCTGAAATTCTATATATAGCAGTTTTATACGATTTTTAATCATGTGAAAAACTATTAAACATATATCTTTATTTTTACGGTCACTTTAGGGGAAAAAAAATCAAAACTTGGATGGTAATGACCCACTTTCGAATGAGCTACATTTCTCAAAAGGTGATAGAAAACTACAAATTTTGAATAATGTCCGTATACCAAACTTCATTATTCTAGCACAAACCGTTTTTGCGTAATATTGTCTACACACACACACACACACACACACACACACACACACACACACACACACACACACACACACACAGAGAGAGAGAGAGAGACATTTTTCTCAGCCTTAGTGAAAATGACTCAGGAACCTTCAAAACGTATAAAAACATCAAAATTGACATAGAAAATTTTCATGATTACAATACTATCTTTGGCGAGATAGTAAAAATGGTTGGTTGGTACATATATATAGGGTGATTTATATATCGTCATTTAGAGATGTGATCTACTTCAAAGTTTAGCGCCTTTACCCTAAATGAGCTCATGATTTCTCACCCAATCATGTCATTAATCCTTTCTATCTCAACCCTTAATTATAATATTTTTATAATAAATTGGTAAATTTCGAATTCTTAAAATTAATTAATGTTTTTTCAACGGTTAAATTAACAAAACCATTTTTCTCTAAATAAAATTGATTTTATTATTTATTAAATTTATAGTTATACATATATATATATATATGTCAGAATAAATACAATCACCTAAATAGGATATCAATTTTAAAATTTGATTTATTACAAACTAGACAAATAAACAATAAATAGTAAATACTAATACGAGTAATAATGAATTTATTTAGATGGTAAATTAATTCAACATTGTTTTTAATTACTTCAATAGTTATTGATTATTAATTGACAACAGGCACTCTTGTATTTATATCTATTCTTAAAAATGTGTTTTTTTCTTTCAACAATTTTATATAAGTCTAAAAATTTGAACAATTTTGTTTATTTAGTTAAGATTATATTATTATTATTAATATTATTTCTTATTCATTAAATAAAAAGAAAATAATTGAATAGGATTATGATAAATAAATATATAGATATGTTTTCACGTATAAAAATATAATGTTTTTCTTTTTATTTATTTATTTATTTAATTTTTATTATAATCCAATATAGTATAGTTATATAAACTTTGGATTAGAATTAATTAATTTCAACTTGATTAACTTTTTATTTTCCATCATAAAAATAAACATTCAAATATTATGACAGTCATCAAAGATAATCAATTAAAAACATTTACAATACAATTAATTACAGATAAAAACGAAACAATAATAAATACTCCTGTGGGAAAAATATTTTCTCTCCTCATTATTTGTAATCAATCTACACATACTTACATATCGAATAAATATAGAATACACTATATTATATTTCTATTCTATCCTTGATAACTATTGTGATTTTACAAAAGAGCATTATTGAAATTTATCCACTTTTTTATACAAGCATTGGTGAAAATTGAAAAATTACTATAGCAGGGTGTAGGATGATCATCTTGCTTTTGGCTAATTAAAGTTGTCCTAAGCCCAGTGGTGTTGTTTGGTTCCCATTGAACCTGATTGATGAGTCCCATAGGGAGATAATTGCAACCCTTCATCACCAATAGAAAATCTACCCCTTTATGGCATCTGGCAATTCCACTAAAAGCTGAGAAATTTCCTTTATTAGGAACAATATAATATCCATATATATATATATATATATATATTTAGTACTATTTAGTACCAATTTAAAAACACTCTTGATATTTATTTATTGTATTATATTTAGTAAAATAATAAAACGTGGATTAAATCAAATTAAATTACAGCTTATCTTATTATACCAGCATATATATATATATATATATATATATATATTTTTGAGATATTAAACCGCTCTAATGATTTTTTTTGAAATTCACACCATAGAAAATATTTGTAAAGAAAAATCGATCTGTGTTGGTTTCAACCTCTATAAAAATCAACTTTATTAGTATTTTCTTAAATTAAAATAATAAATTTAAATGACGTCAGCAATTACGTCATCCACATTGAAATTTGCCTCTTGCTATTCTTTTTTAATTGATATTGTTTTAATTTTTTTTTTTTTTTTAAATATTTTAAAATTTTTATTTAATTTTGAAATAAAATTACCCCCACACAAAAAAAAAATATTTATGATGTTAGCAACATATAAAAGGAAGAATTTCAAATAAATTGTTGAATAAATTTGATCTAATAATATTAAATAAATTATATTATAATAATTAAAATGTTTTTTAGATTAAATTATAAATAATATATTAATCATATTTGATTAATATAAATAAAAAGAAAAAAATATAATCTCCTTTCTTAAGTAAAATATAGACAAGTGTCAATATAGGTAATTTCAGAATTTATATTAGTATCAGTAGTAATCTTTGGTCGAAACAGTCTATAAACTATTGCTAACTTGAAAAATATAAAACTAATCTAATTATAACAACATATATATATAATGTAGAATCAAATATTTTATTTTATCAATAAATTTGAATATATTTTGCACTATTTTAGAAAACAAATTTTTGATGGGTCATTTTTAGAAAACCCATTTAACAATTGTTATAAATAATTAAAAAATTTTAAACTTTATAATAATAAATTGTATAAATTTGTTAAAGGGTCGATAGTTCGGTTTCCAGGTTCTTTTTATTATACTAGAATAGAAAAATAGATTATTGATAAATGAAGAAAAGATTTGAGTGTACCATGATCGAATGCACCCTGTATTCTGTGCCCACCTCAAAAAAAAAAAAAAAAATAAATAAACAAATAAAAAAAAAAGAACATCCTTATAAAGCTGAGGTCGAATGCCTCATTATGTCCTCGTCAATCATTAATGAATTTTCTCTTTTGTTAATAGAAATTAATTCACGATTCTCTCCAATGTATCTCTCCTTCTCTCTCTCTCCCTCTCTCAAAATTTATATGAAAGAATTAATTAAAAATTTTTAAAAGAAAAGTCATTGCTCAATCCGACCCGACCACTCGATTGAAGCTTTTTTCCCTTCCACTTTCAAGACTTTCAAGAACAATATTAGCTCAAAGAAAAAGTCTTCTTCTATCTTTTAGAAGGATTGATAATTTTTTGTAAAGTAATAAAAGGGATGTCAAAGGAAGTCTCCCCTAAAAAAACTACCACAACTTTTGATATTAAAAAAAAAAATAAAATAAAATAAAAAGGACCAGATATCAATATAATAGATTTTCGCTTCTATTATTAGGAATTAGAGAAAAACCCTTACAGTTGAAGTGGCATTAAATGCAAATTGTTTAAATTAATTTAAATTAATCAATTTATCATAATAATATCAACGATAAGATGTTATTCTAATTTTTAATTAATAGTTGACTTAAAACATTTAAATTTGCAACTATACTCTTATTAATTAATTAATTTATATCTTAGTAAACAAAAATTATACTTAATAAATATAATTCATAATAAGAATAATTAATTTTAATTAAAAATGCTGTAAAGTTTCACTGATTATTGATTTATTTGTTTTAAGTCCATTTCGGTTGTTACACCATCTTCATAAGCTTTCTTCTTTATAACACAACTAGTGTGATGATAATGTGTATTATTCTTATTAAGTTATATATTTTTTTAAAATTTAATTTTGAATTACTTAACACAATTAAATTAAAAAACAACACTAGTGCTTTCATAATAAAAATATTTTAATTTTAATATATTATAATGTAATTTAATAATTTTCCTAAAATAATAAATTTTCATCTAATTTCATCTTCACCTAATATATTAATTATTGAAATATAATTAAATGCTAGGCATTATATTGTATACAATAATTTTTCTTTTTTTATAAAAATAAAATACTTATTAATAAAATTGAATATTGATAAAATTAATTTGAATGGACAAGAAAATATTTCCCCCTGATAATCCAAAATCAAAAATATATAATCCAATTTATTATTATTTTTATTTTTATTTTATTTTTTAAATACAAATTTCACTTTCTATTTTCACTTTAGTATCCAATTTGTGACTTTGAAATCGGACCCATCCCTTGTTTGATTACAAATCAGCAACGCTATGTGAAGAATAAAGGTCGATTCATTTTGATCGAATTCCAAGTTCTTCACGAACAATTCCCAATCGATATTATGTAAATCCCGGGCGATTTCGGAATGGTCTCTTTTGGGGAAGTTATGCGCCACGAGAACCTTCGGGGTTATTTCCCCTATAAGTCAAAGTTGTGTCCACTGCCAGGCCACCCTATCAGGACAAACACCCTCCACCACATCTTTTTTTTCTTTCCTCTCCCCCTGTCCCTTCTCACCCTTCAAAAGCTCACATCTAACATAAAAAGACAACCTCGAATAAGTGTCCCTCTAATTAATTAGTCCATTCTTTTATATTATTTATTTTTATTTCAAACAGTTTGATTTTTTTTTAAATAAAGTAAATAAAAATAAATTTCGTAAAAAAAAAGTTAATTAAAAAAGTATATTATTAATACAATAAATACAATTTATGTAAACAAATTAAACTAATTAAAAGTTAATAAGAATAATTTTTAATTAAACAATTGGTGATGTTTCAAGTTTATTGAAATATTTGCTATATATGCATTTCGGTTGTTGCACCATCATCAAAAGTTTGAGAAGTTGAAAAGAAGAAAGATTCTGTTGATTATGATTATATAACAGCCAAAATGTTGAATTAAACAAAATATTTTTATTACGTTGTATGGTATATTTTATAAAATTAATTTTACTTTACTTAAATTATTAAAATGTTTCTATTAATTTCATAATTATAAGAAAATTTTTAAGTTTATTTTTATTTTAATAGTGGGTAATACTTAAAAAAATAATTTTAAATTTATTTTTAAATAAAATTGAATAAATTATTTTTTAAATAAAATATATTTGATGCTTATTAAATAAAAAAAAATAATAATTATAAAATAAAGGAAATAAATATAAAAGATATTGTAAGTTTGTTTAAGGTGAAGATAAAAAGAATTTTGTTTATTTTTGCTCACAGTGTAAACGAATGTAAATATTGCTACCTTCTGGACTAGAAAATCCCTACTGAAACCATTTCAAAAGGCTAATTTCGTATTATTTATTTATCAAAATGGTGATGTTGCCAATTATTCAGATAAGGATCCGTTCTGTTTGCTTAGATTTGTTGTATGGTGGCGTCATTTGATAATTAAAGACTGAGGGAATGAACGAAAGAGGAGTGTGAGTTTGTCAAAACGTCCCGAACCACGAAGACATCCTCTTGTCCTGGACAAACAAGACATGTAAACTTCGATCGTCGTCTTAAGAGAAACATTAATTAATTTCCCACTTGTCAAATATCGGCAAAATCCCGCTCCGATTACAACAGAAAGGACATCAAAGCTTTATTAGTAAGGTAAATAGAAATAAAAAACGGCGAAGAGAGCGGAGGGTGCTCCCCGCTGGACAGTTGAAAGTGACCAGGTGGGGTTTCGGGTAGAACTGGTCAACCAGCCTGGGAAAGGTCCCGGGACCTTCCCTGACCCAAAAATAGCCCGGCTAAGAAATCCTTTAGGATTAGCCATCGACTACTTCATTTGCAATTCTTTGCTCCCCATCCTCCTCACCCTTCCCCCACCACCTCGTCTTTCCTTCGATAACATTTAATGTCATTTATTATACACGCGATGACAATTCACCCTCGGGGGTAGTCAAGGAAAAAGGCGTCGATTTTTTTTTTCATAAACAAAAGAAATATCGCAAAATGGTTCGAAAGGTGACTTTGAATAAATCCAAGGGGCCATAACCGAATGTTGGTTAGTGAGAAGTGCACAACTTGAAATATTTTTATGACATCTTCGAATAAAGGAAGGCATCTCATCAAAATTCAATCCGGAATCGATGATCAATTGATTAAATAAAAAACGATCTCGGATAAAATTATAGCCATCTTCATCATCTGTTGGTTGTTTTGTTTTTGGAATGGATTATATTTACATATTTATATAAAATAATAATAATAATATAATTTTTACTCAAAGCTTCAAGAAACAAGTACAGTTAAATCAGACTTGATCTGGAATAATCAAGTTTCAGTATGAACAATTTTTTAAAAGTATTTTTTTTCTAAATTAAGAACAAATCTTTGAAAAAAACAAATGTGATTGTCTGGTGATTAGTTTATTTGATAAATATTCGATGCATCGATCGGGTCTGACGTCGATAAGAGGAGCCAAAGGGTGCATACGGAATGGTGGATTACTCTTCATCAACCGCGACCCTCTCGCTACCCTTGCCACTTTCTTCAAACAAAGTACTTTTTCCACTCCATCCCTCCTCACACCCTTTTGGTTATTTAAATTTTAAATACATTAATCACAACATATATTATAAACAATTAGATTTTTTTTGTGCCCATCGAAACCTGTTTAACCCTCTCAAGATGATTGTTTTCCTGGGTATTTATAGTAGAGAAAAAGATTCATTTCTCACACGAAGATATTACTAAAAAAAATAATAATAAATAAAATAATACTTTGTTAGTTTATGATGAAAATTACATTCCAGGTAGAAGCATCCCAAAGCAATGAACACAAATTTATTTATTGTAAACAAATAAAATAGAATGATTTGGATTTAATGCAAATTTAGAATAATCAAAGTCAACTCCCCTCCTTACCAAATCTCCTCTCTATGTCTTTTTTTTTATTAAGAACTACTCATATATATATATATATATAATAACCTGCATTAGGAGGATCTACTTTCAACCCTTTCATTTCAAATTAAAATGATTCCAATTGTAAATTATTTTAAATTTATAAACTTAAATAAAAGAATCGAATAAGAATCAGAAACATTTCAATAACAAAACATTTCAGTGAAACTCTGAAATCATATTTTATATATATACTACCTGGTTCACCAAGTCGCCGCTCGGTCATTAAAAAAAATATTCCTTATTATCGGGTTTGGCTGTTAATATTAAGTATCTGGTTCACCGAACCGCCGTGCAAATAATTTAAAAGAAATAAAAAATAGTCATAACACATTCAGCCCTTAAACGTACTTAATGCACTGAAAGACAGAGGAGTATGACTTGTGGATGTAAAATAATATATATTTCGTAATTTGATTTGATTTATATTTATAATATTTTGTATTTAAGGAAGCTGCCTGACGTAGTTGCTGACGCCATTTAAATTTCCAATTTTAAAATAAGAAAAAAATAATAAAGATGATTTTTCCCGAGGCTGAAACCAATAGAGATCGATTTTTCTTTAAAAAAATTATCTATGGTGTGAATTTCAAAAAAATCCTTCGAGTGGTTTAAGATTTCAAAAATACAAATATATATACATATATATGTAAATATACAATTTTTGCTAGTATAATAAGATAAGATATATATATATATATATTATTCAGCAATAATTAATTAATTGATTTATATAATATTGAAGATAATTAGATATTGCTTTAAATCTATTTTGTAAGAGAAGAGAGAGAAAGAGTAGAAGAGAAAAAAGAGATGAAGATATATAGAAAAACTTTATCTACTTATTATGTAATAATTTTTTTACTCACACGTAGTCTATAGAAAGATAGATAGAAATATTATAAATAAGACCTAAACATATCAATTTTTAATAAGAAAATAATATATATGTTCCTTTATTTTGTTGTTTGAAAAGAATATCACTTTGACTAATTGCAATTTTATGATTATGATATCCTTGGATAATTATATTATATTAATTAAGAAAAAATGATGAAAGATTTATGATCTGAAAATAATTTTTTTATTTCATACACCTCTCTTCTAATATTTGAATTTAATAAAGATACTTATGCTGTACTCAAGGCCAAATAGACATGCTTCCTAATACAATAAAGTAAGATTAGACAGATAAATCAGTTTACATGTATAGTTCAATAAGCGTCTAGAAAAGTAAAGTGAAAAAATATGATAAAACATGTAATATTCTGAAAACATAACAATAGAAATTGACCAGAAGATTAAATATCACCTCGGATATCGTTTCAGCAATGAATCATTCAAATAAAAATGATAACGAATTCCAAAATTGATTTTTTAAGTCAAATATTCAAAATGAAAACAAGATATAAGCTGAAAGACACAGGAAGTTTAATATCCTCGAGGGGAGACCGCGATTTCCGTTTTATATATATATATATATATATATATATATATATATATAAACACGAGTAAAATCTACCCTCTTGTCTAAAATGCAAATAACTCGGAATTTTTAAAAGAAATTATATTTTAAAAATTTCATAACTAATATTATTTTTATTATTTATTCGTTTATTATTAAAATATAACTAGGTACAAATATATATATATATATATATATATATATATATATATATATATGATAAAGGTATTTTATAAAGACTTTATTTTTTAATTTTCTATGGTACATACATATTTTCATATGTTCATAAAGTTAAAATTTAATTTTTAGAACTATAACCCTTAAATGGACTTCTGCTATGCTTGATTAGCCGACACCTCCCTCTGGTGAGAGAATATGTTTCTTTTAGTTCGACCCATGTGAATATAAAATATAAATGAATTCTAGCAATTGTTAATATTACATAAATATTAAATAATTTAACTTTTCCTATTCCTAATAATTAATCAAACATCATATATTACAAATTAATAATTTATTCTTTAATTTATTAATATATATATAGTGCCTGGTTCACCGAGCCGCCGCTCGGTTATTAAAAAAAATTATTCCTAAAAGAACATAAATTAAAAAAAATAGTCATAAAACATACAGCCCTTAAACGTACGTATTAATGCACTGAAAGACAGAAAAGTATGGCCTGTGGATATAACATAATATATATTTCATAATTTGATTACAAAATATTATTAAAATAGATATTTCTAATTTTATTTTATTTATAATATTTTGTATTTAAGGAAGCGCTGTCCGGTGTTGCCCGGCGCCATTTTTTTATTATTATTAAAATTTCTATATTAAATTAAGATAAAACTAATAAAGATGATTTTTCTCGAGGCTGAAACCAATACAGATCGATTTTTCTTTATTAAAATTATCTATGGTATGAATTTCAAAAAAAAATCCTTAGAGCGGTTTAATATTTCAAATATATATATATATATATACAATTTTTGCTAATATAATAAGATAATATATATCTATTATAGATAATTATATATACGATTGTTTTAAAAAATCCCAAATATGTGATTTAAATATAAGAAAAACACATTTATTCACAGTTAGACTTATACATATACATACAGAAGTATTAATATAATAAGATTATATATAAAAAATATGTAAAAGATAAATCTTAATTGCAAACTTAACCAATGTTGTCAAGATTCACCCTTCACTTTTTTTATATCTCTTTTTCTTTTCACTTCTCACCATTTGCATTGTCTATGTCCATAGACTTTCTTCTTTTGAGTACGTTTATGCCTCTGGGGCCCCCAATAAACGTGTTGCTTCCTTATTCAGATGACTTATCAGATGTTTAGCAGCGACTGTCCTTATTTCTATTCTCAACCGTTATAATTTTTAAATCACGATGAAAATGTTTCATGGATACTAATTATAATTATTATTACAATATTAATCATATAAATAAATTTAACATAAACTTCAGTAAGAGTAATTAATAAATCTGTTTTATTTTTTTTTTTTTTGTTAAAAAAAGTAAAATAATATTATTGTAGGATTTAAAAGGTATTCTTGGATGACCTTCAGGATAATTTTAGTCGATTTGTTATCCTATTACTTAAATTTAATCTTACCTATTAAATGAAGGTAAATGTTAAATTACAACTTTTAAAAGTTTATCTAATAAAGATGGGTAATTATCTTTTTAAAGGATAATTTTTTTTTATTGGAAAATAAGTTGATTTTCTTTTTATCATGATCCAAAGGCTCGCCTTATAAAGTCAAAATAATTATAATATTTATATTTTTTGAAAGGATAGCAATAAATTTTTTGGCTAAGATGAAACCAAAAAGAAAATCAGCTATTCAGTCAAAATAATTAACTAGATTCTAAAATATTGTGTTTAATTTAATTTTAAAATAATTATTTTAATATTTATCTGACTTCACTCTTCGTTTATTTTCATCAAATTTAAATTATTTTTATACTTATTTATTTTTGATAAAGTAATTAATCTGTCAATTTATTTCTCTATCTCTGTTGAATTACTCCAGTTAATTGTATTTGGACACAGAAGCCACATTACTCCAGCAGCCCCTATCCATGCACCAGCGGTCCCTATCCATCCTATCTAATTCAAATTTCCTATTTCCTAACTAAGTATCTTTGTATTGTTTATCCACTGCATGTTTGTCCAATCCATGGTCATTTCCTAAATGGATTTATAAACAACTTTCTTACTAGCTGTTTATATACACATATTTCAATAGTATTTTCATATTTGCATATACAATTAATCGTCCGCCCAACATAATCTCCTTGATTCATAAATATCATATCATCTTATTCTTATTCATTCTCACAGTGGCGGATTAAGTTGATTGAGGGCCCCGGGCGGTAAAATTGAAATGGGCCCTCTGTTATTTACAATTATAATTGAAAGACAAATTTTGTTTATATTATAATTTAGGCTGTTTTATACTTACATATATAGTACTTATGTAAAAAATACTTAATTTTTACTGTGGTCGCTGAGACCCAAAATTGATTATTTTTTCTTAAGTTAGTCGGGGTTCAAACACGACCGAATAAAGATCTGTTGTTCATTAAAGATAAGTATAAGTATAAGTATAAAACAGCCTAAATAGATCTGTATCAAGAATAACTTGTTTTATTTAAACTCCGATTATCCATAAACTCAACAGTTTTTTTAAATTTTTTTTAAGGAAATATTTTTATTTAGGTTTCGGTGAGCCCCCCTCGGGCTGGTGTCCCCCCCGGGCGGCCGCCCGGTCCGCCCGGCGTTTAATCCGCCTCTGTATTCTCATATGTTCTGAATAAAATTTATATATATTTACTCGTTTTGCAAATAAAATTGTTCCATAGTGATTCTAATTGTAAGATGAATGAAGTTTTTTTTATAATTTCAATTATATTTTATATTTAGAGAATGTTAGAGGATCATACTGTTATTGGATTTATATTTAAAATTCGTATACTATAATATATAATGAAACTTTAATTAATTTTAATTTAATTACCTATATTAATACTTTTATTTTTCTGATTATATTTAAATTCTCAGATTATATTCTTAGATTAAATGCAATTTTTCTATGCATATATATGTTAAATAATTTTGATATTTATTTGTCTATATGATAGCTTTATTAAATAATAATCAAGTAATCTAAAATGGATTTATAAACAACTTTCTTACTAGCTGTTTACACATATTTCAATAGTATTTTCATATTTGAATATATAATTAATCGTCCGCCCAACATAATCTCCTTGATTCATAAATATCTATCATCTTATTCTTATCCATTCTCATATGTTCTGATTAAAATTTATATATATTTTCTCTTTTTGCAAATAAAATTAAGTTTCTTTCATATATTATATTAAAAATAAATATAAAAAATATGATAAATAAACATTTTTTTTTTAAATTAATAATTTTTGGAATTTAATTTACTATTTATTAGCTCCGACTGTCATTCATTTATAATTTCAAATAGGTTTAAACTAAAATAGTTTAACTGGTTGGAGAAGATTAAAGATTAGAAGTAAGAAGCGTAGTTCAAGTTAACATGAATGAATCAATGAAAAGCTTAAAGGACGGGGAGGTAACTTTTCGTCATTATTTGAAGCAATTACTTAGGCCTGGTCGGCTGATTAATTCCAATGCTAATGTATGCATTTTCATGTTATTCAAATTGCTAGTACAAAGGTACACGTTGATGAATGTTCCTGCAAATCCGTATGCTTAACAAAAAAAAAAAAAGAACCGTTGGTTTAAGGCCCCAAAAGGTGAGTCGATCTGTCGAATTGAGTTTTCGCTTTGCATTTGATTTCCGCTTTGTTTTTTCCCTTCGATACTGACCAGCGATCCCGAGGGGCCCATTGCCTATTCTTTATGTACTTACCCGGGGTTGCATTTCCAAATTACCCTTTCGATGAAAAAGTGATTTATGCAATTGGAAACTCCAGTCATGGGAATTTTCGGCAATTTCCCGAAAATACGAATCTGCCTGCATTACCATTTCTTTTATTTAGGAATTAACCTACCGCGACGACCCCACAAATCTCATCGAAAAACTGTCAAAGAATAGCATAGTGGACAAAGGCATTCCCCTCCACCTTGCTTCGATGTGATCTCGTCTGGTCAATCCTTGCGCCCCTCACGCCTTGGGCCGCTTTCTACTTACGGGACCCTTCCTCACTTGGACGAGGCCATTTCCATATTAATTGTGTCCAGTTTTACTGACCACCGGCCAACACTGACCCATCGACCTCCAAAAACGTCCCGGGACAGAAAAACGGCCCAAGTGTGGAAATTTAGAAAAGACGCTTGCTAGTATTTCTTGTAAAACCGGAGTTTATCCAAATACTGGTCATTTAAATAAGAATCTGAAAAGAAAGGAGAAGACAAGAGTGACCAGTGAGTGAGTGACCCAGGAGTGGTTTTCAATGACCACCTTCTTTCAATTTGCACGTCGGGAAATCACCTTACGACAACTTCCCAAATGGGAAACTTGCAATTCCACTTTGAAATCTCAAATCCACCCCATTCGTTAAAGCAACTTCTTTTGGAGCTACCACCGTTTTTTTTTAGGTGATTTATACACACCAACAATCAAATAAATTATACTTATACGTTACTTAATCCAACCTTGAATTTCTAGTCTTATGAAAAAAAATTATTCTTATAGAAAGATCGAATTTTTTTGTTCAAAAGTAAGAATATAACTTTTTGTTATTATTTTTGCATATTTATTTTATTTTTTTAATTGGAGAGAAATTTTAAAGTTTAATTTTTTAATTAATATTTATTATTCTATTTAAAACAAGAGAATTTCATATAACAAGTTATCTTATTAATATGATAACACATTGTTAATTACATTTTAAAACAAATTGATACAATCAGATAAACTATTTAAGAAAAATTAACTGGATATAAATAATTTATTTAAATTATTCAAAGGTTGGATGAGTGTATCGTAATTCAATAAATATATAAAATATATGAATATAATTATATATTTATATACGTTTTATGTAGTTTAAAATTAAACTTAAATAAGTTGACCTGTGGCCAGGTCCGAACCGACCGACTGTTTGAAATAAATTAATTTCCAGCTACAGAAACAATTTCAAATAATTTTAATATATCTATTAATGTAATAAAAAACAGATATGGATACATAAATAATAAATATAAACATTTTTAATTTTATTTTATTTATAATATATATGCAAGACCAGGCTGTGACGTCATGAATGGCTGGATGACGTCATATAATTTTAAATCAAGAAAAAACTAATAAATATGATTTTTCTCGAGGATAAAACCAATACAAAGTGCATGATTCGTGGTGATATATAAAAAAATCTCCTTTGGTGTGAAAATAACCCTTTCCTTCCTATCGTCGATCGCTAATACTACCACTTCCGGTTTACGGAATTGCACCAAAAGTTGATCAATTCATCATACTGATGCATTAAGTAAATATACCAAATTTCATCAAAATCGGTTGAGCCGTTCAGGCTGTACACATCTATACGGACGGACGGACAGACGGACAGACGGACGAAAACTTCACCCCAAGGGTTTAATTAAAAAAATAATCTTATTTACTTTTATATTTTTTTGTTTTATTTTTGTCTACATACAGCTAATTAAAATTTTTATCTAGTTAAATTAATTTCATTCTATATTATTATTAATGTATTAAAAGTTTTTATAAGAAAAATAATCTTTAAATATATTATTCAAGTATATTTATTTATTTTTACATAATGTAAAATTAAATCTCTTTTACATATATATATATATATATATATATATATATGAACTTTATAAAGAATTATTTTTCTTGTTATTAAAATCAATATTTATTTATAACTATAATATTCATCTATTTTGAATTGTCAAGTTTTTCATTTTTTTTTTTTTTTTTGAATACAATCTTTATATAGATTTCTCTTTTATTGAAAAATATTTACCGTTGCCCTCCTAGATATTTCACCCTATTTTGGTTCTTTTTTTTATTTCTAGAAACGGCCGGATAACCGAATGAGAGGAATTACCATTTCACTCGGACATCAAAATCGAATGTCAATGCAAAACTGTCTACTTAACTCCCCTGGAGAGAGACAAAAGGGCTAAGAAAGAGGGCTAGCCCTCACCAGGAGTACAAAAATCCCGATGGCTATATAATGGGCGGCCGCAGGGTGTGCAAATGGCCCTTTCGCCGTTTCTCTCCTTGCAGATCGCCTTTTTCAAAGTTCCTTTTTCCCTTAATCTCAGCCCATTCGTCTCGAAAAGAATATATTAAGCAATTGTTGGGATTTTACGTCCATTTCTATGCTAAGACTTTTAGCCATCTCTAAATGGCGTCAAAAAAGTTTCGAACCAAAAGTAAAAATGTTATTTTCCAAATACAAAGTCCACAAAACCACCCCAAATATTCGCTGTAATGCGTTATCGCTCTCCCTCCCTCTCTCTCGTTTTTTTTTTACTTACTGTTAGTGTATTATAATATAAATTCTCATATTATTATAAAGCCATATCTATGAATATACAATATCTAAAAAAAAATTTTATTTTAAATGATAACCACCTATAGGAAGAATCAACTATTTTCTTATGATTCCTTATTTTGTTGTGAATTTGTTACTCTATAATTAAAACAAAAACAATTTATGATTTGCTGAATTGATTAAAGATAAATATATATACGTGCTTATCTATACAATATTGTATAGTAGCAAAAATTGAATATTTCTTCATTATTATATTAGATTTTTAGAAAATAAACATTTTAGAGAATTTTTTAACTCCTAATATGTTTCTTATCACCGTCGTAGTTTTTCTTAATTATATGAAATAACCATCATGAGTCCATGAAGATCAAATAATATCAAAATCTTAACATTGCAATGATTCACAGTGGTATTCATTTGAAAGGACATTTAAGAAACATCGATATTTACAATAATAGTAAATAAAAATAATCCAATAATTCTTTAATTAATGAAATGATATATTTTGAATGGATAGTGATATATATATATATATTGAAAATTATAATTATAAATTAAACAATTGTTAGAAATAATATTTTTATATTCATCAGGAATACGGAAATGTACTTTAAATTGAAGAAGACATCGATTGAACAATGTGGAAACTTACAAAATCAAATTCGGTTTTATACAAACCATATTTAGGCTTTTTTGAGCATTTATTGAAAATGTTTAATAACTTTGTTCACAAACATGGAATTTATTAAGATAATAATATGGAGATGATGTATAATGTCATATTAAAGATATGTAATATATATATGAGCCGTTTATTTTAAAAGTGGCCCAACTTCTTTTTTCATTTTTTTGCTGGTTACAATGGTTACATGTACAACTTCATGTTGTTTATCAGTGAAGTAGTTCAGATTGTTTGTATTCCAATCATATACAATAAATTTTTGACACAAGTTTGCAGAATTAATTCAATAATTATACCGTGTAGTTTGAAAGTGGTCTAACTCCATTTATACTTCCATGAAGATTTTGGCGTGGTGTCATTAAAAAAAAATAATTTACTGTTCGTTCCCCAAGATAATTAAAAGATTATTAAAATTAAGATTAAGGTAATAAGATAAGGTTAAGATTTTGTTTCGCAAAATTATTAGAAGACGCAATTTTTAAACGGGCAAAGAATTCTGATGGGAAATCAGTAAACTGGTTAAAAATATGTTTTGTCGAAAATGAACCGTAGAAAATTTTCTATAAGACATCAATGAATGAGAATGAAAATTTAAACAACCTGAATTTATTACCAGAGTCGGGGTAGAGCAAGAAAATTTTGTATTGACACCACTCTATAAAAATATCAGACCAATCACAACAACAAAATTCAATTTTATATACCACCAGAATATAGTAAATTGTTTTGTAATTTTGTATGATATGTGTGTGTAATTAAAAAAGGTTTTGAATCTCATAAAATGTGTCCAAAGTGTTTTAAAGATATATAAAATAAATTCGGGTATTGTTTTTTTCAATTGGTAGCATCTTAAATTATGTTGAAGGGACTTGGGCACCTTCAAATTTTATAATGAATCTGGTTGTTAATTTTGAAAGTTGTCTAACTTCATTCTTGAAAAGAAAACGCAAATTATTCACTTAATAATTGCCACTATTTCAATGGAAACTATAAATTTAACGTCCATAGATACACTTAAGCAGTATAACTCATTATTACCGAACGACGATAGTAAGGGAGGAATTGTTTTCACACCAAATTTCACATGTGGAGATTTTTACATATCTCCACGAATTATGCATTTTCTTAACAGAAAAAACTATTTTTAGCATGATGTCCGTCCGTCCGCCCATCCGCCCGTATAGATGTGTACAGCTTGAACTGCTCAACGGATTTTGATGAAATTTGGTATATTTACTTAATGCATCAATATGATGAATTGATCAACTTTTGGTGCAAATCCGGAAACCGGAAGTGGTAGTATTAGCGATCGACGATAGGAAGGGAAGGGTTATTTTCACACCAAATTTCACATGAGGAGATTTTTTTATATATCACCACAAATCATGTACTTTGTATTGGTTTTATCCTCTGAAAAATCATATTTATTAGTTTTTTCTTGATTTAAAATTATAGGACGTCATCCAGCCATTCATGACGTCACAGCCTGGTCTTGCATATATATTATAAATAAAATAAAATTAAAAATGTTTATATTTATTATTTCTGTATGCCTATCTGTTTTTTATTACATTAATAGATATATTAAAATTATTTGAAATTGTTTCTGTAGCTGGAAATTAACTTACTTCAAACCGTCGGTCGGTTCGGACCTGGCCACAGGTCACTTATTTTTATATATATTTTTAAATTCACTGAAAGCAAATCCTTGAATATCTCGATTTGAAGATAAATGGAGTACGTCCACTTTCAAAATAAACGGCTCATATATCTATATACAATTTTTATAATAATGAGAGTACTTAATTATTTAATTGAATTATTTTCTATTAATATTTCTATGTTTATTTAGAGTTTCATTAATCAAGATTTTAATGTATAAAACATAATAACGAATTTTATAATATTTAGCAATGATAAGAAGAAGATACTTATTATTGTTCATCTTCCGGTTACTAATCAAATAATTATTAAGTTGTTATAGTAAAGAAAAAGGAAAGAGAAAAAAAACAAAATTAAATGAAAGAGGGAACTTGTTACTTTATTTTCTTTCAAATATGTCAATTGGATTAATATGATAAATTATTAAAGTATATAATATAAGACGATCATAGATACAACTGATGATGGGATGAAGGGGGGGGGGGAGAGAGAGAGAGAGAAAAAAAGAAGAAAAAAAAAGCGATGGAGCAGAAGGAAGATAATGATCTTGAGAGAAAGAGATAGTGAAAGAGGCAAAATCGAGAAGAGATGGCTGTGCGTTCAGGTCAAGTAATAAAAGGTGGAGGGAAGATAAGCCAGCCGAAGCCCATCGTGAAGGGAAACACGGCGCTAATTTTGTTAAGGAATCCCAGACAGGCAATCGAAGGTCCCTCAACTAACAAGCTGACCGCCCTGTAGATTATAAGCCTACTAATGGCCTTTAATTGAAATAGACGGCAATTAAAAATATTCTTCGAATCTAATTATCAAAATGAATCGATCGAATCAAGTGGAATTGAAAATTCAAAATAAAAACAAAAAAAAAAAAAATGAATGAAGAACGGAATAGGAAAGAAATTCAAAATTCAAAAATGGTACCTAAGGGTTCTTCCTCAACATCGTTCATCATCCATTATGAAAGGGCTAGAACTATGCAAGTTTAGGTTACTGTTAGTTATAATAAGGCTCCAGTATCATAGCTTTATTACTTGCTCTTTGACATTCACTAATCCAAGTATTATTAAGAAGATTAAACAAAGATTCTGCCACACTTTCTAAAGATTCTTTATTTACTAATTACTTATTTAAGATGAAAAAAACTTCGCCAACTTATAGCAAAAAAATAATAATAATAAATAATTTCAAACAAAAAACTTCTAGACAAAACAACCAAACAAACCTTGTCATATTGAATTATTAAGCTTTTGAAAATTAAAAAAAAAAAATAAAACTGTCAATATTTACACATAAAATACATTTTTTTTTTAATATTGAAAGCTTGTAATGTATAAATAATTATAAATAACTTAAACAATTAATTTAATCCATTGTTAATTGATATTAATCCATAGATGGCGCTTGCAGATTTTGATTCCTTATCTCCACGATTGGATAAATTAAACGATATTAAAAATTTCCAACAAAAAATGAATATAAAATGGAAAATATATTTTTCTCTAATCATATTGCAATCATTGTTAATTATTTATTTATTTATTTTGGAGTCTGCTGTTAAAGCAGTATTAAATGGATTATTTAATGTTTTTTATTCATTATATTGCGGTTCGTCCTCAGGATAGTTTAATTATTTCTATTTATAGAGATTATTTTACATTCATATACTTATTAATCTAAACAATGAATAGGGTATTAAATAAAATTTAAATAATTTATATATATGTAAACGTACCAGTAGTTGACCACTGTACCAGTAATTGACAATTTGATACATTTTTTTATCAAAATTAGCTTTTTAATTTCAAATTAAACTCGAGATATCGATATATATCAAAAAGAGCCTCTTTCGGATTGCTTAACAATGAAACAGAGAAATTAAATAGGTTATTTTGATAAAAAAATCTATCAAATGGTCGATTACTGGTACTGGTACATTTACCCTATAGTACCTGACTCACCGAGCCACCGCTCGGTCATTAAAAAAAAAATATTCCTTATGAAAACTATGAATATTTAAGATTAACATTATTATTAAAAATAAATAAACGACAAATAATTTAAATGAACACAAAAAAAAACATACAGCCCTTAAACGTACGTATTAATGCACTGAAAGAAAGAAAAGTATGGCCTGTGGATATAACATAATATATATTTCGTAATTTGATTACAAAATATTATTAAAATATATATTTTTAATTTTATTTTATTTAGAATATTTTGTATTTAAGGAAGCGCTGCCCGGCGCCTATTTCAAATTAAGAAAAAAACTAAGACAAAGATTATTTTTCTCGAGACTCAAACTTATACAGATCGATTTTTCTTTGTAAATCCTTAGAGCGGTTTAATATATCAAAAATACAAGTATCTATCTATCTATCTATATCTATCTATCTATCTATATCTATCTTTCTATCTATCTATCTATCTATCTATCTATCTATCTATATATATATATATATATATATATATATATATATAGAGAGAGAGAGAGAGAGAGAGAGAGAGAGAGAGAGAGAGAGAGTGAGACATTGATTAGGACTCACGATAATATTTGTAGTTTCTATCTAGTTTAACTGAAATTTTCGAATTAATTTAGGAAAAAGCTTATTTTAATATTATTGAATTGTTTTGTTATTTACCTACAGAACTATGATAAAGGAATAGTTATGTTAAAATCCAAATGTTGATTATATCAAAATCCAATTTCTCTCTGAATTGTTATAAAAATAACGAAAATTTAATTGATGCGTGATTTGACAATAAAGTGAAAGCGACTCTTTTTTCTTCTTCTGAATCAATTGAATTGGATTTTGCGAATTTCAGATGGATTTTTTTTCAATTTGTAAAATTCAATTGCACGAATAAATGTTCCTAAAGGAGTAGCGGCAATTTTATGATCAAATGAAAGTGAATGTGGAGGGGGGGGGGTAAAGTAAATAGAGCCATGATCCTCTTCAGGTAGGAGGAACAAGTGATCTGTTGCAAGAGACAGAGCAAACAAATTTGGACCGTTCTACAAACAAACCTAGTCAAAGACGGTAAGCAAACAAGCTGACGGAAGCCCCCCCCCCCCACACCCGATTTCTAAAGAGAAGAGTGAGAGAGAAAGATGAGAGGGGAAAGGAGAGAAGAGGCCTTCATCCCCAAATCCGGATGTAGTGTCTGTTTTTTTTAATGTATTTGAACGCAAGTGAGATGGCAACAATCTTGAATGTGGGGTCATGGGGGGGGGGGGAATCAATGTCGCAAAGAAAATGAATTGCAACCCGTTCAGGGTTGAGAACAATAATTGTTGTTTAATAAACAATACAAGTTGTCTTCCCTAGAGAAATCATTTGGAAGTCTTAGTCAATTTGTCAGAAGGTACTTCTTGACAAACGTAAACAAAAAGGAAGACTGATTACTATTAATTGATATCAAGACTTGAAATACTTCCAAAAAGTATTCTAGAATAAATAAGTAAATCGGTTTAAAAGACAATTAGGGAGTATAGACTGAAAGATAAATTCCCAAATTCTACCTATTCTTTAATTAATCTATTTAAATACACATAACTACAAACTCCACTTTGTATTTATTTATTTATTTTGTTTATTTCCATTGTAGTGAATATTTGAATTTCTAATGTTATTGCTAGATTATATTTAGCAAACTTACAATAATTTTTTAAAATTTAACACATATTTTCTTGGATTAAATTTAAAATTGAACTGATAAGTGAATTAAATAAAATTACTTAGAATGTGAATTAAATTTAATAATTAGCTGGAGTGTCTCCACTCGACTATCTCGTAATTTGAATAGGATTAAATAATATAATATATTATATTTAAATTTAATTTAATTAATTATTAATTATAAATAATAAATATTAAACCAGCGCATGTTTGGCTTTTTGTTGATGGCACCACGTCACGTGTTGGCGCGTGAGATTTGCAGTGTTAAAAAATTAATTCTGGTAATTTCAGCCAATCAATCAAACTGAAATTCTATATATAGCAGTTTTATACAATTATTAATCATGTGAAAAATTATCAAACACATATCTTTATTTTTACGGTCACTTTAGAGGAAAAAAAATCAAAACCTTGTAAGTAATGTCCCTCTTCCGGTTGAGCTACATTTCTCAAAAGTTGATAGAAAGCTACGAATTTTAAATAATGCCCGTGTACCAAATTTCATTATTCTAGCTCAAACCGTTTCCGTTTTTGCGTAATCTTGTCTACATACACACACAGACAATTTTCTCAAACTTAGTGAAAATGACTCAGGGACCTTCAAAACGTATAAAAACATCAAAATCTCGACATCGAAAATTTTCGTGATCGCAATACTATCTTTGGCGAGTTAGTAAAAATTATATAATTAAAATAAATTCCTATATTCAAGATAGTTGAAAGTTTTTGGAAAATAAATTTTCAACACGATGAAGGTATATATTAATATTTAGTGTTAAAATAAATAATAATTTTTAGATAAAACTCATTGCCATCATCCCTAGAAGTGGTTTGATTAGAGAATAATTACCATATATTGATTAATTCATGGAAATTAAAATAAAACATTTTATTAATTCTCGGTGTATCTTCATTATCCGTACAATTTCATATTCGTAATTTAACATTTATAAACAAGCGGAGAAGTAACTCATTTTACAATATTGGAATCCATCCTTCCACCTTGTGACCTGCAAATCTACCTACCCTATATTAGATTTCCCGTAACAGCCAAGGGACCGACAAATCCATACCCTCACCATCACTCAATTATAAATTCTATTTTCATTTATCACAGAAACAAACGTGGTTATTATAAAAGTTATTAATTATAAATTTATTTTTGTATAAATAATTGATTAAAATTTATTAAAAAGGAAATATTATTTGATTTATTATTATCTTGCACCCTGGTTAATGGCTTTATTAATTGTAATATCATATTTTCTTTTTGTTTGCAAAGATAATGAAATTTCTTTTATTTTTTTATTCTTTTTTTGATAATTCAGAGCGAGAGACGTTTATTCTTAGAAAATTTACATAAATATGGTAAAAGAATCAGGATATTTAGGGTGACAGAAAAACAATTCCGACGTGGTGATGTATGATGTATTTGGGAGAGTTACCCCTCTCTTATTTGTTATGAACCTTAATTAACATGGGAAGGGGAGATAACATTGTGATATCTTAAAAAAGTCCTCCCATGTATATTTTCTAAATTAAAACCTTCAATATCTTAGAAAGCTTATCGAAACGACTTTATATTTTTAGAGCGTCTGTTATTAACACTATCGTCTCAGTAAATGAAATGGAGTTGTTTATTTAAAAGTTTAATGATTCATTTATGAATAGTTTTAAAGGGAAATGGTCGCGTTGATAGAAAAGAGAGGGTCAACATCTTTTCAGTTCAGCTGCAACGACTTCACATCAAAAACGATGCTGTCTGTATGAAAAAAAGAGATAATTCTTTTTTTTATGATTTTTACTATCAAATTCGCCTATATTCTATATCTATATAGTATGTGTTCCCCTTATAATATTATATATTATTATATTATATATGAAAATATAATGTAATAAATTTGAAGTCAACATTTCAACAAAACTTTTAAATTTCATATTCTCTTAATCTCTTCATCAAATGGAAGAGGCGTGCATAAAACAAAAATTAAAAATATGAGCTGTGGCCAGGCACAGAACCGACCGACAGTTTGAAATAAACTCATTTCCAAACAACATTATATATATATATATTAAAATTATATTATCTTGGTTTTTATTTTTAGTTTAATTACTCAATTATTAATTACTACTATATTTTAAGTTAAATATTTTCCGACAATGAATATAAAATTAATACTTTATAAACTACCACTTCCGGGTTCCGGATATACACCAAAAGTTGATGATTTCTTGGTGCTGATGCATTAACTAAATATACCAAATTTGATAAAAATCCGTTGAGCCTTTCAAGCTGTACACATCTATACGGACACTCAACGAACGGACAAGACGGACAGACATCATGCTAAAATACTTTTTTCGGTTAAGAAAATTCATGATTCGTGGAGATATGTAAATATCTCCACATGTGAAATTTGGTGTGAAAACAATACCTCCCTTACTATCGACGGTCAGTAATAAACTGTAAACCTTACAGTGTAGTTATTTTATTTTGATATTCAAATTAAGATATTTTTTTATTAAAATAGAATTCATCTAAATATTGGTAAAATTAATGAGCTGAAGAAAAAGATCATGGAGAAATGACGCATATTGTGTAACAAGGAATTACCTGACCTCTATGCATCCCCAAACAAGGTTAAAATAATAAAATCGGATAGATTAGGAAATGAGGCAGACAAGAAGGTTATTTATAGAAAATAACTGAGATATGTAAATCAAAGAAATTGTATAGTGGCGAATTACATTATCTCTGTGCATCTCAAAGTTAATTTTAATATATATTATATTTGTAAATATATATATATATATATAAATTC
Organism: Labia minor; assembly: GCA_963082975.1. Lineage (NCBI taxonomy): Eukaryota > Metazoa > Arthropoda > Insecta > Dermaptera > Spongiphoridae > Labia > Labia minor. The sequence goes on along the minus strand of OY720348.1, from coordinate 33,611,749 downwards.
TGCAGTATATATATATATACCCAGAGATAGATTATACTATTAATAACTGCAGAATTTATTTATTAAATAAGATCATTAAAAATAACAGTAAATTAATATACTGCTATTAAAATATTTTAATTTGTGTGTGCCAAATTTTAATTTTAAAACTTTAAATTACAATTATTATATCATTTTTATTATATATATTATTATATTAATTGTATAAATTTGATTAATTATAATTTCTATAATGAAGGTAGTTTTATATTATTTTTTGTAATTTATTTATATATATATATGACTTGACGAGATAATCTTCTTATCGGTTCCCCTACCACAAGTCATATTAAATGTTTTAAGTGAGCCAATAGACAAGCTTTTTTGATCAATTGAATCATTTTGATTGAATAGAAAGTCATTCCATTTGAAGTTGTTGCATCATTCATGATCTTATTTGAATAAAAAAAAAAACTAAAATTATCATAGCTTGATTCAAAACAATTACCATTTTCTCAGTATGTGTTTTTTAATGAATATTTATTTGTCGTTGTTTTTTCCTTAGGAGTTAATAATATGGTCTCGAAGTGAAGGGGGGGGGGGGGGGAGATTCATTTGCTACGTCGAAATTGAAGGTGCCATTTCCGTGTTTTTAGACTCAATTCAAATAAATAGTAATAATAATAATAAATTATAAGAATAATAGAATCTATCACCTCTTATTTTACACACACATCGACTTTTTAAGTTATTCTATTTATTCCAAATAAATGTATTGATTAAACGATTATTATTAGTAATATAACAATTTAATATAATTTATTTATTTCTATTTCTATTATTTTTACCTAGGAAAAAATTGGACATTCTTAAAAAATTATTAGTTATCTTTTTTTTCATAATAATAATAATAAAATTTTTCTAATAATAATAAAAAAATATTTTAATAATAATAATATATTAATAATATAATATTCCTTTAATATACACAATAAAATTAGTTTAATTTAAAATAAAATAATTAATTAATTTTATATTTTATTTATTTATTTATGTGTGGATTATACAATAAAACCAGATTATAATCGTGGTTTAATCGCAATTTGGATCTCTCGTTGGCAGTGATTTTCATTTTATACCTTATCGATCCAAATAGTTCTTCTACTATTACTACTACTACTATTACTTTAGTTAATAAGGGATGCATATTGTTGGAAAATAAAAAAAGCACTTCAACCATTAACGTTTATTTATGTATTTAATTAATTTATTTTTATCTTATTTAAAATGATTTTGATAATCTCCTTATAACTCTATGATTTAAAAACTGTATAATGATAGCAAGAAGGGTCATTGAAAATGCATGTGTTATCGATCGGAGCGAGATGTCAACCATTCAAACGAAATTGTCAAACAACCCATTCATTTATAAACAAGAATTGATTTTTTTTTTTTTTTAACTAATTCTAATTTCATTGAACGTAGGCTTCGCTCGTATCCATTGCTATCTATTTCATCTCTGTGATGGATTGGAAATAAGAATAAAGCAATAAACAAATAATGTACAGTGAAAAAGCAAGAATGAATTGGGCTTTCTTCGAACCCTTAAAAAACAATGGCCCCAAAGAACAAAAGGAAATTGAGCGAGTAATATTAAATAGACAACTTGGAGTAGAGCCACAAACCAAAATTAAAGAGCCCAGAATGAGTCACTCGACAGTCAAGTTTAATAGAAATAGGCAGGAGGACAGAATGGAATGGGGGTGGGGGTTATAGAAAAAGAGGGGGAGAACAAGAGATGAGATGGGCTGATGACATCAAACAGAGAATCAAAGGGTTGTACTGACCCTAGGGGCCTGATTATTTTCAAATCAAATTAGAAACTCTATCACAGCTGCTGTTGTCGGATTCGTAACCCGATTTGATATCGAGGAATTGCACTTTCACCTGTTCAGGCGACAATCCACGCATTCATTGGATGCACCTTCAAGTGGTGGCATCTATGGTAAAAGAATGGGGCACTCACACCATTCTTCTCATCATCAACAGAGACATCAATAGTGGATGTATGCACAAGTCACTTGGAACAACTTAAATTAAACAAACCAATGGAAAAGATCGAATCATTCAGCTACAACGACAAGTTACTAGTTGAATTTGCATAAATATTTTTCTCTCTCTTCTTTTTTAATTTAATCCATTAATATCTACTTCTTTTATAATTTATTAATTGATTTCTTACTCGATTCTCATATTATATTTGTTTTAATATTATTTTCCCAAGGTTTTCTTAGTAAACATTTAAAATTAACAAATTAAAATAAAAATTAAAAAAAAACAAAGTTATTTTTTAAACAAACAGCTTATTATTGTACTTTAGAGTCAAATAGAGAATTAACGAAAGATAATAATATTCGAGATGAGTTTAAAGCGAGGTTACAATCGGGAAACCCCTGTTATCATGCAATAAAGGGGCTTATCGCATCAAAATTATTATCAAAGGGGATAAAAGTTAAAATATATAAAACAATTATTTTAATGGTTGTATTATATGGATTGTATTATATCCGTGCACCAATATCTCGATTCCTTTCAAAATTTTCATGTAGTATTTCTTGCAGAAGAAGATAAATGTAAGTTGCTGTCAGCTAGGTCTACTCCTCCCATTTTAGAATTATAATCTAAAACAACTTCTGGCTTTTCAGCGAATCCTCCTCTAACTGGTATACATCTCATGCTGTCGTCATCCAAACTACTTGCAAACAAAACTTCTTTTTTGTCCTATCTGTTTCCGCCTGTATATAACTATAAGTTCTCCTTTTTTAATTTTTTTTGCTTTTGCTTCTACAGGAATATTAGCACGATTTTTTCTTATTGTACCAACACAATCAGTATGATTTTTCACTAGCTTGTCTATCAAGTTAATATTTGTATAATAGTTGTCAGTACAGTCTCAAACAATACCCTTGGTTCAATAAGGGATGGATTAACTCGAATACGATTCGTGAAGAGATGGGTTCATTGGGATAATGTGATTCTCCATATATTGTACTAGCACCAGTATAAAGGAAAAAAGTTATAGACATATCCACTTGCGCTTTCACAAAGTGCGAACATTTTGATCCCGAACCTTCGTCTCTTAGATGGTATGTACTGTTTCCAGGAAAGATTACCTCTCCATATTCGTCAATAGCAATGTTTTTCTTTGGTTTGTATATAGACATAAATTTGTCTCTTAGCTAATCTAATTTTGGTGCAATTTTATACAATTTTTTTGTTGTGCGCGCAGATGAAAATTCTTCGTTGTTACAGAAGTGTATAAATTTTTGTAACAAAAAGAAGCGTTTTTCTTTAATTACTCGGGAAATAGTTTCACGTCTAGTAAAATATAATTTACTATCGGGTTTTGAATCAACTCCTTGAATAAGTAGCAGATCCAAAAATGTTCTTATTTAGTTTATATATATTATATTATCAAAGGGGATAAAAATTAAAATATATAAAAAAATTATTTTATCGGTTGTATTATATGGGTGTGAGGCATGGTCTATGACCTTAGGTGACGAGAGTATATTTAGATAGAGTATTTGAGAATAGGATTCTGCGAAGCATTTATGGGCCAAAGAAAGATGAGGTCACCGGGGAATGGCGAAGATTGCATAACGAGGAATTGCATGACCTCTATGCATCTCCAGATATAATTAGAAATATAAAATCGAAAAGGCTACGGTGGGCAGGACACGTGGCTAGAATGGGAGAAGATAGAATGGCAAAAAATATATTGGTAGGGAGACCGAGTGGGAAACGTCCGCTTAGAGGACCAAGGACGTGATAGTGATGGGAGATGATGGGGACTCGAGGGTTGTGGCTCAGAATAGGAATACTTGGAGGGGTGTGGTTGCTGCGCCAAGAAATTTCGAGTTCCGTAGAGTCATAGAGATAGAAAGATAGAAATACTATTAAATATACTTATAAGATAAGATAAAAACAGGGTAAAAAACAAAATAACAAAAATTTTAAAAAAATCTCTATTTATATTGTCCGATTGTCTACCCACTTGTCCACCTTCCGGGGGAATTCTTTTTATATAAATATTTATTTTTACAAGCCTCAATTTATTATTTTTTTTAAATTTTTAAATAAAACGGAAATTTAATTAGTTTTGTTAAAATGGATGAAGAAATGCAGAAAGAATTTTTTTTAAATGTTTTAGAAAAAGTTTTTTAAATGTTGAAACGGAAGATTTTTAATATATATTGATATTTTATGATAATTTCATTAATATGTCAGTTATGAAATTAATTAATTTAACAGTAGGTACTAGTTGAAATATTTTAACCATTTATGTTATCTAAATTTAAGTTTAAAAAATTTACTACTTAAATATAATATATATATATATATATATATATAATTTTGATTAATTAATTACTCTGTGAATATTCAAGTTTATTTATATATATTCATTATGCACACTTTCTGTTCTTCTTTTATTCTGATGATGGTGTAATAACAGAGATGTACATAAAACAAATATAGCAATAAACTTGAAACTTTACCTAATTTTTAATTTAAATAAATAATTTTTAATAATAAATTTTTAATTTTATATTTTATTAAGTTTAATTTTCAATTAGTGCCTAAGGTTAAATTAATTAATATCATAAAAAAAACATTAATGAAATCAAATATCATTAAAGACCAAATAATATCTTCTATTTTTCTTTCACCAATTTTTTTGTTAAAAAATGAATTTTTTTTTACTCTCTTTTTTGATTATTTAGAAAGAAAAAATAAATTTCTTTTTTTTTTTTTGTTTATGCATATAATAATATTCGAATGAAACTATATTTATTTTATTAACATGTAATCCATTAATAACACATTGAATATACTCAAATATACTTTTGGATTTTTTCCAAATTTTATTAAATAAATAAATAATATAATTAATATGAAAATCGATTAAATATCGAAAAAGTATTATATAATGATCCCGTTTTCTTTTTATTCTTTACAAAGGAGATTTGAATGCACCAACAAGCTGTTGCCCGTTGGATTTTTTTTTTTATTTTCCAGACTAACTTGACTTTTCCTAATAGAATTTATTTTTCCACTACCAATTTCAGTTAATTAAAGGTTTCCAAATGGAAAGTTTACGATGGAATTTAATTAGAATATATGATCGAATAACTCCAGGAGGCCAAAATTTCAAATGCAAACTTAGAAGAAGGCTATTAAAAGGATATAAAAACTAATTAGAGTTTAAGTGGGTATAAAATTATCTTTAATCACTGTTGGCGTTTCAGATAGCGAATCAGGTGGCTGCAGCATCGAATTAGCATAATCGGAGTGACATTTTTTTTATATCGTCCCCGTATTATCAGTTTGTCAGTTGGCTGAATAAAGTTTACTTTGGAAATTGCTCCATTTCCCTGCAACAGCTGTGGGCCCCCAAATTTCGCGGAACCGCGCCAGTATTTTAACTCAACATGGAATATATTTTATATAAGAAAATGTGCTAGCAATATGGGCACTATAAAATGACGTCATTGCGATATAAATAGCAGTGCGAGTGCTAATGGCTTTGGAGACAGATGCTTCCAGGACCAGGACTCCTTCCACACTTGCAGCAATTATTGTCTAATTAGGGGGCTGCAGCCGCCACCATCGCGTTCAAGATTACACCCGTCAATTTTCATAATGTACTAGATGAAATTAATTTTTTTTTCTTAGACAACCTGTAGCCCTTGATTAAGGAATTCACAAGAAAACGCAAATGTTGGATTTTAATCAAATCAATTGCTAAGCATTAATCAAGAGGAACCGATTTATGGACGATTTTAGATTAGTTTAACGCCCGTTGAATATGTTTCCCGGATCATTAAGTGGAGGGCATCTTTACAAATGGAATGCCAACGATCCTCTAATTTCTCTTCCAATCTGGACCAAAAAAAAAAATATCCACACTTTATTAGGAATATCAATAAAATGTATTATGCAAGAAAGAACGCCATGCAATAAATCGTTCTTTTTTTCTCTAAGATTATAATGAATAATTAAATAAAAATAAAGAAATAAAATCTAGTATTTATAAGATTTTATCTCTTGTCTTATATAATAAAAAAAGCTGGAGTGTCTCCACTCGACTATATCGCAAATTTAAATTGGATTAATTAGCACATATATTATATTTAAATTAAATTTAATTAATTAAATTATAAATTAAAATTAATAAATAATATTTATTAAACCAGCGCGTATTTGGCTCTTTGTTAATGGCACCACGTCCTGGCGCGTGATTGTCAGTCAACGTGTCACACACACGAACACACACACACACATATATATATTTCTCAGCCTTAGTGAAAATGACTCAGGGACCTTCAAAACGTATAAAAACATCAAAATCTCGGTATAGAAAATTTTCGTGATCGCAATACTATCTCTTGCGAGTTGCGAGATAGTAAAAAGTACACAACTTTAAACATATTGATTTGATTATTAAAGGCATTCATATATATATCTATTAATATAAACAATGAAAAAAATATTATTTTTAAATTTTAAAAATCATTATAGAAATACAATTTTTGTATTTATTTGATTGCAAATTTTTTATTTATTTTTTATTATTAATGTTTATATTCATTTATTAAAGAATAAATTTATTTATTTATTTTATAAATAATAATAATAATAATAAATTATTAATAACTATATAATAGAGTAATAAACTTTAAAATTTTCAAGATTTTTATGAAATGGATTTCCACGTTTAAAATTAAATGAATGAGGAAAACTTAAATATCTAATCCTGGAAAGGATTACCCAGATAATTTGGTCTTAAGATGATAAAAGAAAAGAGAGAGGGAAATAGAGAAAGAAACCATCAACCGCAATACGAGAGTTTTAAGTGAGGATTATTTTAGTTTTTGTGAAAATTAAAAACAAAAAATTAAGCTAAATTGTCCCGGGAAATCTTCGTCTGATATTTCAAACCATGATTTATTAGAGGAACCCTCATCAAATAGGATTAGATGACAGCTCTATAATTAATTGAAAAAAAGTTATTAATTTTTGGTCAGTCAAGTAATTATAAAATGTTCTTATCTCTGTTTAGGTCCAATAATGTATTTGATCAGGTATTAAGAATCCATTTGAAATTGTGCCAATGGTGTGTCACTATTCACATTAGAAATTGCTATTAATTCACTCAATTCAAATGTTAAGCAGCCTTTCTGTACAGCTCTCTACAGATTTTTTAAGAATTATGTATTTAAAGATTAAAATTTATATAAAAAAAAAATATAAGTTACTTGAAATCGTAGCTTCTTCTTCAGGAAATTGTATAATTTTTTCGGGAAAGTAATCTCCCATATAAAAATTGTTTATCTTTTTTCGAAGATGCAACCATTAAATTTAGAGCCTTCTGATTCTCATTACTGACTTCAAGACAATTATTTTCATCTGTGTGATATTTTAAAACTGAAGTCACAATATTCACAACTGTTAATCCGTTCCTTACAAACTCTTTTCTCCCTTTATTTTTTTCCTTATTTAACCTTTACTTTCATTTCTTTTTTCTTTGCCTCTCTAAAGCTGCTCATTTTTAATCTTTTCTAATTATTCTTATTTAAATAATATATAAATTTAATAAAAGATATTTATTATTATATTAATACAAATATTTAAGTAATCCACCACCCCTTTGATAATTGTTAATGTTCACATTAAGAAAATATTTAAAATTGATTAATATAATTTGTAGTATCAACTATTGAATTGAACTTTTGATTTGAAATTATTATTAAATAAAACATAATCTATTGAAAATAAAGTGAAGCATATCCTTAAAATGCAAGAACGCTTACCTCGTGTTTTAAAAAAGTCATAATTATAATATAAATGAAGCAATTGGTATCTGTTTGATTGTTAAACAATCCGGAAGAGGCTTTTCTTCATATTTATCAATATCTCGAGTTTAATTTGAAATTAAAAAGCTTATTTTGATGAAAAATATATCAAATGGTCAATTACTGGCACAGTGGTCCACCACTGGAACATTTACCTTATTTAAAATTATTATTATTATCGATAATGAATAAGACAATGGTATGTTATATTATAATCTTTAAGTTATCTAGATTAAAATGAAGCTTAAAAAAATTTGTTTCAGAAATGGACCACCCCCCGAGATTATTGTCAATGATCACATAAAGAAAATATTTCTATATATATATAAATATATTGAATATCTCGAGTTTAATTTGCAATTAAAAAACCTATTTTGATGAAAAATCTATCGAATGATCAATTATTGGTCCACCCCTGGTACGTTTACCTTATGTATGAATTATAAATTAACCCCCTTATTCATCGGATACTAACAACCTCATTATTCAAATTTAACTTTTATATATTTTAATTTAATTACATTCACGTTTTGACTATTTGATAATTATTATATAAAAAAAAACTCTGATTTTGTACATCCTATCATACAGCATCTATCAAGTCGGTTATATTAAATAAATGTCGTATGATCAGTAGAACGGGTCAACCTTTATCTTGATTTTCTAGATTGGAGGCGCTACTTTTTTATCAAGTAGTTTCCCAATTTTGATCCCGGAGGCTGGGTTGACTTCCCAGGCTAGACAACTTCCTTTGTCAGGCCCGGGACTTGAATCTGGGGCCACGAGGATGTTGGTTAAAGCCGTTTACCCTCACGCTATCTTTACATATATACATATATATATATATATATATATATATATATATAATTTGCATTCATTATATTTAATTAGTATTTTGATTGTAAATAAATTATGGTTTATTCTATTCTAATATTTTCGGTAAGGTTCATCAATCTAATAATTCTATAAGATAACTTATACTAATACTTTACCCCTATTATTAAGGGAATTTTTATTAAATGACCACATAATTTGTATAAAATTATTTATTAAATTAAAATAATTGTACAACGTTTCAACTGCTTATTCTGCAGTCGTTTTCAAGTAACCGTACGCTTGCTCCGATTCAAGCGGACTGATGCATGTTGGGACACGTCACCTCTTATATAGGCAGTGATATTGGCGCCAATTTTGTAGAAGCAGCAAATAATTTACATAAAAATATAAAACTAACCGTTGAATGGGAAATAAATGAAGAGTTACCGTTTCTTGATGTATTAATAAAAAAGAAATAGAATAGATTAAATTTTGATATTTTCAGGAAAACAACTCATACCAACAGATATATCCACGCAGATTCCCACCACCATCCATCACAAAAATATGGAGTGATAAAAACACTGCACAAAAGAGCCGAAGAGATATGCTCAAATGAAAACATTAAAAAAGAAAAACAACGATTGAAGAAAGCTTTCATAAACAATGGCTTCTCGGAATATGAAATTAGGAAATTCAGAAAAACACACACACACAAAAAAGACAGATATCAAAAATGAAAATGAAAAACCAATATACAGATCACAAATAACATTACCTTATATAAAAGGAACAACAGAAGAAATAGCGTCAAAATTGAGGAAACACAACATCAGAGTAACATATAAACCACATAAACAAATGTCTTCTCTCACCTCAAATATAAAAGACAAAATTAAAAACGAAAATAATGGAGTTTATAAGGTAACTTGTGAATGTAAAAAAGTATACATTGGTGAAACAAGTAGAAAGATTTCTACAAGACTGTCTGAACATGAGAGAGCCATTAGATTGAAACATCCAAATCAATCAGCAATTGCAGAACATGCCTTAACAACAGGACATAAAATAAATTTAGATAATGTAGAAACACTTCATATTGAAAATAATTGGTGGAAAATAAAAATAAAAGAATCTATAGAAATTAATAATCATCCCAATAATATTAATAAAGAGGATGGATATAGACTTAATAAGATGTGGAACATAGTGTTAGATGAGTAAAATTTGTCATATTGAATGAAATATAATTAATCTAATGTGTATTTATGTATATATCTTGATTATAGAAATAATTTACTATCTTTTTTATAGAGACATAATGCACTATCATACTTCTTGATTGTAAACGCTTGCTTTAACAATTGCTGCTGACTTCATGTTGAGATTAAGAATTGGCGGCAAAAAATTGGAGCCAAAAATTGGCGCCAATATCACTGCCTATATAAGAGGTGACGTGTCCCAACATGCATCAGTCCGCTTAAATCGGAGCAAGCGTACGGTTACTTGAAAACGACTGCAGAATAAGCAGTTGAAACGTTGTACAATTATTTTAATTTAATAAATAATTTTATACAAATAATGTGGTCTTTTAATAAAAATTCCCTTAATAACTATCAAAATAACCACAAAAGCTTTAATAAATACTTTAGCCCTATTATCCGAGTTTTCAAATTTTTCTTTATCTACCTTATCTCTAATAAAATCAGGTAATCCCGCTGTTATAAGCATCATGAATGGCGCATATGTCACATATCAAACAATAGTTTCTCTTTCCTCATCCAGTATCTTCTATCAATGAACCTTCATAAGGAAGGTTGTGTAAGAAAAAGCATACATTCTTAAACTTCATCCCTTGACTCCAGAAATCTCCTTTTCCATTCAGATTGATAATATTGTGAGGGTCGTTGAGTGTCAATCCGAACATGAACTGTCCAGGAATAGCATTCATTCATATTTCAATCTTTATTATCTTCATTTATCTCCAAACTTGTCTATTCGTTTGCAAATATCTTCTACTATTGTTTTGCATTTGAATATTGAAATGCAAATTTTTCTATCATAAACTTCTCTGTCTGCTAAGTGTTTGAAATCAAATTTATTTTCTTTTTTCTAGAGCAGGTGTGGCCAAACTTTTAGCTTTTAGGAGCTACTTTTTCAATAAAATATAGTCTGCGGTCGACTATGGATATGGGCAAATAATTTTAAAATTTTAGAAGATAATTAAAGAAGTCATTATATATCGCCGATTTAAATTGCAAACCTACACTTTTGGTCAAAAATTACATTTTCACACTATTAGAAAGAGAAAAACACCTTACATTGGCTATGAGACACCGCTCTATTATGCACCTATTTAATTGAAATCACGTGACAAGCAAAAAATTTATGCGTTTTAAGAGGGTTGTGCAAAATATGCTGAATATGAGTTAGCAGGTTTGCAATCTAAGCCGACGATATATTTTTTATTTTATGAATTCTAACAATATTTATTAAAATTTTAAAAAATACAATGTTAAGAAATAAATATGAACAAAACAAATTTTAAACATACAATTTTTATTTGGATGAAACCTGGCATTGCATAAGAGCAGCAAGTTTCTCAAAATTTGGCTCATATGAACTTAAAGCAATTCTTAAGCATGACTCTAAATGCAGATCCGTTATTTGCCATCGAGGTTTTGTTTTGATCGCATTCATATAAGAAAATGCGGATTCACATAAATATGTGGAGCCAAAGAAGGAATTGAAACGAGCAACCATTTTCCAAATATTTGGATAGTTATCTATGCTTATTAGTTTCCAAAATCTATTTATTATGTAATAAATAAATATATTATATATATATATATTATTTTTGATCAACGAATAAAAAAAATTAAAATATATAATATGTTTGTAATAAAGTGCCAAAAAATGGGAAAAAATTATATATTATTAAATATACTAAAATATAGAAAGGTTAAATCTATAATATATTTATATATGTTCTTAGATATATGAAAGATATGTTAGTTTTAATTATTATAATAATATTAATAAAAAAAAATTGTAAATGGAAGGGCTGATATTTTTCATTTAAATTTATAACTTCAATTAAAATAAATACTTCATTTTGGAATGGATATGAGAGGAGGGGGAGTTAGATGCGAAATTTGGGTAGAGTAGAGTAGTCTAGGACTAATCGGTGTTTTGAGAAAGGGAAGCCCTTGGATAATAAGTATATAAATTATCGGGATAAATATATGGTATATAAAAGATGTAATAACATATAGGATGATTATGATCTAAAATTATTTTTTAATAAATTTAAAAATAATATCCCGGGTAGCGAGTAGAATCTTTTCTATAAATCCAGTAGAAAAGAATTCTATTTCAGGGATTGGCGTCCCTGCCCTCACGTGAGCTCATGAGTTCTTCTAAATCCCTCTTCTACCTGGAGGAATCATGTCCTTTACCCATTGACGCCTTTCCATCCATTCTCTTAATCTTACTCTCTCCCCCCCCTCCCCTGATCATTCAAAAAAATCAAATTTATTTGGATGAAGGAGAATACCTAGCATAGCTTCATTAAAAAGAAAAAAAAATTGTAAATCTTGTCTCTTATAGGAGACTCTTTAGAGCCTCCTATATATATTTGAATTCACCCCCCTTCGGGGGGTGAATTCAAATATATCCAGATTACGCCAATTCTCCGAGTAGCAAAACCCCATATATTCACGAGTGAGACATGTCTTATGTCCCTCTATGAGAGGACCCACCTCTCCTACGCTTCATATTAATAAAAACTTGGAACTCATATTTATAGAACGCTTTGGAGAATTAGCAGAAACACTGCTATTCAATTGGATTCAGTTTATTCAAATTAATAACAAAATTTCATAAAAAATGAATAAAAGTAAAAAGATGCAACAGAATTTTCGCCAGATTTTCAATAAAATGGTTTTTAGTGAAATATAAATGAAAATTACAATTAATTTTTATTTGGTATCATGTTTACACTTGAAATAAACATTTTCTGATAACAATATATAAAACGCATATCAAAATACTCGTTATTCAATGTAGATTCATTTTCACTAGCATTATATAATTTTATGATGCTTCCTTAATTAAATATTAATTATTGAATTTTGACAGATGCAATGTGATTTCGGCTGCCATGTTGAATGACGTCGAATCTTTTGATTAATTATATTAAATGATTATTCTTTGCATATCTCTTCTCTCAATACAAGATTATTTTTGATTCTTGTATTTCTTGTATTATAACCATTTCCATGATCATTTTTCTTCGTTTATTCAATATTTAATGAATAAAGTCTTTGCCATGTATTGCTTATGGGCTGAATTTTCGTAGCCTTCAAGTGGATTTCTTTCCTATGTTTTTACTAATTGATTAAACAGTCTCAGCGGATTGGTCTATGACTAGTAATTCTTTTGTCTGAGTTCAAATCTTTCAATTTGTTCATTTTTTATAATTTTATTCTTTAGATTTATTTATTATTATTTATTATAATAATATAATTATAAATGTTAATATAATATTATTTAAATTAATTATTATGAATATTAATTAATTTTATTAGTATCATGTTAATTAATTAATTCCTTAGATAATAAAAATACAAAAGAAAATTAAAATATATATACATATACATCAATATTTATTTATTTATTTTATCTTATTTTTTCAAATCATCCCATTTTAGATTTCAAATTGATTCTATCACTAATTTTGAAAATATTACCTTTCTTATTATAATATCTAGTCAATCATTTATTAAAAAAATTTCGCCCCCACCTCCAATGCTTTTCTTCTCGGTGACCTTGAAGGGGACAGCATAGCAATCTCTTGCTTACCCCCAATGGATGAGATTCAACTGCATTTGACTTTATTTTCAAAATAAATCATATTATTTCCCCTTCGTTAAATGAAATTATATACAAATTAATTATACTACGTATCATACGACAAATAAATTTGTAATGTTTTTATGGTTGAATGGTAACAATGGCAATGTATGGTGAAATAATATATAAAAATATAAAAAAAATGTATTTTATTGGAAACTTAATTTTATAATAATAAAAAAATTTGCTACGTCAAAATAAACACAAAAAGGAACTCACTTCAAGGAATGACAACTTGACAAATTTTATTTTAATTAAATTATTTCATTTTAATTAAATTATTTTATTGGAATTAAATTATTCTATTTTAACTAAATTATTTCATTTCAATTAAATTATTTTACTTCAATTAAATTATTTTAATTAGATAATTTTAATTGTCAATGTTTTGTGTTGAGCGGGATTTTCGAATTTGGCTGGCCGCCACACACTCCCTCCCCAGTGATAACGTTTAGGTATTTCTTGGGAAAGGAAACCGTTCTTCCGGATCTTGTTGTTTTCCTTTCAGGTGTACTTTCAACTGGTAAATAATCTTTTCTCTCTTGATTGTTGGGAAGCTTATTCAAATTTTCATTTGTAATTTCAGATTCTAAGATGAAAGCTAGTTTAATGCGATCAATGCTCACAGTTTGTAATCCTGATGGTGTTATGATGACATAATTCTTTTCTCTTTGTTCTTTCACTTCATATGGTCCGTCATATGTCGGTTGTAAAGGTGTTCGAATAGCGTCATGCCTGAGGAAAATGTATTTGCATGAGTTTAATGCTGGATGAATAAAAATATTTTTTTTACTATGGTGTTCTATCTGAGTAGGTTTGAGTGATTTTATATGTTCTTTGAGTTTGTAAATGTAAGTATTGATGTCTGAGGAACATTTGCTATCTTGGAACAAATTTGATGGGAGTCTAATTGGTGAGCCATATGTCATTTCTGCTGGAGTTGCATTGTTTCCGACTATGATATATGAGCGAAGACCCAATAGTACAAGTGGCAGCTTACAATTCCAATCTTCTGTCAGATGACATTTAAGCGCACATTTCAAAGCTCTGTGCCATCTTTCTATCTTACCATTTGCGGCTGGATGGTAAGCCGTTGTTTTGATATGTTTTATTCCCAGGATGTTTGTCAGGCTTTTGAATAGATTGCTTTCAAATTGTCTTCCTCTATCGGTTGTAATGATTTGAGGAACACCAAATCTTGAAATCCATGTTGACAGTAATGTGTGTGCAACTGTTTCAGCACTAATATCTACCATTGGTGCTGCTTCAGGCCATCTTGTAAATCGGTCAACCATGGTGAGTAAATAGCGAAAACCTTAAGACGATGGCAAGGGTCCGACAATATCGAGGTTGATGTGTGAAAATCTTGAATGCACTTCTGGGTATTTTCCGATTTCACTATTGGTATGTTTCCATACTTTACTTTTTTGACAAGGAACGCAAAATGTGGTCCATTCTTTAATCTCTTTTTTCATAGAAGGCCAAATGTATCGATTAGTTAATATCTTAATTGATCCTTTAACTCCTGGGTGTGCCAAATTATGAACTGACTCGAATATAGCTCTTCGAAATTCTCTTGGGATGTATGGACGTAGTCGATTTTGGGATGCATCACAATTCAGGATTTCGCCATTTGCAAGTGTCATTTCCACGAGTTTTAATGAAGAATCAAGTTTCATTTTTTTGAGTTCTTCGTCATCTAGCTGTGCTTTTGCTATCTCCTCCATTGTGATATTGGGATATATGTTAATAGATTGGATACGAGAGCAAGCGTCGGCTGCTATATTTTCTTGGCCTTTTGTATAACGGAAATCTGTTGTGAATTGTGCAATAAAACTGCTGTAGCGCATTTGTCTGGGTGTTGATTTTTCTGGTCGTTGTTGGAATATATAGGTGAGAGGTTTGTGGTCGGTATAGATGGGGAAAACTCTTCCTTCTAACATATATTGAAAGTGTTTTACAGCGGAGTATGCGGCGAGAAGTTCTCTATCATATGTGGAATAATTTTTTTGTGCGTTGTTAAGTTTTTGAGAAAAGAAAGCTAAAGGTTCTAAAATTCCTTTATTAGTTTGGTGAAGAGATGCTCCTATGGCAAAATCAGAAGCATCAACCATTAAGATGAGAGGTAAATCTGAAGATGGATGAGCTAAAAGAGTAGCTTCTGCAAGGCTATTTTTCAGATTGTTAAATGCATCTACTTGTTCTGGTGTCCAATCTATTTTTCTCGTATCGTTTTTTTTAGCTCCCTTTAGATATTCTAGAAGAGTAATTTGTTTATTGGCCATATCAGGGACTGCACGTCGGTAAAAGTTTATTAATCCTAAAAATCTTCGTAAATCTTTAATGGTGGTTGGTAATGGGTAGTCAGAAATTAATT
The DNA here is from genome assembly GCA_963082975.1 of Labia minor. Taxonomy (NCBI): domain Eukaryota; kingdom Metazoa; phylum Arthropoda; class Insecta; order Dermaptera; family Spongiphoridae; genus Labia; species Labia minor. The sequence goes on along the minus strand of OY720348.1, from coordinate 33,595,747 downwards.
TTATTCTTTCCGGAAGTGGTATTATTCCTTTACTTGTGATATTATAGCCTAAAAAGGGTACTTCTGAGACGCCGAAAATACATTTATTAATATTTATGTTTATATTGAATTTGTTGAGTCGATTTAGGAGTAAATGGAGGTGATTTTTATGTTCTTCTTCATTTTTTGAGGCGATTAATATATCATCAATATAGCAAAAAACGAAATCGAAGTCGCGTGTGATAGAGTCAATAAATCTCTGAAATGATTGGGCTGCGTTACGAAGTCCAAATGGAAGACGAAGAAATTCAAACAATCCAAATGGAGTGATTACAGCTGTTTTGGGTACATCGTCTGGATGAACTGGTATGTGGTGATATGCTCTAATTAGATCTATTTTAGAGAAAATTGTTTTATTGTCGAGTAGATGATTAAAATCTTGCAGATTGGGTATGGGGTATCTGTCCGGTATTGTTATGTTGTTTAGTGCACGATAATCTCCACAAGGACGCCATGAGCCGTCCTTTTTGGGGACTAAATGTAGTGGACTGGACCAGCAACTTTTGGATGGTTGGCAAATTCCAAGGTTTATCATCTGTTGGAATTCGTTTTTGGCTATTTTCATTTTGTCTGGTGCTAATCTTCGTGCTTTTTCAGATGTCGGGTGACCTTTTGTGTCGATTGTGTGGTGGATGTCTAATGGAGGTGAGCCAAAATGAAGGTTTTCTCGCATTAGATTTGGATATTCTTTGATAATTTCACCATATTTGATATTCGGAGGAACTAAATGAATAGATTCTACACCAGGGGCTTTAATTAGACTACCTTGTGTAGAAAGTGTTGTAGTGCAATCGATGAGTTTTCTATTTTTTAGGTCTATAAGTAAATTATATTGTTTAATGAAATCAGCTCCAATAATTGGGGATTGTATGTCTGCAATAATGAAGTTCCAGGAGAATTTCCGTCTCAATCCAAGATCTATTTCAAAAAGACGTTCGCCATATGTATTAATTACGGTGCCGTTTGCTGCATACAGCTTTCTTTTGTTAATGTTATTTCTGTCTTTTTTTAAAGGTGGAATTACTGAGAGGTCTGCCCCGGAATCAATTAAGAAATTTAAATTATTTGTTTTATCGAATATGAAAAGGCGACTTGAATTAAATCTCCGATCATTGGTCGCCGACAATGTGGAGTCTTTTAGTTTAAAGATGTATGTTGTTGAGTTGGAGGTTTGTATGAACAAGGTTTTTGGCATTTTTGGGCATTTTCTCTAAAGGTAAAATGGTACCAACAGAGGGATCCGGACGGGTTGTATTTTGATTTAGATCGTGGTCTTGAACGAGAACGATGTCCACTACTACGAGATGACGATCGGCTTCTTGCTCTAAGTTCTTGTATGACGGATGTTAATTGATCTATTCGAGCTTCGAGGCTTGATATTCTATCATTGTCATGAATTGAAGGTTGGGAAATGGTATTTTGAGAAAATATAGATGGTCCAGTGGGAGTAAATTCCATAATTTTATCGGCCATTGAGGCTAATGTATCTAAATCATCTTTACTTGAGGCTAAAATAGCTCTTATATTAACAGGTAATCTTTGTAAAAAAATTGTTTTTAAAAATTCATCTTTGATTTGCGTACCTGCTAATGTTCTCATTTCTCTCAATAATTGTGTAGGTTTTTTGTCACCTAATTCTAATTCGGATATTAATTTGTTTGCCTTTCGGCCCTCCGATTCTTCGAATTCGCGTATTAATCGGTCTTTTAAATCGGTATACGGCGTTTGAGATAATGGTTTAATTAAAAAATCCGAAATTGTTTCAGCTATTTCAGGCTCAAGGGATCCAATTATATAATTAAATTTTGTAATTTCGGATATTATGCCAACGGTCTGGAACTGAGATTCTATTTGTAAAAACCATACCTTGAGATTTTTCGCCAGAATTGTGGAATCTTAACAGAGACTCTTGCTAATTCTATCTCATTCGGTTGTTTTGTAGTTTGATCGATTGTTGTTGCCATATTTCTTCTTAATGAGATGTCCAAATCGGGGTCACCAATGTAAGGGTTTTATGGTTGAATGGTAACAATGGCAATGTATGGTGAAATAATATATAAAAATATAAAAAAGTGTATTTTATTGGAAACTTAATTTTATAATAATAAAAAAATTTGCTACGTCAAAATAAACACAAAAAGGAACTCACTTCAAGGAATGACAACTTGACAAATTTTATTTTAATTAAATTATTTCATTTTAATTAAATTATTTTATTGGAATTAAATTATTCTATTTTAACTAAATTATTTCATTTCAATTAAATTATTTTACTTCAATTAAATTATTTTAATTAGATAATTTTAATTGTCAATGTTTTGTGTTGAGCGGGATTTTCGAATTTGGCTGGCCGCCACAAATTAATACGAGTTATTTTAATAAATCGATTTAACCAACTTTTCCATCCCAATCATTCCTTCTTTTTTGTATTTTAACATTGAAACATTTTTCCTGCTATTCTATTCTATTTTCAAATTTTATATTCAAAAATAAATAACTGAAAAATAACATAAAAATTATTTGAAAAGGAAGAAAATAATTTCATTGTTTTAATAATATATATGAAGCAATAAGAAAAAATTGAATAAGTTTCATGAAATGTAAAATTAATTTTTAAGAAATTTAAAAATAATATCCTGGGTAACGGATAGATTATTTTCTATAATCCCAGTAGAAAAGAATTCTATTTCAGGGATTGGCGTTCCTGCCCTCACGTGAGCTCATGATTTTTTCTGCCTTCCCTCTCCCATTAGAAAAATCATGTCCTTTACCTTTTAACTTTTCCAACTTTGGCTTCGCGGGCTACTTTTAAAGCCTTTGCGGTCGACCGGTCGACCTCGGCCGACGTGTTGGCCACCCCTGTTCTAGAGGAATCTTATACAATTGTTTTTATTTGTCTAAATATAAATGATTAAACGTTATATTACCTACCTTCTTCTACAAAGTATGTTTTATTTTTATTTTCTCTATCAGAGTGATTCATAATGATCTCTCTTCTTGACCTCATTGATTAAAACATTTTCCTTACTCTTTCATAAACATCAGTCTTGAGCAGTAATTCATGTTCACCAACAAATCTCCTATCTTCCTTGTTTATCCTTTGTCATAATTGAGGTTATGGAGTCCTGTTATCCCTCGACGATGCCACATATTGAAACGCAAACTGCAATTATAAGCAAAATTATTATTTCTTTTATTTATTCCAATTTTTTGTTGTTTTTATATAATTTCACATAGGTACTTGTCACTTGCATATTTTATATCTATTTAAATTAAAAAATAAGGGTCATTAATCCTGTATAAAAAAAATTCAAATTCAAACTTGTCGTTTTCATTAGGCTATTCTTTAGATAGATTGTAAAATAAAATAGATTATGTTTTAAGTATAAGAAAAAATAAATTTTAATTTCTATTTATATCAATAATTCTTTACAATATTTATAAAATTACATGTAAACAAAAAAAAAAGGACAATTGAAGTTTATTTTTACCATCTCTCTATTGACATTATAATATAATAATATAATAGAAATAATGTTGTAACTTAATATTATCTTATATCTTAATAAATTTATAAATGCAATATTTTGACATGTTATTTCTATTGATAATTCCACTTTTATTCTATTTAATAATTATTAATTAGAAATGATGTTAAATAAATTTATTTAAGTGAAAACATACTTTTTTACATATATAATATTAAAATACAGACCTAAAAAATAGGTCCAAGGGGAGGGGGAGCTAATCATCCAACTGGGAGGAAACAATTTATTTCAGGTAAATTATAGTAATATTTTAATTTTTTTTATAAAATTGCAATCTTATTACTTATTAATTTTATTATTGTATCCTTTCGAATATTTCTTATAATTGATTCATCTATTTATTATAAACTCTTACTTAAATTTCTTTGCCGATGATAAATGAATGGACACCCGTAGACTTTATTTATACAACAAATCGCTTGATTAAATTATTTTCCATATAATCTATGATTAAAGATGCAAGATGATTGATTATGAATATATTTAAATGGCATTCTTCATACAGTAATTTGATCTATCACGATTCTACTTAAATTATCTTTGAACAACGTCCAAAACATCATCACTTTTAATTTATTATTATTTTTTTTTAATTTAAAACCGCTAACTATATCTATCTAACTCTGTGGCTCTACGGAACTCGAAAGTTCATGACCGCAGCAACCACATTCCTACAAGTACCCTTATCCTGAGCTACACTCATCCAACTCCCATTTTATCCCTTCTCTTTCAAGTCCTTTTTACTATCTCGCCAGAAATAGTATTGCGATCACGAAAATTTTCGATGTCGAGATTTTAATGTTTTTATACGTTTTGGAGGTCCCTAAGTCATTTTCACTAAGGTTGTGGGTGTGTGTGTGTGAGAGAGAGAAAGAGATTATGCAAAAAAAATTTGAGCTAAAATAATGAAATTTTCCATCTAAACTGCGGTAAAAATATAGATATATATTTGCTAGTTTTTAAAAATTTATAAAACTGATATATATATATAATGTCAGCTTGATTGAATCCCTGAAAGTGCCAGAATTAATTTTTTAACTCTGCAAATCACGCGCCAGCACGTGACGTGGTGCCATCAACAAAGAGCCAAACAAGAGCTGATTTAATAAATATTATTTATTAATTTTAATTTATAATTTAATTAATTAAATTTAATTTTGATAAATATATAATATATGTTAATTAATCCAATTCAAATTACGAGATGGTCGAGTAGAGACAGTCCAGATTTTTTACATTGTCCGCCCACCACTTAACATTTTTTACATAACACTTTTTAATATTTTGGATTTACATGCCATTCTTGTTTGCAGTCCCTTTTCTCTATTTCTAATATTTTATTTTTTAAAATTTCTCTTTTTGTTGTTTGAATGTTATTTTATTTGTCACTCTTATCCAGCTATTAATATATTCGAACCTATTCACTTCGCGTTTACTATTAACCCATTGTAATTTTGTTTTTTCCTATTCTCTATTAATTCAATGCATTCCTCAACGAACCATGGAATTTTTTGTTATTTTTAAAACCTATTCTATTTGATGCTGCCGTTTTATTATTTGTTAAAAACCGATAACGGTACTAACCAATTGTGAGGGAGGATTATATCTTTTTATAAAATGGCAAATTGTATTATTTTTAGCTATTGAGATGATCTCAGGTTTCATTCATTTCAATTCTCTAAAATGTAATTTCAACCATTAATATAAATAGATTATGATTTTATTGTTGTTGGGTTTCAAAGCATTATACATTATCTTCAATTGAAACTAAATTCTATTAATAAATAAAGAATATTTTAAAATTAAATTTAAAAGATTTATGTTTTAAGTCACAAAATACTTGATGACAAAGAAAATAGTTTAACAAATATAAAATAATATTCTTGAGTTTTAATGCAATTACTCTATAGTATTGTATAGTTATATATTATATATATGTATATTTATGTATATATTTGTTGTACTGATCATATAACACCTCTACTCCACTTAGATGGCAACCAGCTACTTGTTCTTTGAAAGGATGTTCAAAAGCCAGAAGTTATATATACATTGCTGGTCATCTCGTCCAGGCCTACCCAGTTAGGTGATTTCCCACCCCTGGATCCTCTCCCAAAAGTAAATCTGCATAATTAATATTTTTTATTATAAAATTATTGAAGTGAAACTTCTTTAGCGGCGTCCTGACATTTGGTTGAGAATGGAGAGTGAATTTAAAAATTGAGATTTCGTAACGCAAGCGAGAAAAAAGATATAGGTATAACGAGAGAGAATGAGAAAGAGAGCTATAAAGTCCATGACGCGCATGCGCGCGAGTACGATGAGGCCACTTTAAATTAGGCATCAACAAGAAAGGCCGCATAAGCTGATTGATCTAAGAAAGTGACTTTTGTGAAATTATTGATAATATCCTTGATCCGTTAATATGTAAGTATATTCAAATTTAAAATATTATCAAAAATAATATTTCTCAGCCTCTACTGGGTCAATGAATTAAAAATCGTGATTCATCACAGATAACTACAACGCATTTTACGCATCAGTACGTGAGAGAGGCATATTACTTCTGAGCTATCGATAAATATTTCTACCTATCGCTGCTATACGCTATAAGTCATATAAAAATTGATATTTATATATATATATATCGTGAAATAATTAAAATTCTCAAGTCAAATATACAGCGTGCACGCATACCGACGCATGTAATTGTGTGTGTGAACATGGTCGGCGATTCACACGCCAACACATACAGTTATGTGCGTCGATGACCATTCACGTTATTTATCCGAATCTCAACATTACTTTAACACTACTAAATCAATTTAAAATTATTATTGCATTTAAAACTGCTTTTCTCTACTCCACAGATTTCACTATGCCGAAAAAAAATAACGACCAAAATTTAGACGATATTATTTATTTCATACACCGTTCACTACTGGTTTATAGCCACACAGGTGCTAATGCACTTGAACGAGGCGAAGATAAAATCCCTCTAATTCTCGGGGGAGATTTTAATGTAAATTTTGGATCTGATGATTCGTTGCCGTTGATCAACTTTCTTCGAGAAACATTTGGTCTGCTTATAAATAACGATCCCAAGGAATCAACAACAAAATCTGGAACTACAATAGATGCTGTTTTTACACGTTATATAGAAAATATCGAATCACGAACATATATATCTTATTTTAGTTATCACAAGCCATTAATATCAGTATTACCAATTGAAGCACCAACCGACAATAGTACAGGCAATGTAGATATGATGATAGAGTAGATAATAATAATAATAAAGCGAATATTTGTTACGAAAATTTTATACTGTTATATGTCTTTCGAAATGATCCCTTTCTTTTTCTCTATTTCTCTCTCACTCACACTCTCAACTAAAATTTATCTTATTCTCTAGATTCTAAGAAGTTTCACTTCCGCCACGTGTACGATGCTGCACATTTTGCTTTTTATGGTATTTTTTTTACATTATTTTACTTATAATTTTCTGATTTTTATTTATAATAATCAAATATCATTTATATTATTTATAATTTAATCTAAAAAACATTTTAATTAATATAATATAATTTAATATTATTACAGCAAATTTATTTGAAATTCCTTCCTTTATAATTGTCATGTTGCTAAATTCATGAATATTTTTTGTTTTTTTTGGTGGGGGAATGATTAATATATTTCGTAATTTGATTCTAAAATATTATTAAAATAAATATTTTCAATTTTATTTCGAAATTAAATAAAATTTTTTAAAAAGTATTTAAATATAAAAAAATATGAATACAGTATCAATTAAAAAATGGCGGGAGACAAATTTCAATATGGATGACGTAATTTGTGACGTCATTTAAATTTACTATTTTAAATTAAGAAAATACTAATTAAGTTGATTTCTGTCGAAACTGAAACCAAAACAGAAGGTAAATATTATCTATGGTGTGAATTTTAAAAATATACAAAGAGAGATATATATGTATACAGGGTGCTTCAAAAAAATGTATACACACTTTAAACTATTGTAGTTTTAGAACTGTTTCAACGCTCTCCTAACAAATCTTCAAGGCAAGGGGCACGTGAAAGTGATGTAAGTGCTAGCAGCGTGCTACGCATTCTGAAGAGAGGCAAAAATCAGTAATTATTTCTTCGAGTTTCCAGCACGCTCTCCAGACCTTACACCACTGAATTTCTTCTTGTGGGGCACAGTAAAAGATGAGGTGTACAAACGTAAACCACGTAACCTAGACATTCTTTGGAATGAGATTCAAGCAGTGTGTAGAGAAATCTCATTGGACGTTTTGATACGATGTACAGAATCAGTGGTGACTCGTACTCAGAATTGTATTGATGCTGCAGGTCACCAATTTGAACAGTATTAACATTTGTTATTTATGTTTCATTTACATTGGACTTTCAGCTTTCTATTTTCCTGAAATTTAACTTTGTAGAACGGTAAATAAATTTTCTATGGAAGTTCAAAGTGTGTATACATTTTTTGAAGCTCCCTGTATATACATATATATATATACAAATGATAGTATAATAAGATAAATATATATATATATATATATATATATAATGGTAATGAAATCAAAAAAATTAAATTTTTTCTTCATTTCTTCATTTAAATTAAATTTTATTTTTTAAATTTCTTGGTTTCAATAATTATTTTCAAATGGGTTAAGTATAAAAAATAAATATAAAAAAAAAATAACAAAATAAAAGCTCATAATGGAATTTTCCAATGAATTATTGGTTGATAGCGAGTACCAGGGGCATTGTCTAGAACCCATCGTCAGGTGTTTATGGCTTGGCAAGGGAGAACAATACCAGTGGACAGAGAACAATCGCATAATGTGGCCGACCAGGCACTACCAGCACCACAAATAAATCGCAGTCGCTTTATCTCTACGAGATTTCTTTAAAGAAAATGTGCTCGTCTTTGACCATGGGGCGCTTCAACGATTTGTCTTCGGGTATTAAAGAGGAAAAAGAAACAAAAAAATATCTTTATTTGCTTCACAGATCGGCTTGGCAAAAAATCTAAAACGTAAAATATTCATCAATTAAACATGGATTAAATATTTCTAATTATTGTAAATTTTATAATATTTTATTTATAAAATTATAAAAAACTCCATCCGAATATTTATAAATTGAATATTGATATTTGAGAGGTCTTAAACTTAAAATGCTACCCTCTTTATATTAAAAAAAAAATACACAATCGTAATTCTTTCAAGATTTTTCATGTTTTACATTATAAAGTTTTTTTTCCTATAAAAGTAAAAAAAAATAATTTCCCAACAATTTAGTAACATACGGACAATATAAATAATCTATCATCTTTTTTTAAAATTATTAATTCTTTTTTTTTAAGATTTTATTATACCAATCTAGTATAATTCCAATTAATATCATTGAATAATAATAATAATAATATTAATAATTATTATTATTATTATTATCAATCCATCAAAAACATGTAAACGTGAGCCGTTCTTTTTACTATCTCGCCAGAGAGTGGATGTGTGGATGTAGGCAAGATTACGCAAAAACGGTTTGAGCTAGAATAATGAAATTTGGTACACGGGCATTATTCAAAATTCATAGTTTTCAATCAACTTTTGAGAAATGTTCGGAAGATGTTCATTACCTACCACGTTTTCATTTTTTTTCCTCTAAACGTCTAAACTGATCTAAAAATAAAGATGTTTGATAGTCTTTCACATGATTAAATATTGTATAAAACTGCTATATATAGAATTTCAGCTTGATTGAATCGCTAAAAATACCGGAAATAATTTTTAAAATTTTTAACACGTTGATTGCTAATCACGCCCCAGGACGTGACGTAGTGCTATCAATAAAGAGCCAAACACGCACTAGTTTAATAAATATTATTTATTAATTTTAAAATTTATAATTTAATTTAAATAAAATATATGTTATAATTAATCCAATTCAAATTTTCGAGATAGTCGAGTGGAGACACTCCAGGTTTTTTTATTATCAATTATGTTCATTTCCACTATGTTATTATCAAAAATTTTAAAATTAAAAATCAATTTAGTTTGTTCTATTAAACGAATATGAATATAATGTTTATAAATTAATTAACACAAATGGCCAGGACTAATCAGTCGAATGGGTAAGGAAAGAGTTGTGTTATGGGAATGTGATGCGTGATCCATGACTTTAGAAGACGAGGATATTTTCACAATATTTGTCAATATAGACTTTTTTTCGTAGAAAATCCTCGTTAGGAGAAATTACCAAATAAAGAGAATTATATAACCTCTATATATCTCCAAACAAGTAGGAATAGGAAAAAGGTTGATCTAAAACCCGATTATATAAATGAAAATTTGAGATAATTGATAGTAGAGGTGTAAAATATGGATTAAAATTAAAATTATAAACCCGAGTTTTTTCATGAAATTCACTTTTTCTGAAAGATGACTAATCTATACATAATATATAATATGTATTTGTAAGTACAATGACCCTCGAATCCATTGAAAGGATGAAAATATATATTACATAAATTTAGATCCATTAATTTCTCCAGTGTGATAAAATGGAGCCTAGAAGTACGTTAAATTCATCATAGATCGGTTGGATGCATGCATGAAAAGCAGGTGGAATGTTACTGAACGTTGGGTTATGGTGGTGGAGGCAGATTGTCTATCTCTTCTCCTCTAATTGCACATTATCGGGTCTGTGCCGATTCTCTGGCCGAGGTGTCTGGTTGCAAAGGATAGACAGGGAGCCTTTTGAGGCTTGAATGTCTTCTGTGCACGCGCCACAGCCTTCAACCCCCACACGTGGCCAAATAGATTCAATTTCAAACCTCGAAAGGGTTTCGTCACACAGATCCATTTATCTTTGAAATAAAACTGTTTTTAGAAAATTTATTTTTTCATTTTATAGAAAAAAAACAAATATAATATAAAATATAAATTATAATCTATAATGTTTTTTTTATTTGAAAATTATATATAAATATAAGGATGTTCAGGATTCAGGATAACTTTAAAGAGAATTTCATTTCACTATAAAAAGATTTATTTATTTAAATTTTTAACATAAATTATTTACAAAATAGTATAACATTCCTACCTGTAAAAATATCGATTCCTTAAGCATATATATATACGGATATTATTAATTTACAATTTTTCTTCAATAAATAATTTACTATATTATATATAGTATAATCAATTATGCAATCTAATTTAATTATGTGATTATGATAAGATATTAATAAGTAGATTAATAGACAAAAGGATTGAAAAATAGAATAGACAATACAAAACTATAATATAATTTTAAGTAGGAAATAATTATTATTTCTTAAAGATATCAATAATAATAGAAAAATAGAAAAGAAATAAAAGATAAAACAGTAAAACATATTAAATAGGAAAAAACATTTTTATCTATAAAATGAAATAATCAATTTATTAATTACGAAAAGATTAAATAAAATTTAAGATTAATTTTAAAAATTAGAAAAATCATCACGGGTAACAAGTGATTTCTTTTTTATAATTCTAATAAAAAAGTAAATCATTTCAGGGTTTAGCGTCCCTGCCCTCACGTGAGCTCATGATTCTCCTCTTGCATAGAAGGGGAATTATGTCCTTTACCCGTTGACACCTTTGATTCCATTCCCTTTCTCTTACTCTTCCCTCTTCCCTTGATCCTTCAAAAAATCAACCTTATTTGGATGAAGGAGAATATCTAGCATCGATTCATTAAAAAGGAATAAAAATGAAATTTTCACTCTTATAGAACTCTTATACATATTTGAATGAACCCCCCTTCTGAGCAAATGATTCAACATAATTTTCGCCAGATTTTCAATAAAATAGATTTTTAGTCTAATGAAATGAACATTTTTAATTAATTTTAAAATCGGTTTATTTTTACAGTTTAAAAAAATTATTGACTTATAACAATAGGTAAAACCTATACGAATATATTCCTTATGATACGTAGATTCATTTTCACTAGATTTATTTAATTTTACGGTGCTTCCTTAACCCGTTAAGTGGTTATGTCGTATATATACGTCTTGATCTCTTGTACAGTGTAGCGCTTTTGACGGATATATTCGCATCATGATTTTTCTTGGTATATTTAATGAGGAAGACGAATATATACGTGTAGAGGGTAATTTTTCCCGGATTATTTTCGTTCCAGAGAAACGGGAAATTTTAAAAAATACTAAATATGAGGAGGAAATTGTAAAAATATTACGAAAAAATTAAATAAATGTTGTTTTTGCTAAAAAAATAAAATAAATTTAATTGAAACGAAGAATTTTCATTTGCGCGCACAACAAAAAAATTGTATAAAATTGCACCAATATTAGATTAGCTAAGAGACAAATTTATGTCTATATACAAACCAAAGAAAAACATTGCTATTGACGAATATGGAGAGGTAATCTTTCCTGGAAACAGTACATACCATCTAAGAGACGAAGGTTCGGGATCAAAATGTTCGCACTTTGTGAAAGCGCAAGTGTGGATATGTCTATAACTTTTTCCTTTATACTGGTGCTAGTACAATATATGGAGAATTACATTATCCCAATGAACCCATCTCTTCACGAATCGTATTCGAGTTAATCCATCCCTTATTGAACCAAGGGTATAGTTTGTGACTGTACTGACAACTATTATACAAATATTAACTTGATAGACAAGCTAGTGAAAAATCATACTGATTGTGTTGGTACAATAAGAAAAAATCGTGCTAATATTCCTGTAGAAGTAAAAGCAAAAAAATTAAAAAAGGAGAACTTATAGTTATATACAGGCGGAAACAGACAGGACAAAAAAGAAGTTTTGTTTGCAAGTAGTTTGCATGACGACAGCATGAGATGTGTACCAGTTAGAGGAGGATTCGCTGAAAAGCCAGAAGTTGTTTTAGATTATAATTCTAAAATGGGAGGAGTAGACCTAGCTGACAGCAACTTACATTTATCTTCTTCTGCAAGAAATACTACATGAAAATTTTGAAAGGAATCGAGATATTGGTGCACGGAGTGTAAAACAGGATTATGTCCAGCTCCATGTTACCAAATTTACCACAGTAAAGAATAAATTCTGACTCGTTTTAATTTCAATACCTGTTATTTAATTTGTTTAATTACCAATAAATATAATATTTTATACAAAATCTAAATTGAATTACAATCCTAAAGTTCCCCTTTTCTTTGTACTTTTATTTCAATATTTTATAAGCTGGTATAAACATAACCTAAAATAAGAAAATTTCATTTTTTTAAAAAAATGTTACTAAACGTTGTGAAGATAATAATATTTATTCATTAAAATAAAATAAAATGGAAATGACGTTAAAAAATTATTCAATGGATATGGCGAATATATACGCTAGCTACAAAAATACGTGTCCACTAGAGAAACCACTACTCGCGCAATGCGCCGAGCCGCTTAACGGGTTAATTAAATATTAATTATTGAATTTTGACAGATGGAATAGGAAGATTGGCCGCCAACTCAAATGCTTTGCTTATGGAATTAATATCCGTGACCTTGAACGGGACAATTGTTTTTATTGGCTTCCCAGCCACTTTTTATTGCAAAGACCACCGTCGCATTTCACTCCTTAATACAAAAATATTATATTAACTATATCAGGTGTGGCCAAACTTTTAGTTTTTAGGGGCTACTTTTTGAATAAAATATAGTCTGCGCTCGACTATGGATATGGGCAAATAATATTAAAATTTTAGAAGATAATTAAAGAAGTCATTATATCGCCGATTTAAATTGCAAACCTCCACTTTTTATCAAAAATTACATTTTCACACTATTAGAAAGAAAAAAACACCTTACATTGGCTATGAAACACTTTCGCTTGAGTGAAACAGAATGAATTGAAATGTTGAATCTTGAATATGATTATCTATTTAATATGTAATAAATAAATATTTGCTTTATTATTTTAATTCTATTAATTACATTTACAACTATTATTTTTTTTAATTGAATATAACCAGTTGGTTGTTCTCTTTCAATTTGATTGAGCGAACAGGTTTGAAATGTTGAATCTTGACACAATCGTTTTATTTCAATTGAATTTATTTTTATATATTTATCTTATATAATAATATAATTATCTATTTATTATGTAATAAATAAATATATTATATATATATATATATTATTTTTGATCAACGAATAAAAAAATTACAATATATAATATGTTTGTAATAAAGTGCTAAAAAATGGGAAAAAATTATATATTATTAATTATATAGTCAAATACTAAAATATAGAAAGGTTAAATCTATAATATATTTATATATGTTCTTAGATATATGAAAGATATGTTAGTTTTAATTATTATAATAATATTAATAAAAAAAAATTGTAAATGGAAGGGCTGATATTTTTCATTTAAATTTATAACTTCAATTAAAATAAATACTTCATTTTGGAATGGATATGAGAGGAGGGGGAGGTAGATGCGAAATTTGGGCAGAGTAGAGTAGTCTAGGACTAATCGGTGTTTTGAGAAAGGGAAGCCCTTGGATAATAAGTATATAAATTATCGGGATAAATATATGGTATATAAAAGATGTAATAACATATAGGATGATTATGATCTAAAATTATTTTTTAATAAATTTAAAAATAATATCCCGGGTAGCGAGTAGAATCTTTTCTATAAATCCAGTAGAAAAGAATTCTATTTCAGGGATTGGCGTCCCTGCCCTCACGTGAGCTCATGAGTTCTTCTAAATCCCTCTTCTACCTGGAGGAATCATGTCCTTTACCCATTGACGCCTTTCCATCCATTCCCTTAATCTTACTCTCTCCCCCCCTCCCCTGATCATTCAAAAAAATCAAATTTATTTGGATGAAGGAGAATACCTAGCATAGCTTCATTAAAAAGAAAAAAAAATTGTAAATCTTGTCTCTTATAGGAGACTCTTTAGAGTCTCCTATATATATTTGAATTCACCCCCCGAACGCTTTGGAGAATTAGCAGAAACAGTTCTATTCAATTGGATTCAGTTTATTCAAATTAATAACAAAATTTCATAAAAAATGAATAAAAGTAAAAAGATACAACAGAATTTTCGCCAGATTTTCAATAAAATGGTTTTTAGTGAAATATAAATGAAAATTACAATTAATTTTTATTTGGTATCATGTTTACACTTGAAATAAACATTTTCTGATAACAATATATAAAACGCATATCAAAATACTCGTTATTAAATGTAGATTCATTTTCACTAGCATTATATAATTTTATGATGCTTCCTTAATTAAATATTAATTATTGAATTTTGACAGATGCAATGTGATTTCGGCTGCCATGTTGAATGACGTCGAATCTTTTGATTAATTATGTTAAATGATTATTCTTTGCATATCTCTTCTCTCAATACAAGATTATTTTTGATTCTTGTATTTCTTGTATTATAACCATTTCCATGATCATTTTTCTTCGTTTATTCAATATTTAATGAATAAAGTCTTTGCCATGTATTGCTTATGGACTGAATTTTCGTAGCCTTCAAGTGGATTTCTTTCCTATGTTTTTACTAATTGATTAAACAGTCGCAGCGGATTCGTCTATGACTACTAATTCTTTTGTCTGAGTTCAAATCTTTCAATTTGTTCATTTTTTATAATTTTATTCTTTAGATTTATTATAATAATATAATTATAAATGTTAATATAATATTATTTAAATTAATTAGTATGAATATTAATTAATTTTATTAGTATCATGTTAATTATAATTAATGCCTTAGATAATAAAAATACAAAAGAAAATTAAAATATATATACATATACATTAATATTTATTTATTTATTTTATCTTATTTTTTCAAATCATCCCTTTTTAGATTTCAAATCGATTCTATCACTAATTTTGAAAATATTACCTTTCTTATTATAATATCTAGTCAATCATTTATTAAAAAAAAAATTAAATGGAAGGGCTGTTATTTTTCATTTAAATTTATAACTTCAATTAAAATAAATACTTCATTTTGGAATGGATATGAGAGGAGGTGGAGGTAGAGGCGAAATTTGGGTAGAGTCTTGTCTCTTATAGGAGACTCTTTAGAGTCTCCTATATATATTTGAATTAAACCCTTATCTCGCAATTTGAATTGGATTAAATAACATAATATATTATATTTAAATTAAATTTAATTAATTATAAATTATAAATAATAAATATTAAACCAGCGCATGTTTGGCTGTTTGTTGATGGCACCACATCACGTACTGACGCGTGATTTGCAGTGTTAAAAAATTAATTCCGGTACTTTCAGCGATTCAATCAAGCTGATTTTCTATATATAGCAGTTTTATACAATTTTTAATCACGTGTAAATCTATCAAACATTTATCTTTATTTTTACGGTCACTTTAGAGGAAAAAAACAAAACCTTGTACTTATTGACCCTCTTCCAGTTGAGCTACATTTCTCAAAAGTTGATATAAAACCACGAATTTTGAATAATGCTCGTGTACCAAATTTCATTATTCTAGTTCAAACCGTTTTTGCGTAATCTTGTCTACACATACACACATACATACATAGACACACACACACATTTTTCTCAACCTTAGTGAAAATGACTCAGGGACGTTCAACGAGATAGTAAAAATCATAATCACTTCTGCTTTGATACATAAAACAAGAAATTTCAATATTTTGATAAAATTAATAATGAATGATGATTGTAATGACTTGATAATAATAATAATAATAATATAATAATCAAAATACTTTTATTAATAAGTACGTAAACTATAATTAAAATTAAAAAGTAAACAGTTACTAAGAAGAAGAAAGTCGAAATGCGCATAAAGCAAATTTATCAATAAACTTCACCGGGTGTTAGTTTGAAAAAAATTATTACTCTTATGTTGTATTTTTAAGTTTATAAGTATATAATATAAGTTTACATAAAATACCATAAATATATTTTTGTAGTATAAAATATCAATTTCCTTATGCTCTACATTCTACCTAATCTATTTTTATTATTTTTCTAGTGAATTAATGACATTTTTCTATTATATTTTTATATATTTTAGTTATTATTAATTTTTTATTATTTTAAAATATCGAACCAGTGATTTACTTGGTTATCCTGCACTGTCAACCTGAAATCACTAATAATCAATTAACAAACTAAACCGAATGTTTTGTTAATCTATTTTATTATTCATAACGAGAGGGGCACTCTAAAATGCCTGGTACCGTTCGCTGGACAAGTCAATATTGACCCAGCTTGGATTTAATTTAAAATCACCAGGAGATAATCGGTTTTTCCCTGAAAATCTTTTAATTCTACATTATATTGCTGATTGGTTGACGGACATGGAGGCTGTAGCGGAGGGGAGAAGCCACGTCCTTTAATCAAATGGTAGATTTGTTAGATCCGCAATTGATCTGGTCGGGCGAAGTTTTGTTTACCCTTGGGTTTCTATAGCTCAGAGGGTGGCAACCCTCCCCAGTGTATCTACCTTCTATTCGTCCTATTATAAACCAATCTTTTGTACGTGTACGTGGTCTGCCACAATGGGATCATCCGCATCATAATCCCTTCGTAGACAGTCAGCTTCCGCGAGTCAGGTTTCCGGTGACCCTTCCTTTCCTTCAAAAAATCGATAAAGAAGGGGGGAAGCCACCCACAACAGGTATCCTTGATTTCATTAAAAAAAAACAAAAAAAAAAAAACAAAAAAAAAAAAAAAAAAGAAAAATTTTTTTCCACAATTATACAGACATTTCTTTTATCAATAGATGAAAATGAAGTCGAGAGTGCTATGGATTGCTTATCAACTCAAAGGACTATTATTCCTTTTTTTTTTTTTTAGTCCGAGGTTTTGTCTGCGGTTTAATTTCACAGAAAAGATCACGTGACATATTCAATAGCTTTGCGGAGTAGATTGTCATCGGGGAAGTTCATAGCAGCATTTGAATACCCGAGCCCAGCTATCTCGAGATTAATCATGCCCTGTTGATACGGACACAATGCAAATTATCTCGAGATCAATTTCTAAATGACAATTCATTTTCCTGACTGGAGACTGCAACCAAACATTTGCATTCTGTTCATCCATTAATAGATTTCGAGTCGATAGAATCCGTGCGGTTACGTTATTTATTTATTATTTTTTTTTTTGTTTGTTTGACTGAAATCGTTTTTGCATTCGTTTGAAGGGAATGGGACTGTGAAAGGTAGAACCTGGTCAGCTGCTCGTGACCCTTAGCCCTTCGACCCTAGGACATTGTCCGGTTTTGGCCTTTCGAACTTGCCCTAGTTTTAAAGAGATTTTCATTTTTGATTTTGTTTTTTGTTTTTTTTTTTTGTATTTGTTTATTCACTAACGATTCTTTCGACATTTGTATAAACTTCTCAGGTCAATAAACTTAACGGGAAGGGCGGAAATTATTCACACGTAAAAAAAAACTTTCATTTCATAAAACATACCCTTATCATATTTATTAACTAAATTAAAATTTAAATTTTTCTAAATTTTTTCTATTTAGATTTTTTTTTTTATTTATTTTCTAACAAAGAGAGGGACGAATTTCCGAATAAAGTCGTTATTAATATTATTATATTATCATTATTATTAATCATTGGATTATATTCTAAATATTTACTTATTTAAGAATAGATTTATAAATACAGTGTTGTTTCGGTGTGTGGGAATATCAGTAGCCACGGTAAATAGATGCTCTTATCTAATTATAAATAACTGTTGAATAGAGAGATTCTGGTTACATAGAACACCGGAAATGACCTGCCATCTACAGAAAAAACGCCCTTATCAAACGATTCGCATATTATCATCATTCTTCTATGATTCTTTAAGAAAGCGACTTGTGGCGCCAGGAAACTTCTGACTTTGTTTTTCCGGTATCAATTTCAATCGTTTGTCATGAAAGGAAATTTTCTATTCCTCTACACACACATATATATACATATATATATTCCTCCCTCTTCCCCCCCCCTCCTCAACCCTATCCTTTCTTGGTTTGTATTCTTCACTTCATTTACATAATATTGTATAATTCGTTGAATCAGATAGGAGCATGCGTTTTTCATGTTAAATTATGGAAAACACTTGGAGAATGGGGAAGGGTATGATAAGTGTTCGGACACTTTTCAAGGAAATCATAAAGTGTTAGCTGATCGGTGAAGTAGCCTTTCTCTGACCCGATTTGTATTGAAGATCCGCTTAAGAATTACCATGATTAGTCGGTACTCGATTAGACAGGGCCACTGTCATATGAAAAAAAAAAAAACTAAAGGGAAGAAATAGACAAGAGTTTATTGGAAAAGGAAATTAATTCGTTTAAATCATTCCTTTCACCTCCCACCACTTACAATTTAACATTTCTCCATGGGTTTAATAAAAAAACATTTAATCAACCATTCAGTGATGACATGCAAGTAAAAACTTCCCTTTTATTCGATTAATGAAAATAAATTGAAATAAAAAATTATATTATATTATTTCTACAATATCTTAGAAAATTTTGTTCATATATATTAAATTAATACAGTGATTTTTTATATTAATATTTTTTCTATAGAAAAAAAATCAGAATGATGAAGAGGAAAGAGCTTAGTTTCAAAAAGACCACAGACCCTTTGGCATCCTTCTGTCTGAAAGGGCAATTCGACACGCCTCTTAAAGCCCTTTACATAAATTATCAATAATTTTTAGGTATACATAATAAAGCTCCTATTAACTAAATCAGACCAATTCACATTATAATGATATTTCAAATATTAATTTAAAAGAATAATACAGGTGATATTTTACTAGTTTGAGCACTATATATTAGAGTTTAAATTAATAGATTTATCCGTAAACATAGAAACAAGTTAATAAAGTCAAATTTAAATTACAAAAATGCACAATCTTAGGAAGAAGAAGTTTGATTTTTGATTTTTATTTCTCATAATCAAATAGCATTAAAATTATTTAATTTATTCTAAATATTAAAAATTAATTTAATTTAATAATAATAAATTATATTAATATAATATTTTAGTTGAGAAATATTTTTAAATTGTCAGAGTTTTTAAATAAAAAGGATAATAAGAAATATGTTGTATAATATTGAAAAAACAGAAGTAAAAGTGAATCTCATAAAAATTCATTGGATATACGTATATAAATATATATATATATATATATATATATTGCAAGTATAATAAGTTTAAATATATAAGATAATAGTAAATTATTGTAATAAAACTAGCTGACCCTAATAAGTAGATTAATATAGACAAAAGGATTGAAAAATAGAATAGACAATACAAAACTATAACATAATTTTAAGTAGGAAATAATTATTATTTCTTAAAGATATCAATAATAATAGAAAAATAGAAAAGATAAAACAGTAAGACTTATTTTAAATAGGAAAAAACATGTTTATCTATAAAATGAAATAATCAATTTATTAATTACGAAAAGATTAAATATAAAATTTAAAATAAATAAATAAAAATCATCACGGGTAACGAGTGATTTCTTTTTTATAATTCTAATAAAAATGTAAATCATTTCAGGGTTTAGCGTCCCTGCCCTCACGTGAGCTCATGATTCTCCTCTTGCATAGGAGGGGAATCATGTCCCTTACCCGTTGACTCCTTTGATTCCATTCCCTTTCTCTTACTCTTCCCCCCTTTCCCTTGATCCTCCAAAAAATCAACCTTATTTGGATGAAGGAGAATATCTAGCATCGATTCATTAAAAAGGAATAAAAATGAAATTTTCACTCTTATAGAAATCTGTAAAGAGTCTCTTATACATATTTGAATGAACCCCTCTTCAATCTTGCTTACCCCCAATGGATGAGATACAGCTGCCTTTGGCCATATTTCCCTAATACATATGTTTGCTATATACTATAAATTAATTTTAAATATTCTTCTCCAATTTTAATATATTATTTGTTTTCAGTAAGATAAAGTTTTATATTATAATAGAAATCAGTAATATTATTGTTTTTTATATTTGATATTATTGCTATCATTAATATTATAAATCTATAAATTGTATTTATATATAATTATATATAATTAATATATATATATATATATATATACTAGGTTCCACTTTTTTTAACTTGTATCGTCTTCCCCCAACGATACAAAATTTAAATAAATTCTAATAATTATTTTTTTAATTTAAATTGATGTAAATTTAAATCATTTAATTTAAACTTGTGAGTCATAATAATTGATGTACTTGAATATTCTTAGTGAGATTAGATTGGATGTAATGTTGTCCGATTTGACCTTAATCCTAGGATTAGAAGAAATTTATAATTAATATAAAAAAAAGTCGAGTAGTAAGTTGAGTCCTATCGCAATTTTCAATTAATACACCCATCCAAGATTAGAAATTAAAATAATCAAATAATACTTCTATTTTAATATTATAATTAAATATTAAAATTTTGTAGTATTATCTGAATTTAATAGAAAGTCGATTTTCAAACTTTTCTATTTTATTTTATATGATTAATTACTTGTATTAACATTGAAACAGATTTAAAAATTCTTATTTTTAAATTTATATACAATTACATAAATATTAATTTTTATTAATATCACATCACAAAAAAAAAATTATTAAACATAATAAATTAAAAAAGAAACCTTTAAATAAATTTTAATAGAATAAATAATATTTGTTTTAAATCCAAATTTAAAAAGAGAAAAATTTAATACAATAAGGAATTTAATACAATCCCTTATATCATATGTCTAAAAAATCATTGTTTAATTTTTATATAACCAATAAATCATTTTTACCCATAAAATATAGTAGTAATTAATAATTGAGTAATTAAAATAAAAACAAAAACAATGATAATATAATTTAGTCATTTTAATTAACGTTTTAAAAATATTTTTGACTTTATAACAAACTAAAAAAAAATAATGACTGTTTTATTTTTTATTAATTAGAAATAAAATGTATACCCTTTACTTTCAGATAGAAACGAAGAAATCTCTCTCTCTCTATCTATCTATATATATATATATATAGATATATATATAAATGTTTTTGTCTGCCCATTGCTCAGAAAATTTTATTTTATTTTATTTACAAAAATAAATTAATAAATAAAATTTACTATAATATTTATTTTAAAAATTAATTTAATCTTGTTATGTTCTAAATAAACTATATATATAATATCCCACGTCACTCACTCACTCACTGGCCCCGTATACCGTAACGCTCGGGCTCAGTCGGGTACATTCGGTTTTATTCGGCCACATGGCTAGATATTTCTAGAATGGGCACTAGTGAAAGTGGGAGATATTTATGTTCGTTTTATGAAATAAATGTTACAGAATCGAGAAAAAAACATTATTACCGACCGACGATATGAAGGGAAGGTATTGTTTTCACAGAAAATTTCACATGTGGAGATTTTCACATATCTCCGCGAATCATGCATTTTGTTAACAGAAAAAAGTATATTTATCCGTCCGTCCGTCCGTCTGTCCATTGGGGATCCGTACAGACGTGTACAGCTTGAACGGCTCAACGGATTTTGATAAAATTTGGTATATTTAATTAATGCTTCAGTAGCATGAATTCATTAACTTTTGGTGTATATCCGGAAACCGAAAGTGGTAGTTTACAAAGTATTAATTTTATATTCATAGTCGGAAATTTTTCACTTAAAATATAGTAGTAATTAATAATTGAGTAATTAAACTAAAAATAAAAACCAAGATAATATAATTTAATCATTTTAATTCAAGTTTTAAAAATATTTTTTTTTATACTTTATGTATAGATATAAAGTTGTTTGGAAATTAATTTATTTCAAATCAACGGTCGGTTCTGTGCCTGACCACAGCTCTTTTTTTTTGCTAAAATAAATATATGATGGTTGAAATAATAGTATATTTAATATATATAATTTAGCACTTTAATTTGTTTTAATCTTTTCCCAATAATGTATGATTATTCTATTGGGGTCATCAAGGGATTTATATTCTCCCTTATTAGTAGCAAATAATTCATTTGATGATTGAAATTGAACAATTCTCCTCTCCCCATTTTACTTGAATTATTCAAATTGTAGTTTTTTACACACACATTAGATATATTAATTATTTTTTTTTATTAAAATTATTATAAAATTAATTTATATTATATTCTTGATAGGGTTTAAACAGAATTTAATATTAATTTCATTATATTTATAATATATCATGTTTCAATCAATATTTAATATTAATTTCATTATATATTTTTATGTATTCTTAACGGATTACATATATATATATACTTGTATTTTTTAAATAAAAATTTATTTTTAATGTATAAACAAGAAGAGATACGATTATACTATTGAAAAAATTAAAAATGGATTATACTAAATTCATAAAATAATATTTTAATTATATATATTTATTTTTTACTAATTGTAGTAAATTTGTGTATAATTTTTTTAAAAAAAATGCATTGTTATTTCTTTGTAGAATAAAGTGTTGGGTTAGATAACAATGGGAATTTATGGGAAAAGGAAGGCGAACCCCCAATGGAGTTTCCGAAGGTGAAGAGCTCATCTCCTGGCGAGATCTCCATTCTGGAAACTCTTGAGGGGATCTTAAGAGATTCTTGAACCAAGCCGCTTTATCTCCCCGACAATCTTTCATCATAATGATATTAGAGATATTTCCCTGGGCATTCCATCTCTTTGTGGTTGATCCTTCGAAAGAAACAGAAACCAGACGCAAGGCGCATTCATGGAGCTGAGTAACGCCCCACTTGCATAAATGGCAACGATAAATTCGACTGCGGGACGTTTTATCAGGCTTTTGGGCCATAGGGCCGGATTAGAGGTGATTAACATTGGAGCATGGAACCCTTGACACACCTTCCTCAACGACCTCTGCTAAATGACACCGGAGAACATTCCCCAATTAACTGGAATTACCCCCGGCAAGTTTTATTGCCAATCAGATCGTTACTGTTCCGTTGAATAACAATCGTGACATGACAAAACAGTCCCATCCACCCCCCCCCCTCCACCACCTATTCTTCACTCGAAGATAAAATTAAATCATACTGATTAACTTTTTTAATTAATCATACTGGTTAGCAACAACAAAAATTAATTTTTTTTTTAAATTAATTCATATTAATTTTAGTAAATATTTATTTTATCTTGTACCATTATTTTTTTGATTTTGATTTTTTTTTTTTTATAAATTTAATTATTTATTTATTTTTGGGAGTGGGGAAAATTTCAAGATAGATATGGTTAGGTTACCAAAGATTTCCAGTCACTACCGCACAAAAGTAGATATATCTTATTTTATTATACTAGCAAAAATTGTAATATATATGTGTATATATTTGTATGTATAAATGATATTTGATTATTATAAATAAAAAGAAAAATATATAACCTCCTTTCTTAATTAAATTATAGACAAGTACAGGTGTCAATATAATTTCAGAATATATATTATTATCAGTAGTAATCCTTGGTCGAAACAGTCTATAAGCTATTGCTACTTTGAAAAATATTAAGCTGAAGCCATCTAATTATAACTACATATAACAATAGCATATATATATATATATATATATGTATAATTAATATAGAATCAAATATTTTATCAAGTAAATTTGAATACATTTTTTATCTTGAAATGAAAATCAAGTTATTTTAATTAATTTGTATCATTTTAGGAAACAAATTTTTAATGGGTCATTTTTAGAAAACCCATTTAGCAATTGTAATAAATAATTCAAAAATTGTAAAATTTTTAAAGTTTATAATAATAAATTGTATAAATTTGTTAAAGGGCCAAGCGATAGCTCAGTGTTCCAGGTACTTCATATTGCACTAGGAGAGGGTGGCTCATCTTGGAACACACATCTCTTTGGACTGATTTACTTTTTGCCCTAAATTTTAAGTTAACGCTCTGATCTTGCAGAAGTAGGGCATCTCCATCAAATTGTCCGATGTGTTTTAATTCAATGGAAAAAGTAGATTAGAATTTATTAAAATTTATAAATTTAGATCATGCCTAGTAAATTTCATATAAAATCTCAATAAGTTGTAAAGTGAATTTTTAATGAAAGTATTTGTAAATGAAAGCTACTATAATAAAATTGAAAGTTTTTTCTTTAAAACTAACTCATAATAATTGTGTTCTGGTAAAGCTAAAATTGTTTTTTTTTTTTGTGAAAAATTTGTACAAAAAACATAAGCTTCATTTTAAAACTATTTTTTTTTCAATTTTTAATTTTTTTATTTAATCTAGGTAATTTGTGATTAAGTATTAATTTTGTAGTTAATTTTTAATCATATTAATTAATAATATTAATAAATTAAGTATATTAATTTTTCTTTTAGAAATTTTTTAAGTTTAACTATCGCATACATTAATAAGCGGGAGTGTCCTCCCCTAGACTTTCCCGCATATAAATAGGTATAAAGAGTTGCGAATGAATATTTAGAATGTAATAAAGTGCTACTTCCGGTTAACTGATATTTTAAATGTAAAAAAACAAATATGGATATAATATAAATATTTTTAATTTTATTTTATTTATAATATATAAGGGCTGGCTGTGACGTCATTAATTTTAAATTAAGAAAAAACTAATGAAGATGATTTTTCTCGAGGATAAAACCAATACAAAGTGCATAACACGTGGAGATATACCTTCACGTGAAATTTGATATGAAAATAACCCTTCACTTCCTCTCTTCGATCGGCAATACTAGCACTTCCGGTTTCCGGATTTGCACCAAAAGTTGATCCATTCATCATACTGATGCATTAAGTAAATATACCAAATTTCATCAAAATCCGTTGAGCCGTTCAAGCTGTACACATCTCTACGGACACACATCGGACGGACGGACAGACATCATGCTAAAAATACTTTTTTCTGTTAAGAAAATGCATGATTCGTGGAGATATGTACCTAAAAATATCCATAGGTGAAATTTGGTGTGAAAACAATACCTCCCTTACTATCGTCGGTCGGTAAAAAGGAAACGCTACTTGTATAGGTAAAATGTCACTTCCGGTAGTCAGATCATGATGAAATTTGGTATCTCAATTTTTTTCATATTTTTAAATCTATATACAAAATATGAAGCAAATATCTCGAAGCAAACTGGTACATTACTTGAAAGGTAAACGCAACCATTGTAGGTAAAGTACCACTTCCGGTTAACAGATTTTGACGAAATTTTGATAGAAATCTACAAACTGTGAATAATATCGGTGTACCAAATTTCGAAGTCCTAGCTTGATTAGTTTTTGAGTAAATTTGCTTACAGACATTACATACATACATACATACATACATACATACATACATACATACACACACACAGACATAATTCCAAAAATGGTATTTTCCGACTCAGAGAGGTCTAAAACGTCAAGATCTATCAAAATCTAGAAGTCGAAATTTTTGACGATTCCAATACTTCCCTTATACGAAGTATGCGGGAAAGTAAAAATAAAGAATCCAAAATATCAAGCAGTTGATTGTAAACAAAATTAGAAAATATTAATTTCTAATAGTTTTATTATATTACTTTACTTTAACTTATCATTAGGAATAATTTTTTTTTCTTGAAAGTACAAGCAAATTATTATTCAATTATTTAACGATTTACATATATACTTTTAACTGTCCCAAGGTGAGACACCAGGTATTACATTTTGAAACTGGAATCAGGATATGGATAGATGGAGGAAAATAGTTGTTGCGACCAAAAATTTTCATGAGGTATATATATATATATATATATATATTCTTATAACAAGTTATTTCGGGGTTAATTTCACGTTAGATTGTGAAATTTTAGTATCATCGACGATTGATTCACTTTTAATATATGTAGATTCGATATCCATTAAAAAAATCTGGAGTGTCTCCACCCGGCTAATTCGCAAATTGGATTAATTATAACATATAGTTTATTTAAATTAAATCTTAAATTTTAAAATTAATAAATAATATTTATTAAACGAGCGCGTGTTTGGCTCTGTGTCACGTGCTGGCGCGTGATTTGCAGTCGTGCTAAAAAAATTAATTCTGGTACTTTCAGCGATTCAAACAAGCTGAAATGCTATATATAGCAGTTTTAAACAATTTCTAATCATGTGAAAAACTATCAAACATATATCTTTATTTTTACGGTGAGTTTAGAAGAAAAAAAATGAAAACGTTGTAGTCAATGACCCACTTCTTATTCTTGCTCAATTCACAACCATTTTTCTCCACCTTAGTTAAAACGTATATAAACATTAAAATCTCGACATCGAAAATTTTCGTTATCGCAATACTATCTCTGGCGAGATAGTAAAAATTTATATATATTTATATACATATAGTTCAGTATAGTTTGATTTGTAAAATAAAATACCTGAAATAATGCCTCGTATTAAAATTTCTCTTTATGTTCCGAATATTTTTTATTAATCCAAGCCGCAATTCTTAATTTAATTTTTTTTTGTTTGTTATATATATATCTATATATATAGATATATAGATATATATATATTATATATATCGTATTCCACTACGTTGATTACATCCCCGGCTTCCTTTATCCGATTATATCCAATCTTTTATTCCTTGTGAGAATCCCCGACTGATATTGATATGAATTGTGGTCGAGAGGGACTAAATAACCACCAGCACTGAGTATATCTGTAGCGATTTTATCTGTAATTACAAACAATTAACTATGTATGAAACGCGGGATGATTAATTAGTCACAAAGGACCCATTAGGCAGGTCCTTGGGGCAGCCAACCGCCCCTCCACATTTGCATTGACGCCGCTGTCCACATTGGCCCATCCAGATAGAATCCGGGTTGGCAAAGTTCGTCACCCTCACCCACATCTCCACCCTCCTTCCCAACTACTATCACTCACCTCGTATGGATTAATCCTTTGTTTTCCATGCTTGGTTCGAGCTCTTCGCGAAAATGAATCCATTTCGATAGCAATACAAATATTCCTTCAATCACGAACCAAATTGAAATTTTATATTAATTGAATTTCAAACGATTGCTTCTTACTAATAACACAATTTTCTTTAAAAATGGCAATTTTTCTTAAATTATTATTAATATTATTATTAATGTAAACAATATAGCTAGATTTAAATGATAATAATGGATTAATTAATTATTTATTATATATTTACATAATTATATAAACAATTATATAACAATCCAATCAATAACATATATATATACCCTGTTTACGGAAGTATATATAGAACCAGGGATTGTCATTTCCTGGAGCTGGGAGCAGTTATTAAATGATTAATAATTAAAAAGTATCTTATTCTTTGTTGGTCTTGAACGCGGCATTCTTAATTGCTAAATCTGGACGTTACTCATTTGCATACACAACACCAATTATTATTATTATTATCATCAATTTCAAAAATTTTATTAAATATAAAGGTTTTTAATTTTATTTTTATTAGATTTTAGTTAAACTTTCAGTTGCTTTTATGTAATTCATGTTTATATATATATATATTTAGCTTACTTTCTGGTAATTTTAATCACATAAGAAAAGAGTTACTAGATAATGAAACAATTACATTAGTTTCATAATTTAAAAATAAGTTGAAATTAACATATAAACTTGACGGGAACGGGTCGTTTATTCTCTACAATCCCAGTTTAGTTTTAGTTTAAAAAGTATGTTTATTAGCCAAAATATACAAATATATGTTTTTTTTCCCATAACATATAAAAGGGATTACATGACTTTTTCTTACAGCTAATTGGTGACTCCAAGGTCGTAATTATTTATACAATGTTTCTTTTTTTATTATTACGCTATTAATTATTTTTAATATTACAATTTCAAAGTGTAAATTAATTATTATTTTTTTTTTGGTCTAGGAAAGGCTATATAAAAATAAAAACCTAGACTATTCTCTACAATCCCAGTAGATGATACAAATGCCTCAGTCCTCACGTGAGCTCATGATGCTTTTTTGCGTAGGAGAATTATGTTCTTTAATCGTTTATATTTAAAGCTAAATCTAACTATCTTTTTGTTATTATTGCGACAAATATATATATATATATATATAATTAAAAAGAGGATATAGGTTAAATATATTAATAGAGGTATATAACCAAAATCAAATAACCATGTTCATAAATAATCTCATCGTCTATTAAAAATAATTTTTTTTTGTTTTCGAAATACAAACCTTAAATAAGTTGACATGTGGCCAGGTCCGAACCGACCGACGGTTTGAAGTAAATAAATTTCTAGCTACAGAAACAATTTCAAATAATTTTAATATATCTATTAATGTAATAAAAAACAGATATGGATACATAAATAATAAATATAAACATTTTTAATTTTATTTTATTTATAATATATATGTAAGACCCGGCTGTGACGTCATGAATGGCTGGATGACGTCATATAAGTATAAATTAAGAAAAAACTAATAAAAATGATTTTTCTCGAGGATAAAACCAATACAAAGTGCATGATTCGTGGTGATATGTAAAAAATCTCCTCGTGTGAAATTTGGTGTGAAAATAACCCTTCCCTTCCTAACGTCGATCGCTAATACTACCACTTCCGGTTTCCGGATTTGCACCAAAAGTTGATCAATCCATCATACTGATGCATTAAGTAAATATACCAAATTTCATCAAAATCCGTTGAGCCGTTCAAGCTGTACACATCTACACGGACGGACAGACAGACATCATGCTAAAAATACTTTTTACCGACCGACGATAGTAAGGGAGGTATTGTTTTCACACCAAATTTCACATGTGGAGATTTTTACATATCTCCACGAATCAAGCATTTTCTTAACAGAAAAACTTATTTTTTTAAGAACCAAATTGAAAAAATTTAGAAAAAACTGGACTAGATTTATGAATTAATTTGCATATATAAAAAATTATTTTGGAAATAGTTCCTCCAACTTAAAAATATACTTAAACCAAAGAAGGTTGAGATATATAAAATGTTAATTGGGTTTGTAACTAATGTATTACTTACTAAATTTTTTTTAGAATTAAAATAGAAATTCATACTAGAAAAGAATTGTTTAACGTAATTTGCTAAGAACACAGCAAAGAAAAGCATAACTTATCAATATTTTCGAAATGACATGCAGACTTACTATACCGTAAGAAGAACAATTCTTACCATTTACCCTTTTTTATGAAATATATTTACATTAAATTAAAATTATATCACATTCGACAAACAATTTTAAATTTAAATTGAACCATTTACATTAATACGCCACCTCCTTGTTTTTTTTTTTTTTTTTTTTTCAAAATATGATAATTTCATTAATGAACTTCTTACTGATATATTTATAATTTTTTTTTTTAAATTTTAATTAAGATCTTTGAATAAAATTAAGCTTATTGATTTAATAGAATTAATAGAATTAAACTTATTGATTCGATTTATGTATTCTAAAACACCACTAATTTTAAAAATTAATATTTGTTTATTTTATTTTATTTTAATATGTATTTTATTTGAAATAATTTGCAGTAGAGCGCTCACCTACCCACTCCCCGCTCGCCCCTCTCCATGCCCCTCCGCCGCCTGAACTGACCTCCTCATGCAGGAGGGCGACTCGTACGCAGTCAGTTCCACTTCCCTGCGTAGTGTGAGACACTGGACGCCCTCTCCACTGAAATCATCCCTTAATCAGTCGCTAATCAAGAATTAATTGTAATTTTATTATTTATTTTTATTAATTAAAAGGAAGATTAGTGAACTTTAAAAAAAAAAAAAATTTCAATAAAAATTAAATTTTATAAAGTGCATTTTTATCATTTTTTATTCATATACCCAAATAAATTTATAAATTTTTCATTCAAATCTTTGAAAAGAATTAATCTTAAATATTCTATCAGATCTCATTAATTAAATTTTATTAAAAGTTAAATTAAAATTATTTAAAAATTAAAAAATCATATACAAAATTTTATTTTTCTTTAAATATATTTATTAAAATATTTTTTAAATTTCAATATATATATTAATCCTATTATAAAACTTATTTATTTAAAAATATGAAGATGTGCTGATTATTTTCAAAAAATTCATATAATATAATTATAAATCAAAAAAATTAAATTTCTTATATTCATTTAGGAATATATAATTTTAAATATTCTATATAAGTATTCTTTCTAATCTCATTATCGCTCACACCGTTCCTTTCAAATCTCATATGAATATTGTTTTGTCAATTTCATATAATTATAACACTTTTGAAAAATGAATAATATATATATCAATTAAACAGAATAAAATCTTCGTGAAATTAATAATATAATCATAATTAGTTTTCTCATGTTTTCTAAGATATTTTTATTATATGTCTATTAAATGCGTATTATAACTTATTATAATCATGGTCCTATATAGGATGTAAAATAATTTTAGTATTTTAATATTACAGAAATAAGATAATATTTTTAAAAATCTATACACTTTTTTAATCCTATTAATATTATTTATTTATTTATATCTTATTTTTTTATTTCCTGTATATAATATAAATATCTAATCTTAATTATTTTTTTCTTTATCGAGGCGAGTGTGATGGACATCAATTCAAGTCTACGAGCTGTTCTTCGAGTTTAATCTGCGAGAAATATCAACCCTTTATTAACTCCGAGGTCAGTATTTATTATTAATTTTATTTTTAATTCAATTTAAATTTATTGATTATTAACTAATAAGTTATTTTTCTTCTTCTATTTCATGTTTCAATCTTCGTTCCTGCTACTGAATGTTGATTTGAATTCTTGATTATCTTCTCCATCCTTTTTGACGATGAAATGATTTAAATACAGCTCTCCAAATGTAAGTAATAATCGTTATTTATTTAGCATGGCGCACTTTAAAATAGAAAATGTAAATATAATATTTAAAGTAAAGTTTAATATTATATAGAAAGTAGAATTAAATTACAATGATTTTTTGCTTTTGATAATATTAATTAGGAGATTATAGAGAAATATATTAAATTATATGACAGAATTTAGTGAGATTAGGGAATTTCAGAGTACATCTTTCAAGAAGAAGCATTGATAAAGGAGGCAGAAGAGACAAAGGTATATTTAGAATTAGTAGGTTTCGATGCGTTATACTGGGAGGGTGGCTATTTTTTGATATATATATATATATAGTTGTTAGAAATTTTCAGGTGGTTGCCTCCTACATCCATGCATGTTCTCATCATACTAATTCATAGATTAGATTAGAATTAATAAATAAATAAAATGTGGGTGGATAAAACAAATGCCATGCTATTATTTAAGGGATGGATTGCATGAATTGCACTCCAGGTCTGAATTGTGTCATTTTGTATTACTGAGAGTGTATTTGAGGTGGATTGGATGAACGGAAATTCGGGAAGGTAATCCAGCACAGTTCCAAAATGGGATTAGCCTGAACAGGAACAAATTGTTGGTTACCTTTTGAGCGCAGGGCTTTTTCGATTAGCATGGGCCTTCCATGCCTATTGATCAAAGGCACTCTCAGCTGATTCAAAGAGGCTACAGACCAAATGCCTTATTTTTTTAATCTTTTTTTTTTAAGGCAAACTTTCTTTATTATTACTTTTTCTAAATTTCGGAAGGCGAGGCTTGGAAGGGCTAATTTATGGGGAAAGGAGGAGGCCCTTTTAAATATTCAATTGTTTTTTTTAATTTAATTAATAATAAAAAAATAATTGAATATCGCGATTATTTTCTTTAACTTTTTATTTTCATTTTGAAATATTCAATTTCATAATTTAAACTTTGATATATTTTAAATATTTTAATATATAGGTAGAATTGATTATTATTATAATTTCTCAATTTAAAATTAAAATGCAAACATCACAAAAAAAAATCATATATATTGTAAAAATATAATTCTTTTTCATTAGTATTTCTTTTTAACTTACCAAATATAAAAATATTTTACTTTTTTTTATTATGGAAATTATTTCATATGAATATAAATTTATTGTAATCGAATATATCTATACTCAATAATAATTTAATATTAATAAATTATCAAATTTTTTCTTATCATTGTACTGATAAATCATATTTGGAAAGAAATAAAATATAGTTAAGCTTATTTAAAAAATTAACTTTATGTATATAAATAAATAAAATTAAATCTCCTAAAAATTTTTTTAATTTTGATAGATCAAATATTCTTATTCTTTAGCTGACTTACAAAACCCATACGATCATTTTGCTTATTCTTATGTGTATTCTGCCCCAGTGTCCCCGCAAAAATTCTCCGGGAGATAAAAATGTCTCGGTTTACATAAATAATAATATCATCCGTGAATAAACACAATATTATTCAATTTTTACCGACCGACGATAGTAAGGGATGTATTGTTTTCACACCAAATTTCACATGTGGAGATTTTTACATATCTCCACGAATCATGCAATTTGTATTGCTTTTATCCTCGGGAAAAATCATCTTCATTAGTTTTTTCTTAATTTTAAATTATATGACGTCACCCAGCCCTTCATGACGTCACAGCTAGCTACTACTTATATATTATAAATATAATAAAATTAAAAATATTTATGTTATATCCATATCTGTTTTTTATTGCATTAATAGATATATTTAAATTATTTGAATTTGTTTCTGTAGCTGGAAATTAATTTATTTCAAACCGTCGGTCGGTTCGGACCTGGCCACAGGCCAACTTATTTCTGTTAAGAAAATGCATGATTCGTGGAGATATGTAAAAATCTCCACATGTGAAATTTGGTGTGAAAACAATACTTCCTTTACTATCGTCGGTCGGTAAAAAGAAGACTAAAATGTTGATCTATGCTACTGGCTGAAATGAGTGATTCTTAAAATACCTGGAAAAGCAATGATTCAGAAAATCAAAAGAGCCTCTAATACATCGATTATTTTTTAATAAGAAAATTTAAAATATTTCAAAATACGATTCTTTATATATATATATATATATATAAATATCGTTTTTATTTAAAATGAAAAGATTTAATTATTAAATGTTTGATTCAAATGTATTTTCATTATATATATTATGTATTTATTATTTATATGCGTAAATATAAAAATATTTAATGATTTCTATAAATTCCTATATCCTTTCATTAATGTCTTATATAAATATATTGCGACAACTTATTATATAGAATCATAAAAAATAAAATATATAAATTATAAAGGAAGAAATAATTGGGAAATCAAGTGGTAATGCTAAAGTATAACCTGATAAGATATTAATAAGTAGATTAATAGACAAAAGGATTGAAAAATAGAATAGACAGTACAAAACTATAGTATAATTTTAAGTAGGAAATAATTATTATTTCTTAAAGATATCAATAATAATAGAAAAATAGAAAAGAAATAAAAGATAAAACAGTAAGACTTATTTTAAATAGGAAAAAACATTTTTATCTATAAAATGAAATAATCAATTTATTAATTACGAAAAGATATTTAAAATAAATTTTAAAAATTTAAAAAATCATCACGGGTAACAAGTGATTTCTTTTTTATAAATCCAATAAAAAAGTGAATCATTTCAGGGTTTAGCGTCCCTGCCCTCACGTGAGCTCATGATTCTCTTCTTGCATAGGAGGGGAATCATGTCCTTTACCCGTTGATTCCTTTGATTCCATTCCCTTGCTCTTACTCTCCTCCATCCTTCGGAGTGTTCATTCAAATATATGCTGATTACGCGCATTTACTGAGCAGCAAAACCTGGTAATTGACGAGTGAGACATATCTTATAAGTGCCTCTGCAAGGACCCACCTCTCCTACTCTTCTAATTAACAGAAAATTTGGAACTCATATTTATTACACTCTTCATTCCAAAAGAAACCGAACTTGTAAAAAAAATAGTAACACTAATGCCATCTGTTGTAATATTTTACCCGTAGATGGCTTAGTCTTCATTGACAACTGGAAGAAATTTCATGACATTTGGATGTATACAACAAAAGTTATTGCGTTTCAAATGTCAGTGTGTTTTGTACATTGGTCGGAAAATAAATGAGTTTCAAACAAAGAGCTGCAATTGATCTTTGTGTTACACTTGGTAAAACTTTTACTGAAATGCACCAAATGCTACAAAATGCATATGGTGATGATTGTCTATCCCATACGCAAGTTTACGAGTGGTTCGGGCGATTCAAATCGGGTTGAGAGACGCTGGATGATGACGAAAGATCAGGCCGTCCCAGAACCGAATTTTTACGATTCAAAAGGAATTATCCGCAAAGAATTTGCTCCACCCGGCCAGACAGTCACTGGAGAGTTTTACTTAGGCGTCATGAAGCGTTTGCTGGCAAGGAAAGAAAGTGGCACGCATCGATTGAAGCCATTGAAAAGGCGACGACCGACGTCCTAAAGACCATTCTAATAAAGGACATGGAGAAATCATTTGACAAATTGTTGGAGCGTGCAAATTTGTGTATCGATGCAGAAGGGGAATACATTGATTAATAAAAATGATTTGTTCCAAAATGTACATTAGTTTTTTTGTTTTTTTTAAAAGTTCGGTTTCTTTTGGAATGGAGGGTGTATACTCTTTGGAGCTTTAGAAAAATACATCTATTCAAGGTTGTTTATTTAATAAAATTTTCAATAAATTTTTTTAAAATTTGAATCCGAGCAAATGATTCAACATAACTTTCGCCAGATTTTCAATAAAATCGATTTTTAGTCTAATGAAATGGAAATTTTTAATTATATTTAAAATCGGTTTATTTTTACAGTTTAAAAAAATTATTGACTTATAACAATAGGTAAAACCTATACGAATATATTCCTTATGATACGTAGATTCATTTTCACTAGTATTATTTAATTTTACGGTGCTTCCTTAATTAAATATTAATTATTGGATTTTGACAGATGGAATAGGATGATTCGCCGCCATGTTGATAGCCCGCCACCTCAAATGCTTTGCTTATCGAATTCATATCCCTGAACGGAACAATTGTTTTTAATCTCCGCTACCTACCTATAATTTAAATAATTCAAGTTCAAAACTCATTTTATTATTTATTTATATATTTTAGAAATATAGATATAAAAGTAATTATTTTAGTTAGATGTTATGTTACAGTAGAAGATATATTAATTAATATTAAATTAGAAAATATAAAAGATATAAAAAATAATTTATACCTTAATGAATATGAATATTAACATTCGATTAAACCGATACTACATAAAAAAATGTGGCATAAATTCTACATAGAGAGGCGAGGCATCACCTAATAATAAATAAACTAAAATTAGTAAATTTTATAAATATTAATTTCATATAAATACAAAGAATAAATGTCCATTACAATAAACTAATAAACAGAATTAATGATGAAAATGTGCCTTTAAAACTACTATTAATCTGATTTTAATGTTGATATACAATTTATTTCGATGGTTGATTAACCTTTTTTTTAATTAAATCAAATTTCTAATTATATATCACAATAAACAGTAAGTATATTATTCTTGTTATTGATTTCTTTTTTACTTTTATAGATATATTTATTTTTTTTATCAATGCCATACTTTAATATAAATATAATCATTTCTTGGTTATTGGAGGGTTCAATTTCAAACTTTATCTATAATATGGGTTATAGGGGGGGGAGTCTAGGTATCTGCTCTCCATTGCAATATATATAATTTTAGTTTGATATTATTTCGAGTTTTCCAACAAGTTACGCCAAAAGGGCCTGAATAAGTGATTATGTGACCTAAAGGCCACAGTGTATCGGATTTTGCTGTTAGTATTATATAAATAAATAAATTATAATGATATTATAAATACCTTTGAGTAGAATTATTTACAGGCAACTGTTTTCTATATTATTAATTAAATTATTATTAGAAAAAGAAGAAATCAAGGTGCCACTTTTAAATAAAAGTCATAAGTATTGAAGAATAATTCTAAATATATTCATAATGATAATCATTCCTGTTGACGATGTGAAAAATGAGAAAGAGAGAGGAAAGGGGAAGAGAGAATTAAGATATGTAATTTAATGTAAATATATAAAAAAAAAAACTATGATTATTAAATTTATTTTAATAAAAACAAAAATAAAATAAAATAAAATTGTATCCATTGGAAAGAAGTTAAAGCATCGATAGAAATTGGAATAATTATAAAATTTGAGTAATATTTGTTTTTTCGATATATTTAATCATTTTTAAATGAGGTGATTAATGATTTTTTTTATTTTTTTGAACATTAATTTCCAAAATAAATAAATAAATAAATATATAACTTAATATAAGCTTTGATAAAATAAATTGTACTTAACTATTTTTTTATCGTTGTGTTTGAATTATTAAAACGATGTTGGAAAAGAAATATATATATATATATATATATATATATATATAAAAAATAAAATAAATAACTTATCAGCAGTGATAAAGATATAATTTTTTTTTTTTTTTTTTTTTTTTTTTTTGAAAAACTTAATTAAAATCCTACATTAAAACAAAGTCTTATGATTTTTAATCATAAATTATAGAAGACATCTGACCTTTTCTTTATCAAGTTATCACATCCATGTCCTTGAACTGATTGATATTTAGACTTGGGGTCAGGAGTCTTCCACTGCGATCTTAAATAAGAATTGATTCCCTCTCTCTTTTGGAGATTAATTCCCCATAACAACAAAAATCCTAGAATGGTATGGTGATGGTCTGTTGTTGCAATTTGGTTCTGAAATAAATGCTGCACGTTGATAAAAACGAATGAAGGATCCCTGTCAGGAGGACTGGGCGGTAAATCATTTTTATTTTTCCCTTTCGAGATAACCGGGTGGACTACTTAGCCTGGTTCATTAGTGTGCTATTACTAGCCTCTTAGAGTTAAGTAGCCGGGGAGATAGACGACCGCCTCTTTTGGGGAGGGTTATCCACGCCGGATCAAAGAGAACCCCCTCGAACCCTCCCACAAAACCCCACTCCTCCACCCACCCATCAAACCAACACAGGGTACACATTCAGTTATTTTTGCTACTGACATTCATTTCGATTGCTTATCGATAAACAAAAAAAAAAACAAAAAAAAAAAAAATACGAAATACAGAGAATGAATTTTAAAAATTTTAAAATATTAATTCGGATCGTATTCTAATGATTTCGTTGATTTCAAATTAAATTAACAATCTTCTCGAAGTGAAATGATTAATTTTAATAAACTAGCTATCATGTTATTGTGGTTGATAAAATAATAGGGAGATTGTTAACGATCTTCTCTTCAAATCAGGACACAAGATTAAAAGGCATCCATTTTTTTTGTGTGTGTGTCATTTCACCCTTCGGATTATATTTCTAAAAATGAAACCGATTGATATTTATATTTTAAAAGTCTGTTTATTTTTTTTTTTTTGTTAACAATTTTTTACAATTTCTCATATTTAAATGCATCGCAGCAATGATAGAATGTAAATTAGTTTGTGGATTGTAAAAATTATTTTAATTTTTTTTTATTGTATTAATAATCATCATATAGCTTCAATTTAATTTAATCTAAGATCCCTGAGTTAATTGTATATATATTGTATAGTACCTGGTTCAACGAGCCGCCGCGCTCGGTCATTAAAAAAAATTATTCCTTAATTCCTTAATTATATACACCTTAAACGTATGTATTAATGCTCTGAAAGACAGAAAAGTATGGTCTATAGATATAACATAAGATATAATTCGTAATTTGATTCAATATAATATATTTTGTATTTAAGGAAGCGCTGTCTGACGTAGTTGATGACGTCATTTAGATTTCCAATTTTAAATAATTTAAGTGTATGTATTAATGCAATAACAAACAGATATGGATATAACATAAATATTTTTAGCTTTATTTTATTTATAATATATTTTGTATATAAGGAAGCACTGGCTGTGATGTCTTATAAATTTTAATTAAGAAAAAACTAATGAAGATGATTGTTTCCGAGACTGAATTCAATACAGATCGATTTTTATTTATAAAAATTATCTATAGTGTGAATTTCAAAAAAATCCTTCGAGCGGTTTAATATTTCAAAAATATTATATATATTTATATATATATATATATATATACGAGGGCTATTCAGAAAGTAACCTCCGATCGGTCACAGTGCGGGTAGTGGTAATGTTTGATAGTTTTTTCACATGATTATAAATCGTATAAAACTGCTATATATACAATTTCGCTTGATTGAATCGCTGAAAGTACCGAAACTAATTTTTTAACACGACTGCAAATCACGCGCCAGCACGTGACGTGGTGCTATAATTTATAATTTAATTAATTAAATTTAATTTAAATATAATATATGTTATTTTATCCAATTCAAATTGTGAGATAGTCAAGTGGAGACACTCCAGATTTTTTGAGATTCCAATTAGAAACAAATATAAATTCGCTTGTGAATAGGACGAAGATTGGTTGGAGTAGGTCTCTATGTCAGATGAATTTGGAAAATGGAATGACACGCATTTGTCCTCGCCCAAACCCACCAAACCCTTCGTTTGTCGTTCTTCCTCTCTCACCGTCGCCCACAATTCCCCCACCCCCCTCTGTCCTTCCTCCTCCACCACTTTCTCTGGGGTGAATACGCGTTGACAACTGATATTACTTCATCGAGTGACGAATGGAAAACTAATGCAATTAGCGTTCCGGGTCTTATTAATGCCGTGACGGCAAATCATCCCAACGGAATATTCATTGGATTAATGGTATTCTTGGGGGCAGTGGGTGGGGGAGAGAAGGTGGTGACGGTAGAGAAGATGAGTCTTCGGTGTGGTTTCTGCCTCCGGGATCCCAACCAATCAACCGTCACCCTCAAATAGATTCCATTACCGGGTGAAATTCTACAATCGAATTTCTATCATGGAATATTGTTTCAAGATATTTGCCAACTGTCTGCATTTGGAAGAAATAATATTTTATGAACACACCAAGACGTAAAATCATAAAAGAAATGAAGAATATAAATTCATGTACATTAAGATTGGCATGCGAAATTTTTTTATGTCAATCATTTCGACTTTGATCTCCATTAGAAAATTATTTAAAAAAAAAAAAAAAAAATACAAAAACAAAAATAAAAAATTGAATTTTCCATTGCAAACGCGCAAAAACTACACATATTACAAAAATAAGATCTTATGTTTAAAATAACAAATCAATTTATTATCAATGGAACACAAACCTGTTAATCTAATTAATTAGAAAATAATGAAATGAATCGAAAGGTTTGTGAAAAATCAAATTATTTATTACTTATATAAATTTTCTTAATTAACATAATTAATCAACATTTGTTAATAATTATAAAATTAATATCCAAATCATGTTTAAAGATTTCTTATGAAAGCATTGCATTGTAAAAGTTTGACTTATGGAACTGGATGGCTTACAATCTCAGTAAGTTTACAAAAATTTCAAATAAAATATAATAATCAATGTGGTACTATTTATTGTGTAATAAATATAATGGATGTTTAAATGGAAAAACAAAATAATTAAAAAATATACATTATAAAAATAAATATTTATATTTTATTATTATTTGTGAATTTTGAATTATTTCGAAAAATATTTATTTATTCATCAATATCCATTTTGTCATCTTCAAAGTAATTCCCATCAGATATAATGCATTTATGCAAGCGCTTCTTCCAATCTGAAATGCACTTGTCGGTATGACCATCAGCTGGTTCTTTGATTCTGACATTATCTCATCAATTGTGGCAAAACCCTTCTTTTCATTGATCTTGGGAATAGGAAAAAGTCGCAGGGAGCCAAATCTGGTAAATACGGTGGTTGAGGCATGATTATGGGGTTGTTTTTGGCCAAAAATTCATGAGCAAGCAATTATGTGTGAGCTGGTGCATTATCGTGATGCAAAATCCATGATTTGTTTTTCAATAATTCCGATCGTTTGAGCCATATTCCTTCACGCAAATGTTGCCGAACATCCTTGTAGTATTACTTATTAACAGTATGACCTGTTGGCAAGAACTAATGCACCACGCCATTGTAATCGAAGAAAACAGTGTGCAAAACCTTCACATTGGATCGAACTTGCCGTGCTTTTTTCAGCGCGCATATACCACTTATAAACATTTTTTCGAGACAAAGTAGGCTCGCCGAATGCCACAGTCAACAAATTAAGTGCGTTGGAGCACTTTATTCTATTTTTAACGCAAAATTCAATACAGATTCTTTAAAAAAATCGAAGAACAAACAAAAACGTGACTTTTACATTTGTCAAAAACAAACTACTAGTACAAAATGGCTGATAATGTCAATAAATAAAAAATAAAATTTCGATAATTGTACACAACTCGATATTTAAAATTTAATGAATATTATTTGTTTTAGATTCGTTGGAGTAAAAGGGTGTTTTCTTTTATCGTGGAAACCACTGTTAACGCCGCTCCCTGATTTAGATTTATTTATTTTTAAGGTCAATTTATTTTTATATAATTTTTGTAATTTTTTCCTTTTTAAATATGCATGTTTTTTTTATTATATTGGTATGCCATGTGTTGAGTTTAGTGGCTACCTTAACGCCACTAGTTGGGGTCACATGACTCCTCACAGCCAATCACCATGCTCGATTTTGGCTAATGGCGCCAACGGCTAGCGTTGTGGTAGCAGAGGTGATCTCTCTCACTTGCATTTGAGACTTGCTTGTGTGACTTGGTCTTGAGAACTTGTATTTTGAACGTGGATTCCTTTTCCACGCTTTTTAGGTGTAAATTCGCCATTTCGTTGTTAAACACGTGGAGACACTGTGTTTCAATTATTATTACTATATTTTTGTAATTTGTT
Source organism: Labia minor (assembly GCA_963082975.1). NCBI lineage: Eukaryota > Metazoa > Arthropoda > Insecta > Dermaptera > Spongiphoridae > Labia > Labia minor. The sequence goes on along the minus strand of OY720348.1, from coordinate 33,554,184 downwards.
TGTTTTAGCTGAGTATTAGCCAGCATTTATTTCTTTTATTTTTATATTTTAATTTTATTTTAGTTTCTTTACTTTATATTAATTTTTCTTTAATTAAATACATTTTATAGCGTGGCAACGAACACTTATCTTTTATTTAGAAAAAGTGAACCTAATCTTTCCTTTGCAGGCCCATATGTTAGCATCGGATATTTCATTAATTTAATTTGTTATTGCTTTACGATTTTGGATGTTCAAAGCGATTCTCCTAAGCGCTAATAGTCAAACGTACTGCACTCTTTGGTGAAGTATATTTAAGGGTTCCTTTCCCAAATAATTTGTTTTATTCCCCGTGTGAAAGAGTTGAGAATTCTTTTTTAACTCCTTCACTAGTGGCAAAGGTGGTCCGACAGGCTGAACAATATTTATTTAATCAACGGCTTGTCCATACACCCCTTAACTTCTGGCGACCGTTGACCACAGGACTGCGCGGGAGTTTCGGTTGGATACCCATATCGAAAAGTACAGGTTCACTTTTTTTAATTCATTTATTATATATTTTTTTTTTTAGTTTTTATACATTTTTAAAATGTCCAGCACCCCATCCTCAGTTTTATTTCTGTATGCACATGCAGATGAGGTTGTAGATGATTGGACATTGTTAAATATTAATTTAGAAGATATTAAAAGTCTTGTTGAGTCGATCGATAATTTACCAGACTCGAGTCTCTCAAGGTTGGCAAATGATATCGAAAAATCGCTCAATGAATTAAAAACGTTTCGTTTAAATATTTTTAAATCGAAATTGAACAATGAAGTACAAGTCCAACCAATATTGAATTTAATTAAAGCTGAATTGTTATTTTTAAACACAATTCAGCTTAAAAACATTTCAGCAAGTGATAATGGGCCAAAGTTTGATTTGAACGCCACGTTTAGTGCCCAAAGTGCAAATACGGTGAACCTACCTAAACTTAATTTACCCATATTTAGAGGTTCATTTGAAGATTATATTCCCTTCAAGAACCAATTCGAAGCAGCCGTTACCAACAATCTGCAGCTATCCGCTTCCCAAAAGCTGCAGTATTTAAAATCTTACCTGGCCGGACCAGCAAAGGAGCTCATCAACCATTTGCCGACTTCCGACGAGAATTTTACCATCGCTTTCGATATGTTGGAAGCTAAGTATTATAATTATCGCAAGATTGTTTTCAATCTTGTCGATAAATTCTTAAATTTAAAACATATTAAAACTCCCAGTGCTGAATCTTACACTGGATTAGTTTCTACGGTAAGAGAAACGAGTTTGCAATTGGAAAATTTAAAAATTGATACTGAGGCTTGGAACCATTTCCTTGTTAGATTGGTCACCTCAAAATTGGATGAGCATACTCATCAAAAGTGGATTTTTTCCCTTAATAAGGATGAAATTCCAAAATTGAAGAAAGTTTTGGAATTTTTAGATAAATTAGCTGACTCTTTCCATGAGACTCATGCTAATAAACTTTCCATTAATTGTAATAATAATTATACCAATAATAATCCAAATGCAAATTCGTTTCATAAAAGAAACAATAAAGTTTTTAATATTAAAACTTCTGAAAATAAAAATAAAAATAATTATATAAAATGTACTATGTGCAGAGGTGCACATTATTTACAAGGCTGCAAAAATTTCTTGAATTTATCAGTTAAAGATAAAATTAAATTTGTAAAGGAGAACGAATTGTGTTCTCTATGCTTTTCTAATAAACATACTTCAAAGCAATGCAAATGGAGTAATTGTAAATTATGTAATAATCCACACAATTTTCTTTTACATATTTTTAGAGATAAGAATCGACGGGGATCTTCTAGATCACCTACAAATAGTACAAAGGATGGTGCGTCAGTGAGTAGCAACTCCAGGTCATCCTCTCCACAAGAAAATCCTGCCTCTTCGAATTCCAGTGTCCATTTTTGTCGTGGAAAAAATACGACTTCTTTACTGGGCAAAGCAACAGTTATTTTAAATGATAATGCAGGTAAAACTTTTAAAGTTAAAGCCTTGATTGATATGGGCTCTGAAATCTCACTTATCTCTAACTCCTTAGTGGACAAGATGAAATTACCTAAGCAATCCTCCAATATAAAACTTACAGGCATTAAAGATCAACCTTTAGGCAAAAGCAATTCTTTTGTAAAAATTAATATTTCTTCCCCAATTGAAGATTCGTTTCATTTAAACACTACTTTTAATGTAGTGGATAATTTAAATTTAAAATTGCCATCGTTGCCATTGAAACGCAATCAATTTAATTTCGCTAAACATTTGCCTTTATCTGACCCCAGTTTCTTCTCTCCTAGTTCAGTTGATATAATCATAGGAGTTAAATTATTTAGTAAAATTATTAAACCCGAAATTATTAAAAATAAAGATAGCTCTATTATAGCTCAATCTACAGAGTTAGGGTTTGTTATGTTTGGTCAGGCTATTCCCCTTAACGTCAAATGTTTCAACATTAATAAAAAATGGCAAAATAAAAATGAAATAAGGGATGTGCTCAATATCAGAGCACAAGTTTACAAAAATTACAGGAGTTAGAATTGGTTTGGTGGAGTGCATACCCTGCTTTGCCAGTGGAAGTTGTATTAAATTCTCTACCTCCTACTCCTGAAACCGTTGATCCTTAATCCATTGAATTCATTTCTCCCGGTCATTTTTTCTCACCGGAGAAGCACTGACACATCTACTTTTATTAATTAAAAATCAAAATTGTAAACTTAATTCTAAAAGTTGTTATTAAAAGATCAGTGCCAGCTTTATTAGTTCATTCATTTTAATAATGTACTCTACTTATACATCTATATTTTTGTAAGCTAATTTTATGTAAATTACTTTTAAGTTTTGGTCAGTGATAAACTGCGTTTCTTCACTGAAGGGGGGAGGATGTTAACGCCGCTCCCTGATTTAGATTTATTTATTTTTAAGGTCAATTTATTTTTATATAATTTTTGTAATTTTTTCCTTTTTAAATATGCATGTTTTTTTTATTATATTGGTATGCCATGTGTTGAGTTTAGTGGCTACCTTAACGCCACTAGTTGGGGTCACATGACTCCTCACAGCCAATCACCATGCTCGATTTTGGCTAATGGCGCCAACGGCTAGCGTTGTGGTAGCAGAGGTGATCTCTCTCACTTGCATTTGAGACTTGCTTGTGTGACTTGGTCTTGAGAACTTGTATTTTGAACGTGGATTCCTTTTCCACGCTTTTTAGGTGTAAATTCGCCATTTCGTTGTTAAACACGTGGAGACACTGTGTTTCAATTATTATTACTATATTTTTGTAATTTGTTTGTTTTAGCTGAGTATTAGCCAGCATTTATTTCTTTTATTTTTATATTTTAATTTTATTTTAGTTTCTTTACTTTATATTAATTTTTCTTTAATTAAATACATTTTATAGCGTGGCAACGAACACTTATCTTTTATTTAGAAAAAGTGAACCTAATCTTTCCTTTGCAGGCCCATATGTTAGCATCGGATATTTCATTAATTTAATTTGTTATTGCTTTACGATTTTGGATGTTCAAAGCGATTCTCCTAAGCGCTAATAGTCAAACGTACTGCACTCTTTGGTGAAGTATATTTAAGGGTTCCTTTCCCAAATAATTTGTTTTATTCCCCGTGTGAAAGAGTTGAGAATTCTTTTTTAACTCCTTCACTAGTGGCAAAGGTGGTCCGACAGGCTGAACAATATTTATTTAATCAACGGCTTGTCCAACCACTAATTGAGTAGATGATGAGTTTTATTAAAAAAATAATTTCTTGATTTTTTGAATCTATATTTATATATATTTATGCATATATATAGGTATATATATAAGATATCAGTGGTGGATTAAGGTCATCTGGGGTAAATATGTTTTAGCCCTCCCAATTTAAAATTTTTACAAATAAAAATAAAAACTGAAAGTACCGGAATTAAATCACGCGCCAGGACGCGATCAACAAAGAGCCAAACACGCGCTGCTTTAATAAATCTTATTTATTAATTTATAATTTATAATTAATTAAATTTAATTTAAATATAATATATGTTATTTAATCCAATTCAAATTGCGAGATAGTCGAGTAGAGACACTCCGGATTTTTTTCTTAGTTATAAAGAAAATGGATGAATGAATGATCCAAATCGGATGGAATCTTTTAAAAAATCTCGAAATAGGATGAATATCTCGGAAAGGTTGTGACACCTGCCGAACGTTTTTCGTTGTGGTGGTGGTTTGCAGCGAAGCCAGCGAAAGGAATGCGGCGCCGCCCAACCAAGAAGACAATGCCGCTGGCCAGGCCGATCGTGACTTATTAATAATAGCTTTAATTAGGCGGCTTTGTTTGGGGAGGGGGGGGAGCATGGAATAACATCTGTGCGCTGTGTTCTGTCGCGATGGGCGATTGCGTTGGCTGCCCTCTCACTCTTGGATGCTTGGGCCCACTTGGAACGTGGCTCTTGATCTCAATCCCTCTCAGTTCCCGTCCATTAGGGTTTGGATGTGCCCTTGAGGGACAATGGACTCGCGCTGACATCACACCATAAAGATAAGCACAACCCAATCGGGGAAATGCGGCCGATTAATTTACTACGAAGGCCGCATTCAATGAATCCAATGCAACAATCAAAATTGCACTCAACGATCGTCAATGAAACACTTTTGGCCCTGGGGGGGGGGGGGTTAGAAGCGAAAAATACTGGACACGAATCCACCCTTCCATCCTCCCTCCCAAAAATCGACATTATACTTATGCTACTCATATTTATACGGAAATAATATAATTTAAGATGCTTCAAGAACTGAGCCTCCTTATAAGAGTGAAGATTTCATTTTTTTTCTTTTTAATGAATTCTCCTTAATCCAGGTAAGGTTTGATTTTTTGAAGGATCAAAGGAGGAGGAAAGCGTAAGAGTAAGCAGGATTGAAAGGAAATGATTTCCCCATAAAAGTTAAGGATGGAAAAATCATGAGCTCACATGAGAGCAGAGGTGCTAACTTTTTATTGGAATTATGATTAGTGATGATATTTCTATAATTTCTATTTAAATTTATATCGTTCAAACACAAAATGAATTAATGGATATATATATATATACTTTAATTAAACTAAAATTTATTTTTCTAATATAACGAATGTTAGCTTCAAAAGTAAGGGATTTTTACAATAATTTTTAATAATTTAACGAAATCTTTGTACCGACCGACGATAGGGAAGATATTGTTTTCACACCAAATTTCACATGTGGAGATTTTTACATATCTTAATGAATCATGCATTTTGTTAACAGAAAAAAGTATTTTTAGTATGATATCTGTCCGTCCGTCTGTCCATTGTGTGTCCGTACAGACGTGTACAGCTTGAACGGCTTTTTGATAAAATTTGATATATTTACTTCAGTAGCATGAATTCATCAACTTTTGGTATATATCCGGAAACGGGAATTGGTAGTTTAAAAAGTATTAATTTTATATTTATTGTCGGAAACTTTTCACTTAAAATATAGTAGTAAGTATTAATTGAGTCTTAAAAATATCGGTCGGTTCTGTGCTTGGCCACGGCTCATTTTTAAATTATTGTAAAAAATCAAATTTAACTACTTTACACAAAGAGAATAACTAGAAATGATGTAATATATTTATTAACATTTATTATATTTATTATCTTAATTGTCAAAATTCCTAATTATAAATTAAAAATTTAATATATTTGTTTATATTTGTAATAAAAATATAATGAAAAAGTAAAAAAAAAAAAGTAAATTTAAAGTAAACGGTCTCTTATCTTGATTGAAGTGTACTAAAGTCCGTGTGTTATTGAAATCGATTTGTTGCATTTTTTTCATCTGTCTACTAATATAATTCAGGTAAAACAAAACTAAACATCCTTTAACAAATATGATAAACCAATTCCTGTAAACACTTCCAGCTTCTTGGATAGCCCACAATAAACTGTGACTGACTGAATGGCAAAATAAATAAATATTTCTTAAAGTTAAAGAGTAATTAGAAAGGGTCAATGATAATCTCTTAATTACACTCTTAGAAAATATTAAATTATATATTCTTTTTCCTAATCGGATTATCATGAAAATAGAAATGGATAGAAAATAAACAAAAACAAATATATATATATATATATATATATATATTATATTTGTATAATGATTTCTGTTTTGTCGAGGGTTGAAATTTTATATTTTTCCCCTCTAAGGTTTACAATCAATGGCACAGGGGGTCTAGGTCAGGGTGGTGCCACAAAGCCACACTCTCTCTTTCTCTTTCTCTTTCGCTCTCGTACCGTTTAAAGATTACAAATATTCCATTTTTCATTTCAACTTAAAATAATAATGGATGGAGAACGCTCTTATATAATTGTGCTACTATAGGAAAATACGACACCATATCTTGAATACTAAAAAATAATTTTAGTACATTTATTAAGAATTAAATATATCTATATCTATCTCTGTGACTCTACTGAACTCGAAAGTTCTTGGCCGCAGCTACCACACCCCTCCAAGTATTCCTATTCTGAGCCACAACCTTCTAGTCCCAATCCTCTCCCATCTCTCTCACGTCCTTTCCCACATTATCCATCAACCGTGTTCTTGGAATTCCAAGTGGACGTTTCCCACTCGGTTTCCCTACCAATATATTTTTTGCCATTCTATCTTCTCCCATTCTAGCCACGTGTCCTGCCCACCGTAGCCTTCTCGATTTTATAATTCTAACTACAATATCTGGGGATGCATAGAGGTCATGCAATTCCTCGTTATGCAATCTTCGCCATTCCCAGGTTACCTCATCTTTCTTTGGCCCATAAATGCTTCGCAAAATCCTATTCTCAAATACTCTAAATCTACTCTCGTCACCTAAGGTCATAGACCATGCCTCACACCCATATAATACAACCGGTAAAATAATTGTTTTATATATTTTAACTTTTATCCCCTTTATTGTATGATAACAGGCGTTTCTCGATTGTAACCTCGCTTTAAACTCATCTCGAATATTATTATCTTTCGTTATCACAGAACCTAAGTATTTAAATTTTTCTACATTTTCAAATTCTATATCTTGTATATTAAGATTTTGTGTGTTAATACTATTCTTCTCTGTTACTAAATACTTTGTCTTAGCATTATTAATTTCTAGTCCCACCTCTTTTTCTGCTTCAATTAATTTTTCTACACTATCTATAATTGCAATTGCCGAATCTCCTATTATATTTAAGTCGTCTGCGTAACCTAATACTTGAATTTATTTGTTTAATTGGATTCCGTTTGACCTCTCTCCAATTTGTCTAATTACATATTCCAGAACTAAATTAAATAAAATTGATGATAATGCGTCTCCTTGTTTTAACCCATTTCGAATTTCGAAAGTTTCTGACAATTGATTCCCGCATCTTACTCTTCCTTTGCTACCCACAAAACAAATTTGAATCATTCGTACTAGTTTTTTTGGAATTCCCATTAAGATCAAGATTTGAAAAAGTTTTTCCCGATCTACTGAGTCATATGCTTTTGTAAAGTCTACAAAAAGTTGGTGAACATAAACAATGAATTGTAATGAAAATATTTGATCTAAAGTCGATCGATTTGGCCTAAACCCGCATTGATATTCTTCTAGTATCTCCTCTCCGCATATGGTCGTAATTTTAATAAAACAATATTTGATAGAATCTTATACAATGCCGTTAAAAGTGAAATTCCCCTGTAATTATTACAGTTGGGTCTATTTCCCTTCTTAAAGAATGGGATAATAACTGCCTCCTGCCATACTAATGACATCTTTTCCTTATGCCAGATCGAAAGAACTAATTTGTGTATACACTCTACTATAGGTTTTCCTCCATATTTGAATAATTCTGCCGGGATCCCATCTATTTCTGTCGCTTTATTATTTTTAGATTTTCCTATTATCATTTCTATCTCTTCGAGATTAATTTCCGCTGAGTCTACCGTTAAGGTTTCTGGTCTATTACCTATTCGAATTTAATAATTTTTCAAAATAGTTCCTCCATATATTTTTAATATATATTCCATTAAGAATTAAATGGAAATACAAATTAAAAAGTATTCTTCTAATCAACATTTGACTTTACTCATGTTAAAAATATGATTTGTATTTAGAAAGGCTGAAAAACTATCGTATTAGTGTTATTTATTTAGGTAATGTTTTACACCTCTTTTATTGATTGCTTTTTAATTAATTAAATTAAATTAATTAAATTGGATTTGAATTTCGACCTTTTTACTGAGATTTTATTTTATATATATTCTTGGTTTATCTCTATTTTATGAAGTCATCAAAAAAAAAAAATAAATAAAATAAAATAAAATATAAATATTTTCATTTTTTATATAATTATAAATATATGACGTTAATTCTTAGTTTATTTAATAATTAAATAAATGATAAACTTAATTACATATTTTATAGTATGATTTTTTATAATTATAGAAATTTTAAAAATTGAATATAGAATAAATATTCAGTCGTTTACCCGTTGTATTATTATATGATCATATCAGTATTTATTTTGGAAAGAGTAAAGAAGATTTTTATAATTTTGATGAAATCCATGTTTATAAGTAAATCATAAAATCAATCGAGTGTTAATTCCATGAAATCTAACAAATAAGAAAATTTCTTTTAATTTTTCTATAATGCCGAGCTGTCAATAATTAATGAGTGATTTGATATGCGGCCTATAATCCATCTTGGATGATATTTGTGCCCCGGGGGGCGCAGCTGTGGCCTCGGGCTCTTGCATGTGTTGATTAGCCTATTGTATTGGAGGGCCTCTCGCCCACAATTCCTCATCTTCTTGGGCTTTTTCGTTTGCTCGTTTTGGGGTCACCCACCCTCCCCCTCCCCAAGGCACCCCCGTCACCACAACGCAGCACCCTTCCACCTTCACCAGTTCCCGCCCCGAATTAGCCCTTGGGGCAAACAAGTGCGGAATATCAAATATAATTATAGTTATGTCAGGAATAGGATTTTGCATGGGGAATAAAGTTGATTATTTTTCCTTTTCATATGGCCAGGGACCCCAGTCGCCTGTTCCTTATTTGTGGTAGTGAATTTTAGACTATTCAAAATCGATGGCATGGTTGGGGGAGGAGGGTGGGGGGTTTCACATGAATGGCAATATGGCCTACAACCTAATCCCTTTCTGGTAACAAGCCAGTTAAATAAATTAACTGGATTCGCCATATGATAGACCTAGAGATCTAATGCAAATTTATTAGCCAACAACATCGATTAGGTGGATTGCTTTAACTTGTCGACTTCATTTTTCATTTCCATCAACTTCCGTATCAGTGAAATAAAAACCTACTTTTGTCAGTTTTTAAGTAAATTTTTTTCGAGGATTGGAGAAAGAACAGGAAATTAATAATGGGGAGCTAATATTTTTTTATCTAGTGAAGAAGATTTTTTATAATTATATATATATATGAAATAAATATAATAGTATATCTATAGAAATATTCTTTAACGTTATACAAGATCATCTTGGAAAAAACACTTTTTTATTTTATTTTGGAAGGGACTGTATTCAGTGTGTGATATGACAACGGACACTCTTACGAAGGAGAATGATCTCCAAGTTACATCCAATCTGAGTACAGTCCCATTCAAAATGAATTTTTTTCCATTGGTTACTCTTTATCTCAATTTTAATGAATTAAAATACAAATAAATGAATTATTATATTTTTAAGAGTATAATATCAAAGTAATAAATTAAATTTTATCATCTTACTAAATTAAATTGACATATAATAAATAAGTTACTAATTGTTTTCGAGAGAGAGAGAGAGAGAGTCACATTTTGTTATATTGATGATTTGAACATTTTCGTTGATTGGCATTCAGGCATGGAGATTTAGTCGCCTCTTGTTGGCTATAATTACTAGGCAGTGTTTGTTTATTAGGGCGCTGATAATTGGAGATGATGCCATTACAAGTGTTTATTCACAAATTAAGAAAGTTGATGGAATTGAATTTGAAATGTAAATTTATTGGAACGAGAGAAATAAGATTCTATCTTTTCAATGCGTTGTCTCTTTTGGATATGATTATATAATAGAAAGTTAAAAAAAATTAGAAATATGGAATGATGAAGTATTTAATAAGAAATTAAATATTAGAAACAATTGTGACCATTCCAATTAGTCATTCTCTTTCCACTTTTGATTTGCTTTTTTTGAGCATTTTAAAACTTGAATTCTAATTTTTGAGTGAAATATTGTCTCAAAAGCCCCCTATCTCCTTGGACCACCTCCATTCAGTTCAAATCGTCTCCCAATTATAGTTCTATATAATTACGTGTGATTTATTGAATGAAACACAGGTTTTTGGATAAAAAATTATTTTATTTTTCAACATATTATCCTTTGAGCTCTATACACTTCATCCAACATTTCTCCAATTTTATTATCCCTTCCAAAAAATAAGATTTGATTTGTTGAGGATATCAAAATAGTTTTGTTTGTGAGATGATTTTAAAGTTGGAGCCTTTCTTTATGTTTGGAAATGAGAAATAGTCACTCGGCGCTAAATCCGAAAAATAGAGCGGACGAAGGAGCAATTTGTATCCCAATTGATGAATTTTCATGGAAATTCACATTTTTCCATTTTCTTCTCTAATCATGAGGTAGTCTTCTATTAATGAATGTCAAACAAAAACTAAAAGACCCAGCTGGTTCTAATTTTGACAGGAGTCAGCTGATAGTTGACAGGAGCCGTGTTGCCATTTCATTTATGAGACGATTTCATTTATGTCACGGACTAATTGACCTGCCCGCATATTATTATTATCATTCATATATATATGTTTATATAATAATAAAGAGAGAAAAAATGTTAATCAACAAAATTAAATCCAATCAATCCAAATAATCATTCTTAAAAATTCTTAAAAAAAAAATTATAAGTAATTAAAAATAATTAAATTAAAGAAAAATAAATGGTTTTTGGTATTTATTTATTTTAAGCTTTTATAGGAATTTATGATTTTAGGTATATAAAATACATATATAACAGTGATATATAATTAATAATGAATGATATATTTTATTAATAATCAAAAGCTTAGTTCAGTGTTAAAATTCTTAACACCTGAACTGGAGTATATAGGTTCAAATCTCACCAAATCCACTAAAATGTATAATTATTAATGTGATATAACTCCTTAGAGATAATAAACAATCAAATGAGGATATATGTATATATATATGTATATATAAGACATTAATTTTTTTTTAAATCGGATTATTTTAATAAATGCCCTGATTTTAAGGGCAAACGAATGCAATGATTTTTACGATCCATCTGTTTGATCATATCTGGATTGATTATAAGAAAGAGAGAGAGAGAGAGAGAGAGAGAAAGAGAAAGAGAAAGAGTAATAACTAATAAGTGGCAAACGATAATTTCTCGGGATGATTCAGCTCAGCCTCGATGACAAACCACCACTCATAAAAGCAATTGAGTTCTTTCGTTGTCGGCGCCTGGTCTCATGCAATTACACAAAGCATCGAATCAACCCCATATGTCTAATATGTCTAACAGGACCTTCCCGAGGATTTCAATAAAACAGGCCACATTATTAAGTTTTCGCCATAGAATAAGATCACCCTCCAAACGGAGTATAAAAAAATAGCGGCTACATTATCATTCGAACCCTGCCCCTCCCTCCACTCTCTCCTTTACCACTCCTCCACCTCAACCTCCCCCGGACCGAGATGTCGTTTTGATTAAATATCAGCCGGCGGCCTCCCGCATCGCAAATTATTCACATTAAATCATGCATGTCTGATATATCACCCCTCGTGAAAAATACAAATTAATCTTATTAGATAAATTTCAATTGAATATTAGAAGATAGACTTTCATCAAGATTTGTCATCAAATTCATCAAAAATAATTTTTGCAAATAATAATGAAAATGTTTTTTTGTTTTATGAGACGATATTGAAAAAAAATGATCTGAAATTATATATAATAATTAATTAATTTTAAAACCTTAAAATTATTTTTCATTTTTATTTTGGTCAAAAAAATGAAAAAGTCTCCTCATGAAGTAAACATTTTTATTTTTTAAAAGCAAACTTTATAGTTTATATATATATTATTTTATATTATATATATACTACTATGGGCAATAAATAGTAAAACTTTTTAATTTAAATTTCGCGTGGAAACCCATTCATCAAAATATATTTTTTCTAGGTTGGTATGACTGTCAGTGACATCTGTGTCAAATGTCACATCAAAATAATTATTGTGTTTAGTATACGCTTGTCTTTCTGAAGTACAAAAAGTGCATTCGGCGATTTTTACACTGAGTGAAATTATTCAACAAAGAAGTTCCATTAAATTTTGTGTGCGGAATTAAATTTCTTGTTTCGAAACGTTCAGAATGTTGCAAAAGGCCTTCGGTGATAATTGCATGTCGCGAGCAAGTGTTTTTGATTGGTACACACTGTTCAAAGAGGGTCGAGAACGAGTTGACGACGAACCAACATGATGATCAATACGTCAAATGAAATCAAGGAATTGGTGCTCGAGAATTGACAATTAACAGTCTGAGACCTTACTGACATCGTTGAAATATCGGAAGGATCATTGAAAACCATTTTAAAAGATCATTTGAGCCTAAGAAAAGTAAAAGCACGATTGGTTCCAAAATCACTCAATTGATCCTTTGTGAGTTTTTCGCCAAAAATTCAACCAATATCGTTCCACAACCACCGTATTCACCTGATTAAGCTCCTTGTGACTTCTGGCTGTTCAGCAAACTCAAACGACCGCTCCGGGGAAACCGTTTTGAGTCAATTGAAGATATTAAACGCGAATCGCTAGGCGCATTGAAGGCTATTCCAGAAATTGGCTAAAAATAAAATATTTTTTTACATTCATTAATTTTGTGTTATTTTTATTTTTATCTTTTTTAGTATTTTCTTAATATTCAGTAAATTTATATATTCTTGTATGAAAGAGCATTAAATTCTGTTACTTAAACTTAAAAAAATAAAATAATTTAATATAATTATATTAAATTATCTTAATATTTTATATAATTTTTTCTAAAATCATCAAGATCATCATATATATACAAATATGTTAAATTAAAAAAATGATGGCAAATAATAAGAATGAAACATTGAATTCAACGTTAAATTTGTTTCTAACTTATTTCTTTGCTCTGTTGATTCATTTGTCTTGTTCTTTAGCTTTTTGTATATAAATAATTGATTATTCATGAGTAGAGAGTTGGAATTGAGGGGGTGGTGGGTGGGGGGTTTGAGGATGTCGGAGGAGTCTAGCCACGCAGAGGAAATGAATTGGCTTTGTCATTTGGTAGTTCATTGCTAATAGAATAGTTGGACTGAAGGCAGACGGCTTCTCAATCGGATCCATCTCTATGCTCTGGATCCAATAGACTTGCTACCCTTTAGAATAGCTCCTCCCCTCTCTTCAGACGATGCAAAACTATAATTTGTCGATTTGCCAAACAATGGAGGAAACTGAATAGTGAATAGAGAAGAGGATTTGCAAGAGATAAAATATCAATCCAATATGTATAGAATCAGTTTTCTGGCTATTTAAGAAAAAAGTGGGCAAAAATATTATTGCAAAGCGAAAACTCATCACAGTCAACATTTAATTCCATTTCAATTAACCTTAAGAATGAGAAGCGTTGTTGAGTTGTTTGCCGGCGTTCTATTTTGCTCATTAAACATCAATTAGACTTTCCATCGTTCTCCTCACTTCTTACGATGCTTCATTAAAGATAAAAACGCTTTTATAAAATGTGTTTTTTTTTATCTCCATTTAAGTGATTGGTAATGAATTGATTAGTGATTAAGAGGTAGCGTGAAACAAGTTCTTCTTCTTTCCTTCAATGGAAGCAGATCTTAACGCACCCCTCCGTTGACGGAATAGCCACATGGACACCCCCACACCCTCTGGTTTCGAAACCCACCAAGGACAATGTCTAAACAAATGATTAACACTGACCAGTGGTCAGTGGTCCGGGGGGTCTTCGACAAATTTATGGCCACCTCCATGTCGCCCTATTCAGTTATTTGTACCCTTAATTTGAGAGATAATCACCACTAGACATGAACTCGACAGCAAAATGTCGGGTATTCTTTCCGGAAGAGTTATGACCTCTATTGAAAGCGAGAAGCCAAGAAAAGAGAGAAGCTCTAAATACCTGAAGATAGGGGAAGGAGGAGGGGGATGAAGAAGGATTTCATTTCTTATAGATATACCTTAACAGCCCCTGCAGGGCTCCTAATTCGTGTTGTTGCTCTCAAAATAATCCAATTAATTCCTTTTGTCATGTTGTCGTTTATTCACTTGTGTTGGTTTATTTGTTTTGTTTACTTAGGCTTTCTATCATGGATTTATTCCGAGTGTACAAATAAAATACTATATAAGACGGTCTTAATGACAACAAGTTTAATCCTTTCGCGACTTACTGATAAATGAATTCTCATATTTATCCTCACTCAGAAAACAATAAAGTATAATTTAAAAGTAACATACCTACTAACTAAATATATACTTTTATATATATATATATATATATATATTTGTTTGTTATCCAACTGATTCAATTACATAGCAAATCAATGGGTAGTGATTTATGGGAAATCCAATAAACTTTAGAAAGAAGTTGGTTTTTATGTAAATATTATGATTATTTGGAAACAATAAAAAACAGTTGAATCTATGTGGTAGTCCTTAAATGACTTTTCAATCGATATATATAATATGTAGTTTAAACATATTAGTTTCCATTGCCTATCATATTTCTAAATATATTTTTACCGACCAACGATAGTAAGGGAGGCATTGTTTTCACACCAAATTTCACATGTGGAGATTTTTACATATCTCCACGAATCATGCATTTTCTTAACAGAAAAAAGTATTTTTAGCATGATGTCTGTCCGTCCGTCTGTCCGTCTGTCCGTCCGTATAGATGTGTACAGCCTGAACGGCTTAACGGATTTTGATGAAATTTGGTATATTTACTTAATGCATCAGTGGGATGAATTGATCAACTTTTGGTGCAAATCCGGAAACCGGAAGTGGTAGTATTAGCGATCGACGATAAGAAGGGAAGGGTTATTTTCGCAACAAATTTCACATAAGGAGATTTTTTTACATATCACCACGAATGTATTGGTTTTATCCTCGGGAAAAATCATCTTCATTATGTTTTTCTTAATTTAAAATTATATGACGTCACCCAGCCCTTCATGACGTCACAGCCTCGGGTAACGCCGGCAACGCCGGCTAATTCAGCTATATATTATAAATAAAATAAAATTAAAAATATATATGTTATATCCATCTGTTTTTTATTACATTAATAGATATATTAAAATTATTTGAAATTGTTTCTGTAGCTGGAAATTAATTTATTTCAAACCGTCGGTCGGTTCGGACCTGGCTACAGGTCAACTTATTAAAAAAGTGTTTTTTAAACAGTAAAATAGTAAAATATTAAAAATTTAAAAAAAAGTGTATGAAAAAATAAAAATTAAAAAATATAATATTATTTAAAATTGACTAAAACATAAAATATATATATCTATTAAAGAGGATTTAAAAACCACTGAAAAACTAATCGAATTATGGAATAAAAATTATAGAAAAAGATATAAATTGAGTGTGCGATTAAAAGCGGAATGTAAAGCTGGGGGAGGGGCAGGGGTAGAAACAGACACATACATGTCAACGGGAAACCCATTTTTTTTTTTGGAATTAGGATGATTTGAAACGTGGAGATCTGTCAAAAATCACTCGGTAGTCAATCGAGATTACTCTTTACTCTCAAAAAACAAAGTAATTTTAAATAAATATACTTAAATATATTAATAGTATTTATTGGTTATATCCAAAATTATTTGATTTTGAGAAAATAGCCTTATGTAAATATATATATATATATATATATAAGTTTTGATATCTAAATGCTAAAGATAGAAATAAATACATATATAATACAGACAATTAATTATAAATTTATTCAACCTTCACATAATTTGAGCCAAGATAGAAGAGAGAAAAAAGAATAATATATATAAATAAAAGTTGAATACATAAATAAAAGGGTGAAGGATTTAAAATTATTTTAATTGAGCTCAAATAATATATATATTTTTTAATATAATATAAACTTTTAATAAAAAATTAAATATTGTTAAATAAAAAAAAAAAAAAAAAACGAAAATTATTTTCTAAATAAATTTTTTTTTTGGCTATTAAACGAATTGCATCACTTCAAAAAGTCTAATTTCTAGTTATTTATTTATTTATACATTCATTCAATCGCTTATCAAGTCCATTGCACTCCAATTAAAAATAAATGTACAATTTCCTTAACGTTGCGCTTGTTTTTCCTACTAATTATGTAAATTTGAAAACATCGTGATTAGAATCTCTGTCCTCTTCCTTTATATCCCCCCCCCTTCCTATTTTCCATTCCATCCTCCTCCCACCCGCCCCGCCCCACTCCCTTTCCCTATTAACCGGATATTAAACGTGAATCTATCCATCCCTTAAAGCCAGTAAATGTCCATAGAAATCCTAATGAGATTCTGCCTATTCGGATTGATGCAATGATCGAAAGAGTTCCACCAATGCATTTGTCATAGCAACCGCGTTTGTCAACCGACAAATAATTGAAATAATAGAAAAATGAATCTAGTCAAATTGAGAGATTTCAAATAATTTCCCCTTTCTTTTAAAGGATTTTAATCAATTTTATTAATGCGTTCAGAAAAGTGGCTTTGATTTTTAATTTCTAAAAAAAAAAAGAAAAATTAAATTGAATGATGAATTGAAAGTATAAAATAAGCTGGAGTGTCTCCACTCGACTAGATAGCCATTTGAATTGGATTAAATAACATATATTGTATTTAAATTAAATTTAATTAATTATAAATTTTAAAATTAATAAATAATATTTATTAAACCAGCGCGTGTTTGGCTCTTTGTTGATGGCACCACATCACGTGCTGACGCGTGATTTGCAGTGTTAAAAAATTAATTCCGGTACTTTCAGCGATTCAATCAAGCTGATTTTCTATATATAGCAGTTTTATACAATTTTTAATCATGTGAAAAACTATCAAACATATATCTTTATTTTTACGGTCACTTTAGAGGAAAAAAAATAAAAACGTGGTAGGTAATGACCCACTTCCGGATGAGCTACATTTCTCAAAAGTTGATAGAAAACTACAAATTTTGAATAATGCCCGTATACCACATTTAATTATTCTAGCTCAAACCCTTTTTGCGTAATCTTGTCTACACACACACATTTTTCTCAACCTTAGTGAAAATGACTCAGGGACCTTCAAAACATATAAAAATATCAAAATCTCGACATCGAAAATTTGCATGATCGCAATACTATCTCTGGCGAGATAGTAATAATAAAAGATATCCTTTAAGTATTAAATTAAGGTTATAATATTAAGAGCATATTATTAGTAAAATAAGAATAAATTAATTGAATATTAATAAAATAATAATAATATATTTAATAATGTATTTAATGATTAGGTGAAATTATATTATATCACAATTTGCTTAAAAAATTGGTAATATTAATATTAATAAAATAATAATAATAATAATAATAATAATAATCAACATTTTTGTGTGATGAGTGTGAATTTTGTTGTTGATAAAATTACAAAAAAATATAAAATATTCGAATAATTTCAATAAATAAATTAATAAATATTAATCCAATTCAATTCAATTGTAATGTTATAACATTTATTTTATTTTATTAAAGCTTATGATAAAAAAATAAGCTCATTCTATAGATAATACCTACTATTTATTACATATACGCATATTATCCCACATGAGTATTAAACCAAATATTTATATAGTCTTAATAAAGCAAACGCAATTATTAATAATTAATTATAAAAAAACAAAATTATAAATATTTGTTTTTTATAAAAATTAATTATATACATTAATTAAGAAAAAAATACAATTAATATTATTAGCAAAGACATCGATTTCCCTTCTCTTTTCAAATATCATATTGGCTGTCATAATTATTAAAGAAACCATTTGAAAAAAGAAACAAAGAATTAAACAATAATTCTTAAGAAATAATAATACTTTTTCTTCTTTATCACTTACTATAGTTTCAGTTGTCATTTCAAAAAAGTTTGTTGCCTTTAACCCTGAATGGGGAAAGACATATTTTTAATATAATAGTAGAAATAGAAAATAACTTAGTTGTGTGTGTGTACAGACTTGGTTTATAATAGCCTCTATTTTTTACCGACCGAGGATAGTAAGGGAGGTATTGTTTTCACACCAAATTTCACCTATGGATATTTTTAGGTACATATCTCCACGAATCATGCATTTTCTTAACAGAAAAAAGTATTTTTAGCATGATGTCTGTCCGTCCGTCTGTCCGTCTGTCCGTCCGTCCGTATAGATGTGTACAGCCTGAACGGCTCAACCGATTTTGATGAAATTTGGTATATTTACTTAATGCATCAGTGGGATGAATTGATCAACTTTTGGTGCAATTCCAGAAACCGGAAGTGGTAGTATTAGCGATCGACGATAAGAAGGGAAGGGTTATTTTCACACCAAATTTCACATGAGGAGATTTTTTTATATATTACCACGAATCATGCACTTTGTATTGGTTTTATCCTCGAGAAAAATCATATTTATTTTATTATGCAGTACACGTGTGACTCGAATAGGTGAAGAAAAGTTATTTAGTAGTTTGCCTTTGAGCAAAATAAATAAGAAATGATCGGTAACAGTAAATATGAGAGAATTATAAAACAGTTAGTAATTGGATTCAGATATCTCCGGATATGGATGGTTGGAGGAAGATGGTTACTTCATCCAAGAACTTTCGAATTCAATTTTCCCATTTAGATATTATCAATAATAATATCAATAATATTTCAAATTATTGCTTTAATGTAAGCTTTGATCGTTATATACAATTATAGAGGGAGAACGGTTAGATAAATATCGAATATTCATGGTGGAAGCAATCACTCAATTATCTCCAATGATGAGGTATCCGTTACAAGCGGTAAGAAAAGATCAGCCAATACTATATAAAATACTGCCTGTTTTTATATATATTTGTATTTTCAGGTCCCTTCTAAGATGTTACTTGTATAATGCACTCATTACATGATACTAGAAGGCGGGATGGGTCATTCTGTCTCCACAAAGCCATCAGACCCCTAAAGTCAAAGAACCCAGATTCATGCAACTGCTCCCGAGCGGGTGTTAACTACACCTTTCTGAAATGTCTATCTATAGGTCAGGTGACCTCTATTCAAAAAAAAAAATGAAAAGAGGAAAAAAAACTATTAGAAAAGCATTTAGTTTGATTCTTCATAAATTGATCTCTTTCTTTAAAGACATTTTCCTTGGCCCGCCTCCATTCATCTTAGTTCAATTGAAAAATCCACAAACGATACTTAAATTTCATTTAGAAACATATTTATAGGTAAGTCTGCGACAGATGCTTGTTGATCTTTGTATTTCTGTTGGCTTAAGAAAATTCTCCTTCTACC
This sequence comes from Labia minor, assembly GCA_963082975.1. NCBI lineage: Eukaryota > Metazoa > Arthropoda > Insecta > Dermaptera > Spongiphoridae > Labia > Labia minor. The sequence goes on along the minus strand of OY720348.1, from coordinate 33,534,545 downwards.
GCCATCCTCCTCTCCCCTCATCTTCTATTCAAAGATTTTCGAATTATATTTACCTAACATTAAAAGTCGATTTAGCCGATAATAACTAAATAAAATCAATATAAATAAATTAATCATTTACCTCACATTTCTAATAAAATAATAGAGTAATCAAAGGGGTATGTAAGATGGAGAGAAGAGAGGAGGGGAGGGGGGTTCAAGGAATCCAAGTCAAAATAAGATAAATGTAGGAAAGATAAACTAATCTGAACAATTGTAATGCATAATGCGATAATAATTAATAATCATACGTCGATCATTATTACTGAAATTAAGTATAACTATTTTTTTTTTTTGATCTGAAAACATTTTTTTTGTTAACCCTTTTCAAACATTTTAAAAACAATATTTACAGAATCTCTCTGAATTTAATGAAAAAAAACAACAAACTATTATTTAACTTAACATTGTTTTAACCCCCCCCCCTCTCTCTTAAAAAATATATTCAAAATATATTTATTTTTATGAGCAACATGAAAACCCACATTTCTTTCTTTTTATTCATTTTCCTAACCAATGAATTTTATTTATTAGTGGTCTTGTATTATTTATTAAAATCTATTAACTATAGTTAGAGGATTCTTTGAATTTATCTTGTATGATAAATTGTATACTTTGTATTGGAACATAATGATGTGGGTTTGGCTCCTGTTTTCTTCCTCCGATTTATTCAATGATCAAATTTCACCTATTTTTTTTTTTTTTTTTTTTTTTTTTGCAATTGCAAGGGGATGGCTCTTTTGATTGACCTTCTGCTTCTTCCGCGGTCGGCATTCACCGAATACTTGGATACAAAGGCGAAGAATGAAGGGAGAGAGCTAAGTGGGTGGGTCAGTGATAATAAATCAAAATAAAAAAATGACATCGCCGTTCCTTTTCGATTGACCATAGTCAACCGTGAGGTAGTGTTTATACCTTTAGAATTTTCACTTTCGATTCAAACCTGAGTTAAGGCGTCCTAGACAGAGGAGAGGGCGCGCGCATTCTCCAAAAAAAAATATATATATATATTTTCCCTATAGTGGTAGTTTAGCTCCCTCCTTGCCTCCTCTGGTAGACCGTGATGCGCTTGACCGGTCACAAACGTTACGACATATTTTCGACACTCGATTTATTTCAAAGACTGAACATTAGATGCCATCTTAAAGAAAAATATCATCCATCCATCAAAAAAAGAAAAAAAAAAATAAAGAAAAAAAAACTAAAGTTGAATCATACAATTCAAGTAATTCCAACCATAAAAGCTCTCCTCCAAGTTTAGGGATAAACAGTTAAATTGTTTATTTTGGTGATAAATTACTGGAACTTTTTTTGTCAAAAAAAATTAATTAATAAAAATAAATTATTGAAAAAAATAGAATAATAAAAAAGAGAATACACACACACACACAAATTATTTATTTATTTATAAAAAAAAATTCTATATACCAGTGGCGTACCTAGAACTTTTGCCGCCCGGGGCGATCTCCAGTTTGCCCCCCTTTCTATTATAAGTCAATCAAATAGTGGTTTTTATAAATTAATACACATATATATATATATAAATAAATTATTAAGTTGTTTAGTCAATATTAATTAATACACAGAGTAAATTTTTTTACACATATTTGTATGCACTCGTAAACATATTTATATAATATTTACTCTTCTAGCTTTCATACTAGAAAAATCGTGTATAATGCTCTCAAAATTTATATTATTTGTAATTTCTTCTTCTATTGACAATATTGCAGGATTTTGTAGTCTTAATTGACTCATTGTAGAACGAAGATAATTTTTTATCAACTTCAATTTTGAGAAGCTTCTTTCGCAACTAGCGACATTGATTGAAATTGTTAAAAAATTTTTTAACAAAATTACAATGTTGGGAACAGAATTTTCCAACCTATACTGCTGAATAAATTATTATCCTGTTCTTGGAATTAGAATTCAAAATTTACACTCTCTCTAAAATGCATTTATATACACCGAGGAATAATATTCGAAATCATATAGTTAATCATAATTTATATAAATCAAATAGTAAACTTATAATAATTATAATAATCATTTATTATTCAAGAAAGAAAAAAAATAAATATGAAATGAATAAGTTGCTTTTTACAACTATAACTAAATATCAAAAATGCCGCCCCAAGATAAGTGCCACCCGGTGCGGACCGCACCCACCGCCCCCTCCTAGGTACGCCACTGCTATATACTATTCATAGTTAATATATATATTGAAATTTATATAAATATACTATTAAAAATAATATTTTCAAATTTTGAATCTTATTGTTACAAAATTTTTATGAATTGATTCGATTTCATTTTTATTTATATTCTTTGTTATTTATTTTATAATTATTTTTAATTATTCTAATGTAAATTGAAAATAGGAAGAAATTAATTTCAAGATTAATAAATAGTTGTATATGTCTTATAGACTAATTTAAAGTTGTTATTTATTATTGAATTTAAATTTAAATTTAGAACGTTATAATCATTTAAACGTTCAATTGACCAGCTGGCCAATCTTGTTGTGACGAATGATCGAACACTCTCCAAATTCAAAAATTAAATATTTAATAAAATTAATTACTTAACCATGAATTAAATAAATACAAAAATTGACGAGTATTATATATTCAATTTTTTTTTTATTATTATTTAATAATTTGCGATTTGTTGCTAATTTCATTATGATTAATGATTATTAAAAATAAATAAAAATGAACTTTTTTCATTTTTGGAACTTTTTGATTTGTCCTTTCAATCATCTAAAAGGAAATCTCTCATTCGTTGGAACTCCCTCAAAAGTTAATCCGATTTGGAGACAGAGAAGGTGGGATCGGTTGTCCCCTCCCCCCCCCTCCCTCCCAATCGCTGACCGATTGCGCCCTCAACCCTTGCTCTCGCCTATTCCTCCCCAGAACGTGAACTCGCAAGATGAGATTGCGACCCGGACTGATTGGTTCACTCCCCGAGGACCTCGCCCCCGTCGAGATTAAATAAAATCCCGACGACCCTCTTGTGGCTTTCTTTTACTACTTGCTTTAGTTCCGTTCAGGATTGATTATTCCGCTCCAATTAGTCTCTTCAGTGACCTCACGCCACCTTGATTTGATTCAGCATTTATGCCGTATGGTACGTTGAATACTTCAGCATTGTCGAGTAGAGCCAAGTAACAATCCACTAACAAATTGGATTGCTTGCACAAAACGTTAAAGATGTCGTTTTCCATTCACAACAGATAATTGACAAAATGCATGAATAAGAATTTTTGATTTTTTTTCTCAATACATATATACAAACAAACAAAAAGAAAGAAATCAAAATATTAATTTCTATGAAAGTTTACAGACATTTTTTACTTATTTGAACGACCTTTTTTATGATCATACAACAGCCTCTACATCGCCTAACCAACAATTGTCTTGATAGCGTATTCATCAATCAAAGGTTTTATTTTTATTTTATGATTAATTTATGATATTATGAAATTATTAATCCTTAATTTTTTTCAAAAATTATTTTTTTTTTTTTCAAAAACTATTAAAATATTTTCACCAAAAAAGTCTTTCTTAAGAATGAAAATCAGCAAATGTTAGAATGGGGGGGGGGGGGGTATTAGAAAAGAGCTGTTGACTGAACTTAAATACAGTGACTAGACAATATAAGGGTTGATGTAAGAGATTTAGGAGAAGATAGGAATCGGATGGAGGTGGTATGGAGGAATGTAGTTGATGTGACCAAGTACTTTTGAGTTCAGAGATAGATAGATAAAGCAAAGTGGCAATAAATTTTTATGTCGTCAATATTGGAAGTATGAATTTATCGTCCGGGAATCAATAAAAGACTATATAAAAGGGTATTCAAAGCATATAAAGTGGTGTAGGTTATAACTTCCAATCTTAAACATGATGATCGATGATAAAACGACTCAATGTATAATTCCTTCAATTAAATTTCATCTTTTTTTTAGATTGTCATACCATTCATATTGTTAGCAATATTTCACTATCACTTCAATTATTCAAATCAATCACAACGTTGATTTATTGATATGTAGAAAGTACACTTGAAAAATTTGTCGAGAATAAAATTATTTTCCCAGAGACCTTCTATTCCATTTTTCCTTTTATTAATAAATGCTTTTTATTCAGTGATTTTTCAACCCCTTTTATTAAATTAATTTTTTTTAAACCTTTTTGACCAACGTATTTTTTTTCCTAATTGTTTCGGTAGGAACCCTTTCTGATCCAATAGATAGTTTACCTTCCTACCTATGGGTCAGTTAATCTTGTCAGGTTCCCTCTTACAAAGGCACCACCGGTAATCCTTTGTAAACATTTCTTGATAGTCAGTGATAAGTATGACAGGTATTTTTTTTTTTACATATCTGTTTCATTACATTAAAAGAAAAGTACTTTGTGTAATTTCTAATTATTTTTTTGATTAAAATTTTGTTTGATATTATAAGTTTAATAAATTGGTAATTTACAAATTTTATATATATATATATATATATATAGTATATATATTTGTTTTAGGCCCATTTTGGATGTAACGACATCATAAGAAGCTTTCATTTTAATAATTAAGAAATATATCAATCAAGTTAAAAATATATGAATGTTTATTTAAATTTAAATAAGTTTTTAAGTTTAAAATAATAGTTGACAAACACCAACATAAATTAAAATATTTAAATCTATGGTTAAATATATTAATATTTCATTTCATATATATATATATATATATATATATATATATATATTTATTAATAATAATAAAAACAATCTTTCTATCTCTGTGGTTCTACGGAACTCGAAAGTTCTTGGCCGCGGCAACCACATTCCTCTAAGTATTTTCATCTTGAGCTAAACCCATCCAACTCCTATTTTTCTCCATATCTCTTGCGTCCCTTCCTACATTGTACGCCCACCACGTTTCTCAATCGGTCTCCCCACGAATACACTTTTCGCCAGCCTTTTTTCTCCCATCCTTGCCACGCGTTCTGTTTATCGCAACCTTCACGCTTTAACTACTGTAACGATGTCTAAAGATGCATAGAGGTCATGCAATTCCTTGTTATGCAGTCTACGCCATTCCTCATCTTTCTTTGGCCCATGCTGCCAAGAATCCTATTTTCAATTACCCGAAATCTATTCTCGTCACCTAAGGTCATAGACCACGTCTGACACCCCAATAATACAAGCGGCAAAATAATTGTTTTTTATATTTTAATTTTGATTCTCTTGGATAATTATTTTGACGAGATAAACATTTAGTGCTTGCCAACAGGCGTTGCCCGATAGTGAACTCGAATTTTATTTTCCTTCATGATTACAGAACCTAAATATTTACATTTTTCTATATTGTTAAATTCTAATAAAATATATTATTATTTTAATTTTTTATGTACTTTGAAGAAATATATAATGTTTATAATTAATAAACGTTTAATTTAAAATAAATATCGTAGGTTAGACAAAAAATATCTGTGATTATCAAGTGTTTCTTTTTTTTTATTTTTTTTGATGCAGCCGCGCTTGGATTATAATCGCATTTTGGTAAATGTGCACTTGAATGCGTTTAGCCGCAGTGGTTTTGGATGTTTCCTCTTGGATCGGTCGAGGGGCAGCGGCAGGAGAGGGGCAGACAGAGACCCATCTGCAGCCAGAGGGAGGCTGACACCCTTCGACCACGTCCAAGAGTCAGATTACACCCTCGCGTGGGAGATTTCACAATCATCCCCCACAAGCAACCCTTACCACAAGCCCACCACAAAAAAACCTTCCCCTACCTCGTCGCCTCTTCACTCCTCCACCTTCCTCCTGATTCTCCTTCACCCCTCTCCCCAACCCCTTCCCACCGTCCCTCGCAAATGAGATAAAATAGCAAACGTGTCGAAAAGGAAATCAATTTACAAACAGATTTTGTTAAATTTCTGACGTATCGATCTGCGTAGACGTTTCCTGAATCATGTGTGATGTTCATCCCCATTCAATCTAGTTGTAATACTGATTGTTGTATAGCAGCCTTTGTTCCAATCCCGTGATTAAAAATTATAGATAATTCAAACCAATGGTATAAATGAACCGAATTTTGTATCATGATTTTAAATAAATTAAATTTAATTAAAATTTGTTTGTTATTGTTAATATAATATCTAAATAATTTAATCTTTTTCATATATCTTATCTATTATACTAGCAAAAATTTTATATATATATATATATATATATATATTTGTATATTTTTGAATTAATTTATTAATTAACCGATCTAAGGATTTTTTTGAAATTCACACCATAATATCTAATATGTATAAAGACAAATTGATCTGTATTGGTTTCAGCCTGGGGAAAAATCATCTTCTTTAGTTTTTTCTTAATGTAAATTTATATGACGTCACAAATGAAAAAAAAAATCTAAAATTTATTTGTTTTGCAAACATTGTAAGTTTATTTATGATTAAAAACAATTTTTTAATCTGGTTTGTCTTTTAATTTTTTGTTAATTCCTATCAATTTTTATTATTTAATTTTATATGTTTTTTTTTTATCTATTTTCGCGTTTATTTTTTATAAAATTACTCATTTATATTTATTTATTGATTCCTTTTTTATTAATTAATTTTTAGATAGTTTTATAATTTTTAATATTTTTTCACTAAAATATTATTTAAATTTTCTTAATATTATTTATTATTATTGAGTACACCAAGTTTCATTCATTTTAATCAGATCGATGCAATGATGTAACATTTAATAATTGTAATATAACATATGATAATATTCCTATTATTAATAATTTTTTTATTTAAAAAAAGAAGGAAAAAACAATAATACAAATTAAGTTATTTTAACCTTTATAAATATTGACCCTATTGTCACCCACACAAGTATAAAACCATAAAATTGGTGTGAAGGGTGAGGAAAGAAAAAAATTGTTCTAGGATTATCAATCGTACACCAAACTAACTATGATTTATTAACTATTTAATCTAATTTTTAAAATGATTTATATATTATTTATCTTAGATTAATTTATCCATCCTTGCTACTCAACTCGAAAATATCTCTTCAACCGTCACTTTAATAAGCTCCATCCATCCAATTATTATCTTCTTCCAATTCCTTTGTATATCTATTGTCTGTCTATCATTTCCTTGATCTACTCATCTTCTACTAATGCTTATTTTATTTTTATTTATATTAAGTGAATATATTAAAAATACATTGAAATTGACAGTTTTGTGTTATTTACATTTAAAGATTAATTGAATTATTATTAAATAATGTATGAAAAAACAGATGATTAATTAACTAAACTTGATTTTTATTAAAAAAAAAAAAATTAGGGAATATTTATATTAGGACGTAAATGAATTCAAAAGAAACTTATGCAATAATCGGATTCCCTTTAAATCTAATTGAAAAGTGGTCTAGCCCTTTGATTGGAATGTATGATACTCCAACGGCGGTGAGCTTTGCCGCTTTTTTCTACTGCCCATTTAAAATTTTTTTTTTTTTACTTTTTGATGATGTTGATATGAAATCATTTGGTGATCTGTGCCGTTGAATTCGAGGGTAAACCTTGAAATGTTTATCACACAGGAAAAGGTTGTTTTTTTCAAAATTTTAGAAATAAAGGAATTATTTTCTTCTAAAATTAAATTGATTAGTGACATTTGTTGTTGACCTGGTCAAGTCACTTAAAATATTTTATTTAACCATTTCGAAATCGGAAAGAAATGGAAAACAATACCACATGTATTTATTGTATGGGAAATTCTTGCAAGTGACCAGGGAGTGTGTTTTAAATTTTTATTTCCCATTCGTTGATAAACCACCCCATTCGGTAAACCATCCCTGTACCGTCATGTTTCATTGATTTCTTCCGATTCCACTGTCCAAAGTCCGACTGGCTAATGAACCAGCTGGTGCTTCCGTACTTCTTTAGAAACCACTGAACTATAGCGAGATTGCTTATGCAAGTTATTGCTATCTTATTCGCAGGCGAAATTCAATCCCCGTCCCGGATGACGTCGCTGCGTTCCGGGACGTTTACTTTTCTCCACAGACATTGTCTTGGTGTGGTTTTTGGAAGATCCCCTCTCCCCCCTTCAGAAGGGGGCCCACAAGTCGTCCGTCTTCCTAGCCAAGGTTATTGCATTATGCCATGCCTGAACGGTTTTTGACCACAAGGCGTTCGGTCTCCCTTTTCGGGCCCTTTGTCCACTCAATGAACTGCGATCGGGCCACACCGACTCAGCCCATCTTCAGTAAATCAAAAGGTAATGAGAACCTCGACATGGCTACGATGGGAATCGTGTTTCTCTATTGACCAGCGAACATACCGGCATTCACTGGACATTATTAATTATTTACACTATTTTTCACCTACAATGAGCTAAACTCTATCCTCAACAAGAAAAAAAACATAAATCGATATTATATTAAATCTGCCATTATTTTTTACCATATCTTCTTAATAAAATAATATTGATTGTTATTTATTATAATTCTATTTACGAAATAAATAGGAATTATTTAGTTTGAGTTTTATGTAAATGACTATATATATATATATATATATATATATATATAGTAGCTCAAGTAATGATTTGGTTTAGTTTATATTAATAAATCTTATAAATTATTTTCTTCCGTTGTAAGCCTTCTTTTTTTCCAAAACATTCTTTTGTTTTGAATGGAATGGTTAATCCGTTTTCCTAGTCTACCTGCATCCTGGATCGATCCTTAACAAATTTGTCCTCGGTTGTCAACAACTTTTTTTTCTTATGGTGGCCACCTGCGTGTGAGTCCTTTTTTATCTTCCTATTCATCTTTACTTAATATTATATAAACACCTTTTATATGGATTAGAGTAATAGATTGGAGTATCATCGAGCCACCGAAATATGTCAGGAGCACGGCAGCAGTACGGATCGAATTTCAAAAAATAACCTTCCCCCCCCATATATATGTTATTTTCATATTTTAATGAATTAATTAACATTAACTACGATTTAGAGATGTTTTTCTTAAACTATATGTCTAACTTTAAATAATAATAATAATAATAAATAAAAAAAAATTAAAATTTAATAAATAGTAAAAATTATAAATCTAAATCAATTGTCGTAAATGAAAATAACGTGAAGTTGTCATATGTGTTGTCTCTCATATCTGTAACTTGGATTATAGTTACTTGGATTATAGTCATTTTGAGTAAGAGAATTCTTTTCAATCAGGAAATATTTCGTCCAGCATCACAGTCTTCTTTCAATACATTTGTCTTAAACATGTATATTTTTTATTTGTTTCATCCTTTGAAGTCTGAAAGAGATAAAATTTACTGCTGGGTCGAAGGCCAGACGAGATTATATTTTATCCTACAAGATATCTTACTGAGACGACGGAAACATAAAAAAGTCAGAAGACGAAAACTGAATTTTCCGAGAGAAGAACATAAGAGATTTTTGTCCAAAATTGACGATCGTCCTGCCCTTATCATAGAGTTAGATAGGAAATCCATTCATTTTCTTAAAAGAAAAAGTAGAAGGAAATAAAGGAAGAGCATTTGGACTTTTACTTTTAATCCTTCCATTTGGTTTGATTTTTTGACAGTTATATGAATATATTAAAGATAAAAATATAGTTAAACTACTATTATTAAATACTTTTAGAAATTACAAGAAGTAATTGGTGTTTGATATTGAACATAGGTCAATTATTTGATATTTGTGAATATTAGAGGTAGTGCTTTTGTTTTTAATTTAACAATTCTTTAAAATTATTAAAGTTTATTTTATTTAAATATTATTTATTGCTTATAATCAAATAAATAAACTCATTGCTACCACATTCTTCCAGCCATCATAAACTTAGCCACCTCCATCTAATTTTTATCTTCTCCAAATTCCTTTATATTTCTCTTTATATTATTGACCTTAAGCTACCTTTCAGTTATTTCCCAATTTTTTTCTTTTCATTGGGGCCATTGTCTTCTAAATACTTTCAGAATGCATAGAGATCATGTAATTCCTCGTTAAACAATCGCTTTCATTTTTTTTTATTAATTAAATTTATTTATTTTAATTAATATTTATTGTTTAGCTCAAATAATTTTATAAATAAATTCGCATAAATATGAGATGTTAAATTGTTTATTTTAATTTTATTTTTTTATTTTTTATTTGTGTAAATTAAAAATAATTTCAATAACTACAAAGAAGAAAAAATAAGAAAAAAATTATTTTTGTATTCCATTCTTATTTGACTCAATAATATTGCTGTGTTGTTTTTAAAAGAAACTTTAATTAAAAGTTAATAGGGACCGAATTGATGGATGGTTTTGTCATTTCAAAATGTTTCCGAAAGAACGATACGATTCGTAGTCTGAAAAGGTCATTAAAATGTTTAGGATGGAACTTTTAAGAATGGCCAACCATTCAGTCACGGATCAGAAAATTAAATTATTTTTCATATGTTTTTATAGGTCCTAAAACGAGAACGCGAGGGTTTGAATTTCTCTCGCACCTCGAATTCAAGCATGTTAAGCTCGGAATTGCTCTTTCCTTTTTTTTCTATTCTTATTTATTTATGGCAAGTTCAGTGAGAATCGATTTATGACATTATTCTTATAAAAATTGCTTGCTTCTTTGTCAAAATAAATAAAAGTATACAATTAATTTTTAATTTAAAACAATTTCATAGTGAATTCTGTTCTAAATATATATTCTAAATCTTTATATTCATCATTTATCGTTGTATAAAATATTTTTGATAATAATCAGTTTATCCGCTTAAAGTTCTGGAAATAGCTTATAATATATAGCAGGGGTGGCCACACTTGGTGATACTTAGAGCCATATTGAAAAATCAAATATGTTTAAGAGCCAAATCGGAAAAAAATTTTACTTTGGGAGGGGGAGGGGGTTCGTAGTCACAGAAGCAAAAATTACGAATACGTGCACGATTAAAATACATAATTATATTAATAAGAAGTCGTACGCCCCGCATGAAATAGTTCTGCTGTTGCTATTATAATAAAGTAGACAGAGTTGGGATAGATCGGATACATTTTACAACAAAGTTTTTAAAACTTGCAGAAATAACTAAATTTTAAATTTCCTTTCAATAATTATATGTAAATAAATATGGGTCATAAAGTAGTCTTTTAGTTTAATATATGTAAATTCTAAATTGGGATAACTTTAAATTTTTTAATTGAGCCACTGTAAACTCAAAAAGAGCGACATGTGGTTCGCGAGCCACGGTTTGGCAATCGTTGATATATACATAGTACCTGGTTCACTTTAAAAAAATGATTCCTTATGAACTATCAATTAAGATTATTATTTAAAATAAATAAACGACAAGATATATGAAACAATTTCAAATAATTTAAAAGAACATACTTAAATTAAATAAGCTGGAGTGTCTCCACTCGACTATCTCGCAATTTGAATTGGATTAAATAACATAATATATTATATTTAAATTAAATTTAATTAATTATAAATAATAAATATTAAACCAGCGCATGTTTGGCTTTTTATTGATGGCACCATGGCACGTGTTGGCGCGTGAGATTTGCAGTGTTAAAAAATTAATTCTGGTACTTTCAGCAATTTAAGCAAGCTGAAATTCTATATATAGCAGTTTTATACAATTATTAATCATGTGAAAAATTATCAAACATATATTTTTATTTTTACAGTCACTTTAGAGGAAAATAAATCAAAACGTTGTAGGTAATGACCCTCTTCCGGTTGAGATACATTTCTCAAAAGTTGATAGAAAACTATGAATTTTGAATAATGTCCATGTACCAAATTCCATCATTCTAGCTCAAACCGTTTTTGCGTAATCTTGTCTACATACATACACACACACAGACATTTTTCTCAACCTTAGTGAAAATGATTCAGGAACCTTCAAAACGTATAAAAACATTGAAAATTTTCGTGATCGCAATACTATCTCTTACGAGATAGTAAAAAAATAGTCATAAAATACACTCTATATAGCCTTTTAATCAGCGTTCGGAGAAACAGGGTAAATTACCCCAAATGGGATCAAATTAAAATTTTTGAGGGTATAAATGAAACTTGTGTTATTAAAAAGTATAGGTAAAGCATACAGAGTCGTTGGACCTTTAAGTAACTCCTAGCAGCCTTTAATGCATATCTGGGCAAATTGCGGAACAATCTGTGTCAAATTAGGTTTGCAGAACATAGATACTAGGAGCATTTTGATGAATAAAAAAAATCATTTTCTCGTGACATTTTCAAAAAAAAATCTTAAAAAATACAGTTATTGGCCTATGTATTCTATAGTGATTATACAACCATTACATAACCATAATAATAGCGCAATTTTTAAAATAAAAATCTCTTATTATTTGTGTTTTAATGATAGGGGGCCAATGACTGCCTCACGACTGTATACTTTACCCTATATTTTTAATTTGCTATTTTATAAACCTGCTAGTCTTATTACAAATTAAATTTTTAGTTATTGTTTTCTTTTCAAAATTATCATAGGGGGCTATAATAGGAAAGATACTAAAAAGAGGCGATTTCGTTGTTTTTTTGCTCTTCATCATGGGGTAATATCAACTTACACAAAAATATTTTGGGGTGATAATTAAAAAAGTTCCCCGACCGCTGCTTTAACCGTACGTATTAATGCACGGAAAGACAGAAAAGTATGGCCTATGGATATAACATAATATATATTTTCTAAATTGCCGGGAATTGTTGCGGGTTCCTGTAAATCAGCTCATAGGTGGTAAGGTTTGGAGGATGATGATCAGTCTTGAGTTATGCTAACTATTATTTCTACTAATGTTTTCAGACCGGCACAGCCGGGTTAGAAAACCGGCACATCGCTAGTGGGCATGAAAATGCTAGGCATGAGAATGCTAGGAAAGGAAAATATAAGTAGAAGATTAAACAGAATATTATTAAAATAAATATTTTTAATTTTATTTTATTTATCATATTTTGTATTTAAGGAAGTGTCGTTGCTCGGCGCCATTTTTTTATTATTATTAAAATTTCTATTTTAAATTAAGACAAAACTAATAAAGATGATTTTTCTCGAGGCTGAAACCAATACAGACCGATTTTTCTTTATTAAAATTATCTATGGTGTGAATTTCAAAAAAATCCTTAGAGCGGTTTAATATTTCAAATAATATACAATTTTTGCTAATATAATAAGATAAGATATATAAATATATGTATATATATATTTCCTTCTGAATATATATTTATATACGTATCGATGTAAACTGCTCTAAAGGATTATGGTTTATGAAATTCTCTCTGGATCGATCTGTATATTAAAAAAAAAATGGTTTTTGCTTTTTCTTAAAAAATTAATAAATATATGTCAATAAATATAAAAGAAAAACATTAAAATCAAAACATTGAAATGATTCAATAGTTTATTAATTTGAGTTTGAAAAAATGTAATGTAGATTAATATATTATATGAACTCATATATTATGGTATATTCCTACACATTAAATGGATTTAAATTAATTTATATTTGATCTTTTAAATACACTGTCTCAACTTTTTAAATGAAAAATAATGAGATAAGTTTGTTAAATAAATTACAATAGACAAAACAAAATAGATATAATTATTGGATTTAAATGATGATATTGGATTGATTATTAAATTAAAAATTAAATTTAAAATTGATATTTGTGAGTATTATTTTCTATTCAGTGTTTGTGTAGGTTAAAGAAGATTATATACTAAACCACGTACAAACATTTTTTTATAGTTAGAAATAAGTTTTTAAGAGTACAAAAAGGATGGTAGATGATCCAAGTTGTATATATATATATTAAGAAGGAAAACCATATACTAACTAAATCTTAATAATTTTTTGTTTAAAACTAATTTATCTTTTGTCCTATTTTTTAAATTATGATTGAGATATTTTTAAAGGCGCGATTATCACATAGAAAAATTTTCACCTCGATTGGACTCAATGAAATGAAATGAAATGAAATGATTGATATTTATGATGGATACGATGGGGTTTATACGTTGAAAAATCCAAGTGTATTTCTAAATAGCTTTTTTTCCCAACGGTTTTCGAAAAGCTTATTAAAATTCCACAGGACTATCCTTTTCTTCGTCCTCTCATTCACTGTTTTGACAGCAACAAATTTGGCCCGGCAAAATTCGAACATTTTTTTAGGGGGCGCGAGGCCTGGCATCTGGCCTGGCCTTAAAGGGCCGAAAGGTCGCCCTAATGACTAGCCCTAAGACCGGCCTTTTCGAAATATCCCTAAAGCCGTTAATTGCTCGGGTGACCGGAGTTAAGCTTACTAAAAAAGAGAGAGAGATGCGTTTGTTGGTTGATTAGATGATGTCGAGACGCGAATGTCCCCTAAAAATCAACGCTCATCAGCAGACTATTCTTCAATTCATTGGCAATTCAATCGCGTTTTATAACTCAAAACAAGAAGATGAAAAACTTTGTTTGCTAATTGCAAAGAAAGGGTTCAATTGTTTTTTGGTTACCATAAAATGCCGGGTTCTTCTTACCAATATTGAGTTATTGTCGGGATATTTTGATTTTTAAATTGTTCTGCAACGGAAATGGGATTTTCATCAAAGAAAATAAAAAAACAGTTTTGTTGTTATTATGCCATTTACTTAAATTATAAGGTACACGATATCTCATCAGTGAATTTTTAACAAGAATTCGATTTGTTTTTATTATTTAAAGAGTAATGTATCAAATCCAACCTTTAATGTTAATTTTATAACAAGTTTTAACTAAGAAATATTTTTGAAAATTTTTTTTAAAATCTATTGATTGATTGACTTGCTTCAATTAATAAATAGGCGAATCTGGGGATTGAATAGAACCCTCCTGCCTTGAAGACTTGCACCTGGAATTAGAATTAAAACCTATGACCGGGTTCTTTATCCAAAGGGTCATAAGTAACAGGGGGCTTTCTATTAGGGTCAAGTCCGTGGAATATGGGTTCAAAGTTTAAATCAAATTTCAGAATTCAATGTAATTTTATTTTTAATAGAAGTAAGCAAGTCAATATCATTCATCCATCTCTTAACTCGAAAGAACTTTTTACTATCTCGCCAGAGAGTCGTTTTCCTTAAATTGAGAAAAATGTCTGTGTGTGTGTGTGTGTGTGTGTATTTAGACAAGATTATGCAAAAACGGCTTAAACTAGAATAATGAAATTTGGTAAAAGGGCATAATTCAAAATTCATAGTTTTCTAACAACTTTTAAGAAATGTAGCTCATCTGGAAGAGGGTCATTACTTACCACGTTCATTTTTTTCTCTCTAAACCAGGCCTTAAACTATGGGTCGTGACCCTAAAGGGGGTTGCGTAGCAAAATTCTGGAGTCGCGAGAGATTTTAATGTCAAATATTTAAATACACGATTTTGCAACATCTAGAACAGAGGTGGCCAACCCAAATGATCTTGCGGGCCACTTTGGAAATGCATCATAACTTCGCGGGCCGCATATAAAATTACACAAACCCATATTAGATTTAGACCCATTATAGATATTGTTTGGTGTGACAAATTGAAAAATAATCAATTTTTATTATGTTTACTCTATTATTTTTACATATAAACATATATAATACTAAAAATAAAAAAAGAAACAACGAAATAAAAAAAATGAAATCATATTTATTTCACTAATGCTATATGTTTCATGAGGGCGCAGAATATAAAAGTGTGATGAATCTCGCGGGCCGCAAAAATGTTTACGACGGGCCACATGCGGCCCGCGGGCCGCGGGTTGGCCACCCCTGGTCTAGAATCTAGAAATTATACAAATACACACCTAGATTCTAGATGTGTATTTGCGGATTTAGATTTATATGTATGTATATTGTTATCTAATAAATAAATCATCAAAAAATATGTATATATCTTTCTTTTATATTTATACGGGGTCGTCAGGAAACTCGCAATCATAAATGGGGTCGTGAATGAAAAAAGTTTAAGAAGCCCTGCTCTAAACCGACCTTAAAAATAAATATATATGTTTGATAGTTTTTCACATGATTAAAAATTGTATAAAACTGTTATGTATAGAATGTCAGCTTGAAAGTACCGGAATTAATTGTTTAAATTTTTAACACGTTGACTGCCAATCACGCGCCAGCAAGTGACGTGGTGTCGTCAACAAAGAGTCACGGGTAATGTAATATATATATATATATATATGTTTATTAATTCAATTCAAATTTGCGAGATAGTCGAGTGGAGACACTCCAGATTTTTTTATACAGCAACCATATATCTCCAACTGCAACTATCCTGGACCAATTCCATCCAATACTTCATTTTTTCTATCTTCTTTTCTATTTATTAGTTTATATTGGTCTATCGAACCGTAGTTTCCCAATGGATTTTCTCATAGATATATATATATTCAAAAAATAAAAATTAAGTTGATTCTTTTAATCTTAACCACGGATGTATATATGTCGTTCTGATTATGATTAATGATTAATAAATGAAAAAAAATAAACATTTCCATTAACTCAAAATTTATATTCCCAGAGTCATTTTAATTTCTTTATCCATGCATTGCGTAAAACTGGCGAATTGATTCACACAGAAAATGGACCGAAAAGAAGGGTGAAATTTAGTCGATTAGTACAACATGGGGACAGTTCTATAATAAATATTTTAAATACTCCAGGGGCAAAAGTTCTTTAATTATTTTTAATACAGTTGTTTTTTTAATTATGAGAGTAATGATACTTTCATACTTCTAATGGACTATTTAATAAAAATGTTGACCAATTCACAATTGCGAGGTTTGTCTCCTTGAAAATGTTGTTTTGTTGTTATTTTTTTATATACTTTGTTATATCTAATATCTTGCATTGCCATTTTCATCATTTCTTTATTCTGAGCAAATGACATCATACTCCCCCTTCCTTAAAAACATTTTTTTTAATACAAATTAACATCAATTAATTCGTCATTATCTTAACCAGTGTCTTCTCGTTTAGTGATAAGCTCCATTATATATATATATATATATATATATATGATATATATAACAAGCATCGCTTTAAGAAAGATTTGCCTTATTTAATTTCCATGCGAAAATATATTTCAACGATATATGAATAGAATTTCAATTTTCCAAGTTTGTTATGTAAATTTATTTATAAAGAGTAGAAGTGGAGTTATTAAATATTTCACATTTATATAAATATCAATACATTCTAAAAGAAACTTTTGGATAAAATATGAGTATTGGATTTTTAAATACATGGAAATGATTCAAAGTTTATAATACTTAAACAATAGATATGAACCATTTCCAAAATTCGTTAACTCTTACTCCCCTATAAAATAAAAGATCATTCAAAATTTCATATAAATTTATTGGGAAGACTTTATCTCAAGCAATTTGCAATATTAGATTCTATTTCATGCGTTTAAAGAATTATTAATTTTAAAGTGAGTATTGGAGGGGGGGTGCCTGTGGAAAGGAGGACTTTTTTTTATAGAAACGTAACATTGTTTCATGTTTTTTATTTTGTATATATTATATTTATATTATACTTAAATATATATATATATATATATATTTATAATATGTTTTTAATATTATTATTTTTTTTATTTAACTTCCAATTAAATACATTAATTCCACATCTGCCTAAATTGTTTTTAATATGAATAATTAATTATTTATTATATATATATAAAATTTTTTTATATTTTAAGATATTTACATTAGAATAGAATCTCTTTAAAAAATTTTAAATATATACATATTTATATATTATTTCAATATATAATAAAAAATTACACATTTTATATTATATATATATACATATTATATATATATATTATTAGTGACATTAATATAAAATATTTTAAAAATTTTTTAACATTAAAAATATAGAAATTTTTTTACATTTTAAGTTGTTTTCTCTCATTAGAATATAATTTCTTAGCTTTAATGTAATCTATTTATATATACATATATTAATAGCATTAATAATATTTATTTACCTTCCCCTTCCCCAAGAAAAATTTCCAAGTCTATCCTTCGTACCGTATATGTTTTGTATTAATTTCCTTTTTGTAATTAGCAATATTCTAATTAAATATTTTTGAAATATTTTTAGAAAAGTTGAACAATTTATACAAGTATTTCATTTTTTTTTTATTGTATTGTAACTGAATAACTAGATGAAAGAGGTTTTGGAGTAAAGCGGTTTTCCTAATTTGGTAGACATGATAAAAAAGTGCTCGGCATTCCTTATGCGTAAGTGGAATGATCGCTTAAGCAACTTGAATTAATTTTGTAATTGATGTTGGGCGAATGCGACGCGTGGCATCATCTCCTAGTAAAAGTGGGAGAAGATCTCTCTCAGTCTCTCTCTCTCTCTCTCTCTCTCTCACTCTCTCACACACACACTCTCTTTCTCTCTCTCTCACTCTCGGAAGGGAATGATCCGAGAAACCTCGCCCAAGTGGTTGGGCCTTGACTCCCCGGGGGCTGCTCGAGCCACCCCCGAGCGTGAATTAATCACAACTTGTATAGAGTTTCCCATTAGCGATCACTAATTAAGCACGGGCGCACGTTAATTACGGGCAAATCGGCAGAAGCTGTGCCCCATCGATCCACTGCCAAGAACTCGCAAGGACCGGGACAAGGACGCGAGATTAATGCCTGGACGGGATCATCTTCGGGACATGACAGCCGCGTCAAAGCAGCCTCATTAAACATTCCATTGGAATAACGACCTCTTGCTCAATTAAAATAGCACCCCCTTCTCCAATGAAGGAAACCCATCGAGAAAAATGATGTTAGAAGCTGCGGGTAGGGACGAAAAATAACTTGATCATTTACAATTCATTTAGTAAAGGGAATGATTTCATTTACTTCAATATTTACAATGTATATCACTAAGAAATACAATACAATCCTAATATTTATTATTCTGGGAACAATTAGAAAAGTTTTTCAATGAAAATTTTATTATATAGATAGAAAAGAGACGAGTGATATTCTTCAATAGTATTAATTAATAATAGTAATAATATTTTAAAATTCATCTTCTTAAATTTTACATACCAGTATATTTTATTAATTTATTTACAATGTACTTTTGGAGAGAGTTATAAATAGGATTTAGAGATGGAGGAGGATCTATATATGGATGGTTGGAAGAACAAGATCTCTGTCACTTACTTAAAAAGATGTATTGTTTTCTAAACATCGAAATCACGTTCATATACGAGGATAGGTCAATAAGTCTGTGACTTTATGAATTTCCTGTCTCTTAAATGAAATGGCACACTGCTCCTGTCAGCAGGCAACTATCAGCTGACACCTGTCGAAATTGGAATCAGCTGGGTCTTTTAGTTTTTGTTTGACATCCATTAATAACAAATTATCTAGTGATGGGAGATGAAAATGGAAAAAAGTGAATTTCCTTGAAAATCCATGAATTGGGATACGAATTGCTCCCTCATCCGGATTTAGCCCCGAGTGACTATTACTTGTTTACAAACCTGAAGAAATGGCTTGGAGGAAAGAGATTGGACTGTAACGATGAAATTATTTCACAAACAAATACGTATTTTGATGTCCTCGACAAATCTTATTTTTTGGAAGGGATAAAAAAATTGGAGAAACGTTGCACGAAGTGTAAAGAGCTCAAAAGAGACTACGTTGAAAAATAAAATAATTATTTATCCAAAACTCTGTGTTTCATTAAAAAAAGTCATTGACCTGTCCTCGTATTTACTCTAACTAATATCAAAAAATATAATAAATTATATATTTCTGTCAAAGCTGAATTAATTGTCTTTTTTTAAATAAAAAACAAAATTTTGTTTTGCTATTGTATTCCTAGAGAAAGTAATTTTTTTTTTTTCAATCATTAAAGTGATTTCTTAAAAAATAAATAAAGAAAAAGATAACATCTACGAAACTGATTTGAAATTCAATTGCAAAAAAAAGAGACCTTTTTCTATAAATTTGATGTTCATTCGGGGAGCGACTCTTTTATTGTTAGGGTTTGCTTTAAGTGGTTTCCGTGTCTTTCTGGTGAGAGCAGAAAGATATTTCATCATTCCACTTCAGTGTCCATTGATTGATTCCAACAATTAACTCGAATATGTTATCCGGTGGTAGAGGAGAGCACCACTCCCATTAATAGGATGACTTTTCGGGGAGGTCGTCAAAAAAAGAAAAAGAGGGAGGAAATCACATTATTAACACCCTCCCAACATATTATATTGCACGAAATTTAAGACAAAAAACATGTGTAGAACTGACAAGAAAAGATATAAAGATAAATATAAGAGAGAGAGAGAGAGAGAGAAAGAGAAAGAAAATAATAGTAGTATTGTGCAATCTGTCAAATAGAGAAAAGTTGGATTGGAGTCCGGAAATGCCAAACACGTCCCTTGGATAAAAGCAAAGTACAACCGAGGAAAGAGGATTACATTCATTCTAGAAGGTAAAGTAGAGTATCTATAAATGTCCCGTTTTTTTTTTCTAGTAATCTTCTTTTATTGATATTTATTTAATATATCATTAATTGATCCGGAAAAATACCTAATATAATTTTAAAAATAATTATTTTTCTATTTTATTATTTTAGACTGGCGAAAAATATATTTGTAGAGAGACCGATTGGGAAAAGTCCGGTTATAAAAAAATATAGGAAAGGACTTGATAGAGATGGGAGAAAATAGGAGTTGGATAAGTGCAGCTTAAAAGAGTGGCATTTGGTGAAATGAGGTTGATGCATCCAAGAACTTTGAAATCCATTTTATTATTTTAATTGTAATTTAAGTTACACAGTATTGGAAAATTTGAATTTAATGATATTTATGATATTTAAGGATATTTCAAGGAATTAATACATGTTCTTCAAGAATTCCAAATCAATTACTTGATCTTCAATAATTCCAAAACATAGATAATCGTAAAATCAAAGAAATGACAATGAGCAGAATGTGACTCGAATCGGTGAGGAAAGGAGAAAAAGAAGTTTGTTTTTATAGAAATCAATAGGGAAAGAATTGCCCACATGATTTATCTTATTAATCATTTAAAATTATATTGAAATAATATGACAAATAATATTTAAATGTAATTATTTAATTTACCATCAATATTAATGGGAACTTTTGAGAAATTAGATGAGGTGATAGAGAAACTAGGTGGAAAATAAAAATAATTTTCTATGTAATTTTTAATAATAATAATATCAAAATCAATATATATATATATATATATATTTAGTGTCTCCTAAATCCTATAACGCAAATTTGAATTGGATAATTAAGCTTTTTCTATATTTGAAAATTAATTAAAATTTTATTCTACCCGATCTTAAGGTTTTTAACACACTATGAGCGGGGCGGGTATTTATACCCGTTGCCACTTATATGAGGGATATATATTAGTTATCGTTTAAAATAAGTAATTTTAAGTGACACAAGGGAAAATATATATTATATAAGTGACAACGGGTATAAATACCCGCCCCGCTTATAAGTGGCAGTCCCCGCACGGTTACAAATACCCGCCCCGCTCATAGTGTGTTAACATAATTTTCACTGATAACATTTTAGAAATAAGACTTTTTGACTTAATACTATATTTTCTTCAGTTGCCCAAATTTATGAAATAGCATTTGTTTTCAATTGATTTTAGCTGCAATTAACTTTTATCATAGTTTTGATAAAAATTAAATACATTACCAGGTACTCGACGGGGACGTATTAATTGATGTACCCATTACATCTCTTATATGGGATGTTCAATGTGTATACAATTACATATATTTATATGGATAGTGCAATTTGAATATGTATTAAACAGGGATATTATTATAATCGTATATGCGTTTATATTATTATACCATTATCATATTATATTAATTTCCTTCGATACTTTGAAAAAGAAATCGAGAAATTTAATTTTAAACTGGCTTCTGAGACAGAACACCTCAACACGCGCCAGTGTGCCTTTGGCTTTTTGTTGATGACACCACGTCACATGCTGGCACGTGATTGACTGTCATCGTGTTTAAAAATTTAAAAAATTAATTCCGGTACTTTCAGTGATCCAAACAAGCTGAAATTCTATATATAGCAGTTTTATACAATTTTTAATCATGTGTAAAACTATCAAACATAAATCTTTATTTTTACGGTGAGTTTAAAGGAAAAAAAAAATGAAAATGAGGTAGGTAATAGTCCTCATCCGAATGACCTACATTTCTCAAAAGTTGATAGAAAACTACGAACTTTGAATAATGCCCGTGTACCAAATTTCATTATTCTAGCCAGTGGTGTTGTCGAGCCGGAACGCTCCGGAACGTCGTTCCGGTACTTCCTTTTTGGACAGGAACGCGTTCCGGAACTAAAGATGATTTCTGATAACGAGAATTGGCTGAAAAATTGAAAAAAAATTAAAAAGAATTGCTGGTTTTTTTTTTCTAATTTTTGACAAATTTTTATATGTATTATGATAAACAAGGGTTTGAACCGAACCCAAACCGGAACATAAACCGGAACGAACCGGCTTGATTTTCCGAACCGTGAACCGGAGTCCGGAACGCGAGCCGGTAAAAAAAAATTGGCACAACACCATTGATTCTAGTTCAAACCGTTTTTGCGTAATCTTGTCTACACACACAAACAAACACACACACACATATATATATATATACATATACAGACATTTTTCTCAACCTTAGTGAAAATAAAGAAGTATTTGAAAAATCTCTGTATAATTAATTTGAATAATTAAGGTAAAAATTCTTATTATTAAAAGAAGATGGAAGAACGAGAAATTTCTTAAAATATTTTTTTATCAAGATAAAATGTTCTATTATGTTTTTAATCAATAATTTTTTTACATCTAAAATGAGAAAAAAAAAATTAATTTAATTGGCAAATGAGCTCGATGTTGGTCATCAAAAAGTATTGATATGTAATTTGAATTCAAGCAGACTCCCTCCCCTCCCCCTCTCCCTCCATTCCCCTAACTAACTCTGTCCTGTTTGGCCTGGCATTTCATTATCCGAAATTTATAATTCTCTTTTTAAAAAAAAGATTTTCCAAATGATCAATTTGAATCGGATCGATATTTTCGAATTTGTATGGCGACTGATTCGATATAGGGTTACCACATGAACAAAAAAAGATAATAATTAATTTGTTTCCAGCTTCAACCCATTGACGTTAATACAACAAGAGTATTAAGTTTCTTTTTTTAATTTTGTGCTGGTTGTATTGTGTCTGACTGAATCGAAACACGGCTCCAAAAGACCTGGCATTTATTTCACTTGGAATGGCAGCAGCCACAGTGAAATTACCCCAAGCAATATCCATATATGCGCTTTTATTCTTTATTCATCAAAAAATAGTGACAGAATGGAGGCCCTCCTTTTCGCCCCTGCCTCGACCCTCATTCCCCTTCCCATTCCCCACTCGGACCAAAGTTTTCATATTACAAGAGTCGGGCTTATCTCCTCAACAAAGTCTTTTGCCCAGTCAATATATCATCATCTATTGTTCTACCATCTCAAAAAGCTTAATCAAAAACATTCGTCTCGCAGGATTTAACAAATGAAAGGAATTTTCTGTTTGTTTTTCCTTTCCAACGTTTTTTATATTATGTAATCTCAAACGAGCGAAGATGAGTGTTGTTTTCTATTTTCAGCAAATTTTCAAGAAGGATAATGAAAATACATAAAAAAGGGCCATGAATACGAACGTCTTTAGGTGATCGAGTAGATCATCCCTCTTCTGTCCATTTTATTCTCCACTTACTTCTTAAACAAATATCTACCTATCGATCTTTTTAAAATTATCATTCAATAATATTGAAATAATCTGTTACTGTGGAAACGAATCTATATAATAGGGTAAATAAAACGATTAAGGTAGAATGTTATTATATAAGGTAGATTTCGAGATGCAAAATTTTTAAAATTTTGTATATCCGAGAAAAAGTTTAATATAGTTCGAGTCCAGAAAAAATTTTGTTATATGTAATTTATGTCCAAAAACAATTTTGAATTCAAAGGTCCAAGAAAACAAAATTGAAAGAACTATTATTAGTATTTAATTATTGAATTTAGAGATTTTAATTTTTTTCCCAATTACTGTTCAACTAAGAGAAAAGATAACAAAAGAATATTTCTCTATTAAAATATATTTAATTAAAATTCAAATGATATTTTTTTAAAATATTCATAATGCTCTATATACTATATATATATATATATATATATAATAGGGGAAATTTCAATGGTTAATTTGACGCTTCGTTATCATCATGATTATTATATCAACATTTGATAACTGCTCCGGAAACAAGGGCTGAAGTTTTTTTATTCATTTAATCGAACATTTCAATTTCTTTTTTATGATATTATACTTTGTTTTATCATTTTTTATTTTTTTTTGTCCTCGTTTTTTTTTTTGTGTTATTAATGATGGGTAGTAAGTTCATTAGGAGTACGAACAGGTTAATATCTATTTCACTTTGAGTTTAGGGGGAGGGGGATAATTTTCTTAAACTTCCCCCTTGATATCTTCTTGGTGTCGTAAGGTGAAAATGAAAACTCCAATATTGTAATTAATTTATGAAATAAATAAATATTATTCGTTTGGCGTCCGGATACTAAATAAAAGTTGAATTGTTTTTCTTCTTCTATAATCTGGCCCATGAATGGCAATGGAGAGGGCGGTTTGAGGGTGGGAATACGGAAATTATCTTTTCTTGTTAAGTCGCGGAGGCGGTCGCCTTTTTTGTTTCGCCCAGTTCTTAATTAATTCCATTTGTTAGTAAGGAGAAGAAGAAGCCTCCCTTCTAAATACACAATCAAAGGAAGAGAAGACGCTCCGGCAGTTTGAAACAGCGATAAAGAAATCATTTTATCAGAGTTTGTTCAAGGAATTACGGTCGCAAATAGACGAATTGGATATTGTCTCAACGAACAAAACTCCCCGGCAACTTATCTCTTTTCGCCTTAATTTACCACTCAAATAATTAACATTTTGTTAATACCGTTGCAAGAAGTCAGTCATAATTCCCGTCCCTTCACTCGTTCTTTTGCGATTTCTCTCCGCTTAGTAAATAAAAGCCACCACCACCACCACCACCGCCCCCGCCACCGCCGCCCGACGTTTTATGTAAACTTATTCAGACGAAATTAACTTGGTTTCATTTCACTTTGCATTCCCGGGCCCCGGGAATTATCACTTCGCTTAGATTAATCAGGCAGATTTTTAACAAATTGAATTTTTCTTTACTCTATTCATCTTTGTTTTTGTAGACAACCTTAAAAAACTTCTTTTCCACTAATTTCGAAGTGATATTCTATAAAAGAAAAGATGAGGGAAAGGGGGAATTAAAAATAAAGCGCAAGCAATTAGAAAAACTATCTCTTTATCCAAGTTAGAAACAATAGAAAAGAAAAAAAAAGAGGGAGAAAATAAAAAAGATTTTTTCTCAAAAATATTTAATATTTTTATTCTTTTTTAAAATTAAGTGTCTTGCATTAAGAATTATTTTTCTCTTTGTTTCCCTTTATATATATGAATAAATAAATATATATATATTTTTATATATATATTATCTTTTAAGTTTTCCAAATTAAACTTTAAGTAGTTCTATTTGTCCAAAACATTAAAACATCAAAATCCTCTTTCATTACAAATGTATATTTCAGTATAAATAACCAGTTTGTATTGAATTTAATAGGGGTGAACAATGCAGCTGTACAGCAGGTTACCACCCTTTCACTGCTTAAATTCAAACTTTCAAATTCATCATTGAAAAATAACTAACCAATATTTCAATATTTTTTTTCTTTGAATATACTTTGAATTCATTTTAAAGAGACTTTATATTATCTTATTATACTAGCAAAAATTGTATACACATATAAATATATATATTTGTATATATATGTATATATATTTTTGAGATATTAAACCACTCTAAGGATTTTTTTGAAATTCACACCAAAGATAATTTTTATAAAGAAAAATCGATCTGTATTGGTTTCAGCCTCGGGAAAAAATCAACTTTATTAGTAATTTCTTAATAAAAAATTTTAAATTTAAATGACCCCAACTACATCATCTATATTGAAATTTGCCTTCCGTCATATACTTTTTTAATTGATATTGTATTAATAATTTTTTATATTCAAAATATTTTAAAATTTTTAATTTAATTTCGAAATAAAATTAAAAATATTTATTTTAATAGTAATTTAGAATAGAATTACGAAAAATATTTATCATTCCCTCACCAAAAAAAAAATATTCATGGAGTAAGCAGCATATAATACATATATGAACAATTATAAAGGAAGGAATTTCAAATAAATTGTTCAATAAATTTGATCTAATATAAATTATATTATATTAATTAAAATGTTTTTTTAGATTAAATTATAAATAATATAAATGATATTTGATTATTATAAATAAAAAGAAAAAAATATAACCTCCTTTCTTAATTAAAATATAGACAAGTACAGGTGTCAATATAATTTCAGAATGTATATTATTAACCGTAGTAATCCTGCGTCGAAACAGTCTATACGTTATTGCTATTTTAAAAAATATAAAACTGAAGTTATTTAATTATAACAACATATACGAGTATATATTATAAAGGATAAAATATTTTATCCAGTAAATTTGAATATATGTTTCATCTTGAAATGAAAATCAAGTTATTTTAATTAATTTGTACCATTTTAGGAAACAAATTTTTGATCGATCATTTTTAGAAAATCCAATTAACAATTGTAATAAATAATTATAAAATTGTAAAATGTTTAAAGTTTATAATAATAAATTGTAAAATTTTGTTAAAGGGTCGAGTGATAGCTCGGTGTTCCAGGTTATTAAAAATAATGTTTTTTAAATTTTATTTTTATAAAAAAAAATTTCTACTCTTTGAATCTTTAATAATTTTTAACTGACTCAAAATTGAATCTGATTTATTTCTTCTTTTAAATTTTAAATTCAGTATATTTACCAAGCTATTTCTTTCTTTAAAACTGTTTTCTTGGCAATGTTATTATTATATTAGAAAGTCTCTTTAGTAATACAAATTGCTTGAGATAATAATGCGTTGTAAGTCGGTGGTATATATATATATATATTGAATTTGATCTTAAATAATCCAAGTAAGATAGGCCTGGTTAATAATAGCTTTTGTTAAATGAAGAGGTCAAATAGTGAATCGAAGAGAGAAGAGGAAGTTAAAAATTCACTTCGATTCACATTCTTGACTATTTTTCAAAGAATTCGATTTATTTGGCAAGGGCGGGCGATCAGCACTCGGCCAGATCCATTTTGATAAATTCTTTATGAGTCAAGATCAAGTCATTGCAAAGGTCTCGAGTTCGTATCCCAAATTAAACTTAGTCTCAGATCGTTAATTGCAAACGATCACGATACACCCTTTCATCATAATAAACAATCACTTGAGGATATGTATTCTACAATTTTCATTGCTTGATGTAGTTTGAAGTAATTTATTGCTTAACTAAAATAGGTTATTTGTTTTGCTGTACTAAATAAAACAAACAGGAATGTTTTGTAAAAAGTGTCAAGCAAACTCCATAAATAAATTTGGTCGATTTACATAATCAAGTAGTTTGTCCATTAAAAGATTAAAAAAGGAGCAAAAAAATGATTTTTTTTTTTTTTGATTATTCTGTATGATTCATTGGTGTGAGTAAAAATTGGTGTAATAAAAAGAGAAATGCAAAATTCCATATATTATTATTTAAAAATTATATTTCAGGCTGAAATTAATATTTTTCTCTAATCTTTACTTTAGCCTTATATGATGTGAATGGACTTTAATATAATTATTCTTTAATATTAAACTTAAAACCATTTATATCTTTTTTTTATCCAAAATGAATGGTGAATTTGTTAGTGGCTTTTTCTTGGAATCAAATTGATAGATCAGTCTCTTTAGGTAACTAGTTTACTTATTTCACAGTCGGCAAGGGTTCACGTAAGGTGGTCAAAGGCCCACCCTCAACCTTTCAACTTAAAGGCTTCTATGTCGGGGCCACCTGAGACGAATTAGAATTCCATGGAGTAATCGATTGAAATCGTTTGGCACTTGATCCGAGACTATCCTAAACCTTTTAGATCGTAGAAGAATGTACTAAAAATAGCTCATTTTGTTCCAATGTTGTTTTATTTTTCCTTAACGACTTGAAAATAGTATAGATATGTGCTTCATTTTAAGTACCGGTTCTTTGACAAATACCAATCAAATGGAAAGCGAAAACACCCTACGCACGGATCATCAGTAGGGTAAGTTTTGTTGATTTCTTCCTCCTCCAGAAGTAGTATACAAGGACCAAGTTCATTAAGATCAATTTCAAAGTATTTCATATCTTCATCTTAACTTGCCACTATCAAAACGGAATTATTAATGATAAATAAATGATAAAATAGTCAAATGGTATGAACTGGTACTCATCTTTAACAATTAAAGAAAATGGAAATATTAATAAATATATAGGAATAATTTGGATAACCCACACTACGCTTTGTCTTATTTTTGCATGACTCAATGATATATTTCACACAGAAGAACAAAGTATGGATGTGTTGAAAGTACTATTTCAGACAGTGATAAAAGAGGAAGGATATTTCAATTCATGAATGATTACCACTAATGAAACATAAATAAGCAATTTTTTTGATTTTTTGGTTATACTATGAATTGAATTATCTAATCATCAGTAAGAACAGTAATAATAAGAAGAAGAATCATTATATAAATAATAAAATGAGAATAATAAAAAAAAATGGATTAAGGTGTTAGAGTAGAATGAATGGTGTTTAGTGAAAGTTTCGACTATTTATTGCAGGGCCGTGTTTATTTACTATTTGAGGCCAGATAATGATAATGAGGTTCAAGATCTCGGGAGGGCAATTTGGTGTCAAAATGTCAGTGGAGATCAGCAGGTGGCTGTCGGGGGCATGCGCGGCGGCAACACGGATTCCCCGCCACCCCCACTCCATGGCGCCAGCTAGTGCTCTGATTGGCCGGGGGGCGTGTCCGGGGCGGTGAACTTTGGCTAGGGAGGGCGGGCCCGGCCAAGTTTCCGGTCTCATCCCGCGGCTCGGCTCCTGCAAAAGAAACGGGACGTCCGCTCGGTCCGTTTGTCAACGACCGAATGAGCGGGATCAGCTCGTGCAATGCGCGCCTGGTGGCCAAGCGGAGAACTAGACGAATCAGCGCGAGCGAATGAGCGGGCCGAGTCAAGTGTCGGTGCTCGGGCCAATGGGAGTCGTGGAGGTCGCCGGTTACCATGACGACCGCCAGGGGTCGAGAGGGGAGCACCCTGGAGGGGAAGGAGCGCCGTGTCAGAGATCAGCCGTCAGGTTGGCTTCAGTCGGCTGGTTCGCCTCGGCGCGTTGGCCTTGTGCTCTGTCGGAGCAGCCAGTGCATGTGCGCCCAGCTGGTCTGACTCTTGTAGTCTCTCGCGTGTGTCTCAAGTGTCATAGCCCTTGCTGGATCCGGAGGCCCCGGACGTGTCATCATTGTGTTCATCATCGAACAATCGGCGGCCGCTGACCGCCTGCAACCACCCCCGTTCCATCCACCCCCGCTGGAAGCGGCCGGCGGCGGAGGCGGAGGCGGCGGCGGCATCCTGCCCACGTTGGAGCTCGGCTTCCCGCGGAGCATGGCGCTTGTCGCGCCGCCCCCAGGCGCTTGGCGTGAGCCGCCGGTGGTCCTCGGCAGTCACCATCATCACCACCATCATGTAGCGGCGGCGGCGGCGGCTGCGGCCGCCGCAGGGCTCGTTGCGCCAACCCCCGAGGACATAACCGCACTGGTAGTTCACCCTGGCGCCGGGGGAGCAGGCGTAGGCGCCGGTCCCGGGGGAGGCGCCGCTGCCAATCCACGAGACCTTCAGCAACCAACCACCCCCGGGTCGGGTGCCGTGAGCGTGCAGAGTGGCGGTTCAAGCGCCGCTGCAGTCGCTGCTGATAAAAACCAGAACATCGAGTGTGTGGTCTGCGGTGACAAGAGCAGCGGAAAGCACTACGGACAATTTACCTGCGAGGGTGAGTAGACGACTTCCCTCCGCCGGACACGCGGCCCTAGCAATCATTCCGAGAAGGGCTCGCGTGCACCGGTGAGTTCAATGCATGACCTGGCACTCCACTGTCATTCTGTCCTTCTTCTTCTTCTTCTTCTTCCCCTTCTTCTTCTTCTTCTTATCTACTTGTATTTGTTAAAAATACTGGGACTGACCCTTCGGCACAAGAATCTCTTCTTCCATGTTCCAAAACAATTATCTCGTTCGTTTCTCTTCCAAGTGTCAAAGAATTCGTTACCCATTTTCTATAGTTCAATTAATATACTACTTCCTTGAAACCCTTGAACATTCGACATACCAGTTCAAACATTTCTCCTAAAAATTGCTCTCATGGCTGCAAAATCTCTTGAATACCGATTCATCACTTAAATAATCATCAAATATATAAATACATTTTATTTGATCATTTCCTTTATTGTTTAATTCAATTCATTTAAATTATTTTTATTATTCCCTCATAATTGATACGAGTCCTACATGATTATAGATGAGAAGCGAAAGGGAAGCAAATGACTCAAGAATTGATCTTTAAGGAACTTTGACAGTCATCCACATTCGAAATAAAAACAATTTTAAAAAATCAAGAACGCAAAATCAACCCTTCCTTCCAATCATCTATCCATATCTATTAATAATTCGACCAAGAAATCATGCCCATTATTCTTGTTATGGACTCTGTTAACCTTTCTTTTTTTATTCATTTATCGTGTAACACAATATTTTATTAATATGAAATAATTTTTTAATAATCCAAGGATTGATTTCTATTTCTATTTTCTTTAATTCGGTGGTATTTCATTAATATGCATATTGAATCAATTTCAGTTTCAGTTTGAAAAAGAATGAATTCTCATTTCTATGACAATAACTTCTTTTAAGAGATCATTTCGAAAAAAATGTTAAACAATTAACATAAGTATCTAGATCATATTATTTTTTATATCTTTAAATTATTTAAAATCAAGTAAACAATAGGATCAAGTGATTTTATAAATTTTCTTGTATTATATAGAATAAGATATTATCTGATACTATATAAATAATAACGAAATAAATAAATCTCCATTTGGGACAAACCGAACCCCAATTAATTGAAAAAAAAAATGAAAGACAACAAAAAAAAAACCTGACGATTGTTTTTAAATTTCAAACATTTCTGATTCAAGGCATTGCTCATCAATCATTTAAAAAAAAAAATAAAAAAAAAATGATTGTATTTAAAATTTGTTGAAAGGAAAATAACACCCAGTCAGTTTCTTTTAAGAGAAGAGCAAAGTAAAGAAAATTAAATTCAATCATGTGTCTTGGATATTTATTTTTCTTTCAAAAATATTTATCCAAGATAATTTTAGGTATCATAATATATATATATATATAAATATATAATGATTAAATTAATTAGCAATTTATTTTGTAAAAGAAAAAAAATATTAATTATTTATTTAATTTTTTTTATCTGTAAAATTAATAATAATTTTAAACATTAAAAAATTGAAACTAAACTAAAAATATTAATTGTTCATTGATTTAATATAATATCATTCAAATATATTTTTTTGTATTATCAAACTTTCTATACATGTTCTAACAAATTGCAATTATTTGTGAACTAAGTTTTAGTTATTATTCAATAAAATTTAATAAATAAATAAATAAATTTATTTTTGATTATTTTCTTTTCTTTTATATATATATATATATATATATATATATTTAATAATATAATTATAATAATAATAGAATCAAAATGAGGGTATGGGGTGAATGAATGAATGATGATATGCCACTTCAATTTGCATAGGTGTTGTTGACAAGTGTGTAACTTCATCCCTTACTTCGATTGCATTAATAAATACTGAAAAACTGCTGATCGTGATTCCTTCTAATAATCTTCAAGTCAGAATGAAATAATTGGTCGGCCAAAAGGTGCGATAAATACGATTAAGCGCCACGGCTGTTGTCTGACGCCCGGCTAAATATTCATACTATGGAAATGAGCTGAGACACCACAAAAACACACAATTCAATTAGAAATGTCTCTTTCCCTCTTTCTACTATATTAAATATAGAAGAGAGCGAGAAAAAATAACAATTTAGAGAGAATTAGATCAATTTCCCTTCTTTTACAATCTTCGTTTTTATATATGATATATAAATTCAATCCTTGTTTAGTAAAAAAGTTACAGTATTGGATTATTATTCAAATTGAATTTTTATATTAATCTATTGATCAGTTGTATTATAATTTTATTATTTTTTTTTTTTTTTTAATTGGCATATAAATAATTTTTTTTTTTTCTTTTAATTTTATTTTTTCTCCTTTTCTTGTCTCTTAATTTTTAATTAATTTTTTTAAATGGAAAATAAAAAAAAAATCGCTGTATTCTATTTTATGTGCATGTAATTAAAACCATTTTCAATTGATAGTTAATTCCTCAATCCCCATACCCCATCTCACTCTTTTTCTCTCCCAATTGGATTATCTGAAATTTCGGGTTAAATTGTCTTGATTGGATCAAGGAAAAGCCGAGCGGCCGCCATCCAGCCGATAAATTCAGGTTAGGGGCTTCAAGTGAATTATCGCGCCCGGCCGAATCCTCGCCAATCAATGTACGATCTCATTGGACCCCAAATTCCGTCAATAAATCCACCGCAAAGGACAGCCACAAATATTTTATCAATTATTTATTAAGAAAAATTACCTTCTTTTGAAGAATTTCCTATTTATCGTTGCTTTTATATACTTAAAAATAAAAACATTCTAATTTTTGTTTTGCTATTAATACTTATACTATCCTGATCTTTATTTTAATTTTTACTAATTAATATTTGGAGAGAAGGAGAAGAAATGATTTGTTTTTTAATTCATCTTGTAAATCTACTGATAATACCGGTAATTTTTAATTTTTTCTAAGAGTAAAAGATTAATTAAAAGAAATCTGATAAAAATAATTACATAAAATAAAAAAAATAATAGTAATAATAATAATAATAATAATATATATATAAATAATAATAATAAATAAAAAAAGAGATAATTTTTACATAAGGATTCATTCTATAGAATTCAAATATTTTAAATTTATTTATATATATAATATAGATTGATTGAAATTAATATATATATATAGGAGTATATAACATAATCTTATATAAAAATCAATACTCAAGTATAATATTAAATAATTAGAGAGGGGGTGAGAAAAAGTAGAATAGAAATGTCATCTTTATGTATTATATTATAAGGTCCCGTCAGAATAATTAAATAATTTTCAGAGAGAAATTGATTAATGTGATTAAAACTATCAATCAAGCGTCAATTATTATAATATTTGATCCTTTTAATTTTTCTATTATTTTAATAAATGAAATTAATTTCACTTGATATTTTAATTATATTTATTAATTATTATTACTTATATTTTTTATTTAAATGTAAAATTTAATTTTTGTGATTATTTTATCAGAAAAGTTGATCTTATCTTCTACCTGATACATTATTAATATTGTAATATATCCCCTCTAGTATAAGGAGGGGAGAAATGGGTGTAGAACTTCATCTAATTGGTCATTTGTTGTGTTTAGAGAGATTGAAACATATTCTTCCTTCGCCATTAAAAAAAAAAAAGAAATAACGATAGAAATGCAAATGAATAGGAATCAATTAATGATAGCTTAGGCTAAATTAAAACCCGATTGGAATTTTACTTGATGGTAATTAATAATTTGGACCTATTAAGTGATTAAATGTACGGTGCCCTTCCTTCTAATTGGTCACAGTGGGTGCTTTTCCTCGTGGGTAGCAAACCGTCACCGGGTCGCACGCAGCCTCTCCGGAACCACGCGTCCCATCCAATGGCCCACTTTCTACCCTCCTGGTCTCTTTTTATGCATCTACACACCCCCTTCGGTCAAAGGAATTGCAGAATTATACGGGAAAATTAGGAACTTTATTTTACTCTTTCTTTCTTGTATGATTTTTATTCTTGTTAAGCAGCCAACACGATGGAAAACCTTTTTTTAATCCATTTTCTCAAATAAACTATTAATAAATTATTTCTGATACGATAAGTAAATAATAATGTTTAAAGCAATATATATATATATATATATATATATACGTGGTTTTAGATGTTTATTTGTGGCACAAATTTTCATATATTTTGAAGAAAAAAAATAGATAAAATCAAAGTGCGTGTTGTGATTCAATTAAACACATTTCAAAAATGTTTAAACTTATTTAAACGCGATTCTACTCAGTCTCTCTGATATTTTATAACAGTAGATGAAACATTTAAAACCAAATAGTTTACCAATAAATCTTTTTAATCACAAGATGGAAATCTTTATTTGAAGAGGCTGATAAAAATAATAATAATACATAAAAATAATAATAATAATATATGAATATATATATAAATATATTAATCGTATTTGATGAAATATATATAGGTATTTAATGAAATAAGTTATTATTATATCTTCTTTTTCTCCTTACTGTCAATCTTTAACGTTATAAATATATGTTAAAGGAAAAATATTAGACTTAAATAACATTCTCTAAAAGGCTAAACATTTATCATGAATGGTTTCTTTAATAAAAAAAAAAAATTGAAATATTTATTTTTAAAATAAATCTCCAGGATGATTGGTTATCGTTGGATTATAGACTGGCATGAATCCCAATCATATACTCTTTCACAATGCCTTTCCGATCTTCAGAAATTGGAAATATCTACTTCATTTCATTTCATCATTCTTTTATATATATCTATATCTATATATATATATAAATATATATGTTTGTAATTGTGTGAGAGCGTGGGTGTCTTAATATAATAAATTATATAGTAATATAAATTGGAATGCAAATGTTTATGAAATATTTTTATTCTATAAAAAGAAAAATATAATTTCATTTTAGATAAATTAATCTTTATAAAATGGCGAGTTCTTGTTTTTTTTAATTAATATTGTGGGATTTGAAAAGATGTTTGGTCCCACTTAGGTATAATAAAATAAATTAATAAAAATAAATAGAATTATTTGATATAAATATACGGAAAAAATAATTACAATATTTAATTGAAAGTTGAAATCGATAAATAATGGATTAATAAGGGAAATTAGTCATCTAAAAGCTGAGTGAGTATCTATTAGGTACCTGGTTCGATATATAAAAAAATTTTATTCTATAGATACTTAAATTTTTTGTAGCATTTTCATAAAATATTATTTTCATCCCATTTAAGGACAATTATATAATTTATTTACCATTCTAATATATTATTTTAAATTTTTAAGGGTTAAAAGTGTTTTACTAAAAATAAATACAATTATAAAGAAAAAGAAAAAAAAGTTTTACTAATTCTAAATAATTGAAATGTAAGTATAAATTTATCTTCAACCCCATTTTAATTAATTTCTTGATAAATAAATTGAATAAATATAAATTGGTTATTTCTTTGAAATTTTTATTATAAAATTATGAAACTAAAATAAATAAATAATTATTAAATATTATATATAAATTTCATTAAGTGAAGATATATATAATTCGCAATATTTTTTTTTTTTTTTTTGTTATGACTGACTATTTTTGCTATCAAAAGATGAAGTTAAGAGTTAAGGTAGAATCGTGCAGTGAATGTTATTTGTTGCCAGTCCGTCACTATTCCTGGTGTTAATAAAAATGATAGGTATGGGTTGTATGGAGGATAGGAAATTAGAAGTCTGTCTTGAAACGAAAGCGTGCGTTTTCATCTCGCTTTATTCTAATTAGAATTCTTATGAAAAGTTTATTCATCCACCTCCCCCAAACCTTTTACTTCTACTTTCATGGGGGAAATTTGAAACCGTTTCATTACTGAACGTCATGAAAATCAAAAATATATACGATACTCTAAACACGTTTTAATATTATTATTATTATTATTATTATTATCATTAATATTATTATTATTCAGTGGATAAAGATGTTAGATATTAAAACTTTAGAACAAATAAAATAAAACAATCTGTAACGATTTTCATGAACAAACACAAATATTTGTAAAAAAAAAAAAAAGAATTTGTATTTTTTTATTCTGTCTAAAAAAAAACATAAATTAAATTTTAAATTTTTTTATTTCGATTAAGATTATATATTTATTCTCTTCCCTCCCTCCTTATCATTAATAGCAGCTTAAGATACTTTTTTTTCCCTCTTCTTACGAAATTGCGGGGAGTGTCATTTCAATATTGATATTTTGTGTGTGTGTGTATCAATTCATAATTTCTATTCATTTTCTTTGGAGGCACGTTCCTCTTCCAATGACAATAGAGCAAGGCTATTATTTTAATAATGTGCGGTTGAAATAAATGAACGTCCCGAATGAACGGGGTGAAAATTATTCTAATTTTGTTTGTATATTTCAACTATTTTGACCTAACTGGACTGTCCCCCGGGGGTTCTGATATCGAAAGCATGTATCATGTTTAAAATTAAATCGCTCTGTTGGGCGCCCCTCGCCAAAGGCGCCATTGGTGAAATGATTGATGGACCCAGGCACCCCCCTACGCCCCCCCCCTTCACTGCATTTAAATGACCGATCGGTGATTATTTCAGTAATTCATTAACACTTGCAAATTAACCTGGATGACGTTTTGTCTCATTCGCGACACGCAAACTCTCATTAAGCTATACAATTCAACCAAGTAGAGATAAACGCATTAAAAGCGATCAACGAAGGGCTGTCAAATTTTTCTAAAGCGTTGTCGACCCAACTGCCATCGCATGTCAATTCATTTACGGCATTTATGTACAGGTAGAATAACCAGATCGACTTTGGAATAAATGACACCAAAAACCAACAGGAGGTGGTGAATAAATAGCGGATCGAGCTCATTTATATACTCATTAACTAGAATAAATAAAATCAATAGGAAAAAGAAAAGAAAATAAGAAAATGATTTTCATGAATTTGTATTATCCAAAACAAAGATGGGGGTAAAAGTATGGGGCACGATCCAATTTTATGGCGCCCCAAATTACGCGAAGAGCGCGACGATTGCTTTTACTTAAAAAAAAATTGTAAAAATTAATGTTTTATATGAAAATAATAGAAAAATAATTATTTTTTAAAACAAATGTAATTTTTTATTCTCTCTCTCTATTTATTTACTATCTCCCCAGGAAAAAGTATTACGATCACAAAAATTTTCGATGTCGAGATTTTGATGTTTTTATACGTTTTAAAGGTCCCTGAGTCATTTTCACTAAGGTTGAGAAAATGTCTCTCTGTGTGTGTGTGTATGTATGTAGACAAAATTACGCAAAAACGGTTTGAGCTAGAATAATGAAGTTTGGTACACGGGCATTATTCAAAATTCGTAGTTTTCTATAAACTTTTGAGAAATGTAGCTCCTTAGGAAGAGGACCATACCTACCACGTTTTCATTTTTTTTCCTCTAAACTGACCGTAAAAATAAAGATATATATTTGATAGTTTTTCACATGATTAAAAATTGTGTAAAACTCTTATATATAGAATTCCAGCTGAAAGTACCGGAATTAATTTTTTATATTTTTTAACCTGTTGACTGTCAATCACGCGCAAGCACGTGACGTGGTGTCATCAACAAAGAGCCAAACACGCGCTGGTTTAATAAATATTATTTATTAATTTTAATTTATAATTGAAATATAATATATGTTAATTAATCCAATGCAAATTTGCAAAATAGTCGAGTGGAGACACTCCAGATTTTTTTTTATTATCATCGTTATATTATACCCTTCAAAAATATTCATAAAAATTATACATTATATGTGAAGGGGTCAAAGTTTTTACCTAGTAGAAAAAAGGGACGCATCTCTGATCTATAAAATAGGGTGCAATAATACATATTTAACATTCATAAGAATTATTTTATTTATAAATAATTAAAAGCATAATCATAAGCTGCTGTATGTGAGTTATCATAAATACACATTTCTATCTTAAAAGATTTTTAATAAAAATCTACAAAATAAAGTAAAAACGTTGTGCATATATTTACCAAAAATTAAATAAACAAATATCACAAAAAAAAAAAATTATTAGTATTTTCTTTATTTTAGAAGTAATAAAATTGATTGTGAAAATTTTAATATATGTTCGTTTTTGTTTTTCCAATGACGTTCATTCTGCTTGCACCTGATTGAAGAGGGGGATAGTTCCTAGGGTAATCACCTGCAATTGTAAGGGAGCCGCAATTGAACATGTAGACCATCTGATAGAGTAGAGGAGGGGGAGGGGGCAGGCGGCGCCAGGACGGCAAGGTTACCGAAATCAGCCGAGTGCATCGTCACTCCATTCAGCCAACCCTAACCTTTAATTACTTGTATTTACGTAAATGACTCCGTAAGAGTCTCCCAAGCCAACGCCAATTACCTCTTTGAAGTTTTCTCGTTGGGAAAAGAAAGAATTTTATTTTTTTTTTTAGTAAAAATAACAAGAAATCATAATTTGATTAGACCAGACATCGAAAAAGAAGAAATGAGGGTAAAAATTGTCTCTTCTTTTGTTGAAAAAGATGGTCATTAAATGCTTAATATAATTACAAGTTGACGTTGTTTATTAAGTCATTAAAATTTGCATGAAAACATGATTCCCAAATAATACGATCCAATGTCCACTTTAGGAAGGAAATTGGAAACCTTTTCTACTTCAAGCGCCTCTTTTTTATTTTTATTTTTTTTTTTTATCATTCGAGGGTCAATTAAGAGCTTGATTAAAGGGCAACGGAAGTGGCGATTGCCGTCAAGGCCCGTTGTCATCATCCCCCCAACGTACTTGGGTGCTTGAGCGTTGCGCTTTTCGAGTTTCATTGTCCAGGCACGTCTCCAGTTCAAGATCACTTGCAAAGCAAACTTCCTGGTCCTCCAGCCATCTGCGACTCCTTCAGGGTACTTCGGGGCAAACGCTTCTCCATCACCCTTATAGTGATTGTTTTTCATTTTGAGTAAATGCCCCTATCTTAGGTCGTTTAAGCTCTTCTCTATCTATTTTATATTTACTCCTAAATCTACTTACTCCCCAATTTCCTGTTTCAGGATCATCTTAATATTTTATATTTAATATTTTTCCGATAAGAATGGTGTGGGAAAGAGGGTGTGGAAAATTAGAAGAAGAATCCTTATTCTTTATGTTTTTTGTTTTTTTTTTTTTATTATAGGAATAGTAAAACCCTAACAAGTGGGATTTTACTTTTTCGAAAATACTAATAAATTATTAAATAAATACATGATATTTTATTTATTCCATATTCCTATTCTTAATTGCATTTAATGCATATATTATAAAAGGAACACGACTAAGGATGTAATGAAAATTTAATTTATGGAATGTCATTTAACATATGTTACAAAGTTCACTGTGTGTATTAATTAGTTATTCGCAAATGGAATCAAAAGAAAAACCAAAACATACATACATACATTTAATTTTCTTTTTTTTTCTTTTAATCTATTATAGCCTGGTTCACCTAGCCTCCGCTCTGTACTTTAAAACAATTATTCCTTATGAACTATAAAATTTATTATTTAAAATAAATAAACGACAAAATATATGAAACAATTTCAAATAATTCAAAAGAACATAAATTAATAAAAAATAGTCATAAAACATTCAGCCCTTAAACGTACGTATTAATGCACTGAAAGACAGAAAAGTATGGCCTGTGATTATAACATAATATATATTTCGTAATTTGATTACAAAATATTATTTAAATAAATATTTTTGTAATTTTATTTTATTATAATGTTTTGTATATATGGAAGTGCTGTTCGGCGTTACCCGGTGCTATTTTTTTTTTATTATTAAAATTTTAAATTATTTTAAAATTATTTTATATTAAGAAAAAACTAACAAAGATGATTTTTCCCGAGACTGAAACCAATACAAATCGATTTTTCTTTATAAAAATTATCTATGGCGTGAATTTCAAAAAAACTCTCTCTTTAGGGCTGTTTAATATTTCATAAATACAAATATAATGGGTAAAGAAAAAACTATTTTCGGTTTTTTGTCAAGAGATGGTGCTGGTGGTAGTAACTTTTAATTCATCCACCATATAGTCCAGACCTTGCGCCATCGGACTACTATTTGTTTAGGTCTTTGCAAAACTTCCTTGATGGAAAAAAATTGGCCAACTAAACATCCGTCGAAAACACTGTAGCCGAATTTTTTGCCAGTAAACAACAGAAGTTTCGATGGAATTATGAAATTACACGGCAAATGGCAAAAGGTCATAGATAATAATGGCCGGTATGTACTTGATTAAAATTGATTATCAATAAAGAAAAATTTCATTCACATTGGTACAAAAAAACCGAAAAGACTTTTCCTTCACTCAATATATACAATTTTTGCTAGTATAATAAGATAAGATAAATTTAACTTAGAAACGATTTTTCCATTTTGTAACTCGCTAAAAAAATAGAGCTGACCCTTAATAACCTATTTGGTTAGTGTAAACCAACTTGGACGACCGACCCTCATTTGCATATTTTTTCCTTCGTTGAACAGACTCCATATTCAAGGGCGAATTCTTATTACAATTGTTAAAAGATCATTTAGTTGATTCTCAATTATTTTTTCAATTTACTTTTAAAAAATTTACAAGAAAAGAAGTTATTATAATCAAAAAAAGAAAAAATGAGATAATCAATTTGATATCCTCCCCTTAATCCAATTCATACAAACTTGATAGTAATATATTTTCATTTGGAATTTATATCACTTATAAAATCAGTTAAATAGGATCAATTATTTATTTATTTATAAATTTAATTGATATAACCGTAGGCATTAGTTGAAACATTTTAATAATTTAAGTTAATTAAATAGATTTTAATAAGAATATTTTTATTTTTAATTAAACACTCGGTGAAGTATCAAATTGATGGATATATTTGTTTTATGTGCATTTCGGTTGTTACACCATCATTTATTTAATATAATAGAATTAGATTAGATCAAGTAATTAAATACTAAAAAAACTATAATTTATGACATGAAATTAATATTATTAATTCTCAAATAAATAAATCAGGAATTCTCTTTTATTTATTTATTTCTTAACCATTACAGAAACAGTTGTTTCATTTCAAATCCGAGTTCAAAATCCTTTAATGGCTAAATAAATGTTATTTGAAAAAAATTGCTACGCAAGGGTCTTCTGTCTCTATTAAAGGAATCCTAATAGACTTGTGGGAGAGTGGTTGATGGGTTTTGATTTTTGTCACTTTTTTTTTTTATTTTTCTTAATAATCTCTTTAATCCTTTCGAGTGAATATCATTCCCTCACTTACCACCTCTGGTAATCCTTAAATACCGTTTCTCTTGAAACCATATTAGCGTTTTCATTCAAAAATTATTCTCTCTGTTTCAGGTTGTAAAAGTTTCTTCAAACGAAGCGTCAGACGGAATCTAACGTATTCGTGTCGAGGAAATCGGTCATGCCCAATCGACCAGCATCATCGC
This sequence comes from Labia minor, assembly GCA_963082975.1. Classification (NCBI taxonomy): domain Eukaryota; kingdom Metazoa; phylum Arthropoda; class Insecta; order Dermaptera; family Spongiphoridae; genus Labia; species Labia minor. Next base: position 33,492,811 of record OY720348.1, on the reverse strand, counting down.
AATCAATGCCAATATTGTCGGCTAAAGAAATGCCTCAAGATGGGAATGCGAAGGGAAGGTGAGTAACTGATAATTGTGATAACACTCCGAGACGAGTCCAAATCGTGTAATTGAAAATCTTCTACCACCCCCTTCCCCCACCCCCCATCATTCCATTCGAGATTATCGATGTTGGAGAAAATAAAACCAACCAGAGACCAACAATCTCGATGATTTTTTTTTTTTTTTTTTGATTTCGCTCATTTTACGTCTATGAATCAGGTGATGGTCACTAATTGAATCCCTAAGATTACTTGAGAGCACTGGCTTCTTTCAATAAATTGTAGTAGCCGACCGAGGCAACGGACTTGAACGGCTTTAATTAACCTGCTTTAATGAATTCAAGGTTTGTTAACACAGTACGCCATTGAACTTGGTATGAACTCAACGAGTGAGAAACGCTACATTTGTATTTCTGTTGGTTGACACAAAATTCTGTGTTAAAAAAAATAACAGAAACAACACGTTATGTTATTAAAGAGCCATTCAATAGAAAAAAAAAACATAATCTTTAATAATCTATTTACCTGGAATTTATTGATATTTTACTTATATGCATTCATTAGATACATGGGAGAATTTTATTTATTTATTTATTTATTTTTTCAATGATAACTTTTCCTTTTTTTTAATCTATTCTAAATTATTGGAACATATTGGTTTCGGTTGGACTGTTTGCCGACGTCTCGGACAGCATCAAACGGAAAAAAATGCACACCCAGCATGAGTGGACGAGAGCCACTTCCGGGATAGCGTCCATCGGTGGCGAATCTGCGGATAACGGCACCTTGCAGCCCCAATCGATAGCTTTCGATTCACCAACGTGTCGCTAAGTAGGAGAAAGAAGGCCTTGGGATCCTCCGGCAAAGATCCTGGCTCGACCAGCCAACCTCCGTCACCTCCGCGCGTTCGGATCCCAATTACAATTACCTAAAATAAAAAAAATATCAAAATAAATAACAACAACTAAATAGATGCCTTTCACAAAATATAAACTTGAAAATTAACTCTTTTTTTTAAATAATTTTCTTTAATTTATTATATATCGCATTCGTCGTGTAACATCTCAAAGATTTTTAATATTCAGTTTCTTTCGTTTGAAATATAATTAATTAATATCCATTAGCAACAAGAAAGAAACGAACAAAACTACTATAAATAAAACTAACACGAGAGAAACTAACTTTTTCTAAAGATAAGATTGTAATGTGATGTACAATTACAGTATTCCGCAACGGGTGCGATATTTTAATCATTTAGTGTTTTTAGTTCATTTTAAATGTTAACATACATATTTTAATTATTATTTGAAATATCTCTCGTTCTCTCACATAAATAATATCAATACATAATAAAAAATCATACTATAATCCAGAATTGATTAATAAATATTAATAATTAAGATATCCGATATATATATATAAATCTATAATTTTAATTTCTTTTAAGGGATTTATAATATTTTATTATTATTTATAGTTACGATGTATGATTTAAAGGAGAGAAATATTAAATACTAATCTAAAATAGAGGTGTTGTGCAGTACAAGTTTACTCTTGATGTAATCAACTTTTTATTTTAACTTTCTCTAAACTACAACAAATGTAGAAGGTAAAATAAGAATCAAATTTATTTCGATAAAAACAGCAGCGAGCAAAAAGAAAGAGAGAGAGAGAAGTCCTTTTAATTTTTATAATCGAGTGTACGTCCCCAGGCAAAAGGTTACGATTAGGAAAGATTTAAATTGAAAAATATTTTTTTTTATCGAATCGTGACCTCATCGATAATACAACCAAGTACAAAGATCAAAAAGAATTGAAAAAGGGTGAACATAATTTTTTTTTATGTTTATTTGTTTGTTTGTTTAGTTCTTCGGTGATCGCGTTCGTTATTCTTAAGGATTAAAATAATTTGTACATTTGATGTTGTTGATTGTATGATATTTTTGATAATCATTTTTTTTTCTTTTCAATATATATATATATATATATATATATATCGCGATCGTGTAAAAGAATAATAAAAACATTAAAATATTTTTTTATTTTTATTTTTTTTTTTGGAAATTCGTATCCGATTCGTCTCGGAGTCTCACCCAAACCAACTTTTCCTAAATCAAAGTACATAACGCCATACCAAGGCAAAATTCCGGCCAAGTGTGGCGAATGCCAAATTGACATTTCGCTTAGCTAATGACGAGTGTTTGGGGTACCCCCACGTGCCGCAGTTGGCGCTTAACGTTTCATCCGTCGAGTGAACTAAGAAGATAGAAGAAGAAGATGAAGAAAAGGGATTAAAAAAAAACGCCACCAACAACCGAGAAAAGAAGAGAGAAAGAGAAAAAAAAAACGCGCGTTCGTCCGAGCATCGTCATTAACATGATGGAATGCGGAAAACACTACACCGGGGTTGTCCAAAGTAAAACGAGGAGAGAGAGAGAGAGAGATGGTCCAGCACGGTCATCGCGGCACCGGACCTCGGAGGAGCAGCGCGACGATAACGCACCGCGGTCCTGTATCCCGTTTTCAACGAAGAAACTTTACAAATGCCCATTATTCACTTGCAATATTATATATTTTAAATAGAATAAAAACAAAACAAAAAAAAACAAAAAATCAAAATAAATTTAAAATTGAAAAATTCAATATAAAACAATTAAAGTACAATTTATATTAATTAAAAAAAAATAACAAATAAAAATTTTACTAAAATTTAACAAAATTAAATAAATATATAAATATTATATTATATATAAAAATATAAATCCAAGAGAGAAAAAGAAAATATAAATAATACCTTAAAATTAAATAAAATAATAGTTATACAAAATTTTAATATAAAAAAAATATAAATCCAAGAGAGAAAAAGAAAATATAAATAATACTACCTTAAAAATAAATAAAATAATATTTATACAAAATTTTAATATAAAAAAAAACAAATCAATAGAAAAATTGGTTCATTTATATATAACAAATTAAAAAAAAATCAAATATATTAAAAGAAAATTTAAAAATGAAATATAATAAGAAAAATGCAAAAGTAAGAAAAGAAACAAAAATAAATAAATAAATCCACATATGAATCAATGTGGGGGAGACAAAAGCAACTTAAATATGTACTACATCTATTATTTATTGTCTATATAAGAAATGTTTCAAAAAGAAAAGTAAAGTAAATATCAACGGACAAACAAAACAAAGTATCAACTTCGAAGTTATCATGAATGATTTATAGTTATGTTTTTATTATCTTTATTTGTGATATATAACAATCAAGATTAGAAACTTTACAAATTCTCACAGGAATATATAAAATAAATAAATAATCGGAGTTATGATAAAAATATGAATGAATGTAATTAGAGAAAGGAGTGGTCAATCATTTATTTTCTTTCTCTATTTTTTTTTTTTCTTTTTAATTACATTTAATAAACGACATATTTTTTAGAAATATAAATATTTCTTGATTCTCTTCTTTAATAGTATTAGTAGACATTAATTAAAAATTAAAAATTATAATAATAATAATAATAAATAGGAAAGAAAAAGCCACGTCGTTTGAATGGAAGTCTAGTCGCAAATGGGTTGGAGAAATGAAAAGTTTACTGATGGTAGAGTCTCTCTGGCCGCCTTACCTGCTTTTCCAGGTCCTGAGTGTGTAGCTGGATGCTTGCTTGGATGTTTGTCTCGTTGGCAAATGCTCGCCGCTTCCAGCATTCCATTAGGACTTAATCTACACATAGAACATTGCAAAAAAAAAAAAATTATTAATTCCTCAAATATATATATTTATATATATAATACATTTTATCCATTCATGATAAAAAAAAAAATAAATAAAACAACTTAAAATATTTTTAAAAATTTTAAATCATTTTTTAAATAATTCTTAAATATAAAATTTAAAAAATATGTATATTTATAAGAATTTATAAGAATACTATAAATGTGACGAGAATAGCACAAGTATATTAATCAGTGATAAAATAATAATAAAAAAAAAAATATTTAAAATAAAACAACAAAATAACAAGTATAACAAGTCTATAATGAAAATTAATGACTATATGTTTCGATGAAATTGTTTTCATCATCAGTTGATGATCAGTATGGTCGAAGTGATGATTCATCATCAAATTAGTTTTTGTCGTCCCCTTTTATATATATACATATATATAAATTCTCAAAATTCAACTTTTTACTTACAAAATTATTTTTATAATGTTGATATTAGAATAAAATTTCTTCTTCTTTTTTTTAATTTTATTTTGTTGATAGATTAGTTGATATTTATTTACATTTTGAAAAATATAACTCCTACTTTAACAATCTCTCTTTTTTTATCCAGTTAAATTTCTCCTACTTTCTTTTCAAAGGGCTGTCCTGCATAGAATGGATTTTTTTTTTATTTATTTATAGTTTTGTTGATTGTAACGTTAAAAATTTTCTTTATGCCAATAATCGTGAATTAATTAATAATTCATTTATTTGAGTAGAATATTTTTTTATATACTCGTTATTTTAATAATTACTATATTTTTCAAAAGATATCCAATTCACAATACCTTAGCATTAATTGAAATTTAATGTAATTCTTCGTTGTGCAATCTTCTCTGTGATTACAACAAGATTAAATCTAAAATAATTCTTATCCTCTAAAGTAATGGACCACGTCTCAAAAATAATAGTCTTATTATGATTTGCTCTTCTTAGATAATAAAAATTTAAAATATTGTTTTCTATATGTTTGTAGTTTATCGGTTTTTACATATATGTATAAATATATATTAATCTTATCTTTTAATTCAGATTTAGATATTTATCTTACATTTTTAACAAGCATTCAATTTATAATATTCACTCCTGTGGATTAAATAATATCCTTTCAGTCACACTATATTAACTAACAATTTAAAAAAAAATGTAGGCATATACTAGTTATATTTAATTGAGTATTTCATTCCATGATCAACCCCAAAATTTTTTTTATACTTACTTTCCGTGTTATTATTTCATCCCCATTTACCAAATAACCTGTCTATCTTATCTCTTTCTTTCTTTCATTTTCACCAATACAAATACATTTTGTTTTTTTAATTAACAAGTTCTTTTATCGATTTGAATAATTAGTAACTTCTTTGTATATATATATATATGTGTATTTTTTTTATTTAAAAAAAAAAAAAAAAAATAAGAAGGAGGAAATGGTGTTAAATGACTGATAAACTTGTTATAAATTTTTTTTTCTTTTAATTACTTAAAAAAAAAATAGAAAAGTGAACTGTTCTTTGTTTATTCTTCCCCATTGGATTGGAATGTTTTGTTGTTGTCGATGCCACATTGGTTATCGGCAACACTGTCACCTAGGATTTAGTCCGTCGAGAACTATCCTCTTGTGAATTCGAGGTATATCCACCTCTACGTACATCGACTGGTTGGGTTACTCGGTGTGCACTTGTAACGCGTGTGTGTTGGTGTGTGTACTCGAGCGTTTGCACGCAACTCGACATGGAATGTCGACAACGGAGTTTTACAATGCAATTATGTTTGAGAATTGAAGAATAACCAATTCTTAAACATTGTTTAGCATAATATGCGTTTTTTTTTTGACTCGAGTCTATAATTTGATAAAACTGTTTCTTGTGATCGACTCATGAAGTTGGGATACTAATTTACATATATGAATGTTTCCGATTTTCACTGACCAGAACGAATTTAGGCATTAAGCCGCATCCTGATAAATCGAAAAAGCTTGGAAAAGAATGGACAAAATTTAAAAAAAAAAAAAATATTAAAATAAATAAATAACTAATAAATAATCCCTCAATCTATCTTATCTGCATCGGTTTTCCTCCTGTGAACCAAAATTGAAAAAACAGCTTTATGATCGTTTTCATCGGAATTAACCAATTTAGTCAAACCATGAGATGAATTCATTCATTCTAAATTAATTGCCACATTTGCATATTATAATGCGAGCAATGAATAAAAGCATTCTAGTTGAAATTTATAAAATTAGACTATCATTTACAGTTCCGAGAGCAGTCAAGTCAAAAATCTTTTATATAATTAGGCGAAGAAATGCAAAGCAGCTCATTAAAGGACATTTTAATATGATCTCATAATTTTAAGTGTCGGGCCACGGTGAAATATTATTATAATAGAATTAATTACATTGAAATGATTAGAATAGTTCATAAAATATTAATGAAATAAAATAAAATAAATAAAATGAGAACTTATGCCGTGAAAAAATAAAGAAAAAAAAAAATGAATCAGCCTGAGTATGGTTACTTTGACCCGATCGAAACCTATCATCATCATTATTAATTTGCATATTAAGTATAATTAGATGATTTTATTTTATAGTCCAGTTCCAGATGAACAAATTAGTAGAATATTAAATGTTTTCGGTCAATTATTTTTCTATTTATTAAGAAATGTAAAAAAAAAACAATTTATTTAACAAAAAAAAAAAAATTGAATACTGAACCTATTTTAATTTTCGAATATTATTAAACAATCCAATAAAGAATTGATGGTATGTCAAATACATGAAAAATAAAAAGGATAATTTGATGTTAAAATAATGTTGTGTGTGTGTTGATGTTCGATTTGCGTGAAGACTTTATGTTTTAATTCGCATTTTCTGAAAAAAAAGACATTTTGACCATTTCTTTCCAAAGAATCGATAGGATGTGGCCACAAATCTTGCAGCTGTCTTGCCGAGTGGTTTGAAGATTTCTCCGCTCTGTCACACACATTGTCTGCTTAAAGGAAATGCGTGTTTGGATATATATATCATAATAATCAGGACAATAATCAAATTATTATTATTCTAAGTATGGCAAGTGACTTGGCTCACCGGGGAATTTGACGACATTCCCAGAAAACCTTTACATGGAATAATAGTCATTAGTTGTCCAGATTCAATTTAAGTTTGCAGGCTTAACGGACGTTTCGGACGGACGGGCTGTCTTCTCTTCACGATTCGTCTTGGTCACTCCTGCGTTTTCTCATAAGTGGTTTTCACGATCCCGTCCGGGCTTTCAATATAAAAAAAAACAAAACAAAACAAAACAAAGCGGAGACCAAGCCGGAGGGGTTGGGGGGGTCTGGTTCCTAAACGGTAGAACACGGATTAGTACATCAGACAAAGGGTTCCGATTTTAGGGCAATGTTTACTTTCCAGGCTTTGTCCCGGTGTGTCATCTTAAGGGTAATAAATATCGCGAATTACCGGACCGACCGCGTTGACTAATGACTCGGGGCCACAGAGAGGGCCCCAGGCAAAGAAGGGCCCCGTGTGCACGCGCATCGGCCCGTGGGAAAGCCACGGCCCGCCCAGCCCCTCCAATGGGGCCCACTCGGCCGCTTTATCAGTCCATTCCAATTAATATCCCGTTGAAGCAAAAGTCTCCTGTGTGGGTTCGAATCCCGCCTTTTAAGGAATTTCTACCACCACTGCATCCAGCTGCATCGGAATATCCTGGATATTCTGATGCAGACAACCAACGATTTGCAGCTAAACATACCTGTTGCTTTCCCAATGGAAACCGATTTGTCTTTTTCAAACATTCAAAGACTTATAATGAGAGTCAATGGCGGGCTTCTTCCACCAAATGCCAAATCACGATCGCTGTCAGGTTATTTTTAACCACCACATTGGAACCATCTATCTTTGAATGAAATCACCTTCTAATAAATAATCCTCCAATGTTTTTATTAGTCAATCGAAGATTATCGAAACGTCGGATAGTAAGATATAACAGATATCTACTTTCAATTAATAATTTATTACATTTACTGGAAAATAGATCATCATTTTTATATCATTATATTACAATTTACCAGGATCTTATATTTACGATTTATTTATTCCCATAATAATTTTACGCTCAATCCATTTTTGTCTCGTTTAGAAAATAAAAATCTTAATTGTAATAGCATAAATAAATTATCAAACAAATTCAAAATAATTTAAATTTTTGTAGGTAGAAAATTAAATATTTAAACTCTCTAAATTTTAAATTATTCAAATCCATTAGAAATTTCTCAAAATATATATATATATATATATATATATATATATATAAATTAATAATTGTAATTTTTGTTTTAATATTGAATTTTTAAAATACGTTGTTAATAATTTAAGAAAAAATATTTTTTTAATTTTATTGTGATGTCCTTAACCCAAATATTTCAATTTTATTAATATTCAGGTTTATTTATTTAATTAGATTAACGTTACATATTGACAATACAAAAGAAGCTCATAGAGTTCTCATTAAATAGTAAATGTCATTCATCGAGTATTTATTTATGGATTTATTTATTTATTTATTTTTTTGAATTAAAAAAAAAAAACATTAAAAAGAAATTTAACAACCAGTTTGTGTTTTCCAAATGAAAGGCCTAAATTTGTTTACAAAATATTTATTGTGTAAGAGCTGAGTGAGTTGAAGTGGAGGAGGATAGAGAGAGTCCAGGGGCCCCGAATGCGCCTCGTGACTATGATCCAGACAAAAGCCTGCAGGAATGAAGGAATGTGCAATGCAATGGCCCAGGCCCCCTCCTCCCCTTCTCACTCCACCCCCCCCCCCCTCTTCCCTCTGAAAACCATTTTCTACTACCACAGGAGGACGAAATAAATATTGAAATTGAATCCAAAAAAAAAAGTCAAGAAATTTGTCATTCTATCAAAATACTACTGATAGGGAGGAATTATAGAGTGAATCGTACTTTTTAGAAGGGGTTAAATAAGAGAGTTGCCATCTTGGACACCTTTAATTAAAATTAGCCGATGACTAACATGTCTTGAATTAGAATAAAATTATTTTGAAAAAGAAGACTGAGGATTAAAAATTCAGTCAAAAATGTGTGTGTGTTTTCTTTATTTTTTACCAATTCAAGGATTTCTAAGAAGTATCCGGAAAAAATTACAGAGTAGTTGACCTGCACTAAAATTATGATATTAAAATTATCCCAGCCATGTTTCATTTTTTAATCTAATACGAGTTTGTTTTTATTTATTTATTTATGGAAATTTTGTATTTTTTTCATAATAAATCATGTTCAACGAATCGACACATATTGAAAAAAAATAAATAAATAAATAAATAAAAAATTATTTTAATAGATATAATCGACCGTAAATTTCATGAATATAAATTTGCTAGTTTAAATTCTATTGCTTATGTTAAACGCGTACTAAAAAAAAAATATTAAGGGATAAATAATAATTTGAAATAGTCTTAGTGTCAGGGGATGTTTATTTGTGTGACATTCAAACACCTGGCTTCAATAAAAAATTAATAATTTACATATTACAATATTGTTTTAAAATAGAAATTTATTTAATTCTATTTTCAATTAATACAAAAAAAAAAAAAAATTAAAAAAAATACACAAAAAATTAATTAAATTGAATTTATTAAAAAACTAGCTGATTAATATTTTATTGTAATAAAACAAATTATAATTTAATAGATTTGGGACATATATTTATTTTAATTTAAAAGCTATTTTTTGAGGGGTTATTCTTATAGAAAGTACTTGTTCACAGCAAACACATTCATCCAACCATCCCAAAACTGCTCCAATGATAATACCCTCATAACTTTGGTCCATCCACCGATCGTTGGTTTACCTAGAATTCTTACTCATGTGAACCACGTGTCTCGGTTAACGTAACCTTCCTGATTTTATGACTGTAACCATATTTAGGGATGTATAGAGGTCATGTAATTTTTTGTTATGCAATCTGTCATTCCCATGTGATTTTATCTTTTTTCGGTGCATAAATTCTATAAAGAATTTAGTATAAACTCTAATTAAGATATTTTAGATAAAAAAAAAAACAAGCTTTTTTAACGATTGAAAACACCATTTAGAATAAAAATTGTTTTTGTTTTTATTTGAAATATATATGAGTGGTGTGTTATTTAAGATAAATTTGAACTCTTCTTCTAATATCTATAATAAAGATGAAATGAAATGAACAAAAAAGATATAATTAATAAAGAGAAGATAGAAAAGGCAAGAACTGATGATTGAAAGTCTGAAGCGAGTTCATCGCCTGTCATTCATTCCGGCAGCGGGGGAGGATAAAAACATGCATCTCAAAAAAAAAAAAAAAAAAATTGTTTAATGGTATTTGTTTATCGATACAATTGGAAGATGGTTAGTAAGTAATAGGAATAATAGAAAAAAAAAATATTAATTAAAATAAAATTTGTTAAAATCCTAAAATTATTTAAAAATAATGTGATTCTTTGAAATTTAGAGACCAAATCCACAGGAAATGTGAGTGGGGAGAGTCTTCGATATGATTTTCTGAATATTTACAGAAAAGTAAAAGTGATTATGCGCAATTTTAATTGAATTCCCTTTAAAATATTCTAATTTTATAGGTGACTTAGCTATCTGAAGGTCATTAAATAAAAAAAAGAAAAGAAGAAAATAAAAAAAAAAGAATCATAAAAAGTGCATTTACAAAGAAGTGGCTGGTAACGTCGGTGTTTGCTTAGCAGCAACTCCAAGGATGCCCGTCGAAGTGTATACATTGGCCTGTTTTTGCGAGGATGCTCGTTGGGGGCGGCCAAACCAGAGAGAAAGTAACCCGGCAGATAGATCGGTTTAGCATTTGAACCAACGCCCTAGAGCCGTGGTTGCTGCTACTATAAATCTTCTATGCTGCGCAATCAATGCCACATTGACCTTTTAGCCTATCGGCTTGTTATTTTTAAGACTGTTAATCGCTTCGAGTAAGATAAATTAATCGAGAGGTTTTCCTAGACGAGACCATGGAACAATATGTTCACCGAGTTTCCTTATTATTTTCACATCAATTATTTTTGGTCTCTTTTCATCTTCTCCCTAAAAACAAGAAAATATATATAATCTTTGGAAAATGAATTGGAGAAAAATTAGACTGGTTTTTCATAATATACGCTCGGAATGGGATTTTAAGGGAACCCACAGGTCGGTTAAAGGTAATAAACAAAAACGAGCCCCGAGTAAAGAAATGAAGCCTAAAGTGGGACTGCCGGGCTCTTACAATCCAATGTTTACTGGTGCCTTCGGGTTAATTGAAAAAGAGAATTTAATAACATGCATTTGGAATCACGATCAACACGGTAGTGAGGGAGGAGAGGGAAGGGAGAGTTAGATAAAAAAAAATCAAACAATTTTCTCAATTATTAATTTTTTTGAAAATCATTTCATTTAACTTATCATTGAAATTTTAAACTTGTTTTTTTTTTAATAGTACCTACAATATTTTGCTATGAAATAATTTTTTTTTAATTATTTGTCTCAAATTAGCTTTATAATATTTTCTTTTATTTATTATACTAGCAAAAATATATATATTTTTGAAATATTAAACCACTCGAAGGATTTTTTTTTGAAATTCACACCATAGATAATATTTATATAGAAAAATCGATCTGTATTGGTTTCAGCCTCGGGAAAAATCATCTTTGTTAGTTTTTTCTTAATTTAAATTAGGAATTTTAATAATAAAAAAATGGCGCCTGACAACGAGAATTCCTTAAATACAAAATATTATAAATAAACTAAAATTAAAAATATTTTTTTTAATAATATTTTGTAATTAAATTACGAAATATATATTATGTTATATCCACAAGCCATACTTTTCTGTTTTTTGGTGTATTAATACGTACATTGAAGGACTGAATGTTTTATGACTATTTTTTTTTTAATTTTTGTCGTTGCAGTGTTTTTATCAGCTATTGAATTCTTAACAATGCACAAGTTTTGCCCATCACCGGAATTTTTCATTTCTTAGTTTTATCTTTCCTTTATTCAGATCTATTTACTATAATTCTAGTTTTCTGTCACTTTAACTGATCATTCGAATTCATTCAAGAGAGTTTATATATTTCTTTTATTAATTCAATTATTCTGTAATTAATCATTTTAAGTAATGTTAAGTAATGTTTCATTTATATATATATTTCTAATTATATATATATATATATTGTTCCAAATGAAACATTACTTAAAATGATTAATTATATTATATATATATATATATATATATATTCTATTTAGCATAGATACAAAGACTAACATATAAGCATTCAAATCATTTTGTTGCGAGTTCGATCCCCGCTGAGTCAACTTATTTAAAAATTCTTTTTCTTTTCTGTAAAAATTCAAACATCCATGAATAAATCTACACCCAAATAGAAAAATAAATAATATTAATAAACTTAAAAACAAGTAAATTTTAAACTTTATAAATTCAGGATTCTTAATACTAATTCATTATAAATGAAATTGAATATTTTAACATATTATAGAACATTTTATTTTTAAATAAAAAAAAAATATCTTTCCATTTTCAGGGTTCATATGAAAATGTTATGTGTGTGTCTGTCTGTTAGAAAAATCATGATTTTTTTTTTTTTTTTGTCTGAGGTGGACAAGACAAGATTTCTTTTGGAGGAGGCGACGGGTCGAGGGAGGGAGGGTTTATTCTAAGGCACGGAATCACAATTTGGACATATATTCCAGTGAGGGCTGCCCCTGACGGGCCGCCAACTCGAATGTAAAAATGCAAATGCTTTAAGAAAAGAACCTACATCAGACCCTTCGACCTCAACAAAGGGGAACGATGAACCAAGGGATACTTCAATTAAGATTGAAATTCCACTAATAATCAAATTTGCACAGAAAGAATATTGTATTTTCTTATAAACTAATTTTGGCATTATTCCTAATTCAATCATCAGAGAAGATTATCATTTTATGGCGAAGAGGGGGGACGGGAATGTTGAAAAAGAAATAAAACCTCAATTATTTCTATGGAAAGCAATTTTTCTACTTCCTTTTAGGAATATGATGTTTATATAATGTTAAACACAAAACAATCTTCTTTCAGATATGAAACAACATAAATTAAAATAATTATTGATAACGATAATCACATTTCAATATAATTTAATAAATAGGAAGTAAATTTGTTAATTTTTGTTTGTTTTTTTTTTTCGTAAGTAGCATGTCGTATAAAGTGCTTAATTGCTAAGTGGGCCATAACCGTGGATCGGATATTCTTCGTTGAGTATCTTATCGTAGTCTTGCATCGAAAAGAAAGATCCCTCTTTCTTGAGCTACTGATGTCATCAAACCATTCGTTTCTTTTCTTCTTCGGTTCGATCACGTTGTCGTTTATCTTCTTGACCAGAATCCCCTTGTCCAGTTTTCACGCTTTTCTTCTTCAACAATTATTTTTTAGTCTGATGTTATTCGTATTCCCGTGCATATTCCCGTTGTCCGATGTCCGTTCGCTTGTCCGCCTACAAATCAAGTGACTATCTTCTTCGTTCATCCACGAGGATAAAGCATCGCCTATCTTTTCATCTTCTTTTTTTTGTTTTTTCTTTTTTTTTTTTTCTTTTATAAAATATGCACATTGCGATCCCTGTCGTACAATACCGCATTCAACTATAATTATATAATTTCTATTTCGAACTGGTTTGCAAAAATTCAATGCTTCATGAGGTCTTGTTGTAGAAGCAATAAATTACCATGTCAGATATCATTCATTCAGCTCACCTTCATCGATAGACTAACTCGGATTTCACCAACGTTCGCCCTAAATCATTGTTTTTGATCTATTTATTAAATTACTAGCCGGAGGCATGGACAAGAAAAAGCACCAGTAGCCCAGGAATAAATAATCGAACCGCAAGCCAAATGAAGCTTTTAAGGTCCAGTGAATTGGCTGACCTCTGCCATTCGAAGGACATTAGAGCCCATAAGCTACCGGTCAACAAGCTAATTGGAAAAGACCTTCCCTTTGGGGGTTTTTCCCCCAATTACAATCGAAACAACCAGATCGTTTTCCTGTTAAAAAATATTAGGATGCTTTTGAAAAAACATTTTGTCACTTATTAAAGGATATTTACATTCTAACCATTGATTTATTATCCAATTATATTATTAATAATAATAATAATAATAATAATAATAGTAATAGTGTAAAATATGCTAACAATATAACAAAAGAATATATTATTTTTAATGTATAACCTACATGGCAACATGATGAAAGATTAATATTATTGGAAAACATTTTATGCATCTATCAACCTGGAGATAGAGATAGAAAGATACATTGAATATTTTATACAAATAAGAAATATTTTTCAATGGATTATGTAAACCAAACAATTGTAATCGGATTCCTATCTATTAATTGTTTCTATCTATCTGTGTGGAGCTAACGAAATCCAAAGTACTTGATTGAAGTAAACATATTCCTACAAATATCCTTACACTGTGCCACCTCCATTAAATTTCTATCCTCTTCCAATTTCCTCATTTATTTATTATTGTCTACCCACTTCTTCCTTGGTCTACCAACCGTAAGTAATTTTATTTATCAATTATCATTAAATGAATAATTGATAGTGTAAATAATCACTGTTAACTAGAAAATACTTATATATTATGAAATAATGGATTACATTTAAAAATGTCATTTTATATGGATAGAATTTAGTGCGGTCAGTTAAATATGAATGAGAAATTAAGGAGAAGATTCCCGCATAAATACATAAACCTAGGAATTCTTCTGTTTTTACGGTTCGCTATAAAAATGAAAGAAAATATTCATAACAACCAAAACCTGGGAGCCAGTCTACTTTCAAAGCACAACTAAATACAATTTTATTAGCAGTTAAACAAAAATCATTGCAACTCAAAAATGAACAAAAAAAACAAAAAACAAAAATACCCTCCCAGAAATAAATTCTACCCGTTCAAAATTCAATTAGATTTGAACAATTTAATCAATCGGTAAAATTCATAGCCTTTATTACATTTAGAAAGTTTTCAAGTTTATTATCCAACCAGAGGCGATTGGTAGCGTAACGCACCGAGTTCGAGTCCCGCCTCAGGCGTGTATCGAGCCGTGTACTAGTTTTATCCTCCCACCTACATCCAACACGTCTTCGGTGATAGCTAAATAAATTTTAAAGCTACATTCACCTGTCCATTGGTTTCGAGTTATTACACATCGAATCCTAGAAACAATGTAAATGAAACGACAACAATCAACTAATTAATCGCGTACCTGTATTTTTTTTTTATTTATTTATTTATTTTTTTTAAATTTTATAGCTTATCATGGCTTTACAAAGAATCGAGATGTGAAAAGTCAGCTTGAACTTTACACTGCACTCCTATTATTATTATTACAGTGACACTTTCACTAAACGCATGAACTTTACCCTCTTTGGAAAAGTTCAATTTTGTTTTTATATTTTTTGTTTTTTAATTTAATTTTTTTTTTTTTTATGAAAGAATTACTTCCTTACCTGCTTAATTAAAAACATACAAATAAATTAATCTAAAATAAAATGATATATATATATATATATATATAAAATATCGATATCTATTTCTGAACATTTATTTATTTATTTATATATATATATATATAAAGAAAATATTGATATTTATTTCTGAAAATTTATTTAGAAAAGAAAAGAGAGAGATGTGATCGGAGTTAATTTATTTCCATTTTCAGTCAACGTGTGCACCATTAAGAAAATAAATTGGTGAGCTTTCCTAGCACCCAAGCTTTTTCTAATCGTGCCAATCTAACGTTTAGACCACCTACACATGAATGACTAATTTCCATACATCCTATTTTCGGGCTGTGCTCAGCAAACTTGAGAGCCAAACGATGTTGTCTCCATGATAAAACGGACAACAGTAGATCTATCGGAAACCCTCATGGAAAATTGGAAAGTTCGTTCATTTTTTTTTTTTTTTTTTTTTTTTTTTTTGATCGTGGCAATCTTTTTGATCGAATTGATAGAACATTCTCCGTATTCACCCACGCAAACATCGTGCTTTAATCCGGCTATTATTCACCACATTTCAACATCATAGTCAAGTAATTTACAAAAAAAAAAAAAAATAATAATAATAATTATAATAAAATAGGCAAAAACTAGAAGCGGAAGACCTCCTATGCGGAGTTTGGAACAAGAAAAGAGTGGAGAAGTGAGGTAGGGGGGGTAGGGTGGGTAGAGGGGTGATGAGCTCGTAATCATTTTTCATAGTGACTAATGAATAAGCTCGAAATGTCAGAGGTTTTATCTATCGACAGATGCATCATTCGATTTTAGCTATTACAAGTTACACGAATGAATTAATAATTGACCCAATCGATGATAGCGTGAAGCTTAAGTGTTTTATATGATCTTTATTACAGATAAATTAAAACTCTTATTTGTAGTCCAATCATCAAGATAACCAATCAACAAATGCAATATTAAAATATAATTGAAATAAATCTGATTCGTTGAGACCCCAAATGTCTTACAACAAATAACAATTCAAATTCTTTTCAAAAAAATATTTTTATTGATATTTTAATACAATATTACAAATTTATACTAACAAGATATTTATTGATATTAATCCAATTTTTCTTATTGTAAAAGAAAACAAAATTAAAAAATAATTCAAGGAAATTATTTAAATTTCATTCATGAAAAGAAATCAAAGATGAAATTGATAAATAAAGTATATAAATAAAAATATATTAGGATTTGGAATAAAATATGCCCTAATCTATGGCATTTACACCAAATATACATTTTTCTTAAAATATCACTTTATATATATATATATATATATATATATATTATACTATAATATGCTATAACCAAATTATTTCAATTTAAAAAAATATATAAAAGTGGTTAATTATTTAATTTGGATTATGAAAGATAATATAGTATGAAACTGAAAGATGTAAGTAATGTTTTATTAATAAAAAAAATTAAGTAACTTTTGCTTACTTTAAATAAAGGTATTGAAAACAATTAAAGAGGAAGAGAGAGCAATGAATTATAAGATTAATTTACCAGAAATGATCAAGATCGATGATGAGATTCCTTTAATAATCTGATATATAAGGGATAAAAGAAAATAATAAATTCTAATGGATTACCTAATATATGCTGGTAATAATATATATATATATATAATATATTATAAACTAATTTTATAAGAATATTTATATATATATATATATATATAATATAAATAAATGATCCAAATGAAGTATATGTAAACATCCTATTATTATTATTATTTTTGTAAATATATGTAAACTTAAGAAAAATGGGCTTAATATATATATATATAAATATATTATACTTTTTGTTTCTTCTGAAAGAAATTTTAAAAAAAAAAAAATAAAAAAAAAATTTAATTCATCTTTGAGAAAGAAGAGTTTGGAGTTTTTAATAGAATTTGAACGGTAAGGGAAAACCTCCATCACATGAATTCTATTTATTTATTTATTTATTTTTATATATACCAATATATTATTTTTTAAAATTCGTTCTATTATTCTCTTTTTTTCTAATTTTGTTTATTCTTTAATGGAATTGAATTGAATTTAAAAAATAAATCATTTACAATTCACTCATGATACTAATGAATGCAAATGACCAAATTGTTTCTCGATTAAAAATTTCCAGGAAGGTATCGTTTCTATGCCGTTCTATTCCATTGGCGTGAATGAGAGCAATTGGAATGAATGTGTTATTGGGATAATTTGAAAATAGAAGCTTATCGAGGTGTGTTCTGATGTTTTTTTTTTTATTTCTTTTTGGTTAGCGGTGCAACGAGGTCGCGTGCCACCCTGTCAACCGCCGGGTTTGCCAGGATTGCCGGGACAATTCGCGATCGGGAATGGCGACATGACGGGTGCGACGGGACCAGGCGCTGGTCCTGGCCTCAACGGTCACTCCTATCTAAGCAGTTACATCAGTCTCCTTCTCCGGGCGGAACCCTACCCGACATCCCGGTACGGCCAATGCATGCAACCCAACAACATTATGGGTATCGACAATATCTGCGAGCTCGCTGCCCGGCTTCTCTTCTCCGCTGTCGAATGGTCCAGGAATATTCCATTCTTTCCTGAACTGCAGGTCACGGACCAGGTGAGCCGATTTCTCTCCACCCTTTATTTATAAATAACAATAATCCATTAGAAATCATTTCATGTGAATCCATAAATACACTACTCAATAGATTCTTCAAATATAAATACATCATCCAAAGATTGTTTCTTAGAATATATAATTATATATGTTCTCAAGATTTTAAAAAAATGAGTTTATCTGTTATTTCGCACCACAATATTTTAAACTAAATTTATTCTATGTAATTTTTATGATATGGTTGTAATTTTAACGTTATACGGAATTCATTTATTATTAAAGTGGTCTAAGTCAAAAATTTTAAAAAATTATATAAACACAACTTAAAAATGGCATCTTAAAAATTACACCATAGAGAAAATCATGATGTACATTTACATCTGTCTTGCAGAGGACCAGAAAAAAGCAAAAGAAAATCCAGGGAATATTATGGATTCCCATTTGATTTACACAAAGCACTTCTGTATCTTAAACTGTATGTTTTGTTGGCTTATTATAAGCAACATAAGTACGTAAACAACTTGGATTTCCATGATGACAATGTCAAAATGTATGCATGGGATGAAACTACAGCTTCAAGAAGTGCACAGGAAGTAGCATCATGCATTTTAGCACATATAGAAGATGTAACTACTCAATATATAGTGATGCTTGTTCATGCCAAAATCGTAACATTAAAGTAGCATTTACATGGATTAAAATTGCTCAGTCATCAAATAATAATATTGAAACGGTAGACCACAAATTTTTGATATCGGGTCATTCCTTTCTACCAAATGACCGTGATTTTGGGTTGATAGAAATGAAAATAAAAAAAAAGAAAATTACTTATATATCCCTGAGCATAAATCGAAAAAAGGATTTTATTTCAACGAAATAATTCCAAATTTCATGTTTTGGATCTTGGAAGACCAAAAATGTACCGAAATATTAAATTACTTCCATTATACACCACCACTAAACCAGTGACGGAAGAAAAACATAAAGATATTACGTATTACCTACAATACATCTCTCCAGTTTTTCAGGAACATTTTGAGAATCTTAAAAACTCGAAATGATAAAAATGGATTACTTTTTAAAAATAATAAATAAATGTATATTACATAAATTATTTCATTAAAGTTAGTGTTTCCAATAAAACTTATAGTTCTTTATTGCTTTAAGTCATTTGTAGGGTGTTCAGTTAATTTTGAAAATGGTCTAAGTCTTTAAGTCAATTCAAGCTTTAAAAATAACATTTTCGTGTGAATTTCACGCAAAAAATTTCATATTCCTAATAAATTTTCATTAATTAAAACTAAGAAAATTATAAATTAAAAAATGTCGCATAATGTAAAAAAAATTTAAAATTTATTCAAATGCAATTCATTAAATATCTCGAAACAAGAAATAGATGACTTAGACCACTTTCAAAATTATGGGCACATAAGATATATATATCCTTAGAATATATCTCCTTAAAATAATCTGAAAAAATGTTAAAGAGATTTTTTAAAAGAAAACATCTTTAAAATAAATAATATAGTATTTGGTTAAAATTTAATTCACTATTATTATATTATTATTAAAATGATATATATCATCTCTGATCGATCATTTAATCAGATGGAACTAAACACGTTGACCCTAAAATCATAATAATTGAATGAATCGTTTATTTTCTTTTTTTTTTTTTTTTTCTTTTAATGAAACGATCAAGGATGAATAAGGAGGACTAGATTATCGTGACACATTACTGCGTGATTTCCAGGTGGCATTACTTCGTCTCGTCTGGTCGGAGTTGTTCGTGTTGAATGCCTCCCAGTGTTCGATGCCACTGCATGTAGCACCCCTTTTGGCTGCAGCAGGCCTGCATGCCTCCCCAATGGCGGCAGATCGTGTGGTCGCCTTCATGGACCATATTCGCATCTTTCAAGAGCAAGTGGAAAAGTTGAAAGCGTTACACGTCGACTCCGCTGAGTACAGCTGCTTGAAAGCAATTGTTTTATTCACCACCGGTAAGATTTTACTTTTTATTTATTTATTTATTTTTTTTTTCTTAATTTTTCAATTAATCCCTTTTGGTTGTGTGTTGTGTAAATAGCAATCTCACCTTTCCTTTGGATAACCACAATTCAATGCCAATTAATTAATAATTAATTAATAATTAGACATATTTTATTAACTAAGAAGGTATATAAATAGCATAACGTATCTTCCATTGAATACCTAATTATTTATATCCTACCACTATTTGTTATTTAAATTATCACAATTAATACTATTATTATTATTATTATTATAAATTGATTAAGAAACAATATCGCATTTCGAATAGCATTCTCATTATCTGAAAGGATTGTGATATCATTTGTTTTCTCAATGGATGTGGTATTCTCTTTAAAAATTTAAATTTAATTTCAACCGGGGGGTTTGCCAGGAGTACCGGGACAATTCCCGATCGGGAATGGCGACATGACGGATGCGACGGGACCAGGAGGTGAATTTAATTTAACTATAAATCTATAAAGTTCAGTGTATTTTCAAAAAGAAGAAAATAAATTTTTTTCCCTATACCAAAACGTCAATATAATACGTTAACACAATAATTTATTATTATAAAAAGTGATTCATTCTTTTTAAGAAAGAACTTATTTATTATTTCTTAATAATTCAAAAATTTTGGGCTTTTTCAGAAAATAAATATTTTATACAACTATCTCGATTTATAGTGTATATATATATTTTAAATTAATTAAATAATAAAAATAAACTCTATTAAAGAATAAAAAATCTGGAGTGACTCCACTCGACTATCTCGCAAATTTGAATTGGATTAATTAACATATATTATATTTAAAATAAATTTAATTAATTATAAATTAAAATTATAAATAATATGTATTAAACTACCGCGTGTTTGGCTCTTTGTTAAGGACACCAAGTCACGTGCTGGCGCGTGATTGTCAGTCAACGTGTTAAAAAATTCACTCCGCTACTTTCAGCGATTCAATCAAGCTGAAATTCTATATATATCAGCATTAAATAATTTTTAATCATGTGAAAAAATATCAAACATATATCTTTATTTTTACGGTCAGTTTAGAAGGAGAAAAAAATGAACACGTGGCGAGATAGTAAAAAAAAAATCAGATTAACATTTTACTGATAAGCAAATTATGTACAAAATAAATAAATAGGCATATTGATGAAGGTGGATGGTTAATATCTTATGTTGGTGATCTTGTTCGAAATATGTCAACAATTGCGATTGAAAGTTGATTTTTAATGAAATCTAAGATGAAATTGATTAATAAAATATTTAGATGACATTTATTAAAGCTTTTGTGGTTATTTTTATAAGAGGTGACGTGTCCTAACATGCATCAGTCCGCTTGAATCGGAGCAAGCGTACGGTTACTTGAAAACGACTGCAGAATAAGCAGTTGAAACGTTGTACAATTATTTTAATTTAATAAATAATTTTATACAAATAATGTGGTCTTTTAATAAAAATTCTCTTTAGATGACATTCTTTGGATTCGGACAGGCCATCATCGATCAATCGTTCATGTACGTTAACATTAGCATTGATTTTACCACACGCCACCTGACATATCTTATTCAACTCATTATATAATTATAATTAAAAAAAGATAATTATTATTTCCATTCTTTCATTTTATTAGACGAATAAGAAATATTTTTTTTTTTTAATGGATCATTATAATAATATTATCTGATAAGAGGAATTGATTTGTAGAACCTATCATCGATAAATGTTTCCACTTTTTTTTTTTTTTATTTATTTATTTTATAAGGGTAAGGGAGAAAGGATGATAGTAAGTTGGTGGGGAAGGGGTGGGGGTGGGGGGTGATATCGAAAGTGATAGGAGAATTGTGGCTGGAATGGTTGAACGTTCCACTCTCGTGGACCATCCACAGGTGACTTATCGCTGTAGTGAACGCTGGCAGTGTCGGTTGTCGTGACCAGATTTAGGACATCTGCCCGGCTTGGTTGCGTACCCACTCATCGGTGAGCCTCCCGAAGCGAGTCACGATTTTGCCTGTTGCACAGCGGGGCCTTGGGGCAGTCACTTTCACGCGGCGTGAAGGGCCTCCGCCTCGGGCCTCGTCGCCCCCTCCCCCTCCCCTGCCTCCTCCACCTCCTCGTCCTCCTCCCCCGCCCCACACACACCGCGCACTTCTCACGCCCGGCCCGTGCCGGACGACACCCCACCTTAACCATTCCATCTCTTCAAGAAGTTGATTCCTTGGAGCAACCAACGAAACGATTGCAATTCAAACACCAAACACACACACACACAATCTTATTTTATATTTATTAAGATTTCCAATCATGAATTCAAAGATAAAAATATATTTATTTATTATTTTTTTTTTTTTATTCTTTCATAGTGAAAGCAACCATTATTCTATTCCATGCTAGTTGAGGATTCGAAAGTTACACATTGATTCAATTTTAATTCTACCTGATGAGATCGAAATGGTGGTGGAGATTAAAACGTGGTTATGTTATCGTTGAAGCCAGTTTTATGCAAAGATTAACATATTTAATATTTAATATCTACTCTATTTATTGGTAAAATAGGAAGATACACACATTTTCATACTAAATGAATACATATTCCAAACAAACAAAATATGTAGTATTTCTACAAGGGTATGCGAGGGATTCAAACATTTATGTTTAAAGTTCGAACCAAACTAAATCATCATATCAGCTAATTTACTCTTTACTATAAAAATCACTTTCTGTTAAGTCCAAAAAGAAGTAAAATAAATAATATGTAAATATATCCAACGTAGAAAATTTTGTATTTGACTTATTTTTTAGAAATAATTGTGTAATTTATTAAACAAAAGATAGAATTTTGTCTTTTGATCTGATTTAAAACAAAAAAAAAATTCATTATTAACTGGGATAATTAAAAAAGTAAAATAAAAAAATAATACGTTTCTCTTGTTTCTAGTGGTATTTCTTCTCTTCTTAACATTTATCATCTTACAAGTACGAATCTAAGATAATCTGACGTCAAGGCCTTTTCACTTCCCTCTTCCACCCCCCACCCCCCCACCCCCCATCTGTCCTCTTTCTCTCTCGTTGGCTGTGAGCAACCCTTTTGTTTCCAAACCTCACTCGTTCTGGATAAAATAAAAGTGGCGTGTATTTTGGTGTGTGCATGTCTAAGGTATTGAGAAACTAAACTCTTGTCCAGCCACACACTACTTATCTTTGAAGTTGGAAGGGCCGAGATAAGCCCACCCTCGCCCAACATTGCTTTGAATTGTTTTGGATTTCAATTGGTGCGTCGTTGTCGGCAACACGATGGCCGTGGGGGACATTCGCCCGAACAATCCTCCATTGTAGTAAAGAGACCATTTTCACAATCTCTAAACAATTCCCAGACTGTAATATATAAAACAGGCTGATCTTAATATTAAAGTTTCGCTTTTGTCTCGGCATGTCGCCAACATCTGTTTGATGTAATCGAATTTCTGAATTGCCAAGGTGAAATGTAACATCACTAAAACAAATTAATAAATTCTATCATCATTCCATTGTTTTAGTTACTTTTTCTATCATAGACACAAGGATAATTCTTTTTTTATCTTAAATTTGAGGGACTTTTTATTTAAAATTACTAGTTTTAGAAAATAATTGTCTTCTCTTTCTGAATTAATGCTCACATTTTTTATTTTCAATCTTTCAATAAATTCCCCATGTTAAAATTTAAAATATATATATCCACTCCAATTTTTGTAAATCTTGATTGAAAATTTTTTTTTTCACTGCAACTTTTCCTTGGG
This sequence comes from Labia minor, assembly GCA_963082975.1. Taxonomy (NCBI): domain Eukaryota; kingdom Metazoa; phylum Arthropoda; class Insecta; order Dermaptera; family Spongiphoridae; genus Labia; species Labia minor. Next base: position 33,468,951 of record OY720348.1, on the reverse strand, counting down.
ACTTTAATTTGGTTTAAATCCATGCAAAGCAGAAGAGGACATTCTCATTCCATGCTGTGATATGATTCCAAAAGATAAAAGACCACAGATCAAGGGGGTGGTTGTTTCATATGCGGTTTGTGAGGGTGGTTTTCCACTAGAAGGGCGATGGGGTTGGAGGGTGCAACGCGTAATCTCTTTATCCACACTCACACAAAAACACCAACACATGCACTTTGCGAGACACCCAGATGCACCAAAACCGCGGGGAAGGACATAGATTAGTATGCGGCCAGGGTGGTTGAATTCACCCCACCTAAGGGCTGTTTTTAGGGGGTTCCGTTGACTCATTCTTTGAGGGCGGCGAATAAGCGTACAAGACAAAACCATATCATTCAATAAACGAGACATGGGGGAGGGTGACGCACCACCAATGAACGAAAAAAAATCCTGAGCAATAACAAAGCAGAAGATTTGTACAGTCAGCTCATGCCAATTGGACCTAATTAGTTTGGTGATTCTAAATAGACTTCTAAACAGAACACATGACTGCCCAAACTTCAATCGATATGGAACCCGGTACGGATTTGTCTTTTTCATAAAAAATATCCGGTTCTCATTACCAAACTTTTCTCTTTTTTCCTTCACCAAATTTATTTCTTAAAAACAAACGAGAAACTTTATTATGTTTGGATAATATTTTTATTTATTTATTTGATTAATGCATTATTTTACCATTTTTTATATTTATTTACTTATTATTATTGAGAATTTCAATAGAGGATTTGACGGTGGTAGAAATATTTATTTATTATCAATAAACGAAAGATCACAATTTCTACTGAATAATATCTATTTTTTTTTTACATTTCTTTGATCAAGGGTGTTCTAAAATTGTGTTTTTATGGAAACGAATGCCTTGTTTAAATTTCGATGAGATCTGTTGCCGATTCGATTGCATCCCTTTCCCTTCGTCTATTTGACACCTCTCAATCATTGAATGGGGCTCCGCCTCCAGGGGCGGTTTGAACCAATAGCCACCACCAAAAAACCACCCCCGCGAGCTTCTTAAAGCCGCCCCTGTCCCGGGAGAATGGTCAGCTCTCGGGATCAATAGAAGGTTGCATTTGTGAACAAGGTAGTAAATGAGGGTGAATAGAGGTCTTAGAATGGAATCGACCCCACCCCTTCTTCTCATCCCCAAAAGCGCATGCGTTTCCTTCCTATTGTTTTAGACCACCTTCTTTATCGCTTGCATACTCCAGAGCCATTAGGAATGCCTAGCGAGTTTCAAATTACAGCCGATTGCAAATAATTGGAGTCGATAAACTTGAGCGAACCCAACAACCTTCCTAATGTCCTAAGCATTTTGGCTCGCTCCTCTTTCCCTCCTGTCTCTATGAATATTTAAAATTTGTATACATAAATACCTTTGTTTTTGAATACCGCTTAGTAAGAGAAATGTTTAAATAATTTGAAACGAGAACAATACATTTTGGTCAAATTCTTTGAAAAAAAAATATTCACAATCTCAACGAGTAATTTACCTATATACTGATGTATATTAAAAGATTTTCAATTTTATTTTTTCTTAATAATATAATTTATACCACAACATATAGCAATGGTTAACCTAGTAACAAATTAATATAATTCAATCGAATAATTACAATGACAGGAATATGTAATTAATTAAATTTATTTATATATTGATATATATATATATATATATATAACAAGGTATATTTTTATTCTTTTTAATTTAAAAAAAATATAGAAATAATATGCAAAATAAAATAAAATTCTACTTTAAAAATAAAAAGATATATAAAAAATAATATTTATTTAAAAAATAACGAGTATATGCAAATATTATAATTTTTATTCCATCTCTTCTTCTTTCTCTCCCACCAATTTTTTTTTTTAAATATTCATTCATTAAAAAAAATTCCAATATATTTCCATCGATGAAAATTTCAACTAAGGTTTTAATTAAATGGTAGAATATATTACAAATTTGTTAGGGTGGGGGAGGGGCAAAGCGAGAGTGTTGAGAGGGATGAAATTGTGGGGATGCAGCGGTCAAATACCTGCCAAGGCAATCAGACAGCTCTCAGTTGCTAAATAAATGAAACATTACATGCTCTGTCACTGTTAATTATATTCATGTGATAAGCAAACGAAACACAATAGCTGAGGTTTATTTTATAGATCTGTCATGTGAATTCAAGTAAACCATCGTCAAGTTATAACCTTTTATTTAACTAAATTAGAAATTTAATAGATCCGCTCTTCTAGAGAGATTTCATTTATTTCTATTTCCTATATATATATATATATATATGTATATTGTCTATATCCAGCATAACATTCCTATTTAAATAAAATTTTTAATAAAAGTAAAATATACTTAGTTTAGTATCAATTTATTTATTTATTCAGAATTCAAACCATCAGAAGTAGTTAAATGATTATTCAAAATATTTGTTTTGTTTTTATTTTAATATTAAAATTTTATAATAAATAAAAATTTTATTTAAAGGAAAATGTTAAAGTGAATCGCACGTTTTATTATATTTGATCATATCTTTGTATTTTAAAAAAAGAAAACAACCAAGGAATTTAATAAATGAAAAATTAATTTGTGATTATCATGAGATTTGTTTCATCAAAATTCTCAAAACCAAGTACTACTATCGACTTTTTTGTTAGCTATCATGGAAAGGTTGTAGGTGGGCAATTATATTTTATTTGTATGGTTCATAAAAGTAACCAGATTTTGATGACAGCGAGTGGTCGTTTAATTTTACAACAGTTACCTACCGTCCCTTTCAAATAATCCTCCATACTTTACCGTTTCATCGTCAAGTAAACGTTTTTTTTTTAAATATAATATAAAAATCATAAGCTATATTTAACAAGTCTTTACTAACTTATATTTTTATATTCCTTGTCATTTATTTATTTTATTTCGGAAAAGAAAAAATTAGAAATATAATAGATCATTTTATTTTGAAATATATATGTATATGTATATGTTTATCTTTATATACATAAATATATATATATATATATATATAGATAGATAGATAGATAGATAGAGCTCTATATCTATAATAATATATTCATCTTAAGGTAAACTTTATTTAAATACAGAGTTAACCGATCTACGAAAATTACAAAGATGTGTGAATGTAAATTGGCGGTGGCCTAACGAGAAGTTTGCATAGGGCAAGTGCAAACAAACTGCTTGTACGCCAGACGGGCTGCCTGGTCATTGCAAAGCAAATAATGGCCGGTCGTCTCCTCTTCCCTCTCGTCTCACATCAATCTCATTTAAAATTTATATATATTCAGACGAGGAAGGAGGAAGCTTTTTAGAGAAGGCAAAGCGACGTGGTTTATTCCAACGATGGATGTCAAAAAAAATAAATAAAAATCAAAAATGATCTTTTCGAATACTTTTTATATATTAATATATTTTTAAATATTTATATATTTTTAAATAATTAATTTGTATATTAAAAATTATCGTTTGGTATTGCATTTATTTATTTAACTTATTCCAATTTTTTTGTTCCAACTTGAAATTTTTTTCCCACCTTATAAATAATCCATTGTATTTGATTATAGATTTCCTGAGACGTTTTCGCCCACCCCACTATCACCTATTATTTATAGTCCCTCCCCACATTTCGAAACGATCATTCCCTCCGATTTTGGTGACCTGTGACATTCTGTTAATGCTCGTCAAGAGTTGTTGCCTGTTTCTGCTTAATTATTGCTGGGTAAGCTGAAAAATGTCACATGCAAATTCCCCCAAGGTTGCACAGACCGTCAGTGACTTAAAACTTTATTTGCATTGTATCAGTTGGAACAAACATAAATATTCAAATGGTGTGGATGTCGCTTAACTCGAAAGTGTGGAATCGACGTGAGTTCCCTTAACCTTTTCACAAAACTCATCCCCCCTACTCTTACTCTACTCATCCTACTGTCACCGGTTGTAAAAAAATAATTTTCACTCTTAGAAAATAATCCTGGCCTTATCGCGGATCAAACTGCGACGGAATATCGTCGCAAGGTTCTTGCGATAGTCTAGCAATTTCCATAACATTGTTTATACACAGTAAAACTAAGTATTAGCTAGATAGCGGTCGTTATCTTTTTAACGGGGGTGTCTGCCTCCTTAGTTGGCTGTCTCTTCTTATCCTCCCCAGACCCTTCACGATGCATAAAAAGTCACGAACTCGCAACAGTAAAAATAATATAGCTAGTTAACATTTATGCTCTTTGGTCGTGGGGTTGGCGAGAAAAGAGGTGGATGAAGCCAAGAGTTTTTCATTTAGATTCCACCAACTTGATAGAAACTATTAACTCTCAGAATGTTAGTTGTGACAAAGGAATGTCGTCTTTTTCTGTTCATTTCATCTTTTATGAAGTAGAAAAAGAGAGAAAATACCAACACCATCAGAATTTGTTGAATTACACCTAAATATAAGACTAGATAGATATTGTGGTATACTGGAAAACGTAGAAAAGGTGTTCCCAGACAAATTGAGAATTTGAAAATCATTGGGATCATTCAATTTCAATTTTTTAGTTTACTGCATAAAACTGAAAAATAACAAATATATATTGATTTAAAACAATTATTTATAAACACTCTCATCAAATTATATATATATAATTTTTAATTTGTTATAATATATAACTAATTGAGTTGTTTGAAATATTTTGTCATTGTATATATTGATTGGAAGGGGGTTGTTTACTAAAGTTGATTGTTACTAAGGCGGTGAGCATTCGATTCAGAATGCCATTAAGTCAGGTGTTAGCACGATTAAAGCAGAATGGAGGAAAGTCAGGGGTAACTGGCTGAAAAGGGTTGGAATCAAGATTACTTTTTATTTGCTCGTGTTTGTCAGAATGTATTATCATATATCATCATAAAACCATTTAATCTCTATTCTCACTTTGTTGGAGATAAAAACAACCCTACAAAAATACAAATATAAAAAATAAAGTAAGAATAAAAAATAAATAAGTCAGGCATAGTAAATAATTTTTAATTATTTTGCATATTATTTATATTATATTGTATAGATATATATAATATTTAACTTTGAAAATGTACAATAATAATCAATCTTAAAAAAATATACGAGAACTATAGCAATTTATTCTAAAACTACATCAAATTTATACCAATATATATATTCATTATTTTTATATTTCATTGTGATTAATATTAATAGATTTATTTTACTTTAATTTGTACTATAATTAACAAAATGAATATTTGTAATAATAAAAATTAATATTATGAAATTACATTGAGAATTGTCATTTTAGTAAATTTTATTTTTGTCTCTTAGCAAGGCGTGTGTTTGGAGTAATATTTCTAGATTGGTTTGACTAATTGTAGAAGCAATGTGGTATATAGAAGGCAGGTTCTCTCATAGAGGGGGTGGAGAGATTCGTGGCCGCCCGGAAAATTTACTACGATGATAAATGTAATATATAAAGACAAGCAGCGTGATATATTCGGGTCTAGATAGGGTAGGTTTTAGGTTAATCTAGGATGCATAGCAAGTTTCTGTACATTCTGTTTTTAACATTAGACAAAGCGGGGGTGAGGGTGGGGGAACGATAACTGCGAGTGTTGAGGGTTGCGGATAAAGGGTTGCTGGGGAAAGGACGGTCAAACCGAATTGAAACCTTATCTCTCGCGGCCCAAAACGCGCGACCCTTAGACCCGGAGGCGAACTTTTTTTACCACCCCATCCCTTTTGTATGCACGAGTATGTTTGTGAGTGTCGTATCACCCTTGACCCTCTTTCCACTTGCACCGAAGTTTCGAAACGGGGGAGATTAGCACCCTTGTCTTTTTTGGTTAGTGTAATGAGCCACATAAGATTTGAAAAAAAATTCGTGTACTTTTAAATTGGTAATTGTTATGGCATCATAATCCTGAAAATAATAACAATAACAACCGAGTAGGTTTTTTTTTTTAATTTTAAGAGAAATATCAGAATATTTTTTTTTAATTCATATCTCAATAGGTAATGGAATATTTCCAGCTAATCTTCCAATAATAATAAGCCCTTTATTCAAAAATAATCCGAAAAATAACTAATTTAAAATTTATTATTAGTTTAATTTATATATATATATGAAATTATATTTTCTTTTTTACTTTTCTTTAAATATATGAAATTTAAGTAATGTGATTCATTTATATTTCAATTTTATTTTGAGTCTTCTAAAAATCAAATCAATTCTCAATTTATTTTATATTTTTTATTATTAACGTATATTGTGAAAATGAAAGTATGGTGTAGTACTGTGTGTGTGCATCTATTTTTTCTTCTTAATACTTAATACCACTTCGTAATTCAGAATTAAGAAAAAATAAATCAGGTTTTCCTTTCCTATTTTCCATAAATTGTTTCCTGTGAATCAAAATGCAGTTCCCCTCCGTCCAAAGATATAAACAGATCATCATCCTCCTCAAATAAAATTTATTTGTATAATTTTAATTAGGTTTTTGGTGACTTGCCCTCAAGGCAAAGAGGGGGGATAGAGATTGCCTTTGAACAAATCCCAAATAAAATTGAGGATAATTTTGTGGCAAGGGTTGCCGTGTGAGTGCGTTAGGGTCAGGCGTGAATCTGCATTGTCCTTTCGCGCGTGCGTCTCCTGGACCAGAGATTTGGTCTCTCGGGGGTGCTCACCCCCGTTCAGGGGTTGTTCTCCCTCGTGCACATATGCATAAATGGGTGGGGGGACAAGGAGCGTGCTTCAAAGTGAATAGTTTTTATCGGAAGAACCACCTCGCTGGGCTGCTTGTTTCATTATTAGTGGCCGTAGTTGGCTCTTATCTCCCTGACACTTGCTTCTCCTAAACACAAGCTTTATTGCACCAAGCACACGTGCGGTTCGCGATTCAAAATCACTGGCCAGAGGCCACGCTCCTTATCTGATAAACGCTCCAACACCCCTTACCCTTGAATACATACAGGCTCACCACCTTCCGCTTCATTCACACCATTCCTTGTGCCAGTCTAATTTTCAAACCCAGTCAAAATGAATTGAAATAAAAATCGGTTTTCAAATATAGAAACTGGCAGATAAAGTTTCAATTAAAAGAAACATTATGGAAAACAAAAAATAATCACAAATAAATAAAACAAAAATATTTCTTATCCATTATTTTTCTCTGTTATCTATTTAGCCAATTGGATAGTAAATATTTAGCAGTGTATAAGTATATTAATATCCAAAGTAGGTATTATCATAATGAAGGAGAAATCCAATTTATAAATAAAAACATTATCCAAAATTCATAGCATCCTGACTATTTAGATAGCTTTTTTTATATTTTTTGGCAAATTCAATTAAAAATTAATACCTATATTTCTTAATTATAAAAACTTTTGTCTTATCATATATAAATATAATCTATAAATATATTCAACTTACACAAAGAATCACTTTAATAAATAAATTCTTAGCATCATGGTTAGATATGAACTATTAATCCCATCAATATCCTACCATCAATGTTAGCCAGTAAACGACAATCATAAAAAAGGTTTCTATCAGGCATTGTTGCCAGCTGCTACCTGTACACAACAAATTCTCTGCCTTGGACTATTCAATTGACTCTCCATCATTTGGATATCAAATTGTCATCATAGCATGCAATTCCATTTATTTTATGGATATTTCTTGTTTGAATCTCTGAACCTGAAACATTTTTCTTTATGGACCTTATGCTATCGTATAATCTTTTCATGCAGTTGGAATGGAAAGCTTCTTCTTTCCAAATAATGCTACCAAATCACAATTCAAGTATTCAAGTGAAATTGTATATCATTTTATTTATGAATTTCATTGATCTATTTAACTACAATCAAATAAATAAACAAACTATTTTCAAGAAAAATAGTATTAGTATCCGGGACAATGGAATATCCATTCGAATATGAAATTTTAAATGATTCTATTGACAAGTGAATATGTAAATTTATTACTTGAATATGAATAGCTTTATATGTGTTAGAAATGTTTGAAAATTAAAATATAAATTGTTGATCCTTAATTCAGTTTAGTCGCATTTATTGGATATATAATTATTTGATCTTAACATTGTATAATAGCAAAATTATAAGATATACCATAGTTTGATTAGAACGTTAGTTTAGAATTTTTTAAGAATTTTGTTACTTTTTCCTTTTCAATAATAAATTTTTTTTAGAAATATTGTCACCGTTGAATTAACGGCTGAATTTACCTGATGTTTTGTTAAAAAAAAATCGAATAAGAATAAATTTTTTTTACGGACAATTAAGTATAAATAGAAAGATTTGCAAGGGGAATTTTATGTCCACCATTCTTCTTATACTTCTTTTCTAAAAAGGGATTTGGCTTGTTTTTGTATTCAAATTTTGAACCTGAATGAATATGACCCGGGCTCCTATCCGTTGTACATAAGCCTAAGTACATAAGTATAGGGTGTCCTATGCTAGAGCTTAACCCAAGGATTGCATCTTTCTATGATAATAAGTTCCCCTGCCGAAATAGACAATCAGGCTAAATTTGTAGAATATTATAGTAGAGGTTTATAAACAAAATTCATAATAGAGAAAGGCAATGATACATTTCAAAGATCTTTTGAAATACTCTTTCATTAATCAAATGAAACATCATAATTTAAAATAAAATTTGTAAAATGAAATCGGTTTGGTTCGCACTGTGTTTTCTTCTAATTAATCGATCGATGTCACCTGCCAAGAGTGATTCTATACTTAATAGGAGAGTTTTATTTTGCGAAAGAGATCCATTGGAGAGATTCTTCGCATTGGCAGACTTGCTAAATTTAAATTGCGAATTGTGTTTGTCGGTAGCCAAGAAATCGGCTGGATGGATGAGTTCTTCTTCCTGATGTTATTAAAGTAACATAAATCATGGGCAAGCAACGCGGGTCAATTGAATTGTCGCCCACACAGCCCGTAAAAGCGCCTTAATTGAGCAGCCTCCCGCAGCCAACCTTATGCTACTTTCGCAGTGTCATTCCTAGCCTGATTATAATAAAGAAACATATAAAAAAACGAGAAATGCATAAAATGGACTCCTACCGTGCCGAACTCGGAATTTTACTTCTAATAATTTACTAATGTTGTGGAAATTTACATATATAGTTTTATTTCCGGTGTGTTCTTTAAAATTATTTCTTATTTCTTTCTATAACGATGACCTTACTATAAATAAACTGGTGTGACCACAAAACGTTTTTCACATTTGTTAATATACTGCCTGTTCCTTGTCGTGTTTTAGGGATCAGCTGAATTCCCCTCTTTTAATTCAATGGGCGAAAAATGACAACTTTAGCATTTTTATTAAACTTTAATAATATCTTACTCTATAACTCTAATAACAGATCAGAGGTGATAGCACTTATAATATTAGTTAAGAAATTTATGCCAATCAATTCTGACGATGATAATTTAAATATTTATCTTCAAAATAATATAATCGATTCAAATTATAATGAATTCTCCTTGGTTGTTAGAAATTAAAAAAAATTAATTATAAATAATATGTCCTCCCTTTTTGTCAGAAAGAAATTGAATTTTCTAGAAATTAATAATGAAAATGAAAAAATCTTAGGTATCCTTTGGTCTTCAGCCCCCGCCTCTCTCCTGCCACCTTCGATTGTTTCCCCTTGAAGGTATTAACGGTGTGACGAAATATTGTTTATGCTTTCTCATGGCCGACTCGAAATAATAAGAGGCTCGTTGCTGTCACAGGTCGCGGGAGGCTTTGTGAAGGGGTCGGTCAGGCTTCGCCTCTTGAGCCCCTGGAAGGGCTCAAGAGGTCGTTGAGGTCACACCAGGAACCTGTTTTTTCACTTTCCATTTTATTAAGAGCATCAGATAGATAACCATTTACCTTAACATTAGAAAATGATTAAACTGTGTAAAATGCTATTTAAAACAATATGGTAAGAACAATACAAAATTTGAATGAATCGTTTTTATAAATAAATCATATTATCCTACACATGAATTGAATATAATTTGTAAAGATTAAGTTTTATTTCTTTATAATTTGATTTGTTACTATCTTGCAAAAGGCTCTATTAAAAATGTTCTTGATTAAGAACAATTAAGGGTATTCAGAAAAAAAAAAATTAAAATTTGCTGAACATGTGGCCAGTTTAACTTGATGGGTCTGAAAATTGGGTTATGTGACACTTCTTTCTAGTTCTAAGTATCTCTTCTAATAACTAGAATTGAACAACTATTTTTGTAGAATATATTTAAAATTGATATTCTTACAATTTATCTATAATATTAATAAATGAGAAAAAAGAAGAAAATCTTACTTATTCATACTCATAATTCAAATTAATTTTATTGATATTTAAAATCGATCTAAAAAAGCAATGCTTGATAATATAAATTAATTTATGATTCGAAAGTCTAGACTGGCAATAAAGACTCATCAATCAGGAGTTACTCTTTTCTGAAATAGACTGAAAGAGGCTAAGACATTAATAAGTCTATGGTCATTCTTTCAGGTGTTCACCTCTTTTCACCAATAATAAAATTACATTATCGTGTGCACTTATCTTTTATTGTTTGAAGAAAAAAAAAACTAAAAGACAAAATATATTTTTGGATTTTGTCACGTGGAAGCAAATAAATTGCCCTTCGGTTTGCCATACTTAACGATTAGCGATTCTCCTAGTCATGGCTCATTAAAACAAGTTAAATAAACCCGAATATCTATACTCATTTTCTCCTATTTTTATAAATTAAGGAGTAAGAGGACCAGATGTCGTGATTGACCCAATTCCGGTAAAGAGACCGGAGCAGGAAATGAGCCTCGTCGACCGGGGTCCATTTAACCTTGGAGATTCCTCCCTCCTTTCAGACTCTTGGAGTTTTTTTTTATTTTTCATTCTTCAGAATGTTGTTTTTTATGATTTTGCGTTCTCATCATTCTATTCTATGCAATTATCGTGCGCCCAAGGCTAGCCGGCTCTCGACTGTCTCTGTTTTCTCCGGTTGGCCCTCTTCGCTTCGACCGGCCTTTATGGCTTCTTCTCACTCCACTCTGCTCATATGCATAAGTCTATTATATACATGACGTCACTGTATATGTATTTTTTTAAATCTTATTTAATCTGCATAAAAGTTCTTTTTACAACTCTAGAAAAGCGAGCACTCGATTTCCTTGGTATTCTTTGAAGGAAAGCTTAATGGTTTTTACAAAAGATTGACATAAAAATAGATCCGTAAAGAATTCCGGATTATCCCAAAAAAAAATGTTTATTGTTTCTTTATTGTCATTTATGAAAATATTCATAGCCATTCGACACCATTACCAATGTCTAATGATTTTTACTCAATGAATTAATTAACAAGACGAGTTTTTTTTTCCTCCTGTCCACAAATATAAATGATCATGCTTTCAATCATGCTATTCTTTGGTACATTCTTAAATGATAAAAACAAAACGATCGAAACAGGTTAAGCTCAAATAACTATTAACTGTGAAACAGTATGTTTGTTTAATTAGTTAAGGATAAAGCACGGATTAAAATGAAAAAATAAAATCAGTGGAAAAAAAAAAGAATCAATTCCAATTTAATTTTTGGTTTCTCTTTTGATTAGGGCAGTTAGCCTCGCTCTATTCATGTTAAATGGGAAGCTATTCTCTGTCATATTGTAGATAGCAAGTGTCTTCAGAAAGGACTTTCATTCGGAGTAATAGCACACACACAATGTGCTTGCTGGCTGGCCAAAGCGCATTCCATAAACCTTAGGCCGTAAGATACGGTTTAAATTAAAGCCAGGTTTTGTCTGTATTTAAACCCGAAGCCTGGTGGTAATTCAACGCGTCCAGCCACTGCGATAACGGAGCCGGGGCTATTAAAGTGACCCTACGGAGGAAGGCACAAGGGTTACACTCCAACGACCAATCCGAGAGACTAAAAAGCACCCCACACCATCAAAACCCTTTGAAATAGGGGGGAATCTAATCCATTGTATGCGTCGGGTCGCGAGATCGCACGCGCACAGATGTCTTAAATGTCAGGTGTCATCAAATACCTCAACAACCCTAAAAAGAGAGTAAAGGGGAAAGAGGAAAATATGGTGACTGAGTATGGCAAAGTCAATAAGCGCCAAGCACAATGGGGGCGAGAAACCTGTAGCATCCAATCATAAAAAAATAATAATAATAATAATAAAATCCCATATAAAATATCTTTCTAAAAAAAATATTTAAAATAATAAAATATGATTATTAAACATATAAGTATTTGTAATTTTCCCTCTCTCTCTCTCTATAATTAACATATAGGAATGGCTATACATACTATATTTATCTAAAATAAAAAAAAATAAAAATTTGTATAAAATAAATACATATTGTAAATATTTAGGCATGGAGTAAATAAATATCAAGTTAAACTACTAAATAAATCATTAATACAATAACAAATAATAAAGAAATATTTCAAAGAAATTGTGAAATTAAATTTTACATATTTATTCACATGAAATAAAATTTTTGACATTATATAGCCTATTAACGAAATAATTTGAACTTTTTTTTTTTATTTTGTTAATTGAATTTTAATTGAATTAAAAATACATCGGGCTTCTTTTTTAGGAATGTTGAAATGGTTGCATAATAAACAGGCAGAAAAAGAGTTCAAGCATGAATTTCGCACTAAATTTTCTCACTAAACACAAGGTCATATGGTTTTGTAATTAAGTTATTACAAGTTCATTAACGATGTCAACCAACATTTATTTTACATTTTATTTTATTCACTTGGGTATACCAATTGCTGTATTTTTTTTTGAAAAATCAAGATGAATTTAATTCAACAGTTATGCTTTATTAAGAAGTTCTTAGTAAATATGACTATTGTGTACAACTTATAATATAATATTCTTAATAAGAATGTCTTTCGATTTGCGTATGACTATGAATAATTCAATTCGTTAAAATTTAACTTTCTTTAAATTGTATATATATACAAGCAGCTATTAGAATATTTAAATATCTATAATAAAAGCTCTAAATCAATGGCAGCATAAATTATTTATTGGACTTATCCTGATGAATATAAATAGTGAATTCAAGTTAGATATTTTAAAATAAAAATATAATTTAAAATCAACTTTGATATTAACTGTGGAGGATATCATTTGTAATTTGCAACATATTTATCTATGTTTATTAGAAAAATCAATGTAAAATTGATATTTTAGTGATCCGCCGGAAAAGTATTGCGAAATGAAAAATCGTTTAGAAATGCAATTATTAAGCAGATTATCAATTCACTCCCCTCCATTTTTTTTTTCTTAACCAATCTCGAATACCTTTTATGATATTTATCTAGTTGGTGTGTTAAGACACCCTACCAGGTGACCTATAGAAAAAAGTATTCTCTCCCTTTGTCAGAATGTTTACATTTTCTCTCATCCTTGTCCGCCTTAAATGTTACGCGGTTTTCTGGTCCTGTCAAATTAACTGGCGGGGCATCAAGTGGAAACGGAACAACCTTCATCGTGTCCCGAGATGACGAGCAGGCAAAGCGCCCACTATTCTAGTTGTTTTATACAACAACATTAACAACAACATTTACAAATCCACGCAAACAAGATCCGACCTCCCCCACGCGTGTGTGTCAGCCAAGAAAACATTTTGTGCGCCTCGTCTGGTCCGATTTAGCACCCTATGCCCTCCACAAGAGAGGTGGAAGGGTAGGGATGAGAATGAACCGACCATTTCTCTCTCTATCTCTCTCTCTCTCTCTCTCTCTCTCTCTTTCGTTTCCATTTTAACTTAACTGTCCGTCTTTCTATTATGAAATCTTCTATTATCTTTGAATGACGCTTTTCTTTTAAGCGCTATCTTCACTTAATTCTTAATAAATTCCAGCGAGTCAGTCATGTTCTGAACTCACTTAATGACCGTCTCCCTTGTGTGGATAAAATTAATGATTATAGTGTGTCACCTGTTGTTGTTATAACTCATTTTCAAGAGATAGGTCAATTTATTAAATTATTATATGTATACAATTCATTCAAAAGTTATTTTAACCCTTCAAGAGTTAAAAAAAAAATGATTTTTATTTATTATTCATCAAATTTTATTTTTATAAAAATTAAAAAATTAAATTTCTATCAATGAATTGTTAATACCCATCATTTATTTTTCGATCACTTGTATCAAGAAAATATTTAGTTTTGCAAATATGAATATACTAATATATATATATATATATACGAATGTATAATATATAAGAATTCCTTTTTAATCCATATGAATGTGAGGCATGATCCAAGACTTTAGAGGATGAAATTAGTTAAAGTATTTGATAATAAAATTACCAAGGGTATCCAGTATCATCAGAGTGATCCATAGATAAATCATACCTTATATATAAGAATTCGATTTAAATTTGAAAATATTTTTTAATTTTAAAAAAGATAAATTTTCATTGAGGAATTATTTTTGGTTATTACTAGATTAGGGGTTTATATTGTGATAGTAGCCTGATGAGCATCAAATTCTAAGTATGCATTATTAGGATGGATACGAGCAGTAGCACAGAGTATTTCTTATGAAGTGTAAATTTCGCTTTAATATTATTATATTTTGTTTATCTGATTCAGGGGGATTTTGATTAAAAGGTTTTTTTTTAATTGCATTGATCTCCTTTTTTTTATTTTAATTCTATTGATAAAATATTCAAAATTAAACTCAAAACTATTAAATGAAAATACAATTTAAATCATTTAGGTTCTATTTTAAGTATTATTACGAGAGTGATGGAGTCTTAATTTATTTATATACACATTACATTTTCTTTTCCTTATAGATGAGAATGTCGTCATTAATACGCTGAGAACCGTACATATATTATGATTTATATATATGGTCAGCTCATATTATATATGAATAAATTTATGACAATTGAAAAACTACATTTCATTACAATATAAATTATTACCTATTTTCTTTGATTTTTCTAATGAATAATTAGATAGAAGTGTTTAGTGTGGTATTCAGGTCTAAATTAATTTCACAATAGAATGAGCTAACATTATTTTAAAATTCAAACAAGTTTTTAATGATTAATTACGAAATGTTAATTGAACCCCCTGTAAGTAGTTAATCCGCATTACGGGAAACAAGCCAACAAAATTCAACTATCCATGATTCTTTTTTACATTCCAACATCCATATTGGATAATTAACCATTAAATAAATATTAATTATATAATATTTTTCTTATACATTTTTTTTTTTTTTGTTTTTTGTCTTTCAATTTTGAACATATTAGCTCTCACCCTAATCCAACCAAGTTTATTTTTCTAAAAACTTCTTTTAATCATTCCGGATTGGAAAAATAAAGTTAGCAATTTATGAAAGGAAATTTCGCGATTCCCAGGATCTATTCCTTTTTTTTATTTTGCTTTCTTTTGAAAAGGGGAATAATAGCTTTTGGGGTTGATTTCGAGAAACGACTCAACGATTCGGGCTGGTGACTCTTGCGGTGGAGGGTCTGTTCCTATATATATATATATATATATGTATATATAAAAAGGAGACAGCGTTGTCGACGACGTCGACCGCTTTAAATGTCACGAAATGCCAACCGAGTCTCCTGGGACCAAGCTTGGCTCTGAACTGCAACGACCCGCGGCACGAAGTTAGCCACTCAGCTAGTGTTGTTGGCGTTGTTGTTGTTGTTGTTGTTGTTGTTGCTGCTGGCTGTGTTGGGAGGTTGCGAAGAGCGCAGTCCCGTTCGGCTGTCCTCTAACCTCGAAGGCGCCACGGGGCAAACCTGCTCCGAGCTGGTCGCCGGGTCAGTGGCCTCCTGGCCCGAGCGGCGACCCTCGCACCACGTTCCAATGACCTCTCGAAACTACTCGCCTAGGAAACAGAGGCTCACTCGTCTTTCACCGTCTCCATGTACAAGAACATCGAAATTCAAGGCCTTGGTTCAGTAACCATCGTAGTCCACGAAAAACGGAAACAAGCAATGTCCCGAAAAAGCCTGTTCTTTGATAACAACCATCTTCAATGAATCATTTTTTTTTTATTTTTTACTTTTTTTTTTTGATAATTTTGTTCTATTTTAGTGCTATCCATTTATTTTTTTTCTATTTTAGTGCTATCCATTTATTTTGTATTTTATTGTTAGAATTGTATAAATTCTAAAAGTAATTTAATGGTTATAGAAATATAAAAGACTTCATAATATACAATATAATGAAAATTGGAAAGAGAGAAAGGTGCTATAAAAGGATTGAAATTTAATCTATTCAGTTTAAATTCCTGCCAACCTTTTTCATTTAGGTTTTTTTTTAATTCATTTCTCTTTTCATAGATCAAGATAAATAAAAATTCGTCACACACATCACTTATTATTTTAATAATACTTGTCATTAAATTCCTTGATTCCTTACTAAGGAATCGAAACAAATTTGTATATATATATATAGATAGATAGATAGATAGATAGATATTATTTAACAAATAATTATATGTTATTTCAAATAGGAATCGTTCTAAGAATCTTTAAAAAAAAAATTAAAATTTCAATTAACCAAGTGTAGTACCTGAATGATATCTCGCTGGTGAAAATAACCCTTCTTTGTGAGATCAACACCCTATTCCTGAAATATTTAGAACAACTTTAATTAAAACAAAATAAAAAAAAATGAAATAATGAATAAGTATATAATCGTACTAAATTCAATCTGTAAATATTCTGTATCTGTATTTGTGTGTTTTAATAGAACATAATTATTGTTGAAACATTAGGGCTTATAAAAATAATTTTTTTGTTTTTATATTTTTCAGAAAATGTAAAAAAGTGATAGAGAGGTTATGGAACTTGAGAATGTGGGTTCAAATCTTTCTTTGTTCACAAAATTTATAAAATTAATAAGAATATGAGCATAGATCCTGAATAGCATGAATTAAATAAAAAAATTAAATAAAATAATTTTTTCAATCTTATAATTATTTTTACTAATTGATGTATATATATATATATATTATCTAGATAAGAATTTATAAACTAGAACTAATAATTTAGACATAACGAATAAATGAATTTTTTGAATTAAATTTTCTTTTTTTTTTAATATTTCTATTTAATTGATTCTTATTTATCAATGGAAGTATAAATATTTAACAATAAATTTATTATGAATTTTTTATTTAAATTCAGTTAACATTTTTGAATAATAAATTTGGTTTTATTAAAAAAAAAGTGAATGAAAAAAAAAGCGTTTGCTGTTTATTCAGTGGAAATCGATCCTCAGGGGGGATCGTATTTAAAAAAAAAATGTCAGTGATCTTGCGTGCCAGGATTTGTAATTGAGTTCAGTAAAGTAGGCTAATTCATCCCGAATCAAGAAATTTTTTTTTAATCTAATATAGATGTATAGATAGCAAATGCGTTTTTGAAAACCACTTTAACGCTGGCTGAAAAATTTGAATAATTGGCTCGGCGATGAGTTGGCGGACGTCCCGGATGAACTTCGTAAGTGAATTAATTAAAGTGGACGATTGCAGATCGCAGTTTTACAGTTAACCACTTGACTTGTGGCCAGAGAGCCACGTGCCACCTGCCACCTGGTCCTTATCACTTGAGATGTCATCCATCTTCTAAATAGAGACTCCCTGCTCTTACAAACCACATCTGGTTACACTCTTTGACCTATATTCCAACACAAATTTTCCATATTTTTCTTTTTATATGAAATATGATTTAATAATGTTTTTCTTTTTGACCTTACTTTAAAATATTTTTATGTAATTCATGTATTTAGGAGAATTCTATGAATTTTTTGAAAAATTATTTTGTAATAGACCTCATTTTTTAATTTTTTCATCATTATTTTATTGAATAAATATATTAATTGATGATGTATAGAATATATAGATTGTTATTAAACGGTTATAAATATACCTGGTTCACCGAACCGCCGCTCGTCATTAAAAAAAAATTATTCCTTATTATCTGGATTATGACTGGTGATATTAATACCTGGTTCACCGATAAATAAACGTCAAAATATAGGAAAAAATTTGAAATAATTTAAAGGAATATAAATTAAAAAAAATAGTCATAAAACATACAGCCCTTAAACTTACGTATTAATGTACTGAAAGACAGAAAAGTATGGCCTGTGGATTTAACATAATATATATTTAGTAATTTGATTACATATTATTAAAATAAATATTTTTAATTTTATTTTATTTATATTTATAATATTTTTTGTATTTAACGAAGCGCTGTTTGACGTAGTTACTGACGCCATTTAAATTTACTATTTTAGATTAAGAAAAAACTAACAAAGATGATTTTTCCCGAGGCTGAAACCAATACAGATCGATTTTTCTTTATAAATAGTATCTATGGTGTGAATTTTAAAAAAATCCTTCGAGGGGTTTAATATTTCAAAAATATATATATACAAATATATATATATATATATACTATTTTTGCTAGTATAATAATATATATAGATAGATAGATAGAAAGATAGAAAGAGAGAGACAGAGAGAAAGATAGATAGGTTTGTATCTAAGCAACTTCTCGATGAACCAGGTTCTTTTTATTAATTTCTAAATTTTCTAGTATTGCTTCTAACCTTTGCGAAAATTGATTCTAAATTACAGTAGTTCAAATATATATTTACTTACCATATATATATATATTCCTATTTCTTTTTATTCTTTCAATGAGTAAAAAAAATTCGAATTATATTGTTCTAATTGGAAAAAATTAAATAAGTATAAGTCTAATAAGTAAATAGATATTGTTGAGCTATTCATTGAATGATAGAATTAAATTAATCTCTGTCGGTTGTAGACGGGCTATTAATTGCCTTAGGTAATCCCACCTTTAAACTGTCTCTCTAGCTCGATAATGAGTTAGCACTTTGAACAGGAAATGACTCGCAATGATATTTGCCTTCCCCCCTCTTCTTCTCTTCTACAAAAACATTATATCATATTAATTATAAATAAACGTGCATTCATTTTATATATAGAATATTTTACAATCAGTAGGATGTTTAAAATATATATTTATTATCATTTCCAAAATTCTTGGTACAAATTCGTTTGGTTAAATATATATTATATATACCTGGACATATCTACAAAATTTTGAAGTTCATTCTAAAAGGAAGATTCATGATGTCTCTCCCTCTCTCTCTCTCTCTTGCTTTCATTTTCATCTCTATGACTGGCTCTGTCAATTTCAATTTGTTGTTGAAATCAAGATAAAGCTCTTTGCAAAATCATTGATTGAACAAATAAATTAAATTAAAAAATAATGTTGTTGTTTTGATTGACTGACCGGCTACCCATAATTTTGATTTTCATTTCTCTCCTCGTGAATTGATGTAGGTGATTTCAAATATGATTACGGACCCTTTTGATTTTATCCATCATTTGTTTTGAAATAATTTGTTAATCAGTTTCATGATGACAATTTTTTTTTTTAATTAATTAGTGATTTATGAAATTAATAGATTTAATTGATTGAAATATAAGTTATATACAATAGACTAAAATTAATCATAAAGAATATAAAAGTTAATAAGAATATTTTAATTAACCCTAGGTGAAGGCTTAAATTTTGTGATATGATTACTTTATGCGCATTTTGAAGAGAAGGTGCTTATGATAATGGCGTTACACGCGAAATGTGCATAAAGTAAATATATCAACAAACTTTAAAATTCACCGAGGGTTTAATTAAAAATTCTTCTTATTAAGTTTTATAATTTTTTAAATTTTATTTTAGTCTATATAAGACTATTGTTTATATATTCTATATTCTATATAGTATTTAAAAAAAATAAGGGGTTGATGCACCCTACGGAATTGTATTGTTTTAACAATGTCTACCCTGTTGTACATGGCACGCCGAGTTGTTCTAATGCAATTATGAAAATTCGGGAGTGATTTTGAAAATGGATGTTCAAGTGGATGGATTGTTCCCGAGCGGCGAGCAATCAAATTAAGAAACTTTTTAAATTGTGGTTGGCCTAAACCATCAACCCTCCCGTCACCCGGAAAATTCTCGTTTGATTTTATTACTGTGGTAATTTTTGAAACAATCTATTCTATGTACATATATTTGGGTTTTTTTATTAATTTTTGTTTTGTACTCCCCACTCTCATCTCTACCCCATTCATCTCTATATATAACCAAAACAACTATACCCGAAATTCACACAACAAAATCACTTCTTCATCGATTGTTAATTTCTTCTACACGCATTCTTTTTTTAATAATTTCGTTGAAGTTCCTTTTAAACTCAGTTCTTTGTTTCGTGTTTGAATAAAACATGGAAAAAAAGAACAATATCCCTAAGCAAGAAATTGGCGTGAAAAATCAATAATTATTAAATATTGAGAAAGGAATTAGGTTATAAATTGCAATAAAGAATTTGCATACATTAAAATTGAATACTTAAAAATAATATTTATGTTGATAAATGATTAGTAATAGATTATCCAATTTTATTAATAAGATATTGTAGGTAAGAATAATCAGAATATTATTGGTAATATTCTAATCTACAATAAATAGTATTTATTACATGTAGTTACGATTTATTTTGTAATTTTGATTAAGATGTAATGACATATAAGATAATTTCCCTTCATCAATCACTCGATTATAGAAAATCTTATCTAATGATAGCTAGTTTTATTCCTTAGGAAGTCAATAAATAAATATTCTAGATAAATCAGAGGAAGGAGGGTATTCTTAAATGGTATTTCAATTTTTAAAAATTATATTTATTTATAGTGAGAAAATGTAATTAAGCTTCTTTTCCTAAATCCTTAGTGAATGGAGTGAATGAATTGGTTTCTGTACAATAAAAAAAAAGAAGAAGAAAGAAAAGAAAAAGAAAAGAATAAGGGTTGCGATGTGGAATCATTACGAGTAGTTTGCTGGGCCCGATACGAACCCGTCAGTTGATAAGAGCAGTGGTGGTGGCTGTTCACCCCCAGGGAGCAAGCACTCGTTGCCTTTAAATTGAGAGATTGCAACAACTTCCCGTCCCGACCCTCTCTCATCTTCCTCCACCCTCGAGGTTATAGGAATGCCTAATCCCATGAAGGGGTTAGATATGGGCCGAGATCTGTCCCTATTTTATCGCGTGACAAAATATCTCGGAATAATTTCTAAAAGGCCAGCCCTGAACTTGCTCTTTTCATTTTCTCTTTTCATCCCCCCCTTCCCTTCGTAGGGTCATGCCTCTGTATGCGTGTGTGGATCTGTTATCACTGCGGCTTATCGCGGCTCTGTTCGCACCTCCGGATAAAAACAAGGGTGGCTTTTGGATTCTAATCGCAGGTGAAAGACACCCTTGCTCTGTTAATTCAGAGCGTGAATAAGACCTCAAGCCGCAGGCCAACCAGCCACTGTATTCAACGTTCGATAAGCCGATAGGGTTTGTTTTAAGAGGAAAAACAATCCCCGCACCCCCAAGACCATCACGACAATTAATTCCATTTAAATTCAATGTTGAGGACATATAATCATAATAGAAATATCAGAGAAACAATAGAGTAAGATATTTTGAAAAAACATATATTACATTTACTTAATTGAGTCACCACAACAGTACACATACCACCCCTGTTATAAAAAAACAACATTAAAAAAAAGTTAATAATACACTTAATAAAAAAAAAATACTATAATTTCTATTTTTATTATATATTCTATTTTAAATATAGAATAATCATTTTCTAATGATATTAATAATTAAAAGTGATTAAAAATTTAAATGGGGATGATCTTTCTGAATGAATCTACTAAAAATAAATATTCGAAATATGGATACTGTAGTGCAGCAAACCCCGGATATTTTATTTTCTGACAAAATCGAGATAACAGTTATTTCCAAATTAAAATTACACAGGCAATTGTTTCTCAGTTCAACCACTTGGAATCGTGCAAATCACATTTATGATAACCGTTTATTATGTTTACCAATGAGTTTAAAAAGAAGATTGTTATTACTCTCTTTAAAATGTTGGGAAACATGAAATAGTTCTTAGTGTTGCCACTACAACGACGGTATACTAATTTATTATTGAATATTTTTAAAATCATAGAAATCGGAGAAATTCATAGTAAAAAAATGAATATTAAATAATAAATAAATAAATTAATTGATAAAATTCATTTTTAACTACAAAAATAGGATTTGTTTTTAAAAGGAAATACACTTTTTTAATATTACTTTATAAAAGTAATTATTATATCAAATGAGAATCTATGTAATATTCACATCATAATTTTTTTTTTTAATTTTCTTCTCGAAAAAAAAAGAAAATAAATAAAAAAACATCCTACGACTATAAATATAAAGATTGTGCAAAGATAAAAATGGAGAGCCAGGTCACTCACTATCTAATTTAATTATCTATCTGGTCATTTCGAAAAAAAAAAATTAAAATTTTTTTTTTTTTACAATTAGAATGATAATAAAAATAAAATGAACTAATATTATTAACAAACTTTTAAAATTTCAGAAAAATAAAAAAAATGAATTTTTTCGAAAAATAAAATAAAAGAATAAAAAAAAAAAAATAGTGAGATTAATTAAAAAGTGCGTCGTGCTGCGGTGGCTGCGCAAATTAATCACGAAGTAAGGTTAATTATAATAATAGTCTTGCCCCGCATGGCGTTTAAATTCAATCCTTTTAAAAAAATACAAGGGTAACTAACACCACTAAAGACACTATTTACTAGAAAGCGATTGGAGGATAAAAGATTACGCATTATATCGCTTTGAAAACAAATGTTATCCTGTAATATATTACAATATTTTTAATTGAAATAGTTAATCAAATCAAAAATATATTTGATAATTTTCATAAAAATAATAATTATAATTATTTATTGAAAGCAAAGCTAAAATATACTAGTAAAAATTTTAAAAATTAGTAAAATGGACCTTATTCACAACCCGTCGGAATTCTTTAAAATTAATGTACAAAATTTATGTACAAAATCAATATACAATATATATATTGTTATATATTTTGTATAATCTTCGTCTTGTATTGAATATTGTTAAAAATAAATTTTATTCCTCTTTTTATAATATTTATTGAGATCTATTTTGCTCACTTCTCCTTCGAATTGCAAGAATACTAATCCTTTCTCCTCATGCTAATAAATAAATATTTCTTTCTCGTATTGCAAGACTCGTTTGAAAAGCCGATTTTATTTCCATCTATTTGAACCTGTGAACTTAATGCGAGTTGGCTCGTGAGCTTCGGTTCATATAGGTCATACACACATCGGGGACTGGTCTTACTTTTCCTCTCCCAAGAATAACTACTCGAACAACCAACAACAAATGTTACCAAAATGGCCCTTGTTTTAACACTAAATGTTCTATTGCAATTTTTCAATCCATTTTCTAACAAATAATAAAATAAAAAAAAAAAAAGAAAAACAATCCCATCCACCAAGTTTTCTTCCATAAATCCCCTTTGATTTCCTTTTATCGTTATTTATAATCAACAAAACAACATTTCAAAATTTATTATTATTCATCATCTACAAAATAAATAAATAAATAAATGTTTGCAATAAAAAGAAACAAAATAATATTGTCATTGGTAATATTTTACTTTCATGTCAATTTAACTAGTACATACATCTAGTTGAGATTTTGTTATATAATCAACTTCATAATATAACATTTCGAGCACTTTAATATCCATCATTTTATAGTAGGATAATATATGATAGCATTCAAAATAGCTATAAACATAACACGATCAGCAAATTTCAACAAGGTTAATTTTAAAACACAAATCTTAATATCGACAAAAAATTGCAGACAATAATAGTAATTTTTAAATATAAGTACTTTTTATATAGATCAAACAAAAATAATATAAGAAGATTAATAGCATATTTTGATTATGATTACTTTTTGACTAGAATTATGGATTACAGTCGCCTAGTCACCTGGAAAAATAGTTACATACCAGAATGTTGAATAAGAATGGATTATAAATTATAAATAGAAATTCTACAATAAAGAAAAAGATTTGATTGAATAAGTGAGAGAGTTCAATTCAATTGATTCATTATACTATTTTAAGAATTATATTCTTATCTAAAATATTTTATTGTGTAAAAGTATTCGATAAATTAATAAGTCAAAAGTTTTTAAATAAGTTGACCTGTGGCCAGGTCCAAACCGACCGACGGTTTGAAGTAAATTAATTTCCAGCTACAAAAACAATTTCAAATAATTTTAACATATCTTTTAATCTAATAAAAAACAGATATGGATACATAAATAATAAATATAAACATTTTTAATTTTATTTTATTTATAATATATATATGCAAGATCAGGCTGTGACGTCATGAATGGCTGGATGACGTCCTATAATTTTAAATCAAGAAAAAACTAATAAATATGATTTTTCTCGAGGATAAAACCAATACAAAGTGCATGATTCGTGGTGATATGTAAAAAATCTCCTCATGTGAAATTTGGTGTGAAAATAACCCTTCCCTTCCTATCGTCGATCGCTAATACTACCACTTTCGGTTTCCGGATTTGCACTAAAAGTTGATCAATTCATTCCACTGATGCATTAAGTAAATATGCCAAATTTCATCAAAATCCGTTGAGCAGTTCAGGCTGTACACATCTATACGGACGGACGGACGGACGGACAGACATCATGCTAAAAATACTTTTTTCTGTTAAGAAAATGCATGATTCGTGGAGATATGTAAAAATCTCCACACGTGAAATTTGGTGTGAAAACAATACCTCCCTTACTATCGTCGGTCGGTAAAAAACATTGGAAGAAATTATTCGTATGAAGAAAAGAAATAACATATTTAGATTTTATTAATTAGTTTTTATTTATTTTTTAATCTCTCTCTCTCTCTCTCTTTCCCTCTCTAAGATCAGATTTTAATTGAATTATTTCAAATACCATTAGTTAATTAGTAATGGTCATAATTCGTGGCCGATTTTGTTAATTGTACAAACGGCGTTTTCTGTTCAAGTTGGTAATGTTTTAGTCCCAGGATAAGCTAGGGCGTGTAATTATCCGTGCATTGTCTTGGCAGCCACTACACCACTCCTGGACTCGATAGCCTATAATTTATCGCAAGAACAATGGCGGGGGTGGACTCAGGGCCTTTTCCTTTCCCTTCGTCTCGAATGCATCTTAGATGAGAGAGAGAGAGAGCCCTCCAGCTTTTACTCTACTGAAAAACCCACCGCTCGTGATTTATTTGCAGCAACCTCCAACGATCGACAAAGATGATGGCTAGTCAAGAAAAATCTCTCTTAAACCACCACCACTTCGACCCCCTCAGATAAAAAAAAAATCTCCCATCTCCACATTAATAATCATTTTGGTTAGGGCGTCAGCTTGGACTGTCAGCCGATGTGACCTAAGACCAAGGAGCAAAGAAGACCCCTGAAAGACAATGGTCGTAGAATCCCTCGGGACAGGTGGAAATGCTGTTGTTCCTCCCCCACCCTACATCTTATAATAAGGTCAATATTTCTCTAAAATCAATATTATTTTATTCACACAATATTGATTAAAATTCTATATACTACAATTTATTGAAAATGTCTTAGACAAAATATTCTTAAAAAAAAAAAAAAAATAAGTTGAGCTGTGGCCAAGCACAGAACCGACCGACGATTTGAAAAAAATTAATTTCCAAATAACATTATATATATATATATATATATAAAGTATAAAAAAAATATTTTTAAAACTTGAGTTAAAATGACTAAATTATATTATCTTAATTTTTATTTTTAGTTTAATTAATCAATTATTAATTACTTCTATATTTTAAGTGAAATATTTTGGGACAATGAATATAAAATTAATACTTTGTAAACTACCACTTCCGGTTTCCGGATATACACCAAAAGTTGATGAATTCATGGTACTGATGCATTAACTAAATATAATAAATTTTATCAAAATCCGTTGAGCCGTCTATACGGACACACAGACACAATATTATTTTCTGTTAAAAAAATGCATAATTCTTGGGGAGATATGTAAAAATCTCCACATGTGAAATTTGGTGTGAAAACAATACCTCCCTTACTATCGTCGGTCGGTAAAAATTGTTTAATAAGCAAAGTATAAAATATTCCCAAGATTCTATGATAACGTTATTACAGTTTTTCTGTTTGATCTTAGAAAATTGAATAAAAATAAATCTTTTTAAATTATTTCTTTCTTTATAGATTAGAAGATCATTATATCATAAATTCAATTTATCTATCTAAAGCCAATAGAATCTTTATAGATATCTTTACTTTTTAAATATATATATTCTATATATATAAAAAAAGGTTTTTGTCTGCACATTGCTCAGAATTTAAAAATTTTTGCATATCTTCGCGTTTCATGACCTCTAGAATCCAAAAGTGACTTTAGAATTTTTCACGTCTGTCTGTCTGTCTGTCTGTCTGTCTGTCTGTCTGTCTGTCTGTCTGTCTGTCTGTCTGTCTGTCCGGAAAATTACTATTTTATAGACTCAGAATTGGCTGAACCGATTTCTTTGAAATTACATCACAATATTCTTATATACCTCTAGAGTAACATAGGCTATAAATTTTATTAATATCTTATCAATAACCGCAGAAATTAATTTTTTAAAGTTTATATAATTCTCCGTGTTGTTCATTCAAGAGCAGCTCGCGGCTCACTGTCGGCCTAGCGGAATCATTTCAAACAATGAATTATCATAGAGATTCCCAATCGAAGAATTATTATAATATTTCCCTTTTTATTTTAAATTCTAATATACAAATATCAATTCAATTAAATAATTTATTCTAAAAGTTCTCAATTTAATTAAAATATTTATTAGATCATATTTTTATCTTAAATTATTTTTTATTTAATTGAATATTTCTTCTTTTCTATAATATATATATAATAATATATAAATTTTATCATTGAATAATAAAAAAAAATATTATTTAACCTGAATTAAAATGACTGAATTATATTATCTTTGTTTTTTATTTTAATTTAATTACTCTATTATTAATTACTAAATATATATATATTATATAAAAATTAAAATATGATGATATAAAGTTGTTTTAAATTTTTGACATTTTTAAATTGGGTATATTTTTTAAATTTATTAAAATGTCTTTTTTATTTATTATGTTTAAAAGATTCATTTTTATTATGTGATATTAATAAAAAATAACGATGCTCTGTGCAAGTCGAATCATGTTGCACATAATTAAATAACAATTGCCAAACAAAGAATATAATATTTTTTTAAATTCTTATATTTAAATATCATTTCAATTAAATAATTTATTCTAAAAGGTCTCATTTTAATGCAATTTATAATTTTCTTCTAATTCAGATTTAGGACAAATCGTACAACATTATATCAAATCTCGCTAAGAACATTCAATATTTTTGTACACAAATTATTCAGAGTATTGGCTAAGCGTATCACTCACAATCAGTTTATATTGAAATTTATATAAATTAACAAAGTAAAAATTTTTATTTGTTTAAATTTTATTATAATGAATCAAAAAAAATTAAATATATAGATCACATGATTAAGAGAAGCAAAAAACTTAACAGAAAATAACTGTTGGATGGAGGTCGGACATGACAGAAACTGTAAGCGAAATCTTCATATTGCGGCTAATAATTTTCAAATCCCCTAGCACCACAGAATTTAAGTTTCTTTTAAGGAAAATAACTATGATCTAAAAAAATTAATAAATGAACTTAATAATAAAAAAAACAAATAAATCAATTAATTTAAATTAATACTATTAATGATGTATATATTGGTCATTTATCTATAGTTTTATACCGTTAATTTTTATAAATTGTCTCAAGTCTCTATTTTTGCATTTTCTCAAGTTTCATTATAATTAAAAATATTCAATAATAATCTAGCAATGAAAATAAAATACCAAAATGTAATGATCAAGAAATATTATACTCTATTATAACATATACAATACTTATAAACTATAGGCG
Source organism: Labia minor (assembly GCA_963082975.1). NCBI lineage: Eukaryota > Metazoa > Arthropoda > Insecta > Dermaptera > Spongiphoridae > Labia > Labia minor. The sequence continues at coordinate 33,440,829 of OY720348.1, read as the reverse complement.
GAGGAAATATTAGGAGATATCATTGCGGGTTCAGGCCAAATCGACCAACATTAATTAAGATATTTTCATTATGACAGATATTAGGAACAAAACCGCGAATTCAATATTTCTGTTCACTAATTATTTGTAGACTTTAGTAAAACATACGCATAACTCAATAGATCCGGATAAACTTTTTCAAATTTTCAATCTTCAAATTTCTCTTGAAGGTAGTAAAGAAAGAATAAGATGCGGAAATCAATTGTAAAATATTAGGTTACTCAGACGACTTAAATATAATAGGAGATTCGGCAATTGCAATTACAGATAGCGAGGAAAATTTAATGGAGGTTTGAAATTAATAGTGATAAGAAAAAATATTTAGTAACAAAGAGGAAGAGTATTAACATACAAAATCTTAAGATACAAAATGTAGAATTTGAATATGTAGAAAAATTGAATGTAATCACGAAGGATAATAATATTTGAGAAGAATTTTAATCGGGGTTGCAATCGGGAAACGCCTGTTATCTGCAATAAAGAGGCTTATCTCTTCAAAATTATTATCAAAGGGAATATATAAAAAGATTATTTTGCCTGTTGCATTATATGGGTGGGAGGCATGGTCTATGACCCTTGGAGATGAGAGTAGATTCAGAGTATTTGAGAATAGGATTCTTCCCTGCATTTATTGGCCAAAGAAAGATGAGGTCACCGGGTATGAGGGAGACTGTATAACAAGAAATTGCATGGCCTCTCTGCATCTTCAGAAATAGTTAGGGTTATAAAAGGGAAAAAGCTGCGATAGGCAGGGCACGTGGCAAGAATGGGAGAGGAAAAAGATATTGGTGGGAAGACCGATTGGAAAACGTCCGCTTGGAAAACCAATGACGCGTAGGAAGGGACGTAAGAGAGATGGAATAAGGGCTCAGGATAGGGACACTTGGAGAAATGTGGTTGTTGCTTCTAAGAACTTTAGAGTATCGTTGAGCCACATAGGTAGATAGATATAACATATACAATAATAATATATATAATTAATATAGTGATTAAATTAAAATATATTTTTTAAATAAGAACACAAAAAGAAATGAATGTTTTATGTAATATACTGATTGAAACAAAATGGATGAAAACCTTTTAATACTTTCAACCACCAAATACTATGTACAACTCGGGGGTACAGGGGGCGGAGCCCCCGTCTAGGTGTGAAGAGCGCCGAAGGCGCTCTGAGCAGCTAGTATATATATAAAACAAACATAATTGATCAAATGTAAAATATAATCTACTAGAATTAGACTATATATAGCTCGAATATATATTGCTGTTATTTATAATCTGACCTTGTTTTAAATTTTAATTTATAATTCAAATATAAGTAAAAATTCTATTCTAGTGGAATAGAAATAAAAACAAAAAAAAAATCGAAATAAATTTAAATTCTTTTTTTCATGCTCTAAAAAATACATCTGAAAAATCGAGAAAAATGTGAGCGACCCAAGCGAGTTAAACAAGTTCGAATTCTGGGTCGACACGATGCATTTTCAAAACGACTCCACTTTATGATATTTATACATCTTAAAAAAATTAAAAATGATATAAACAAAAAAATAATAATAATAATAATAATAAATAGACAAACAAATTCTTCTTCAAGAAGATTTCGAAACAAGCCACGAATAGTCTTTTCATTCTCTTGTTAAGCCCTTATTAATTCAAAGAAGAAAAATGAAAAGCTACAACTGCCCACTTTTGATTGCATCTTTAAACAGCAAAAGAGCAACTCACGATACTGATACGATTCAACAAATTTCATCGATTCCATCGGAAAGTTATGTACACACACAATGGAAGTGGCATGGAAAAAGATACATATTGATAAGAAACTAAAATATATAGATATTGAATTTTTGTTCCAACTTTTTCATTTTTATTTTGTTATATTCTTTCAACAATTCCTATATATATATATACTAGCGGTCAGACCAGTGGCGTACCTAGAACTTTTGCCGCCCGGGGCGATCTCCAGTTTGCCGCCCTTTCTATTATAAGTCAATCAAATAGTGGTTTTTATAAATTAATACACATAAATAAATTATTAAGTTATTTAATCAATATTAATTAATACACAGAGAGTAAATTTTAAACCTAGGAGACCGCCTTCCGCCGGCCCTGCTTTTCAAAAGAAAAATCGATGATTTAAATAAGATGCGTTTACGAATTCAACGAATTTTAATGAATACAATAAAATAAAATTATTATCCTGTTCTTGGAATTAGAATTCAAAATTTACACTAAAATGCATTTATATACACCCAGGAATAATATTCGAAATCATATAGTTAATCATGATTTATATAAATCAATCAGAAATGAATAAGTTGCTTTTTACAACTATAACTAAATATAAAAAGTGCCGCCCCAAGATAAGTGCCGCCCAGTGCGGACCGGACCCATCGCCCCCCCCCCTCCTAGGTACGCCACTTGGTCAGACTGCCTTCAGCACTGTTCACATTTATACAAGGGGTTCTGTCCTCTGATGTACCCCCGAAGAAATGCATATTATTTTGTTGAATGTCTCTATGTAATAGCTTTTCATTTATTTCCATCGATATATTAAAATATTCATTCTCTTTTTGATTGATTTATTTATTTATTATTAATTTAATTACTAAATTATTACAATAAATAAATATTTAATATAAAAATCAGTTTTATGATATTGAGTTTTAAATGAATATAAATAAATAATAAAAGCATATCTTAATCATAGATTTAATGGACTTATTTTTCTTCGCTTGTTCTTCTTTATAACGGAACTTATTGCAGAAAATAACTAACAAGTATAATTAAAATCTTAATGGATTTTCTAGCATTTTATTCTATTATACATATATATATATATATATATATATATAAATTAAATATTCATTTAAATTTTTTTTTTTTATAATTTTGTTCTAGTTTCATTTTTCTGATCTTTTCTATAATTATATAATTTTGTTATCATTCTAAATATTATATTTAATTTGATTCGGTAATTATATTGAATGGTCATCCATTCATGGATTTGGATAAAAACTTTACCAGTGAATTCCTTTTATAATTCCAAATAAACATTTCCTATGCAATTTTTGCGGGTCGCTTCTAATTTACGAGATAAAAACGATTAAATTTTGCATATAAATCCATAGATATTCTATTTAGCTACCATATTTTTTTTTCAGTTCGGATTGGATGTAGAAAAATTAAAAAATTAATTAATCAAATAATTTCCCTAGATCCAAACATTGTCTTGATTTTATTTATTTGTATGAATTCAGTTCATCTATATAACAAATGACAAGCAGAGAAAAGAAAAAAAAAAAAAAAAAAAAAAAAGAAAAACGATTATCACTGACTATAAGAAGAATAATCTTAGATGATAACAGGAAAAGAATTTCATTTTTCTTGTTTTGGATTTGAGCCAAATCCGCATACCTTTTCAAGGACTCAAATTTCAAATATTAGGAAAAAAAACAACAACAAAATGGAAAATGGGCTTAAATATGTGTTTCTTGTGTGAGAGTTGAGTTGCCTTTCGGAGCGCGCTGTCTCTCTCTCTCTCTCTCTTTCATGGTGAGTCGAAGAGTAAAAAGGAGGAGTGTGCTCTCTCTCTCTCTTTCTCCTCGCCTTGCTAAAAAGTACAATTCCTCGGGCACCACCCACTCGCTGTTTCCAAGAGGGAAAGATATCTTACAACGGGGAGAACGCCTGAGCCAAGTCGGGTTTTGTCTTCGTAGCTTTTGCAGCTTCTACTTCCCATTAGGACGTTGACAACGGTGCCAAAAGTCATGTCGGGTCACTGCCAAAATGTTAACAGAGCTAATCCCTTCGGCAAAAACCGCCTGAGGCATTCCACCTTAAAAGTACAAAACAGATATATTCTTCTTAAATAATATTTCGAATACTATGTCAACACGAATTATCGAGGGAATTTCTAAGACTTTTATATATATATATATACCTTATATATGTTATACCTATATGTTATACATACATACATATATATATATAGATAGATAGATAGATATTTATTTCAAGATTTATCATCACCCAAGCGAACCGTTTATCAAAGTCAGTTGATTTTGCCAAATGAATTTGTAACCCAGAATCAGTTGATAATTTTCTACGAATATAAATCTAATTTAATTAAATTTTATGTGAATACTACAAAAGATGTTAAGTTCTAATGTTTACCCATGCTAAATGTCAGCTATTTATTATCTTAGATAATTAGATACTTACATCTAGAACAGATATGCACCAGGAAAATTCATTTAACAATATAATTAATTTTCTTTTAAGTGAAATTTAGGATTTTAAAATTATACATCTAAATTGAAACACCAATATACAATATGAAACAGATCATTTCCAAGTAAAATATGTCAATATAATCCAAATTTGTAATTCTTTTGCTATTTAAAAGTTCCAGAGAGTGCTAACTTTCCTATATATTCAGGATAATTAATTTTTGTTCATATCAAAGAGATTTCCTGAAATTAAGTAAAATATTGTTTTTTCTTACGTAGGCTTCAATTTTACATTAATTAGCAAATCACCAACACAAGCTAGTTGAAAATTTTTTTATGATTTTTTTTTAATATATATATATATATATATATATATATATATAAGTATATTTCAAACTTTTATTTTTTTAAACATTTTTCTAATCAGATACTAGCTTATGTAAAACTGTTTCTTTTGTTTTTGTGTTCGCCTTTTTCAAACAATAGTTAAACGTCAGCAAGAAGATAAACCTTTATTCATAGGCATTTATGTTAATAAAGAATTTTTTTATATATATGTTTTTATTTAAATGTTTATTAATTCAATGATTAGATTAGATTAAAACAAAAAGCAAAATTAGCTGGAGTGTCTCCACTCGACTATCTCGCAATTTGAATTGGATTAAATAACATAATATATTATATTTAAATTAAATTTAATTAATTATAAATTATAAATAATAAATAATAAATATTAAACCAGCGCATGTTTGGCTTTTTGTTGATGGCACCACGTCACGTGTTGACGCGTGAGATTTTCAGTGTTAAAAAATTAATTCTGGTAATTTCAGCGAATCAATCAAGCTGAAATTCTATATATAGCAGTTTTATATAATTATTAATCATGTGAAAAATTATCAAACATATATCTTTATTTTTACGGTCACTTTAGAGGAAAAAAAATCAAAACGTTGTAGGTAATGACCCTCTTCCGGTTGAGCTACATTTCTCAAAAGTTGATAGAAAACTATGAATTTTGAATAATGTCCATGTACCAAATTTCATCATTCTAGCTCAAACCGTTTTTGCGTAATCTTGCCTACATACATACACACATACACACATACACACATACACACACACATACACACACACAGACATTTTTCTCAACCTTAGTGAAAATGATTCAGGAACCTTCAAAACGTATAAAAACATCAAAATCTCAACATCGAAAATTTTCATGATCGCAATACTATCTCTGGCGAGATAGTAAAAATAAATAAATAATTATAAATTTCAACTATTCAAATTGTTTCTCATCTAAAATATGTGAAATATATTTTATTTTGTTTTTGTTTAAAAAAAAAAATCGAGGTCTTAATGAATTATGAGTTTGTTCATTGATTTTTTTAATTATGACCTTGTAAGTCCGGATTTTCGCGAGAAAGTCTTTTCGGGGCAAAGGGCAAGGCCGGGACAGCCTTCCGGGGATGCAATGATACTTATTAAAAGTATTTCCATATTTTTTTAGTTTGGTTGAGCGCACAGATTTTGCTCTGTGCATCTCATGAATATTCAGGCGCCGGTATTGCCAACTTGACCCGAACAGGGTGAAGGGGTGTTTTTTGGATGGGGTGGCTTTTGGTCAAGTTGGTGGAACGTGCTCCGGCCGGCGCTCTCTGCTAAGTTCAAAGTTAATTTAATTAAACGCGTGGTCACTTTCGGGAAGGGGGAGGGGGAGCCCTAATAGCACGTTCACTTTAACAACCTATTAATCCAGACGTGACTGATGAGCGCCCATGAACCGTATTCCGAAGACAGAGAAACAATCTTGTCATTTCGATCTGGGACTGTTACTGTCTACTTTCTTCTTCCTAATGGGTAATTGGACAGCGACCTTTACAGTTCCATTCGCAAATCATACTAGGATCCAATTGCTAGGGACATCATTGATCAATTTTTGCCTAAGTTTGCCACCAACAGTGATGCGTTGCAAACCCAACAAGATGCTTGATTTGCCACTTTATCAAGGCATTTAATATATATATATATATATTGGGTTTTGTTTAATTAGTGAGTGTGTAACATTAGCATATCGGCGCTTTGCCCTTTGCAGCTTTTGTAAATGTCCCCTTCGCCGACCCTTCCGATTCGTTCCACCCAAACAATTCAATCTTGAAACTTTTTTTTTTTTTTTTTTAAATTGCTTACTCATCAAAAAGATGGGAAAAACATGCCGAGAAGATATTGCACGCTGTACAATTTATTATTATGAATTGAGATTTTGAAATTTCACAATATCAAATAAATGGCGATGCATTATTTTTATGATTAGGCTAATATTTCAAAAACAATAATAATTTTGACAAATTTCTTGTCTTTGTTTTGCGAGGATCTTGCATGACATTATTAATAAGCGAGAAGTGTGCAAGAATAAGCGATTACTGAAATTTATTCATTTTATTTTTAAGCGATGCTAATTACACGAATTCAAAAGGTTCATTAATGTTAGATTAATATAATCAACCATTAAACATGTTAAATTAGAAAATGCATTTATATCTATAATTATCTCAATTCTTTTCGTTTTTCTTATAATTGAAACATAAATAAATACGAGTATAATCCTAATCAATAATTCTTTATTTTCTCTTAATCAAATATCCACACAAATTTATTAACGGAATAATTAAATAATCACAATAATTTAAGAATATTTTTTTTTATTTAACAAAATCAAATCAAAAACAAAAGTTCGACTTTGTCTTGAAAAAGCGAAGCTTCACACCCAAGCAACGGACCCCATTGGGGTGGCTCTCTCTAACTCTGGGGGGGTTGAAAAGTAACACAATTTGTGCCACCCCCTCTCAAGGGTGTCCTCCCTGCATTCACTACATCACCCTGTGGCAAAGCAGATAGCTTTTTATCCTAAATCTCAGAGGTTACAACCCCTAAAAATCAATGTGGGTGCTTCAAGAGTGATCTGTTTTATCATCTATTTTAAAAGGCCCCCTCCCCCTTCCACCCTCCATACGATGGGTGTCATTTCAACCTCGGTTAACCTACAAAAATATCTCCACGCCTTTTAAGGAATATTTTGCAAAATAAAATAAAAAAAAAAAAAAACATAAAAAAATGAATCATCGAGCAATGAAAAGAAAAAAAAATAATAGGACTCATATGAGAAAGGAAATTTTTTCTAGTTTCATCTAAATTTATCTAATTTTAGTTTATCAAACATATTTCTTAACCAATAATGATCAATTACTTGACAGTTGAAAATAAGATGACATAAGAAATATATATATATATTAATAGTAGATTTTATATTTAACTAGAATTTTCTACTTTCCAAACCAAAAAACATTGATGCTAATCAACCTCACCATCATCATCATCATCATTCTATTAACAAAATAAAATATTTCTTTATAAAATCATCAATTTTGAATGGTTTTGTTAGAAAATTTAGGAATAAATACGTTTCTACTCTGGAACGTAACTTTATTCTCATCATTGGTCATATTTTAATCATCCTTTTGGATATTGTTCTTATTATTTTTAACATTGAAAAATGTTCTGTGGTGACATAATAAATTCAACAAACTATTTGAATTGACAAGTTTGAAAACAGCAAACTATGTGAACTATTTCCAAAGATAAATCTATTAGTAAAAAAAAGGTTAGTTTATTGGATGTCAAGTATGAAAATAGTCCCGGACCCGCCCCCCCCCCCTACTATAATTCTTTAATGCGAGTTGATGAAATTTCTTTAGAAATGATTGAATTGGGACAACTGGCCTTATGGATGGTGCGTATTATCCATAAAACGCCAACGGCGCCATCTTGATTGGTTCAATCACATACTTGGCCAACGATTGGAGTCAATTATTAACATCGCAATTGGTACTCTCTAATCGGAAAGTGAAGACAACCACTGATAGCTTAAGAAATGCTTATCAAATATGCCATTCCAAACGATTCTTTTCCCTCTTGAACAAATTTTAACATATTTTCCCATGATTACGTTAAATTAATAAAAAGTAAAATAATTTCAATCTTTTTATTATTATTAATGCTATTAAATAATTGAACAATTCTTTTAGATAAATTTCTTGTATACTATAAAGCACTAACTAAAAAAATATATATTTATCAAGCAATTGTATTTATTAAAAAAATAACTATAAGTAATTATAAAAAAAATCAATGCTATTTCTTTTATCAAATCTTGATTCATATATAAATATTTAATCTAACTTTATATATATACATATTATATATATATAAATATATTTTAAAAAGTTTTTTTTTTATCAGAGATAAAAATTGAAAAATAATAATTAGGATAAATTTCAATGACGAATTGACAAGTTTCTTAATTACTTGAAGATAATTTTATATATATATATATAATTTATGTAAGGATTGATATATGCTGATCAGAGAAAAATTCTAATTTTTTTTTTTATGATAAAGATGCAATTAATTGTTTTATATAATGATAGAGGGATTGGAATAATCCAATCATTAAAAGCACACTCACGAGAATCCATCTTTAAAAATAAAAGAAAAACATGTTTTTAGGTTTTTAGTGAAGATAACTTGTTTATTTTATATGATGATATATATATATATATATATATATATATATATAATTATTTTATTTTTATTTTTAACTATTTTAAATTCATGGAAAATATGTGTGTAATAGATTATTGTTTTACGATTAGAAATGTCATATATTAACGATAGAATAATAAATAGGCAAATAAGTTCTGTATTTTTATTTCTACTCGAGTTTCAATATTGAACAAAAGAAAAATAATAATTAATTACATATATTACCTTTTTTTAATATTTCATTCATTTTTTTTTTTTATTTTATATTGTGTGCATTTATATAGTTTTTAGATGAATTTCTAGATATAGTATAAAATATCGATATTATTTGATTTTATTTATATTATATATAGTAATAATTATAATAAAATATATATTTTTATTAAGCCATCCTGAAGATGACCCAATCACCATAAATAATGACGTAAATAAGTAATTTTGAATTCGTTTGTTTAATATATATATTCAAATTTCAAATATAATTCAATCAATAAAATTTCTATGAAATAAACATTAAGTTTATATAATGCAAATATTTTAAATGATTTTTGTTATATTTTAGTAAATAAAAATGAGGTAATTTAAAAAAAAATGATTAAAGGCAAATTGAAATCATAAACCAAAAAAAGGTAAAATCTTAAAATCAAGGCGTAGGTTACAGAATGAAGAATTGCATTATCTCTATGCATCCATAAATTTGTTAATATTGATTCGAATAGGTGAAATTTATTTAAGGAGAAATCAATTGGAAAATGACCGGTCTACCCACCAAAGACAAGATGTTGAAAACATAAAATGAGGGAATTGGGAGAGGATGAAGTGGAATGGAGGTTACTACGTACATATATGGAGTTGGAGGAATGTGGTTGTAGCGCCACAGAGATAGATAGAAAGATGATTAATTCATTAAATACATATATTATAAAATGTTTTTATCTATTGACAAATAAAATCTTTTAAATTTTTCAATAGTCTCTGTCTAATATGCTGAATTCATTATAAGTGTAAATAATTAATTTAATTCTTTATTAAATTGGAAATTACAACGTCCGCTTATCAAAGGTCAAAAAAACAAAATAAAACGTATTGTCTAAATACTAAAAAAATATATTTAATTTATTGAATTTAAATAGAAAATGTCCAAATTTAGTCAGTAATAAATGTACAAGTGTTTTTCTAAAATTCATCTACCTAATTCTCAACCACTGTCCCGCGGCACTTTAGTGTGCCGCGAGATTATGAGGCTCTTAAACATTTCCGATTTTTTTTTTCTAAATTTGTTCAATTTGGTCCTAAAAAAGGTAAAACGTTTTTGGGACTAGGCTCTTAAACATTTCCGACTTTCTAAATTTTTGCAATATGGTTCTAAAAAAACAAAAAAGGTAAATCGTCTTTGAGACCACTTTTTAATATAGTAAACTTTTACACTTATCTTTTTCTTTGTGTGCCGCCAATTTTTTAAACCGTTAAAAGTGTGCCGCGGTAAAAAAAAAAGGTTGAGAATTACTGACCTAATACATTTAACATTTAACTTTAAAAGATAAGAAAATTCGAATATTTTCAATAATTACAATATAATTGAAATAAATTTCTGATATTTCTCATTTGTGACACTCACAGGTGGTGCCCCCCCCCAAAAAAAAAAAAAATGGAATCTATCGCTATCCATTATTTACCGTCATTTTTTGCAATATTTATTATTCGAAATTATTTTTAAAGAAGGTAGGAGATTTAATTCCTCCATTGCGACATTCGACGATTTGCTTTGTCAAACAAACAAACAAACAAACAAATGAAAGATAAAAGCTATATTATTAATTTTAATTACAATTGATCGTACTAAAAGAACAAAAAATAATAATAAGGAAACCATCCTTGGTATAAATAAACCATATTCTTTAAAATGCATTGTAATATTTGAAAATTACATTGAACTATCTTCATGAATACCATGGACAGGAGGGCGCGGTGTCAGAATGGGGGGAGGTGGGTGGAGGGGGGAGGCGCCATGTATATCTATGCAATATGGCTGTTCGCAGCTGCTGCTGCGCCTGACCCTAAGAAATTCCTTCTTCACAATTAAATCAATCAACGCGCTTCGCCAAGGAAAAAAAAAAGAAAACGGGTGTAATTGTAATGGAGACAAGTTATATTTAACTTGATGACGACAACGAAGACATTCTCTCTAATTATTAAACGCATATTTCATAGCTCGGAACGGGCCCGCATATGGGACTTACAATTTCAGAATAATTAAATAAGATTCTCCCAGCTGGTCATATATTCATTAATTAGATCTACAAGCCAATGTAAAGGATCTATTTATGTATATATATATATATACCAATATACCTATTTAAAAAAAAACTTATCGCTGATGTTGGTTAAAAATCTAAACACATTTAAACAGCTATAAAAAACAAATTATCTCACTCCACTTAAGGATAGTTGAAAATAAATTATTTATTTAATATTTACTTTCACTATGTAAAAAATAATAGCTAAGATAGGAGCTTTCCAATATATTTTTTATAGTTATTACTATTTCTTAGATAATAATAAAATTAATTTTAATTTTGAAAATTCTTCCCTAAACTTTTTTTTATAATTGTTTTTTGTAAACTTTATTTAACTTACAGTGTAACGTACTCTGTGTGTGGGTGAAATTTTGAAATTCAATTTTAATTCACACTACAACTGATTGTCCTGAAATTTTACATACATAATTGCTGTCGTAACAAAACACATGGGTCAATTATAAATTTATAATATTAATAAGGTGGAGTTTCTCCACTCGACTATCTCGCAAATTTGAATTGGATTAAATAACATAATATATTATGTTTAAATTAAATTTAATTAATTATAAATTATAAATTAAAATTAATAAATAATATTTATTAAATCAGCGCATGTTTGAGTCTTTGTTGATGGCACAACGTCACGTGTTGGCGCGTGAGATTTGCAGTGTTAAAAAATTAATTCTGGTACTTTCAGAGATTCAATCAAACTGAAATTCTATATATAGCAGTTTTATGCAATTTTTTATCATGTGAAAAATTATCAAACATATATCTTTATTTTTACAGTTACTTTAAAAAAATCAAAACGTGCTAGGTAATGACCCTCTTCCGGTTGAGCTACATTTCTCAAAAGTTGATAGAAAACTACGAATTTTGAATAATGCCCATGTACCAAATTTCATGATTCTAGCTCAAACCGTTTTTGCGTAATCTTGTCTACATGCACACACACACACACACACAGAGAGAGAGAGAGACATTTTTCTCAACCTTATTGTTAGTGCAAATGACTCAGGGTCCTTCAAAACGTATAAAAACATCAAAATCTCGACATCGAAAATTTCCGTGATCGCATTAGTAAAAATTAATTGGCATTGATAAAAATTTAATTCTCTTTAATAACTATTAAATCCAAAATTTTATCGATTATCATGAAACTAATTTTAATGTTTTCTTTTTTGTTTGTTTTCAGATGCATGCGGTCTCTCCGATGTAGCCCATATCGAATCACTACAAGAAAAATCGCAATGTGCCCTTGAAGAATATTGCCGGACGCAATATCCCAATCAACCGACAAGATTTGGCAAATTGTTATTGCGATTGCCCTCCCTGCGTACAGTGTCCTCCCAAGTTATCGAGCAATTGTTTTTTGTAAGATTGGTGGGGAAGACACCGATCGAAACACTTATCAGAGACATGCTTTTGAGTGGCAGCAATTTCAGTTGGCCATACATGTCGTCAATGTGACATAGCGTCTGGCGGCAGCTTGCCTCCGCATAAATGGACCACGGGGCCCTACCCCCATATCACAGCCAACAAGAGCAACCCTCTTTGTTTCTCTATCTCAACATCTAAATTATTTATTTATTTATTTGAGGAATGTTAAACATCCTTAGTTGATGGTCTTGGATCCATTGTAGGCACGAGAGCGCCCAAAATAATTGGAGAAGCCAGAGTCTAATTCCCATTTGTCCCAAATGAGTTCATCAGATTAATATTAAAGAAATAATTTACGAAAAGTTAGTTTATCAACAATAACTGATTTGAAACTCCTTCAAGACATTAAAAGGTGCCATAAATGGGAACTAGACTTCATTTTTAAATCACTTATTCTAATATATATATATATATATATATATATATATATATTAATAAGATGACTCCATTTGGTAGTTCCAAACTTATATTTGTGCAGAATATTTTTTAACCCTAAAATTAGATAATAAATGATTGGGATTATTTTGCAATATAATTGTGATATCCATTTAATTTTGGAAATGTAAATTGAAAAAAAACAAAAAAAAAAAATCAAAAAAAAAAATAATATGGGCGCTTGTTTCTGTGATGTCATCTATCAAAGAGATATTTTCGATTGCTGATCTAAGGGTGGGTGGGGGAGGTCTCCGAGGAGAAGTACCTGCAACAAAAATCATGTCTAGTGCCATCGACAAACGCGACCTAGCCGATCTCTTCATGACATTTTGTAACAAGAATTTGTACAAAAATAACAAAAAAAAAAAAATAGCACTCTTTCCCTAAGTGAAATCTCTTTGTGATGTGATAAAATAATTAAAGAAAAAAATAATAATAATATTACAAAACATTTCTATATAAATACTATCCTACTTAGTTTATTTATGTGTATAACTATTCACTTTTAACATTTATTTTTTATTTATAGTCCAAACAGAAAAATAAAAATTGTTTAGCCATGTCCAGGGTCTCTAGATATCCCAAACTTAATATAAAACTGTGAAGTGACGTGTAAATGTGTGATTGTATTTTTTTTTTTCCAACCAATTGTACAATATCATGTAAATATTGTAGAGTATAAATTTCGCTCAGAAAAACTGTTTCTCTTTATGGGACCGAAAATCAATTGTTTTTCTATTATATGTATATGCATATACATATATATATATATATATATAAATATTTAAAAGACAGTTTTTCTATATAAAAATAAAAAAAATTTAAAAAAAAACATAATAATAATAATAATAATAATAAATAAATAAATACAATATAAAAATTAGACGTTTCTACTCTTGTACAGTTACTACTTTTTAGGAGAATGTACAGTATATTATATACAAAAATAAATGTTATTCGGAATATATATATATATATATATATATATTCATAAATATGTATATATAAATATATATATATATATATATATAAATGAGAATATGAATTCAATTTTTTAGTTTTTTAAATTATACTTTCCCCTAAAAATCCCGTTTTTGTATATTAGAAAGTTAAGTTATTTTGTGTTTGTTGCTGGGTTTAGCCATTTTAGACTGTCACTAATGAATTAATTTTTTTATTTTTTTAAAAGAATTAAACAAAAAAGGCATTACGAATAGAAATATTCGAAATGTTTTGTGGATATTTCTCTAGGCTATCAATCTGTTGTTGGATCTATTAGTGTTGGAAACTTGAAAGGTTTTTTCGGCGGCCATTTATTTTTCGGCGTTACTCCATCACAAGCTTGTTGAATCACCCGACATTTAATAGCCTTCAAGGACATAAATATCCCATTCACAATGGCCCATGCATGCTTCTAAACTGGTACGTAACCTGGTTTAAGGCACACACCGCTTTGGCTTCTTTCCCTGATTCAAATGAATTTAAATTTAGGCTACTTGTGTCTAAGTTAAATTTATGAGGAATCCTGAAAGATACATTCACAAGAGGGTAGAAATATATATGAAATTGTTGCTTTCATCCATCCACCGCCCCACTCACATAACTGACAACACAAATTCCATTACTTATTTATTTCGATGTTTTTTTAATAAAAATTTATTTTAATAGTTGCGATAGACGATTATTTTTTTTTCTTGGTGTCACAATAATAATCAATTAGGCAAAGAAAAAGAGTTCTAATGCAGTAACCAAAATACTCAGGTATGTATTCTTTCAGATTTCTTATTATTAACTAATTAGAAAAAAAGCAATAATAAAAAAACTCATAATCGATGACATTCTGGTTGGTTTAATGTGAATAAAAAAAAAATTTAAAAAAGTCTAAAAAAGGACTTACAGCCCTATATTCATTCTTCATTTTAAAATTTTTCTTTTTGTTAATGATAAAAAAAAATTATTAATTTTACTAGGCGGCTGTGAACAAAATAAAATGTTCGTCGCTGTACTGGCACCACCAACTATTCCATTTTTTTTTTTTTTTTTTTTTTTTTGGTAAACTTTACTACATTTACATTACCTACAACAGCATTGGAAAATATGAATGAATGGAGAATATAAAAAGAAATTGCAACGAGTTCAAGTGGTAGAACCGAAAAAAACGTAGTTGAGGAAACCAATGCTTGCTTAATTTTAAAAATTTAATTTTGATTTTGCCAAAAAAAAATGAGAAAGCCGATGTTGCCATTACAGTAACGATTTGTCAAAAACAATAAATATTTATTATTTAAACACCTCTTGTATATAATATAAATTTACCCCACTTTACTCAACACTATTCATTGATAATATTTCAATTTCTTATTTCTTTTAGTATTTCCTTATATATATTAATTACCTAAATTTAATCGGATTAATAATATCAAAATAATTACTAAAATGTGGCCAGTTTAAAAAAAATTATAATTCTCATTAAATAAAAAAAAATGAATGTTAATAAAATGTAAACTTATATAAATTAAATGAAAAAAAAATACCGACAAAAAGCATTTTTATGAAAATTTTAAAAATTAAAAATGTCCATATATATTTTATATTTTTTATAATTGCATTTGTTTATAATTATGATTTGATATTTTTTTTTTTTTATTGATTTATTTTTGGAAAACAAATTAAAAATAAAAATATTATTATAATATTCTTAAATTACTAATACTTTACAATATTTTTTATGTTGTTTTATGTTCATTATTTAATTTAACTTATATTTAAAATGAATACATAATTGGTTTCATCTCTTAACCAAGAAAACCAAATATTTTAAATAATTAGAACGGAAAATTTTATTTTTTTTTTTAGCTAATATTATGTATTTTATGTAAAAAAGAATTGACACATATAGTTTTTTTTTTTAAATCTACTATTATTTAAATATGAACACTATAAGTTAAAAAAAGTGATTCATTATTTATTTATTTATTTATTGAAAGTACAAAAAAAAATATTAATTTTCCTGCTTTTTTTTATTATAAGCTCTGTTATTTGTGAAATTTTCTATAAATATTATTTACACTGTTACTAATTGACAATTATTTATTTTAATTGAAATAAATGCAATTGCTCAAAATCATGTTTTTATATATAAGAATTTATTAGGAAATTAATATCCATCCATCCATCCCAATCCTTATGCCTTTTCGAAACTTTGCTCTCAGACTAAATTTATTTACATTTGAATAATGTGATATAAATATAATAAAAATTATTTTCTGAAAATTAAATTGTTTTTTTTTTTAATGTAGACAAAGAAAAACAAATATTATAAAATATAAGTAAAAGAAAAGTCCATCCATAAAATAAAGATATTTATTAATTATGAAAAACATCTAAATCAATCTTAAAATAATAATAAATATAAAATAGTATAAACTTAAGTAGACAGATTATATCGATAATTAACCTTTAAATCCAGAATAAATTAAATATTATAAAATTAAAAATTGTATTTAAAGATAATCAATATTAACAAATGACCGAATTTTTCAAAAAAAAAAAAAATTTCTTTACATTTAAGAGGTAAAATGGTATAAAAATCCTTTTTCGAATGTTTAAAGTTAAAAATAAATGTTTAATTATAAAATCAAAATTATTAGGATTTGAATCCGGTTTTGTTGCTTGTAGCTATTAACTACAACTAATTAACTTTTTTGAAAAATCATTTTATTATTATTATTAATAAATAAAATAGTTGCCTTATTCTATTTTAAATATATATAAAACAAATGTATATCTTATTGACTGTTAATTTATTAATTTTGAAGATAATAATTTTAATTTTCATGTAAAAAATTTTATATAAGTAAGACCATTCAATATTTAATTTACGATGTTGCTAAAGTTAATAAACTTTGTCTATCAATTAAATGAATAAGAATTAATAGATTTAACCGTGAACGCTAGTTGAAACATTTTAATCAATTATTATGTAAACTAAAATTAAACTTATAAAATAAAAAACTTAATAAACTTTAATTAACACTCAATCTAGTGAAGTTTGACATTTTTTAATATGTTCGCTTTATGCGCATTTCGATTGGAATTGAGAAGAAAACAAATTCTAATGATGGTGTACAACCGAAATGCGCATAAAGCAAATAGATAAAAAAACATGAAACTTCACCAAGTGTTTAAATGAAAATTTAAAAAAGTTTAATTTTAATTTATATAAATTAATTACAATGTATGTGTTTTTTAAAGAATTAAAAAAAAAATTTTACAAAGTAGAATAACTAACTATATATTTATTTTGCACAAATTGATGTAATTATACCGAAATATCTTATTAATTGTAATAACATTTGTATATACTTACTTAATATCATCTTTCAACTCTAAAAATATTTAAGTTGTTGAAACAATGCATTTAGTGGGAATTAAATAAATAATTTAACATTGAAGCATATATTAATAAAAAAAATTTTAGATTAAATTTAAAATAAACATTTATTTTTTGCTTTCTGTTAATATCCTATGTAAAGTTTTTCCTTTTGTAATCATAACATTTTAATCAATTACGTCATTTATTCTTAAATAAAATTTTTTATTAGATTAGATTTATATTACATGGAAGATTTACTATGTAAAATAGAAATTAAAATAAAAAATAGAAAACATATTGCACAATTTTGCAACAAAGAATAACCTCCCTTTACAAATTGTGGTCCAAACCCGCGAGATGCCGCTATTCTCCATGTTGATCGAAGAGTGAAACGACTAATGAGATAATTCTCCTAATACAAGTGGTTCTTAAATTTTGGTTTAACTGCAATTTTTTGATAGTAGATAGATAAAACCAGCATTATAATTAAAATGTAATTAAACTTTTAATTAATGTACTGTTAAAATTATATTTAAAAAGTCTTGCATTTTATGAAATAATGATGATAATAATAAATATATTAATATATGGTATAGTCAATGAATAATTTAATATATATATATATATATATAATTTAATATACATCTAATCTATTATCGAATAAAATAAATTATGTTTCTGGCCCCCCATTTTAAAAACTATTATTCTGATTAGAAGGTGAGAAGTGTTTTGTTAAAATTCAATGTAAAACAAGAGGAAAAAATTGATTCATTTAATTAATTATTTATACTTTTTTCAAAAATAAACATAAAAGTTTAATTTTAATGATTATATAAAATTTAAATTATACTACCCCAATATGATGCTAGTATAATCTAATATAAAATAAGATGTTATTTAAATAGTTAATAAGAATAAATATATTTAATTATATGTAGAGAACCGTATTTATCATTGAAAATTGTGTCTAGATGGACTACTGGCTACAAGTTATAAGTCCATTCCAAAGTTCGGTTGTATTTAAGATAAAAGTTGGATTGATTTTTATCAATAAAAAATAGTAATCGGAATAAATATATTTTATTTTAATACATCGAATATAACATAGATTTTAGAGAATTTAAAATATATTATTAAGAATAAAAGTAAGTTCTATATCTCAGTGAATTATAGATCTTTTTGAAAGAGGACAAACAACTAATCGTTTCAAAATGAGACTTTTTATTTTTTATTTATTAAAAATTTAAAAATAACATATATACCATATTATATGTAACAAACAATAAAACTAATTACTGGGCTTTACCATTTACCATTTTACCATTTATTAATATAATTTCTCTATATATTCTTCAATTGAATGTTATTTCTAGATTCATTTAATGAATATAGATAAAGTATTTTTTTGATAATATATATATTAGAATATAATAGAATATTAAGAAGCAGAAGAAATATTTTTTGTTATTGTTTTTTTTATTTCCGTTGTTCTTTTGAATATATTATTATTTCAGCTTAATATAAATAAATAGATTTATACATTGGTTAAATTAATGTTCGTGTAAATGGCGATCCAACATTATGTCACAGTGTAACATATTATCTACTTAGTTTACTAGTTAATGCTTTGATGAGGTTGGATGAGAAAAATATACTAGATTTACCGATGGATTCATTAAAGGCAAATGTTGGCTGTAAATCTTAGTGGAGAGTTTTTTTAAAGCGAACAAAACATCGCGGAGATATATAAAAACTAAAAATAAATAAACCAATTTCACCGAAAGAGTAGGGAGAAATTTTCGAGATAGTATCTTAATAATTGAGATTGGTAAAGGAGCAATTCGAATGGTGAACGTCCATTTATCCATAATTCACATTTATAATTGGATTATGGAAGAAGAATAGAGTGATTGGTAGGAAAAAAATGATTTCTATAATAAAATGAGAAATTATGGGTTAATGAGAGATAAGGGATGAGTTTTGATTGAAATCGATTTTAACTTGAAAGGTAAAATTTTATTTAAATTTGAATAATTATAAAATGTATTTTGTTCAAATGTGAATGACAGCTTGAGCATTTTTATAAGAAAATTGTATTAGTTGTTACAAATACCCTAAAAACATTTCATTTTAGAATGGGAACTGATGGGGGTAACTCAATTGAAATTAATAGCCTGATAGACCAGAGAATCCTCCCCCCCCCTCCACCCACCTAAAGATCATCCCTTATCCTGGTTGCTTATCAGTGTTTCTTAGATCCGATGTTACTGCTATTATATATATGATTATATATATGAATATATATATATATATATATATTCCCATCACTATAAAGTTTACTTTATCTTTGGAGTTCATGAGCTCATGTATTGATAATTGGATTAATTAATAACAAATAGATAATATTTATTTAAAATAACAAATCACGTTAAACTTAGAAAAATTGCAAAATCAAAGCAGATAAGCTGATATATATTAATCAAACATTTATTAGATTATTATATTTAAATTGTAAAATGTTTGCAAAAATGTTCGTTAACACACACATACAGCAAATATATATTTTAATAGATTGAAATAATAAATTTTATTCATAATAATAATAATAATTCAATAAAATTAAATTAAGAAATTTATATAAGTATATATATATATAAAAATTTTCTTTGAATATCATAATTGAAAATTTTTATTTCAGTAATTAAATTTTCAATTTAATGCTTGAATAATATGTTTATAGGGAATAAATAAATATAGAGAAAATTATTGTTGACACTTCTATAATAGAATTTATTTGAACAAGATATTATTTGAAAATTGGTTACATAAGATTTATAAGTAAAAACACGCTTTGAATATATATTTGAAATGATTATGTTGACTATTAACAACGAAAATCAAAGAATAAAAAATATTCGTTAGTTTAAAATCTGTAATAATTTAATTGATTTATTTTCAATTAATTTGACATTAAAAACAATTTAATTCTTAAAAAGATAAATATTTGAACTATTCTGTGAAATAATTGTTTGAAATAACTATTAATAAAGAAATTACCTGTTTGGCAGGGTTGGAATTTTGCTCAGATGACATGTCATTACTTAGTGAACTCATATGACAAAGAATATAAATTACCATCAGTATTCATTTTTCAAAAGATATAATTTTTATAATAATAAGCGTTATTATAATGTTACATAATTTAAATTAATATATTTCATATATACTGTTGGATCGACTTTATTTTCTGCACACTCCCCCTCCCCTTTCCCAAATAATGAAGGGTTTATACCTATTTGTAAAAAAATAAATAAAATTATAGACAAATAAAACTCAGCTCATCCTCTGTCCTCTCAGGGGCAGGAATTTGAATGTAAATTAAATATATTAAATATTTTTGAATTTTTAATCTTGATATTATATGTTAAACTCATAATAATCAATTATACATAAGAACGTAGCAAAAAATTTTAAAAAGACAGAATTTAAAAAATAAAAAACATTTAATTTCACCAACAAATATAAATAAATATTTTCTTGTTTAATTGAAATATATAGTTTTTATTGTATTGTATTAAAATATTTGTGACACAAATGGAAAAAAATTTTGTGTATTCTTTGAAAAATGAGAATTACCCACTTATATTTAAAAAGATCTTTATTTTTATGACATTTACTGATAATTTTTAATTTTTACATACATATTATGTTTTTTTAAATTTCGCTTTACATCATTTAATTAGGCCTTTTTAATTACAATGAAAAAATATATTCATAATATTGATTTATTAGCGTTTGATTTATCAGGGATTATTTATTTAATAAAATGATTTTGAAGGTGAACGCAAATTGAGAAGGAAAATATTTGGAAAATGTTTAAGTCTTGAACGTTGGTCTATAATCAATTTAAAAAAAAATGTAATTCTAAGTCAGCACAAATATTTTATATCGCCAGTTACATTCACATATATCTTGTATATCAGGGGTGTCTAAACTATGACCATTCGAGGGCCGCATACTATTTTTTTTAAATATATTTTATAATTTTCATAATTTTCGTTTGGGCCGCAGTTTAGACACCCCTGTTGTATATAATATATTGCATTTCTCTTCCAATAATTTTATGTTTCTCACTTAAATTTATTTATTTAATTTTATTTTGTTAATATGAACTCAAATTTATTTTAAACATTAAAATATTGATTTGGTTTATTTTTTCAAAGTAAAAATTTAAAAAAATAAATCAAAGATTTAATCTTATTAGAAATAATTTCATATCATCAAGTGAGTTAATTGAATTAGTATTTAAGAGATAAAAAGGATAGTTATTAAGTAATGAATGTCAACAAAAAGATTGCTCTATTGTAGTTGTTATAGCCGTAATTATTAACACTTATCTTGAATTCAAGTGAAATGATATTTTAAAGTAGACTAATAAATTAGCATCTACATTAGTGCCCTTTCTATTCACAACGTCAATATGAATGATGATATTTTTTAATCAGAACCAAAAATAAATTTCATTTAATGTCATAAACAAAAATTATTTTTATTCATTGATGATTTAAAGTCAATCACCACCATTTCAATAGAAATTCATTTGCAATAATATTTACATAAAAAGTAGATATAGTTATTGTAATCTTTGGTTAAAATAATTGGTAATCAAGAGTATACATCTATTAAAAATCTAATAAAAATGAAAATTGGAATGATGATTTTAAAGAAGCCAGATCAAAAGGATCTTGGAGAACATTCAAGGTAAATGACTTTACAAATATAAATTTAAATTATAATTTAGGTTTAATCATATTTATAGAATAAGTATAAGAACAAATATATATAAGAGAGAATAAAAGTGTCATAATTAATAAATTGATTCATTTCATATATTAAACTTTTGTTTGAAATAAAAAAATATTATTTAGATATTATATATATTTATATAAAAAAATAAATAAATAAAATAAAAACGATATAAAAAGCAAAAGTAAATATTGATTTAAAAAAAAATAATTAATAAAAAATTATCTATTAAATTAAAACATTCAATAAATCTCAAAAATATTAGATATCAATATATTAATATTAAGTAATTCAATCAAATAAGACATAATGTTATAAATTGTCCCATTATTTCAATTCAGAAAATTGAATTTGGTTGATATTAAATTTTTATAAGATTTTTTTTTTATTTCATATATTGATAGATAAATAAATTTTTCAGATATTGAATTAAATATTGTTAAAACAATATATTTGTTTCTTCGTTTATTATCTGAAATACAATTTTGCATTGCTAAATAAATAATTAATAAAAATAAAATATAAATTTGATATTTGGAAATGTTATTCGTTGCCCAAAATGGATCACCGTTTATATTTACTTACATTGTAAAGTTATGTATATATAATTTAGAAATTATGTATATATTATCTTTATGATCACTCAATAGAAAATAGATAATAAGTATTTCAAAAATGAAAATTCTTTTTTTTAATAATTATTTATATTATTTTCTATAAAAATATTCTATGTAAGAAAATAAAATCTATAAATAATTAAGTATTACATTCAAATTAAAAATTGTACATACCTATAAATATTAATATATAAATAAGTAAAAATTTTTAAAGAGTACATTTGTACAAATTTTAATAATAAAATATATATAATCTTTTTTAATAAAAACAAATAATTCATATATTAATTTTTAAATAATCATTAAATAATTGAAACATCTTATAATATAATAGTTTTTTTTTGTCTATATAAAATCACAAACAATTAAGCATTTGAATTTTTCAATTAATTTTTAGAGCAATCAAATGTTTTCCTTTCTTTTATAATCATTTATTTAATTTTAATTTTATTTAGATTAAAACTACTAAACTATACAAATTTATTTAATGTAGCATAGCATATATAAATCACTAAAGAGTAAATGAAACTAGAATAGATTTGTTACAATGTCAGATTAAATAATCTGAGTATTCTATCAAATATATATATATATATATTTATATATCTTATTATGTTTGACTTAAAGTCAACTTTTTACAATGGTAATAGAATAAGTTAAAACTTTGGAGATATTAAATTAATAATAATAACATAAATTAAGGTATGTACATTCATCCACAATTTTTCCAAGTTATTAAAAAAAAATATTATATAACTATTATAATTTATATTTACGAAAAATTATTTTTTCACTCATTATAAATTATAGTAAACGTACTATATTCTGTATATTTTTGTACATAAATAAAATAGAAATACAAAAATTAATGCATAATGGCACTTAAATATTTGGTCTAAAAACCTTTTGAACTTTAATATTTTCATTATTAGTAATTACAATGTTGAAAAATAAAGTTTGGCCCTACAACATTTATACAATCCAAAATGGAATAGATCAACATATATTATGTATATATTTTTAAAGGGTATTATGATAAATATATTTGATCAAAATATGGTGCAACATAGAGTAATACAAATAGTCAATGTGCGTTTCACATTTTATAAAAAAATAATAAGCGTTATTTTTATGATATTATCATTGATAGATAAGAAAATTACATAGCTAACAAAGAAGGGATCATATAAAAATAAACTGGAAAAAACGTCTAGTTCATTTATTTTACAAATACACTCGATTCTGGTTGATTTTTTTAGATCAAATTTTTTATATATATATAAATATATTTTTATATTTAATTTATAAATATCATATGATGAAATGCAAAATTATTTATACCAAAGTCCCAATTATTTAGATGATTAATTTTTATTTAATAATAAATAATTGTACTTGGTTTGGCGAAACGCGTCAGGATTAGAATCAATGAACTTAAGTCCTGCACAGAAAAATAGTTAATTAAAAAAAATAGTATAATTAAAATAATTTTTTTCTGAGCTATAAAAATTGATTAATTATATTGAGAATATTCTTGAATCTTCTGTCAAATAATATATATATATATATATATATATGATAAATTATTTCAGGGTTATTTTCACGTTGGATTGTGAGATTTTGGTCTCAATGTTTCGGCGCCCATTTTGCCATCATTTTCAAGAGAGTTTATTTATGAATTTTTTTGAAATTAGTGAAAATAACCAGAAAATAATTTCTCATAATATTAAAAACTTTCACGGAAATCTAAACGAACATATATATATATATATATATATATATATATATATATATGTTAAAATTGGAAAAGAAATAACAAAAGAGGGAAGAGGAGAATGCATTGGGGTGACAAGAAAAAAAGTTAAATTGAGGAAGGAATGTAGGAAATAGGATTTAAAGAAATTTAATTGTTCCGGACAAGTTCTTTCAAATCCAGTAGATTTTCCTTTTCAAACAAATTTTTCAGTAACTTTTCTTCACCCATTCGAACCACCATGACTCGCTGAACATTTTACGATTCTCAATCTATTTATAATTAAAATTTTAAAATAAAAAAAATATAATCTAGTTTAAATCACTTTCATATTTGAATAAATTAAGTCGAAAAAAATAAAATGAACAAAATGAAACGGAAAAGTATTTTATTAATTTTTTTTTTTATATATATAATTAAATTTGAAGAAATTTTGAAATTTTATTAAGTGTTCAAAAGAAAGTGGATGAAGTACAAGGAAGATTTTGAATAAAGAATCACATAGTTTATTGGATTATTTATAGGATTGACGTTCAAGGGACTTTGCATATTTTTCTTCTAAGAATTGAAAAATAGATTCGAAACTGGACCAGGAAGTCATTGCATGCTCCTTTGTGCCTAAAAAAAATTAAAAAAATTAAGAATTATAAAAGGATTGGAGAGCGAATTAAAAGAAATTTCTATTACCTGCTGACACCTTCGGGATGTCATCACGATAAGGTAATGGGGTATCAAGTGACTTATCCGAACTCACCCAATTACGTGTAATCTAGAAATAAAACAGAACAATTAATAAACAAGGACGAGTACATGGGCGAAGGGGGGTAAAGCGCCCCTGTCTTAGCATGAAAACCGAAGTCTGCCTGAACAGTTAGTAATTGTAATTTTAATTACAATGTAATACAATCGGATTCCTCAGATAACTTTCTTTTCATTTATGGCTTCTTTACTTTCTATTGAGATTGGTAATTCGTTGCCATTTCCTGGAGTTACCCTAGATCGTATTATCTTACTAACAATAATCTTTACTGCCTTAGACGAGATCCGTTTTCAAACCTCTCACATATAATGATTTATTTCCATTCTAAGGTTTAAATAGCCAAGGTATTTATTAAGCGAAATAAATTATTATAAAAATAATATTATATATATATATTAGATAAAATTATAGAATTTAAGTTTAAATTAATCTTTAATTTAATAGAAATTCAAATTAATTTTTTTATGATTTTTGTTTTTTGTGGAACATTGTGATGGATCATTTATTTCTCTTTTAAATTATTGAAGAACAGTCGCCTATATTTTTATTCAAAGAATTTATTCACACACGTTCGTCAATGAATAAAAAATAATATTTATGCCACAATTATTCGAATATTTAAAGGTTTATTTTAATTTATAATAATCTATCATTAATGAATTTAATTAAAAGAAACAATAATTAAAATGATATCAATAAAGGGATATTGATATATTAATTAGTTAAAAAAAACACCCAAATATGTGAATTTTATAAAAATGTTGTGGAAAAATATCAAGATTAAAAAAATATACCCAAATATATACATACAATTATATTAATAAGATTGGAGTGATAAACACACTTCTTCGGTTAATAAGCTGAAAATGGTTATAGATTTTCATCTCTACAACCATTAATCTTCAATTTATATATATATATGAGAGGTCCACTATCGTATATTACATATCAACGATGAATCCATGAATTAATTGATTTTATTAATTATTTTATATCATCAATTACACATTAATTTATGATATTGTTGTTTGTATATTTCATTTAATCGATTGAAATTGTATATAAGATTTATGACAAAAGACATTACGAATGATAAAAGTTATTGGCCGTAGAAACCATATTTCTCCATCTGTCCCCAACCTGAGCCACCTACATCCAATTTTTATTATCTTCCAAATCCCTTATAGTCAGTCCACTGCGGTCAAGCCACGAATATATATGTATCACACATACGTTTTAATCTTATTTTATAACTCTAATCCAAATTGAAAGTTAAAGGCAATCACATTCCTCCATCATATTTTTTTATTCGACTATGACGGGATTACAATCCTTTCCCCCTCCCCCCTTTTTAATCCGATTTCCGACCCTTTCTTAATGTAAACATAAACCACTGAAATGAAGAATGCTTGATTATTCTAAGTTCAATTAGCAAATGTATTATAAAATAAATGCCAAATGGATCCTCTCAAAGTCAACAAAGTGGTATAAATAAATAAATCAATAGTTGGACTGATTTTTAACATACTATTTATCCGCCATAAAAATATACCCTCTGCCATTATAATAATTGAAACAAATATTAGTATTTAACAGAATACATTTGTTTAAAATTGGAGGGGAGAAGGAGAATTATTTATTTAACCATTTTATGAATTCAAGTTAAATAATTCGAACGAGTAAATAAACCGATGACCATTTGTATATTATACGAGGTATTTTCTTTGTTATAAATGATGTTATAAGTTGATGATATTGTGTGTCGATGCATTCGCATCCTCTTTAAAGAGAACAATAGCAATCAAATATCATTAATGGGAGTTTATCTCGAGAAGTTTAATGGATGAAGCGAGCCGAAATCATCCTACTCTCCCTGGCAGGTGGGGTAGAGAAAATGGCCTCTTCATTCGGATAATTCCTATTAAAATTAAATAAATTGAACAACGATTTAAAAGAATTGAAGTATTTTGATTTCATTGTAAAATTATCTATTAATAATCTTGATCAAATAGAAATATTATATTAGTTAATTCATTTATTTACCTAATTTGATCAATTAGGTTTTCTTAAATTTCATTAATTTTGTTTCCTCAGATAGTAACCCATTTACATTTATTAACAGTTGTATTTGATAATTTATAATTATTATATTTTAATTAGACAAAAATATCTACAATAAGATATTTATAATATAAACGTTCAATTCTACTTATTGAGAAACAAATCAAGATCATATCACTAAAAATATTTAAATATTAATATTTTTTTGAAAAATATGAAATTATATTATTTTTCGTATGTAAAAACTGCCAATGTTGCTAATAAAATATATGTGAAAATATACCTATATTTATATATTTAGAAATTATTTCTTTTGAATTTAAATAATTTTTTTTTTTTTCATTAATAGTAAAATGAATATTATTAAATATGAAAATGTAAAATTTTATAAAGGAATCCATTAAATAATTTTAAATAAATTTTTGTTGACATGTACGCCATCTCTTAGACTTAACCACTACTATAGAAAAGAATATTATTCAAATATAGAAAAAAATCAATGCACTGATAATTGTATTTAATGTGTATATTAATATGAATAATTAAATAATTAATTAAAATCTAATATATATATATATATATGATACATATATGATATATATAATATTAATTTTTATTTAATTCAGATCAATATTCATATTCATTTTTATTGTGTGTACAAAAGAAGATTATAGTCTAATTTAAACATTTGCTGTTACTTAAGTTTTATAATTGAAAAGTATGAAGTATGAAGATTTCAGAAAATAATGTGAGATATCTAATTACTATAGATTAACGTTGAAAATTATAATAATCTTTGTTGAAATTATATGTGGTTCCAAAATTATGAAAAAATGTAAAAAAGGGGAAAATGTATGTGAATGGAGAAAGAAAATAACATATATGTTAATTTGGTGGTGTATAGTTCAACAGAAGGAAAATATTTTGAAAAACATAAAGAAAGCATAAAATATTAGATAGCTCGAGTGATAAATAAAAAAAAAGTAAATATTAAAAACAAAGAAACAAAAATAAAATTATTTGACTAAATCATATAGTAATGTATCGAAATTTTAGTCAAACTTAAAGAGAACAACCTGGAAATTGGGGTAATGAAGTTACATGAAAAAAATATCTCTGAAGAATGGATTTACGGAAAAGCAGCTAGAAAATCCATCTCTTCTGATCAAAATTGAAATTATAAAAAGATAATAAAAAGAATCATACCAAAAATATTATTAAAATGAGTGAAACCATGTTTTAGAAGAATTGAAGAATCACTTGAATGGAAAAATGATAACCTATAGCAAATAATTAATGAAGGGACGAAAAACAAAAACAGATAGGCAATAAAAGATAGACCTGACAGAGGACAGACATTAGATAGACATTCAAGGTCAACGAGATTTCGATTATACAATGAAATAGAAAGAAATTCAAGATCAAATGATAAAATTATGAAAATAATGAAGGTAAGGAGAAGCAAGAAGTATGGACAAGAAATAGTGCAATGTGGAGGGCATTACTAAACAAAAAGAAAAAGAAATTTATTTAAATAAAATCAATAAGTCAAAATAAAAGGGTAAATATATATATTAAAATCTTATAATTATATAAATATTTCAATAATTTATTCTCAAATAAATTTAAAAAAAAATTTAAAATATAAATAAATATAAAATCAATTAATATATATAAATAAATTAAAATGGTAATTATATATAAGTGAATATTCATTTGTTAATATTTAATTAATTTTTGTGTAATTGTATTCTTTTTACCTATCTATTATATATATATATATATATATATATATATATTTATTTAGCTCTCATAAATACATTAGAAACTACAGGGATATTATGAGGGAAGAGTAAGAGAGAAAGAGCAATTTTGTGTTCAATCAAATAGGTCAATCTCATAAGTCGAATGATTTTAGTGTCTATCGTGTATCAGTGGTTTGGTTTTAATCATTTTAGTTTTCTAGTAAGTTTATTCGTGCCAGTAAATTGTCTTGCTTTGTCATTAGTATGATTTTGTAGTTGATGAGGTAATGTGAGGTATTCACGAGCACCTCCTCTGCAATTCACAGATCTTCATGGATTACCTTAATAGGTATGTAACATATAGCGTTTACCATTGCCCTGAGTGTCTTATTTTGATATCTTTGAATTATGGTCATGTTAGAATTATAAGTGATTCCCCATAATTAGATGTCATATGTCCATATCAGCTTAATCAGCATACTAGTAGTTTGTTGTCTAAAGTAAAATTAAATTTATCTCACTATCTCTGTGGCTCTACGTAACTCGAAAGTTCTTGGCCGCAGCAACCACACTTCTCCAAATATCCCTATTCTGAGCCACAACCCTCCAATCCTTACCCTCTCCCATAAAATTAAATTTATTTAAATATTTTTTATTAAATAAATTATAATTTATCAAAATTGTTTTTTGAAATTTTACATAATACACAATATTTTTACAATAAGTAACTAATATTTGAAGAATTTTAATATAACATGAGATTTGGAATTGCTCTCATTAAAGATAATGAGGATAAAGGTGTAAACAGAAGGAGATAGATTAAAAAAGCTTTAATATATGTAGACTATTTGGATTGATACTAAAAGAATTGAATTATGATTAATATAGATTTGTACTTAATTTAATCAGTTACAAACCTATAAAATTAAAAATTTTGAAAATAATTCAATATTATTTGTAATTAATAGTTTAATATTTAATTAATAATTAAATTTTAACGTAAAATTGAATATATAAATTGAAAAATTGAAAAATATACTCTTGAGGTTGCAAAAAAAAAATTGGAGGATGGGCGATTATATATTATAATTAATAGTAATAAATTTTGAAATTGTATACCCCCCCCCCCCCAAACTAAAAATAACAATAAAAGTTATTATTAAAAAATAATATGATGCCTAAAATTTCAACAAAAATAAAAATATAACTGTAAAATTAAGAGAAAATAATCTATAGAGTAAAAGATCAATTGAATAACCTGTCTAAACTACAAATAAAAACTATTAATTTAATTTACTTATATATAATTTTATATTTAAATTATAAAAAAATTTTACCTCTTTCAGAAAATTTTTCATATCTGGAGATATCTCTTGAATTTGAAAAGAATGTACAGAATCGGTGAAGGCTATGCCAAATACCTTTTCTTTAAATGTTAATGGTTCCTTGCTTGCCTAAAAGAATTAATAAAATAATTAAAATCAATTATCTTGATATGACATAAAATTAAATAGTGTAGAAGATTCAAAAAATTTTTTACAAAAATGATATAAATATTTGATATACATTAAAAATTGATAAATTAATATTTCATTTAATATTATTATTATTTGCGTTTGGACCATCTGGGATCTCCTTATTCACACATGCACAATTTCATTTATGTTGTATAATAAAAAAATTTGACATAGTTCATACGCACCAAATCTACTAGGCCGACACCACCATAACTGTGGGCAACTATGGCAATTTTTTTTACTTTTAGTGGTTGAATATAATTGGTCCAAATAGTGTAGAGATGTTCTTCGGGTGTTCTACTTCCCTAAAATAAAATATATCATTGATTTATTGAATGGAAAATAATATATATATATATATACGTATTATAAACATTACATTCATAATGAGAATTTCATTTGTTAAATTTAGAATTTAAACAAAAAATTTTGTAAAACAGAAATTGTCAAAATTAAATGAATAAAATATAAAATTTATTATTTGATAAACAATATTAACTTATGATTAATAAGATTCTTTGAAGTTAGCTCAATATAGTAGAAATGTTAAGCAATATTACCATAATTTCAACTTTTTGATTGTCAATCAAGCGGGTATTATCATTTGTATTTGCAACTAAAACTGCATAACCTAAACTCATTGCCTTTTTTATGAATGGAAGTTGTGTTCCTGCATCCAAACTGTAGTTGATCATCAGTCTGGATAAAAAAAAGGTATATTAAAATAATACACAAAATATGATTAAATACAAACATATATTTATTATATACATAGATAATTATATATAAATATACTTAAAAATAAAAATTGGAAAAATTTTCATAAAATATTTGATGAAAAAAAAATAAATTTATGATAAATTTATTATTTTTTTTCTACAAAAGTTAATTAATAATTTGTTGTTCATTAATGAATAATGTGAAAAATTTTTAAAATAAAAGTAGTAGAATGGAAGAAAATAATATTTCCTAACAAATTTATATATCTGAAGTTATTAATTAATATGATTGATAGTGAATTTCTTATATATATATATATATATATATATATATATAACTATATATACAGTGGTACCTCGAAATACGAGTGCCCTGACATACGAGTTATTTGAGATACGAGCTGTCGAGCAAGCGAAGGAACGGCCCACCAGTTTACTGGGCCTCGAAGATGACAACCTAGAAGACTTCTAGTTTATAAAGGTTCTCTATCTACCAACTAACGCCACTCCTATCATGCAGGCCATGGATCAGCAGGTGATTTCTAATTTTAAAAAGCTGAACACTAGGCATCTGTTGAGGTGACAGAGAACCCTTTGAGAGTACTGGAAGGACTACTTTAACATCGTGATATGCCTCAGAGTTATAGATCAGGCCTGGATGAGTGTTAAGAGGACCTTGACCTCTGCATGGAAGAATCTGTGGCCTGAGTCTGTAGGCGAAGGAATCGAACCGGAAGTGCCAATGAAGGAGGTGATTATGTCTTTGGGAAAATCAATGGTCCTGAATGGGACGTGAACGAGCTCGTCGAGGAGCACTCGCAGGAATTGACGTCCGAGAAATTACAAGAGTCGCAGTAGCGGGGGTTCTGCAAGAAATTGTTTTTGAAGAAGATACAGAGGTGGATTAGATTATCCCTACAAGTGAGATAAAACAGAGCTTGGATATGTGGGAGAGAGCTTCACAGTTCGTAGAAAAGGAACACCCCGAAAAAATTGCAACTGACCCTGCATCGGAGTTATTTAATGACACTTGCCTAACTCATTTCAGCAGCATTCTGAAAAGGAGGAAGAAATAAACCTCCGTGGACAGTTTTTTTATTTGAATCCGGCGGGGAAAAGGCAAAGGCTAGTGAAGAGAAAAGCAGTGACTAAAATTAAGCATACAGTTGCATTTAAGTTACCAAAATACAAATATGTATGTACACTTTATAAAACCAGTTTTTTTTACATTACATTCCCTTTATTATATTTATTATTTTATTTAATTTGTCATTATTATATTCAAAAACACGTAACAAAAACAATTGAAGGAAGCATTTTTTGGACTGGAACGTATTAATGGCATTTCAATTAATTTCAATGGGGAAAATTGCTTTGAGATACGAGCAAGGTTATGGAACGAATTAAACTCGTATCTCCAGGTATCACTTTATATATAAAATTAAATAATTTAAGAAAAAAGAATAAATTATATATCGTCATTGTCATTCTGATAAAACAAGGTTAATGATGTTTTCCATTCTATAAACTTTCTTAATTTTAGCAGAATATAATAGAATTTATTTAAATTTGGATAATTTAATTAATATATTTATTTATATTTAATAATTAAGTTAATATATATGATCCATATAAATAAATAAATTCTCTCTAAACTTAAATATTATTTTAAATAGGTAATTAAAATTTGGAAAGTAAAATTAATTATATAATTAAATAATTAAAATTATAATAAATTAATATTCAGTATGGATATGACTATTGTGAGATTCTTTATTTTCAATCCATAACCATTTTTTTATAATCTAATATTAATTAAAGATAATTTCAAAAGATTACCTTCTTGCCCATTGGCCAGCTCTTACAACCCCACTTCCGTGAACAAGAACCAATAATTTTTCTGCGTTTAAAAAGAAATCTCTTGAGATGAAGATAAAGCTACTTCGATACGGTAATCCATTGCGTGGCAAAGGCATTTTCAATAATTCTAAATCTTCTTCAAGTACTTGATAAATATAAGAGGTTAAGATCTCCCCGAGAGCATCATATCTTTTTTGATTTTCCGAGTGTTCTCTATAATGATTAAATTCAAATGGTTTATCTCCAAGCCTTCCTGTTAACGGATCTATTTGTCTTAATTGTCCTTCTGTAAATCATTGTAAAATGTTGGGTGGAGTAAATTATTATAACAAAATATTAGGGGAAAAAAAGAATAAAATTACCTTCATTAATATCATATCCAAACCCTCGCAATGTCTTAGGATAGTCCACTCGATTTCTATGTCGTGAATTAGATGAACAGTACATCTGAAAATTAAAGAAAATATTTATTAAAAACAATATACGAAACAAAACTTAAATGACTTATTTAAAAAGAAATGTCAAAATAACAAGACGATTATAACCTTGTTAATGAATTTTGACAACTTGTTCTTGATCTAAGTATTATTTAAAAAAAAAATGGTTGCTAATAGTTAAATAAACGTGACTATGTGATTATTTGGGAAAAATAGAATTATAGAAGATTTGTGTAAGTATTTCCTTTATATAAAAATGTTAAAGTGATCTTCTATAAGAATTAAATTAAATAAATGCGCCATATTTAAAAATAAAATTGTTTAGAAAAGTCAAAATAGGGGTTGGAGAGTAAATAAGGTAAAAGTAATCTTGCTTACATTCCATGAACTTATTTTAAAATTTAATAAAAAAATATGTAATAAAAGAAATTGTTTCATAATATAAAAAAATTGTAAAATTAAATCAAGTAAACAATGTTAAACTTATTTTGGATAGTTTAAACATGTTGCATAATTAGAAAATTTTCAACTTTTAAAATATAGAGGTCAATAGTAGTACTATAGTAGAAACAAAATAAAATGAAAATAGAAAAAAAATAAAAAAAGTAATTGAAATTAAAATGTTACTATTAATTTTAAATTTTTTAATAAGTTTTATTATGTATTTTAAAGAAAAATAAGGGCCATACAAAATCTTTTATAATTATATTTCATATCGATCATAATATCAGGATCAATCTAATTATTCTCGAAAGTTCAAAAATATATGTAAGTTTTTCTTGGAGTGATATTTTGACTATTTTCAGACGACATTTTAAAAACTACATATTTCAAACATTAATATGATTTAAATATTCTGCATACTACTTTTAAATTTTAATTTATTTATTTTATTTAATTATATTTTTTTAGTGGGAGGGGGTTTGAAGTTATACAAATAATTATTTAAAGAATCATTTTTTTAAATGTTTTTTTTTTTGTTGTTGTTTTCTTCATCCAATCCTGATTTTTGTTGATCGGAAATCTAAATCTACAATTATTTGGTCACCTTTCTTGTTTAAAGGTTCCTAATGGGTGATTTACTCAAAGTTTGACCTATTTACAATAACTTACTAAATAATAATTATTTTGTTAAATTCAGTAAAAATGGATGTAAAAACATTGATTCTTAAATTTTAAGTTGTTTGGGAAATGCAAGATATATATACTTATATATCAGATTAAGTATTCATATATTTTAATAAGATTAATTTCTGTAATTGATTTTAGTATATAAAAAAGAATAAATAAAATTAATTTAAAAGATGTATAATTTCATATCAGAGGCATCGTACGTAGGGTGTTGACTAACCATGTTAATCCACCTTCTCTTGGGTTTAATTTCCGGGTCTAGCATGGAAATTTCCATAGTTTGGGTCTATGGGACTGAATGGACTGAATCAACATGGCCTCCTGCATCAAAATTGGAAAGCCACTTGATAAAATTTAGCGCCTTCGATCAAGAAAATCAAGGTAAAGGTTGATAGGACATCAAATTGATATAACCGACTTGATAAGCGCTGTTCTTGACTAGGATGTAAAAAGACTGAGGTTTTTGTTATAATTTAATTTCTATTTTTTATTTTATTAATTTATTTATGGGAATATTTTATATTTTAGATTATTCATGAATCTAGAAATTTGGAACTTTTATTATATGTGATCCAGTTCAATCATAATTTTCCTCGTTCCCCCCGCTAACAATAAAATGTATACAACATTAATATTGAATATTTTGGATTCTTTTCTGTTGTGTTCTGCTATATTTAACTAACTGCCAAAACAACCATTTTTCTATGTGTATACGTACTTTCCTTTCAGACCCACAGTTAATCAATTTATTTAAATAATATTTTCTCTTGGATAATATGTAATAGAATAGAATATTATATAAATCAACGGAAATAAATTTTAAAAGATCAAATCATCCTAAACCTTATTTATCATTTTTGGAATATTTATGTAGTTTATTTATAAAATTTTTAAATAAAGTAACTATAATATAGTGTAAATTAATCTCAAAAGATGGCGACATATATATTAAATCCTGTCAACAATTTTAGAAGATAATATTCTTGATGTTGATATTTGCAATTATCTATTTAATTTATATTTTTTTAAATATTTGTATTAAATTGTAAACAAATTTAATTTTTTTTTTAATTTTTATATGATTGAATATTATTTTTTATCAATATTATATCACAAAAAAAAATTTAATAAAGATAATAAACATAAATTTTGTAATATATTTATTTATTTAAAATTGTACAATTTGTCTAAATTAATTTACTTTACTTTCAAAATGTTTTATTTATTGTTTATTTTATTTAATAAAAAATTAAATACATGTGTACAAGAGCTTAAAAAAGGAATTTGTGAACTTGATATATTTTATTACAACTTATTTTTTCTAATTATTTTATGTATATCGATGAAGTTTTAAATAATTTTATTATAAATTTTTAAAATTAATATTTGTTTATTAAATAAGATGCGGAAGAATTCAAATATCAAAATGACAGAAAAAATTCTCACGCTGGGGAATTTAAATTACCTAATGCAGTTTCAAATCAAGATCTCATTGGTTGCGGTTCGGTTCGGTTCTGATATTCTGGACCGAAGCCACCCGCAATACTTAAAATTACTTTAAATGATTAAAAAGATTTGCTTTTAGTATAGGTGGGAAAGAGATAAAAAATAAAATATTCTTTTAATATTAGAATAATTTATATTAATTAATATTACTAATTTTAGAAATTATTAGAGAACAATTAATAGGGATAAAATGAAATATATATATATATATATAACAAATTTATTTTATTTTTAATTCTAAATTTTATATATTTATCTTATTTGAAATTAAAGTAAAATATTTAAATTTTTATTTTATTATTTCTATAAAAATCTCATACTAATTTATTTATTTCATACCACCATGTTTTAAGTATTATTTTGCTGTATTTATTTATGTTAAAAAGGGATAAATAAAAAGTTGTGGCCCTGATTAGATAATAATAACATAAAGAATTAAGATTTAATTAATAAATATTTTAAAAGAAACAACTGATTTAATTGATCTAATAATAAAAATAAAATTAAAAAAATCAATTAATTTGACAGATGACAGGATAGACTCTTTTGCAATCTTCATTTAAATTCTTTTTAAAATATTTCATGATTAAAGATTCTAAATTTAATTTTTGTATATTTTCCAGGCAGGTTGGGAGAGAACATTTGGAACAAAACTTGTTGCCTATCTGATGTTACAGCCGCCATTTTACCTACATCAAAACATTATATTTTCCATTGATCTTAATGTTAATATATCATCAAATTTCGGACCATTTTTGTGAAAAATTATGTGAGGAAAAATTTTCTTATGAAGAAAAAACTCTTTAAATTTTATTTTATTTTAACTGCAGGTCGTTTTGATATGCATATATGTATAAAAAAAAATAAAATGTTGCGGCATTCATTCTCTTCATAATGCTGATGATTAGTCAATTAAAAAAAGAAATTCATTAGTTTAATGGAAAAATGATTACAAAAAATAAAATATAAACAAAAAATATATTTATTAATGTATTTTTTTAATTACAAAAATTATTAATTTAGATAAATTGTTATATATTATGCTGAAAAGTTGACCGGCTCTAGGATTTTGAATTTTGAATCCTGTGAATATTGTAGGAATGGCATTTTCTTTTAATCGAAGATATTCCAGAGCGACGTTCTATCAAAACACTCTTCATCAAAATGATCTGAGCATAGGAAAGAATATTCTGTTGGCTTCCAATCTTTCCCCCGGACGACGTCTATCCATTTCTTCCTTAAATTGCTATCTTTTGGAAATCTGAAAGATGTGAAATATTCAAAATTTCTATTCTATTCCTCAATTTTTTATTTAACTAAGAGACATTGAGGTACTACCAGGATTTGTTATAATTAAGAAAATTTTCTAGGTAGCTTTTTATTCTTTCAGATGAAATTAGATAAATAATAAAAAATTTTTTTTTTTTTTATTACTTATCAAATTTCTCCTGTAAGTATTCAGAAACATAACTACATAGAAAATTTTCTAAAATATTATATAAACCGCATTGAAATTTAATCAAAGAAATTCAAGATACAAACCTGTGGAAAGAGAATTTTTTCCCAGATTCTTCTTTACGTAACTGTCTTTTACTTTTATTTCAGTTCGGTTCGTGCATTCATATGCTGAACATGCCATGATAATTATTTTTAAAAACAAAAATAAAACAACAACTATCTATTACCTAAACACAGGAGTAAACTTAACCTGGTCTTAGAATCTAATAAAAAATAATTTAATATTAAATACAAATTAAATTATTAAAAACTATTTCTAATTATTAAATATATTAACTATACTATAAAATAAAGAAGAAATAACGAAGAAAATTTGAAACAAAAATGTATTATGTCTTATGGAAAATTCAATGTTTTGATGTGCCCTGTCCATCGAAGTCTTCTCGATTTTATAATTCTAACTATATCTGGAGATGCATTTAAATCTACTCTCGTCTCCTAAGGTCATAGACCATACCTCACACCCATATAATACAACCGGCAAAATAATTGTTCTATATATTTTAATTTTCATGAGCCTGAAAAAAATATATAAATAAATAAAATATTTTAATTTTTATCCCCTTTGATAAAAATTTTGATGCGATAAGCCCCTTTACTGCATGATAACAAGCGTTTCCCGATCGCATCCTCGCTTTAAACTCTTCTCGAATATTATTATCCTTCGTGGTTATGAAGCTTTAATGGACACTTGAAATGATATTGATATTACAAATGAATAAAACTTTGTTTAAAAGAAAATAATTTAACTAATTATATATTATGTTTAATTGTTTCACCTGAAAAAAGAAAATGTTTTTTTTTTGAAAGTAGTAACCCCAAATTGTGTTTTTATCAAAACCAAATCCACTGATTAATTAATAAATTGAAAAAAATATATACATAATGAGTAATTTCATCTAAATCTTATTTATTTAGATTAGATGAGGATTGTCCAAACTTTTTAACAATCATGTATATTTCTTAAGATATTTAAATGGGGATTGAATAATATTTAAAATTCTTTTTATGAGGTAAATTTTAATTTTTTTGATTGGTTAGGTCCAAACTATTCAAAATGGATAGAGATTAATATGAATTATAAATATTCTTATTCAATTGCAATATAGTCAATAATTTATTTTTAATAAATTGTATTGATATTAATATATTTTGATGTTATATTTTATAAAATATTATTACAAATATATTAAAAGAGTTAGAAATAATTTCTATTTATGGAAAAAATATTAAATCATATATGTGTGAATTGTTTAAAATAATAATAACTTGTCTACGTCAGTTTCATTCGGAGTTTGAAAATAAAGATTTTTAAAACCGAGTGATTGTATTCAAAATTATTTTTTATTAGATAGGTTTTTCTTTATTCGTTTTGTGGTGTATTGCAATTTATACTATTTATAATTTAATATAAGAAGCTTTTACAATTGATTATTATAATTCTTATATTTAAATATTTTTTAAAAATACTGACCATGCCAGATCAAATATTTAAAGAAATTTTGTTTTTTTCATCATTTGACATATATTTTAAAATACCCGCTTCATTAAACTTACTTAATTTTACTAATGCATTTGTTTTTATAACTAATTTAATTAAAATAAATTTTAAAAAATTAAAATGATGAAATAAATTCAAATTTTATTCCTTGTTCTTTTGATATGATTATTATTTTTTTTTATTTATTAATATTGAAATGATGTAATCGAAAAAACCAACCTTTCATTCGATATCATTTAAAGATGGAGCTCCAAAATCTTACTTTATATTCATAATGAAAAATGATTTAATTTTTTATTCTTATTCATTTATATTTATTTTAAACATTTGATAATTCTATACTCTATTCTTTCTATTTTTTACACCTATTGTCAACATATAAATATATACATTTTTACTTCATTTTATAATAGGCTGAACATGTGGATCTACTAATTATTAATGTAATTTTTTTCTTAATAATTTAATATAAAGGTAATGTTATTTTGTGAACTTCGTTATTTGCATGATTCTAATCAAAGTAGTTTGCATAATAAATATTTATAAATATTTCATTTAAATTTATGTATCTCTTGAATATTTTAAATAGGATTATTCCTTTACATAACTAGAATATTTGAATGTCAATTTTATCATCTTAGCTTATCATTAAATTTAAATTAATGGAGTATTTTTTATTTATCTTTATATTCTATTTTTAAAATTATTTCAATATTATTTATATAAGGAATAAACATTATTTAATAATAAATTTAGTTATAATTTATGATATCTATGATGATGATTCTATATACTTTATTATTCCATATATTTATGCCTTAATTATTGAGCCAAGAAGACTAAATTTTGATGAAAAAAACCTATTAAAACTAAGTTTGATATTATTTCAATTATCCAAATCCATGATACATACATTGTTTGGACAATTAAAA
The DNA here is from genome assembly GCA_963082975.1 of Labia minor. Lineage (NCBI taxonomy): Eukaryota > Metazoa > Arthropoda > Insecta > Dermaptera > Spongiphoridae > Labia > Labia minor. Next base: position 33,400,540 of record OY720348.1, on the reverse strand, counting down.
ATAATTTTATATTATTCACAATGTGACAATTTACAAAAGTGACTTTTTTTTATTCAAGTTTTTGGTTCATATTGATTTTGTTTTTTATTCAATAAAATTGTTGAAGTGTGAAATCTCTGTTTTATAATATAAATCTATATTTTGATCTTTTTGAATAATTTGAGCTTCAGTCCTCTCTCTTCTGTGTTTTTCAAACCTTTTCTAAATGATCATTATTTCCCTTGATAAACAATACATAATTTCATTTAAACAAATTAATATTTTTATTTTTTTACATCATTTATCTAACAAGCCCCTCCTAAAATTTAAAGTATTAACTACTTTTTGAAATTTTATTTAATATCTATCCAAATATTATACTTATTATTACTTCATTATGTGAAAATTATAGGCATATTCCAATTGGAGCAATATATTATTTTAAAACAATTTTTCCATTTAATATAATAAATTGATTTACTATTTTCAAAATAGTATTCTCGAATTAAAACAAATGAATTAATCTATTATTATATAGATCAATTTAACATTAAAAATTACACTTGATGTTATTTCTTAATATGCTACAATTTAAAATTGTAGTATTTAATGAAAATAGACAGGCAAAGTTAATCTAACAACATATTTCATCATCAAAGTATTTAACAATATTTAAACTTATAAAAAAGTTATTTACTTAAATGTAAATTCTCTATACCAATTAAAATAATTAAAATTTGTTATCATTAAAATTATCATTGTATTGTGATTAATTAATTTAAAAATTATTATAAATTATTGAAAATTAAATTAGTCACATCAGGCAGGAATGGGGGATGGTTTTCAGATCTTATGGATGATGAAATCACTTGATTAACCCCTAAAAATAAAAAAAAAGTTGCCTATTTCTTTTTTTTTGTCCATTGAATAAAACAATTTTTTAAAAAGATAATAAAAAGAATTGTAAAAAAAAAATTTATTTATTAAATAGAAAATTAACAAAATTTTGACATGACATTTTAAATCCTCCACGTGGTTAAGATAACTATCTGTGATAGGTTAGCTGGAACCGGTGGGAGCGTTGACTGTGGAGGGGGCAACTAATATAAGACAAGAAGTATATACTCTGCCGTCAGTTTGTTTGTTTGTTTGCGTCTTGAACTTCTGGTTGATCTCGCAATTGATTTAACATTCTTATTGCCTTTTGCTCTGTGCGATTTTCGGTATGACCTTCCTATTCATCTTCATTTCAATTGGAACACTTGTCAAATGATTTAACATCACCATCATTTCAAATCATCGATTCATTTAGCACAAATTTCATTTATAATAACCATTATTTTTTTTATTTTTTTTACTTTTTTTCTTTAGTGAAAGGTAGAAAATTTCTTGCATGTTTAATCAATTTCTTTTTCCATCAATCCCCCCACCACTATTTAAGAAATATATATATATAATTTTTTTTTTCTAATATAATAAAATATGATTATTTTTGTGCTATTTATCTATAAAAATTTATTTACTTACGGCTGAAATTGAATTACTTATTAAATTTACTACTATTGTTTTATTTATCAAATGTAATATAATAATATTAATATAAAAGTTAAATATTATTATTATAAAATTTTTTAAAATCATTGATAGATTCTTAAATATGATATTCAATATTTTTTTTATTTATAAATTGTCAAGAGAAATGCAATTTTCTTTTTGAAAACCATTCAACAAACAATCGATTGAAACCTACTTTCATAAATAATTGATAAACATATTCTGTTATTAGAACAAACACTAAGAACAATGTTAAAAACGGCTATACCGATAATCCTGTTAACTATCCAGTTATTTATTATTTTAGCCGAAACCTACATCTTTCAAGTCTAGGAATTCCAATTTGTTTGCTTGACCTTCCGTATTGTCATTAACCCACTTTAATGGTTTTGATAGAACCGGAGAAAGTCACTTTCTTTACATTCTCTTTCTTGGAATCCTTTACTTCATTCATTCTTTAATAAAATCCATACAACATAATCATAATACTTTCACGTAGAAATGAAAAAATTTTAATTTAATATATTAATATTTTGTTTTTAAAAACATAAATAAACAAAATATTCATTCACAATTGGATGGAATTAATTGATTCATCTTGAAATTATTTACTACTTAAAAAAAGGACTTTGAACATATAGAAAAAGAAAATATTTAAATATTTACCGATTTCTACGCTCCAAAGCTTTCATTTGAATTTTGTTATTCATCATTAAATTTATTTTAAAATATATATTCATATTTCTTGAAACGCCAAGTTATTGCTGTTATTATTTAGAGAAAGTGGAATTTTAATTTTGATATTTCAAATATCAATTTTAATCTTTTAAATATTTACTTAATTTATTTATCAAATAATTATTATATTTTTTAACAAGAGATAAGGAAATTTAATAATTAACGTTATTTTAAATTAGAAATGTACTTTTCGATTATTATTATTAATAGTAATTTTTATTTCATTATTCATATATATCTCGATAATCATAAAATAAAATTCACCCAACATTTATTCCTCTGATTCATAATAAAATGTGAGAAAACGATAAAAAAGCTACTAATATAATATTAAATAACAAATTCCGCGTAGATTAGCATACAAATGAAATAAAGAAAATTACACTTACTTTTTTAAGAAAATTCGTTTTATATATGAACTAATCATATGAAATTTCAAATTTTATTTTATATATGAAATCAAATAATCAATATCTATAACTTTTTTTTTATGTTATTTTAAATTATATTCTATTTATTATTTATATTCCCTCTCTCTCTCTCTCTCTCTCTCTCTATATATATATATATATATATATATATATATATGGTGTGTGTTGTGTGTATTAATCTGGGAATTCCAAAGTGAAAGTAAAAAACAAGCTACCAAACATGAAAGTTTACATTTAAATTCAACTTTTGAGATTAAAATTTTTTATCTTATTTTAAATAATTAATTTTATGACAAATATTTAAAGTTTATTTAAAAAATCATAATAATATATCAATAAGAATAAATTAAAATTAAAATTATACAATTTTATTATTAATCTATATATATAAAATTATATATAATTTTTAAAAATTATTTTCTTTTTGTTTGAATTTCATTTATTAACTATCCATTTAGTATATTTAAAAAAAAAATCAAAGAATATAAACTTTTAAATAAATTTGACAAATTCTAATCATAAATTTTTAACACACTATGAGCGGGCGGGTATTTGTACCCGTTGCGGGGACTGCCACTTATATGCGGGGCGGACGCTAGCCGCTCATAGTGTGTTAATTTTAATTTCCTACATGTTCAATAATATACTTATTTTTATTTTATTTTTTAGACAATAATGACACGAATGGCCAAAGATATTGGTATTGTAGGAATAGAATTTATATTCCCATCACAATATGTGGACCAAAGTGAACTGGAAAAGTATGATCAAGTCTCAGAGGGAAAATACACCGTGGGACTTGGGCAAAACAAAATGGGATTCTGCACTGACGTTGAAGATATTAATTCTCTTTGTCTTAGTGTTGTAAGCAAACTTATGAGATCTTATAATATAGGTAATAATAAAATAAATAAATCATTGAATCCAAAGGAGAATTAATTTTCCTTTTCACTTTCATAAAAGTGCATCATTCTAATCTATAAATTAATATTAATTAGTTATTATTGTTTTATTAATTACCTAATTAAAATATACCTATATTTGCATATAATTTTATCTTCTCTCATGAATATTTTCTACATTATATAAATAATTGTGATTCTGATAAATATATGAATACTTAGTTACGAGTGATAAATATTTTAGGAATATTAAATTCTGTTATTCTTAATTCAGTATGAATTTTGAATTTTTAACAGGAAATTTTTTATCAATATATTTCATAATAATAACTAAAATTTAATAGTAGGAGATTCTTTTCTTATATATATGGTCAGTTTACCGAAAATGCAGTTTTGTTAGAACAATATAATTCATATTTATTTTCTACAACTGATTTACATAACCTGACACATCATTTGTAGTTATTGCGAAAAGTAGTTTGATAAGATATGTTAATCAATTATAGGAAAAATAAATTATATTCTATCAACATTGCGATTAAATAACTTAAGTGGATTCTTTCTTTTAAACTAGAAAAAATTATTTGAATTAAAAAATCTAAAATATAATTACTATGGCATCTAGGCCAGGCAAATTGAAATTAAATAAAATCTTTATTTATTTTCAAATATGTTTTAGACTTCTTATGATTAATAAAAAAAGTTATTATTTTATGCCCATTCTTCATTTCTATTTCGTTTGTATTTTTTAAGATTATTCAAGAATCGGTTTTCTTCAAGTGGGAACAGAAACAATCATAGATAAATCCAAAAGTATTAAAACCGTATTGATGCAATTATTTGAGTCATCTGGCAATTATGATGTTGAAGGAGTTGACACAACTAATGCCTGTTACGGTGGAACTGCTGCCCTACTAAATGCAATAGCCTGGATGGAATCTTCAGCCTGGGATGGTTTGTTTTTCTATTCTATTATTCTATTATTTTTTTAGAAATTAATAATGATATTATTTCTTATTTTTAGGAAGACATGCTATTGTGGTTACTGCTGATATAGCAGTTTATGCAGAAGGGAGTGCTCGTCCAACTGGAGGTGCTGGGGCAGTAGCCATGCTCATTGGCCCCAACGCACCACTTATTTTTGAATCTAGTGAGTTATTTATTTTAATTCATTTAAAGATATCATGAGAGCCAAATATAATAATTTTTTTCTATGAATTAATCATTTGTTTTTGTTTTTTCAATATTATTATTATTATTATTTTGGAGATTGGTAAATTATTATTAGATAAGAGTATATCCGAGAATGACTTTTTATTTATTTCTAGCTATGGGAGATTAGTCCTTAACCATAAAATTCCCCATTGGAGAGCATCTTTAACAATATATATTTTATAGCTCTCTCTAAAATTTAATTTCTTGTAAATATTATTGAATACCTCTATAGCTTATTAACAGCCGATTGAATATTTGTAAATTTAAAATTCAAAAAAAAAATTATTATATCATTTAATTATAATTTATGAATTATCTATTGTATTTTCATCATTCTATACAATGTAATTGTTAAGATTTTATTTGATTAAAAAACAAAACCATAATTATAATGTAATTAATATATAAAATATTTTTTAAAAATTAACTACAAATTTCGATTTCGGTTAAACTAATTTTTGATTTATTCATATTTAAGATTAGTGACTTTCCCATTTGTCCGCTCATTGCATTAATAAGAAATAGAAGAATTAGGAAATGAAGGAGGTTGAAGCTAAAAAAACTTAATAATTTCTCTTTATAAAGAAGATGAGGAAGAAAATGTGAAGCATTTTATGAACTCATTTGAGGGCAATGGTGCTATACCTTTAAGTAAATCTCACAAGAATAATTACTCTTCATAATTAGAATTATAAAAATTCTACAATTTTTTTATTCATCTTTTTTAAATAATTTTGTCTCTTTGCAGGATGCAGAGCTTCTTATATGAGACATGCTTATGATTTTTATAAGCCTGATCTTACCTCTCAATATCCAGTGGTCGACGGAAAACTTTCTATTCAATGTTACTTAACTGCTTTGGATGAATGTTATCAGCTTTTTTGCAAAAAAGCAAATCTCTATAATTTAAACGGTAAATTTCATTAAAGATTTTCCTAATCATATTACCTACAATAGTTATTGCTGTTTTTTTTTATTTTAGGAAATCAACCATTTTCTCTTGATAACCTTGATGCAATACTCTTTCATTCGCCCTATTGTAAACTAGTACAAAAATCTTTTGCAAGATTATTATTTAATGATTTTGTAAGAACACCTAAAGATCAACATTCCACAAAATATCCAGGTCTTGAACAATTCGGGTAAGAAAATAAACTTTTAATAAAATAACTTTTAAAAAATAAAAAAAAAAATTTATCTAACTATCTAAAGAAATAATTTTCTTAATTGTAATTATAATATTATATATCTTAGACTAAAACTATAGTAAAAATAGCACAACTTTTTGTATTCAAATTAATTGAAATATTATATTATTTAAAATATTTTCTTAATTTTATCAGGAGTTTAAAACTAGAAGAAACCTATTTTAATCGTGATCTCGAAAAAGCTTTAATGACACTAAGCAATGAACGTTTCATGAAGAAAACAAAACCATCATTATATGTTGCAAGCGAAATTGGAAATATGTATACCGCATCTTTATATGGAGGACTGGTCTCATTTTTAATGAGTAAATCATCAAATGAAATCGCTGGAAATCGAATCGGTCTCTTTTCTTATGGGTCTGGTCTTGCATCCACGATGTATGTTATTCGAGTCACATCAGATTCATCTCCAGATTCTCCATTAACAAAATTGCTTACTCAAATTTCAAAAGTAAAAACTTTGCTCAATGATCGTCATAAAGTTTCACCAAATGAATTTTCGGAAATTTTACATAAAAATGAGCAAAATGCTCATAAAGGTAAATTTCTAACATCATATTGAAAATTTCCAAACTATCTATAATTTTTAAAATAATGTCTAATATTAAAAATAATTTTAATAATTATATTTGATAATGAGATAGAGGATTTATTTTTATTTAATCTATTTAACTTATTGTTTTTATTGAAAAGAAGGAAATTTCATTTTTTTAATTCGCCTATTGTTTTAATAATTAATCTAAAGGGAAAAACAAGGACGAATACTAGTTTCGAATTTAAATAGGCCGGTTGAATTGACCAATCGGACAATATCTAATGTTTTGGACTGATATATATATATCCCTAAAAAAATATACAATTTTGAAAGATTATTAATAATAATCTCACTTTAAGAAGATTATTGAGATGAAAATATATTAACACTAAATAACCAATATTGTTCAAGTTATCATTCATCGAAATTTCAATCAGATTCTATGTATTTGATTTGATTTGAAATTAAGATTCATTGCAATTTATTATATCTATCCAACCCTAAAAAAAGAAAAAAAATCCTATTGATTCTTTTTTGTTTTATTCACCTAACGAAATTTTTTTTTTAATATCCTAAAATCTAAATTAATAGAATTTTATTCAAAACCAATTTTTTAATTTTGTTTCAGTTCCTTTCAAGCCTACAAGCTCTATTGATCGACTTTTTCCAGGAACTTGGTATTTAGAATATATTGACGAAAAATTTCGTCGTAGTTATAAACAGGTTCCTCTTTGACAAATTCTAGAAATTATAATTAATAGTTTTTATAATTTTATCTTTAATTAGATTTTTTAATTATCTCTAGTAAATGAAATTACTGATTTTAATTTTTAATTATTAGAAAACTAGATATTTTAAAATCAATTTTTATATTTTATTAACAGGGATAACTAAGTCTGTCTTTTTTTATATTATTTAGATAAATTGAATGATTATATAAAATAGTTAATTATATATATACTATTAAAAATAATTGTTCATTATAAAGGCAGCTATTTTCCTATTGAATTTTATCATTTTTTTAAAATTAATATTCGTTATTTCTAATACATAATTGTTTTTATAATTTTAGACTAGAATATCACAGCATGGTAATAAATGATTGTAATCAAATCTTTAAAACAATTATAAAAGAAAAAAAAAACAATATATTGAAGACAGTTAAGGCATGTGTTCGTGTAATATATAACTTATTTAATTCACTCTCAGATATACGAATTTTTTATTAGTTCAAATTATGCAAATTGAGCCATATTCATTCGATTTAAACGCCTAATAGCTCAGCCAAATATCAATTTTAATGTTATGATTAGTAACAGGGTTGTCCGACAAATAAATACAGATAATTGAAATACGTACTTATTCAATCTAAAAAATGTTTTAATTTATAGCTTATTTATTTTTTATTATTAAATTTTTTATTTTACTTTTTTAAAATAACATACAATAAATTTATTAATACATATATATACATATTAATATATATGTATATTAATATCATTTAAAATATAAAATTAACATATATATTTGTTTCTAAATCTATCAAGATTATGTATTCTATATACTATTTCAATTTTGATTTTAAATTAAAATTCGTTTATTTTCTTTTTCAATGAACATTAATATAATTATTTTTCAAAAGTTTTTTTATTAATTGGACATCCCTGATATCTTTATATTTGTCGCATACTCGTAAACTATGTTTAGGGATCGTGACTAGCTTTTATATAATTTTTATAAATTTAGTCTACTTAAATTATATTAATATTTTTTACATATTACAAAACGATCAAATAATAAAGTTCAAATTATTTTATCAAAAAAATAAAAACAAAAAAACAACCAAAAAAACATATTAATATATTTTATGATTAATGTAATTAAATGAAAAATAAATACAACCAAAGACTAATCAATTAAAATAAAGAAGTCAAATAAAATATTTTTAATAAAGCTTTAAATAATGAAAAAAATACTTAATACGGAACATATTTTATTTCATTCCCTAAGATAAAACTAAACTTGCAGCAGTAGTAATGGAATAGTATATGATTCATCAGCACTTTATTGCAAAAAAAATTCTCTTTAAAATAAAATCTAATAAGCCTTATTATAATTGTAGATAGATTATATATATAGATAGATAAAAGCTTGTTATTGTTATATATATATTAAAATAATGCACAGAAAAAACTGGTGAATAGATCAAGATAAATGGCATAAAAGCTCTCAAACCATATTAAAAAATTTTGTTTTATTTCATTTCATTTTTCTATTCCAAAATATTTTAATATAAAAATCATATCATATTTAATATTATTTATATAACTAAAAGTGCTAATATTGTTTCATTTCTTTTTTTGAAAAGGATTTAATATAAGCACTTTTAAAATGTTTAATCAGTTTTTTTAAAATATATATATATATATATATGTATATTTCATTAAATTAATGAAATCTACAAGATATTTTAATTGCAACGATTATTTTCATAAGAACATAGGAAGCAATAAATTTCTCATGCAGTGATAAATTCTTCAAGTTCAAATCGCCTGTGCTATGCCTTATAAATTACCAACTGTATTTAATAATGGGGTTTCTTTCTAAATTGGATTAAATATTATTAAAAATATCTAAGCCTTAAATATTCTAAATACAATTTATTCTATTTTATTTATAAAACGATCTTTAATTTATATAATTAAATATCTGAATGTAAGTGAGAATAAATTAAATTAATTAAAACAAATGTTAACACATGTATGTTACTTAAAAATGATTAATATACTATACTATAATTAGTGATTATTATGAACCTAACCTAGATTATTCCATCAATGTATATTTATATATCTATATATATATATTCAAAAAGACTATTAAAATAATTTTATATACATCAATAAGTTTTGTTCTTTGCTTAGAGTTTATATAATATTATTAATAATGTTTTATTTTACACTGTAAAATTATTATTAAATTAACTAATCAATATCTGTTGTTACTTATAACATTATCTGTTTTAAATAAAATATATAGATAAAAAATTTTAATATAAAAATCCTATCTTTTTCATTTTTTAATTATATCACTATTTACACTATATAATATAATGTCTAAAATAAATGAGTTATTTTATCAAAAATTAAAATTTCATTTTTTTTTAATCTTATAAATGAATTATAATGAATTTAGATAAGAAATGTATTATAATCACGACTTTAAAAAATTGGAAATTAATTATCCTATAACATATATTCTTACATAGTAAGCGAATAAACTATTTATCTCTAAGCAATAAGATACTGAATAAGCATAAAATTCATTCTAATAACTATACTCAGTAAGCAACTTACAATATATATATATATATATATATATATTTAATGAAATAGATAATAAATACTTTTTACTTAATAAATGTATATATTAAATATATATATATATATATATATATATAGATATTTAATTGGCTAATGGAAATTTTTTTTTAATTCTATTTTAACATACATTTCTTTCTTATAAAACAAAGTGTATATGTTTGATAAATAAGAAATAGAAAAGTGAAAGAATGACTTTTTACAAAAAAATTATATTTTTATGTAAATCTAATTAAATTAAATGGTATTTTATATAAATACTTGTATTTATTTTAATTATTTATAAACCATGCCAGATGAAATCCTTAATTTTAGATTTTTTTAAGGAGAGAGGAGACTTAAGTTATATATATAATACTTTGTGATGATATGTATAAAATAATTATTTGGTATGTTAAAAAGAAATTTTTCAAATTAGCAAATTGGTGGATAGAATTTATTATTCATTTAGAAAGACTTATCCAGGGGCGAACTAAGGCCTAGGCAACCTAGGCACGTGCCTAGGGCCCGTAATTTTTAAGCCCCGAAAATTAGGTTTACGAAGTATGTGTCCTGACTGAAAAATAGGCCTGGAATTACAATGTTGCCTAGGGTCCACTTTAGCCTTAGTCCGCCACTGAACTTATGTATATATGTTATCTTAGAGACAATTGTAAAAAGAAACTATAATATTATTCACCTTATACTTGCTAAATTTCTTTTTCAAGAAAGAAGTATTATTTTATCTATTTATTTATATACCTTTTTATTACAGCGGTGTACCTTGAAAATTGTTTTCGGAGAGGTACAATTAAAATAGAATTTTTCAAATATAAAAAATGCATTATTTGTATTTCACTACAACTACAAATTAAATATATAAAAGAAATAAATAAAATATTTTCTTAAATATAAATAGCAATATTATTAATGTATTTGCAAAAAATAGCTTAATTATGAATTAACAAATTGATTGAATTGACAATTTTTTCTGTTTTTTTTTTGTTATAAATTATTTCAGAACTTGTTCTTTTGAAAATGATTCAAATATTTTACTTTCAAATTTTAAAATTGCTAGATGTGCTACTTTTTTAATATTAACAAAAATTTTTTGGGGATTTTAAAATTTCAAATATTAGAAAGTGTTTATTATTTCTATTTAATTAACCTCTTAGATATTAAAATATATTATTAGGGAAAAAATAAAGTTTAATTATTAATCTTTTAATATTTTTCTGAAGAATATTTTGTATTTCTATTTATATATTTTTATTTGACAAATATTTCTACTAGTTTTGACACAGTGCGATCATGAAAATTTCCGATGTCGATATTTTAATGTTTTTATACGTTTTGAATGGGTCATTTTCAGTAAGGTTGAGAAAAATGTCTGTATATATATATATATATATATATATATGAGTGTGTGTATATGTATGAATGAAGTCAAGATTACTCAAAAACGGTTTGAGCTAGAATCATGAAATTTGGTATAAGGCATTATTCAAAATTCGTTGTTTTCTATTAACTTTTGAGAAATGTAGCTCACATTCGGAAGAGCGTCATTACCTACCTACGTTTTCATTTTTTTTCCTCTTAAACTGACCGTAAAAATAAAGATATATGTTTGATAGTTTTTCACATGATTAAAAATTGTATAAAACTGCTATATATAGAATTTCAGCTGAAAGTACAAGAATTAATTTTTTAACACTGCAAATTTCACGCGCCAACACGTGAAGTGGTGTCATCAACAAAGAGCCAAAAACGCGCTGGTTTAATAAATATTATTTATTAATTTTAAAATATAATTTAATAAATTAAATTTAATTTAAATATAATATATATATAATTTTTTTATTCCAATTCAAATTCCGAGATAGTCGAGTGTAGACACACTCCAGATTTTTATTATAAGTAAACACTTATATTTAATGCTATCATTATGCAAAATTTGGATCATTTTGAGGTTAACGTCCTCAAATCCTAAAAACTAGTTTGTAGAAGTTCTATTTCAGCAGAAAATATATATTTCATATATTTAAATAAATATAATGTAATATGATGGATGATTTTTTTTGTTCATGTCATTTAAAATGCATTTATTTTTTAATTGAAAAACAAAAAATATTTTCAATTTTTATTTTTTTTTTTAAATAAAATTTTATGAATTTATAGAAAGAAATGAAAAGAATAATCCTAATAATTTTCAGATTGATATTTCACCAGGCAAATGAAGAATTCAATTAATTTTAGACCTTCTAGAGTAGAATTTTATAAAAATAATCATTTTTTGGAACCAACATTTATTTGTTTAAATGTCATTCGATCATTATCTTCGTGATCAAATGAATAGTGTATTATAAATAAATACTTGAACCTTTCTCTATTAAATTATTTTATTAATTATAATTTAAAAAATAATTATTTTCTCTAAAGAAATTGAAAATAATATTAATTTTTAAATTTTGAAAACGACTAATAATATATAATAATAAAATTAATTAAAAAATTATTTTAATTCAATAATAATTGGATGTTTGCATATAGAAAAATAATAACTACTTTTAAATGAATAATTGATTAATGGTATTCTTTTTTAATTAAAGGTTAAATATCAATTTTAAGGAATTTTTTCAGAAATCAATCAGATCAAAATTAATTCTCCTATCATTAATTTTATTAATATTGTTTTTGCATTTTTTGAATTTATTTTTTTTTTATAATACCAAAAATCAATTGAATGAAATAACCTAACGAATTATATTGGCCAAATAGTTAATTCTAAAAACCATTAAAACATTAAATATATATTCATACTTAAAAGGGATTCAAATAAAGATATGAGAAAATTTAGACGACTGATAATTAATAATGTTTTATATTTATATATATATATATATATATATATATATATGTAGAAAATAATATATAAAAATTATTTTTAAGGTAAATTCTTTAGTTATTTATAGTAACTTAAAATTCAAATATACTTGTAATAGCATTTTACTCGATTTCAAAAGGTTTTTTTAAAAAACAAAAAAAAAAAAAATCAAAGCTTGATAAATATTAGTAAAAACAAATATTAAACTTAAGTTTCAAAGAAAAAGATAATGAATGGTAAACGAGAAGAGGTTGCGACTATTAATTATTTATGGATATAAGTTTAAGAAATTATTCAGGAGTCTCAATAATTAAAAAAAAACATTGTTAGTTTATATACATAAGAATTTTTCTGAAATGTTTTCATATTTATTAATTATTTCCTATTTATGATTATAAAGAAGAATAAAGAAGAAAAAACAATATTAAATTGAGACAATAACATTTAAACTATAATATTTAGTAATATAAACGAACGAATTGATTTTTTCATTGAATCATTTGTATTTCAAATTATTTAATTTACTTTGAATGTTATATAAAATTTAATTATAATTTTAATTTTATATTTAGGAAAGGTATCTTTATAGATTTTTCTTCGATTTTGATCCCATTGTATTGGTATTGTAAGCACTCATTTAGATAAAATAAGAATTCATTAATGAATTAAATTTGCAATATTTCTTCTAAGATAATTTCCAATGCTGACTAAAATTGAACTTGAACCTTCCTAAGCAAAGAAAAAGCTGACTTAGATATAATAAAGTATAAAATCTCCCCGTGCTGCCTGCACAGGGCACATTCAACAGTCAGACGGAGATCAGACGATATGTTGTTTGCTTTGTTTCTAGGCCTGCTTGGTAAGTGTTTAATTTATAATTAATAATTATTAATAATAATTTTTTATTTATTTTTACATTTTTTAATTATATCCCTTTTAATGTTTTTTATAAAATTAACTATTTTCTTTTATTATATTTATTATTGTATATTTTATTAATATATAAACTTATTTTAAAATAAAAACTATATATAAACAACATTAAGTTAAAATAAATTAATAGTAAAATTTTTTTTAATAAATGTGTATTATTGAACATTCGTACACTCTAAACGATTGTTATTTTAAAAAACTATATACATTTTTCGTGAAAAATGTTTTAATATATTTGAAATTCATTCAATTATTTCAATTTTTATTAATTTTTTATTTAATTGTAATAATTAATCAAATAAAAAAATCAAATTCAAACATTGCATTTATTCAATTTGACTTATTAATTTGACTTTAGGAAACATAATATATATTATATAATTATTATTCAAATTATTATTAATTTATAACATTTTCTCTATTTTTTCATACATATTTTATTTAAATGTTACTTAAAGAAAATAATTTAAATAGTATCTTATAAAATAAACAATTTAATTTAAATGATTTTATTATCTATATTCTTGGAATTGCTAGAATAAAAATTGTTGTATTGATTGACGAATGGAATTTCTTCATATTTTCTCACATCTTTTGAGCAATGTTAAAACTGAAAAAATATACATTATTACTATTTTTAAATTATTTGAAAAATACTAATAATATGTAATAATGTTTTAATAAATCAATGATAAATACTTATATATTAAATAATAACAAATGATAAATCCTATTTAATATAATTCAATTTTATATTTTGTAAAAATATAATTGGATAGAAAAAGATAGATATATCACACATGTAGAATCCTAAAACTTTTTAAATAATATATTTTTTGCTGAAAAAAAGGAATAATACTTCGAGCGAAATACCAAATTGACGAAATTAATATTTCGATTCTTTTTATAATTTCAAAAAAATGATAAAATTACCCAAATACACACACAGAGAATATTTGCATTGTTGTTATTATTTTAATTTATAATTGTCATATTTTATAATATAGAATGAAATTCTTGCTATTCCCCCCTCCCCCTCTCTTCACGCAATCCCTTCCAAATCATTCTTATGCTTTCTATTTATTTATTTAATAAAATATTTATTTTATAATAAACACTTTCTTATAATTTCATTCTCATTTTTCAGTGGGCTTTGCCGCAGCAGATAATGGTAAATTTTATATTTTATTTTTAACTTTTTCATATTATTCACAAAGTTTTAATCATTTGTTTTAATAATTTATTAGGCTGGCGTACCGGATCTGAATACAAATATGTAGTTCGTGGTCGAACTTTAACAGCCCTTCACCAAGTCAAAGATCAATATGCCGGTATAGTTGTGCGAGGTCAACTTACCATTCAACCAAAATCAGAATCCCTTCTCCTGGCTAAGGTATGCACTGATTATTTCATTCTTTACATTATTTTATTGAAAATTAAGGAATTAATTAATTTGTATTATCATTGTGTGTTTTAGCTTTCCCAAGCTGAGTACAGTCAGATCCACACATTCCTTCCAAAAGGATGGGATTCCCCAATTCCGGATCGACAACTCAGCTATAAAGAGCTTCCTCTTTCAAGCAAAGTCTTTCAGATGAAGCTTAAAAATGGCATTGTAAATATTATTAATATGATATCACATATATATTACTAAATACTGATTTATTTTTTATTGTATTCTCTAAATAATTTAAATTTTCTTTTAGATTGATGATCTTATTGTTAATAAGAATGTTCCTGTTTGGGAAGTCAATATGCTCAAAAGTATTGCAAGTCAATTTCAATTAGACACCCATGGAAAGAAACTTGAAAAATCGAAATACAATCATGCTCCCAGCCTTAAAGAAGGACCTAATGCCGTCTATAAGACTATGGAGGTAATTAATCTAAAAATTCTACGATAAAATAAAATTACCATATATATTACAATAAAATAACATAAATGCAAAATAAACAATTTGTTCTTATAAAACATTATTTTTTAAGGATTCTATTACTGGTGAATGTGAAGTTCTTTATGATATTTCTGTTCTTCCCGAATATCTTCTTCAATATACCCCTGAAATTGCCCCTCTTGAACATCTTCGTGGAGACGGTCAAATTATTGAAATTGTTAAGACAAAGAATTTCACTAAATGCGAATCTCGTCTGGGATATCACTTTGGAATCCCTGGAAACAATAACTGGAAACCAGGCAGCAACAATATGGAATATCTTTCAGTAAGCACATAAATTATTATTTTATTTTTTTGAATAATTTTCATAAATGTCATTTAAATTATTTTATTTTTTAGCGATCATCTATAAGCCGAGTTATCATTTCAGGAAAATTAGATAAATACACTATCCAATCAGCTGTTACCACTAACAAAATGATTATGAATCCATATTTATTTGAACAACAAAAAGGAATGGTAGTAAGTCGAGTTAATTTGACTTTATCATCAGTCCATTCAATTTCTCAAAAACTTCAAGAAGTTTCTGATCCTCAATCTGTTGGAGATTTGACTTATGACTACAACAATCCTCATGGAGAAAATAATTATCAACAACGAAGAAAAAATAATGATGATTCTAGTAGCTCAAGCAGTAGCAGCAGCAGCAGCAGCAGCAGCAGTAGCAGTAGTAGCAGCAGCAGTTCAAGTGAAAGCAATGAACATAAACAAAGAAATGGTAAAAATTCAAACAAGGACAGTAGCAGCAGCAGCAGCAGCAGTAGCAGTGAAGAACAATCTAAAAAACACAATCAAGCCAAAATTCATCCAAGATCACGTCGTTCAGCTCCAGAACATAAATCAGAATCTAAAAATAAGATGAATAATAACAATAAATCTAGCAGTAGTAGTAGCAGCAGTAGCAGCAGCAGTAGCAGCAGCTCTGAATCTAATGAAAATGGTAATCAACAAAACAAAGCAAAACGAAACCCAAACAGCAGCAGCAGCAGCAGCAGTAGCAGCAGTAGCAGTAGCAGCAGCAGTAGCAGTTCTAGTTCTAGCAGTGAAAGCAGTGAAGAAATGCAACCCAGACCAACTTTGGAAGATGCACCAAGCATTCCTTTAATTCCTTATTTTGTTGGAAACAAGGGTCAATCAATCCAATCTTCAAATCAAATCAACGTCGTCAAAATTGCCCAAAAATTAGTTGAACAAATTGCTCATGAATTGCAAGACCCAAGCAATATCCCTGAACATAGCACTCTTGAAAAATTCACTATTCTCGCCCGACTTCTCCGAACAATGAATGCTAAACAAATTCAACAAGTTGTTCATGAATCTTATTATTCTCCTTCAAAGAACAACAAAATCAATCAAAGTGAAAATTATAAATTATTTGCATGGTAAAGTATTTTTATAATTATAATTTATAATTTTTAATTTAAATTATAATCTATTTTCTTCAATTAAAAATATATTTAAAACCATTTATAGGAAGACTGTCCGTGATGCTTTAGCTGAAGCTGGTACAGGCCCTGCTTTACTTAGCATTAAACAATTGATTGAAAATAAAAAACTTCAAGGAGAAGCTGCTGCTGAAGTAATTTCTACTTTACCACGAACTGCCAGGATGCCCACTCCAGAATACATTTCTACCTACTTTGTAAATTTAAATTGTTTTGTTTTATTTTATATTACAAAATTTATTTAATTTTTTTAATCCTTTTCAGAAACTAGCTACAAGCTCTGAAGTAAAACACCAAAGATACCTTAATAGTTCAGCAATTCTTTCTGTCACCAACCTTATCAGAAATGTTGTTGTTGATAACAGAACAGCATACTCCTATTATCCAGTACATGCTTTTGGACATATGGTTTCAAAGAAAGAAAACAAATTATACACTGAATACATTCCTTATTTGTCTCGCGCTTTGAGAAATGCAGTTTCTGAAGGAGATAGTCATCAAATTCAAGTATATATTCGAGCCCTTGGTAATCTCGGATGCCCCGAAATTCTCAACGTTTTTGAACCCTACCTCGAAGGAAAAGCTCCAATGAGCACATTCCAAAGAACTCTTATTGTCGTTGCTTTAGATAAACTCGCTCAATTATACCCAGCTGTTGCCCAACCTGTATTATTTAAAATTTATGAAAATGTAGGCGAAGCTCACCCTGTAAGATGCGCTGCTGTATTCCAATTAATGCACACACTTCCATCAGCCCCATTACTTCAACGAATGGCATTTTTCACTCATGTTGATCCAAGTTATCATGTTCGAGCAGCTGTGAAATCTGCAATTGAATCTGCAGCCAAACTCGAACCTACAGATGCTAGTGTTGGAGCCTTGTAAGCTATATATATATTATTTATTTATTTATAAATAAATTTAATTAATATTATTATTTTTTTAGAGCCAAGAATGCCAAAGCTGCAGTTGCCCAAGTTTCAAGTAAAAACTTCGGTTACCACTTGTCAAGAATGAACTTACGTTCATATATTGTTAAAGAGATGAATATGGCCTATGTTGGATCTGTTGAATATATTGGAAGTCACGATCATATTATTCCCAACAATGTTTACTTAAATTTATATCAAAAATTAGGTGGATATAGAAGACCTACCTATAGAGTAAATATATTTAAATACAATTAAATATACATTTATTTAATCAATATTGTTTTTGTTTAAAGAAACAATTGAATAATTTGATAATCTTATATTTTATTATTTTAGGCTGGATTCATGGTCTCCAGTGTTGATGATATGCTTTATCTTACTGCTGAACAATTTGATGCCTCTAATCTTTATTCTCAAAACAGACGTTCTTCCCATTCCGATAAAAATGCTGCTTCTAATTGGTCCATTGAAAAGATTTACAACAAAATGAATTTCCAAGCTGATCTTAAAGAACAATTGGAAAGCAATGCTATGTTATATGTAATGGGTGCCCAACGATTCTTTGCTTGGGATAACCATACTATGGAACAAATTCCACGAAGTAATTATAATAATTTGAATATAATAATATAATAAAAATTGATATCTAATTTATATAATTGCTTTTAAAGCCATTCGAGATGCCGCTGCTGCCCTTCGTGATGGATACCCAGTACATCTCAATAAATTTTATCAAACACAAACCATGACCCTCAGTTTCCCCACCGCAATGGGTTTGCCTTTCGTTTACACCTTGAAATCCCCAGCTCTTCTTTCCATGACTGGAGATGTTCGTGTTCGATCTCACCCTGATCTCAGTTCCGGATCATCTAACATTGTTCGCGTTCCAGAGGTAAAATTTCTTGAATTCTCCATCTTTATTTCTATCACATTCTACTTATGCAAATATTGAAAATAATTGATAATTAATTTTTAGACTGTTAACGCTACTGCTCAAATTAAATTAGTTTACTCTATGCGCACTCAAATCAAGCTTGGATTTATCACTCCTTTCGACCATCAAAGATACATTGCTGGTTTAGATAACAATGGACAAATCTATCTTCCCATTAATGCTAAACTTGATTTGGATATTCTTAATGCTGAAGTGAAAGTAGAAATGAAACCAATCGATGCCGATAAAGAAATCAATGTTCTTCATGGTAGCGTATGGCCATACACCAGTGTTCATGATATCTTACAAGTTGCACCAATTAAATCTGATAGCCGCACTCAACCTATTCGTGTTCGTTCCGTTCGCAAGGTAACCAGTTTAACCAAAATACATTTTTTAAAAACATTTTATTAAATATCAGCTAATTTATTATTATTTAAAGATGGAAAATACTTATGGAGCCCATAGCACCGGTCTTGCTTTCACTGTTAAAGGAGAAACTGATGCTCAATTCTCAGACTTTGTTACTTTCATGAATAAAGTTAAAAATTATGATCTTTGGTCTTTAATTCAATTTGGTCACTACTATAAAACAATTAATCATCACAATTACAATGTTGTTTACAACCCACAAAAATCTTCTGCCAAATATGCTGTTTTCACTGCATCTTATGGTATGTTTAGGCTCTCTTAATATCTAATACGCTTAAATAAAACTTTATTTACATTATATAATTTATTTTAGCTAATAAAACCGTTAATAACAAAGAATCCAATGAACATTATGGAATTCGACAAGCTCAAGTTTCAACAGCTTCTCCTAATAGCTACCACAGACAGAGGGAACTTATGGAAAATGCCGCATCTGGCCTTAAACGTAAGATTATTAAAAGTATTTCCATTATTATATCTATTTTTAATATTGGTGTTGTTTTTTTTTTTTGTTTTTTTAGAGAGCCGAGTTTACTCTCTTGATGTCAGTGCTCAATTCGAAGGACATATTAAAGCTTACTATGTTGCTACCTATTCTTATGCCATCAACCCAACTCGTACCAGAAGCCATCTTACTGCTTATGCCTACGCTCAACCAATGGAAGGACCCCATGGAGAAGTTCAATTAGCTGTTTCCAGCAAAAAGACTTTAGTACCAAGAATGAACTACAAAAAAGTTCTTGAAACTCATCCAACCTGGACTGTTGAAGCTGAACTTCAATTTGGAAACAAATCTCAATCTAAAACCAATGTCAAAGCTCGTGTTGTCATGGAACAAACACCTGAAAGACGCGAATATATTAAACAACACCCAATGGCACATCTCTGTAATCAAGAAATGGGCAATGGAAACAATATTCTCTATGCTTGTTATAATATTACCAACCAAGCAAGCTATCTTGATCGTTACAATGTTGAAATCAATTATGACAAACTTACACCATATTGGAAGAACGTTACCGCTAAAGCTTACATGGCCGCTCGTGCACTTGGATATGCCTACTTAGATGAAAATTGGGTCACTCCACGACACCAAGCTCCAGGAAAAGTTAATTTCCAGGTTCAATTTGACCAAAGTCTTCAAAGCGTTAACGTTTCTCTCCTCACTCCTATAATGGAAGCTGCTTTTAAAAACATTCGTGTTAACAACTATATGCGACCTTTAGTTGTTGCCAATGTTCTTCGTCAACCCTCTACCCTTTTCCTAAACAAACTCTTTGCTAATCAATATACTTGTAAGTAATTCAATTTTATTGTTTCAATATAAACATTTAATAAGGATATTTTGAAGATCAATTATCCGTACGGATTCAAATAAATTTATTGTCTTATATGATAGCCCAATTTTTCCTGATAATTGAAACTACACCGAATATTGAAATTCAAAATATTCGTGTATAAATGTTTATTTTTTCTATTAGTTTTCCTATATAATTTATATACAAATATTATAATAGGGATTTCTTAATATTTCAGCCACATGTGCTTTGGATGCTAGCTACATGACTACATTTGATAATTCTACTTACTCCTATAAGATGAATAACAAATGGCATGTACTCGCTGCCTATGTTCCCAAACAAAGCGACAAACATGACAAACAATATAAATATGATGAGGAGTTTGTTGTTGTTGTAAAACGAGTTGATACCCATAACACAGTAAGTAGTAAGAATTTCATTTATCCGTTAAATTTTTCTCTTAAATTAACTTTTTATATTCTAAAAATCAATTTTATCAAATATAATTCCTATAAAACTAATTCATTATTATAATATTCCTTAATATACCTTTAATGTATGTTATATTTAGTTCTTTATTAATTTATATATATATATATATATATACTTATATGAATATAAATCGATTAAAAAAATTCGAATTTGATATTTCAACGATAATATTTGTATGGATGTTCTCTAAATTCAAAAACATAGTTTTCATAACTTGTGTGTCTATGTGTAAAGTATATATTTACAATACAATATCAAGGACTGTATAATAATATATAATATTAATGTTTGAATTTCAGGAAGTGATGGTATACTTAGGAAATCAAGTTGTTTCAATGAAACCTTCAACTATCATGTACAATGGTGAACACATTCGCGTTTCTGAATCACAAATGTTACCACTTGTCAATTCTGAAGGAGTTGTGATTGCACGAATTGTAGGTCTTAAAGACAATGAATATGAACTTGTATCTTCCAAATACTCCATGAATCTCGTTTATGATGGCGTTCGAGTTCGTTTAGTTCTCGACTCAACTTATCGGGATAGCGTTCGAGGATTGTGCGGAACCTACAACGGCGAACCCACCAGAGATTTAATTGCTCCACAAAACTGCCTTCTTGCTGAACCCACTGATATGGTCAATGCTTATGCTTTAGATGAGAGCTCTTCCAACCATCCTAAAGGAAAATGCGTCAAGATGCCCATCACTTATGCTGATGTTATCACTGAACAACGACCATACCATAAATCCAGAAACAATGCCTTGACAACCTGCAAACCTGTACATTATACAGCTGTTGAACATAATGGTAACGAACTTTGCTTTTCCGTCAAACCCCTTCCCAAATGCAAATCATCTTGTCAACCTAAAGGTGAATTAACTACAAATTTGAAATTCAATTGTTTACCTAAAGACCGCACTACCAGCTATTGGGCAGAAAAAGCAAAGAGTGGACATATCATCCATGTACCAAATACTCATGCTAATCTTTTGGTCAAAGAATACCCAAGAACATTCCCACTTGGCTGTTAAAATATCTTGATCTCTGAACTAGACTAAATGTCATAATTAATAAATATCTTGCATTATATATTCGTTTTTTAATATTGCAATCTTATATCATTCTTATTACCATTCCAGATCCTTTCCTTTTTTTCATTCTATACAAATATTTTTTTAGAGTGATTTTTATTACAAAATATTATTATATTAGATAAATAAAACTATCGTTCGATAATTCAATTGATTATATTGTATTAAAATATTTTTTTTATATTTTTATAAGTATAAATTTCAATGAATACAAATGAATCAACTTGCTGATCATATTGCAATAATGCAACTAAATTTCAGAGTATTCTAAATTAAAAACTATTCAAATGTCTATTTCTATTTATTATCGATTCAAATTTAATATACATATGATTTTTTTCCTTCTTAAAAAGTAAATTTCTAACCTCAGAAAGAGTTTGTCATAGTATCTCCTAATAATACATTTAAAGTACGACCTTCTAAAAGAATGTTTGAATTCTTTCTCCCATATACCTTTTGTTATTCACTCTTTTGTTCACATATATTTATTATATATCATACATAGTCTATTATTATTAAATTTATTAACTACACTTCTGAAATATAGTAATTAAATAATACTATATAATATTTGTAATTGAAATAGAGAAAGAAGTACAAGTTGAATAACTATAGATAAAAATCTTTTATCTCATCAAACCAGTCATAAGAAAAAAATAATAAATTAGAAATCGATTTTTCAATTAAAATAATAATTTTTTTTTTAATTCTAATTTAAACTACTAAGGCACCTAGAAATTGCTGTTTCCAAAATTATTAATTAAATAAAAATTAATTTTCAAAATAATCTAGTAAATGAATATAGAATTTAAATCAATAGAAATTATCAAAAATATATAAATATACAATTGGTTTAGATTTGATGTATTAGCATGTATAATATATGTATTTATAATATTGCGTAATAAACTAAAATGAAAC
Organism: Labia minor; assembly: GCA_963082975.1. Taxonomy (NCBI): domain Eukaryota; kingdom Metazoa; phylum Arthropoda; class Insecta; order Dermaptera; family Spongiphoridae; genus Labia; species Labia minor. Next base: position 33,377,296 of record OY720348.1, on the reverse strand, counting down.
TTAAAAAATATATAAAACATAATAAGGATAATTTGTAATGAAACATTCGGGGAAATTTCAAGTTGATTGATAAATTTGTTACTTCAAATGCTTTTTTCTTTTCAACTCTGCTGTTGTAACTGCCGAAATGCGCATAAAACTTCACCGTATGTTTCATTAAAAATTATTCTTATTATGTTGTATATATTTTTTAACCTTAATTATATAGTTTACATAACTTATTAAAATGTTTGAACAAATGTCTAAGGTTAAATCTATTATAATTTGATAAATAAATGAATGTTTCACTTTTCAAATTGAACAAATTTTTTTACATTTTAAATTTTAAATTTCATAAAATAATACATATAGTACACATTAAATAATTTCCCTGCCTTATTATGTATATACTTCTTTATTATCAATGCAATTTGTTTATAATAATTACCGATTACATTTTAATAAGTATTTCTAAATATTTTAATTAATTTTTGTTTTAATTTATTTTATTATTATTTCTATTTTATTTCAACTTGATATATATATATAAACTCTTCTTTTTATTTTATTTAATTTGCCGCCCCTCGGTTTGCGGTTCACACCCTGCATCTATTGACACGGTGTGGCTTTAGAATTTATATATAATCAATATTTAGAAAAAAAAATATTAGATTTTTCTTACAGTGAATATAGAATATTAATTTATTTATTCTAGATTATAAATAAACTTAAAAGTGAAATGTTTAATTTATTTATAATCACATTATAATAACTTTTTAATCCTAACATTTAAAAAACTTTATTTTATCTAAACAATTAAATTTTTAGAAAAAAAAAAGTTTATTTTTATTTTTTTCAAATTCAATTTTTACGAGGAGGAGCGAAGGGCGGAAAATTTTGGCCTGTTGCTCGTTTCACTTGTTTATCATTTTAGAAATTTTTCCAATCCCGGAAAGAAACAAAAAAAAAAAAAATAAAATAAAATAAAATTAAAAATAAATAAATAAATAAAAAATCATATCTTGATTCTTTGTCTAGCTTCTCCTTCTCTCCCTACTCCTCTCTTTTTGATTCCCTTTCCATTCACTCGCGTTTCATTTATTTTTGCATTGGGTCAATGTCCTTATCGTGGTGCCAAAATTTTGAAGATTTCTTTTGGTTGGATGGAGAGGGGGTGGGGGAAGCGATGGATGAACGAGGAGTGCGACGGCGCAAGGAGTAACGTTTTGCGATCGGCGTGGTGTAGTGTCGTGTTTACCTTGATTAGACCCTCTCTTCCGTAGCATCAACCCCGACCCTGAGGAACAACTCGTGGGGGTATTCTCGGGTCCTCTGATTCAGCGGCCAAGGCGAGTGGGTCACTGTTTAGGAGCGATCACTTGGCTGTTGGCCAGGCCGGGAACAAACGTCGCTCCCGACTTAGCGCGGACTCAGTCCCGATTCCGAGGGCTGCTCAACACACGTGCCTTGCATTCCCACGATTTCATGTGTGCTGAGGGGTGGATCACCCTCTGTGATAATCAGTGACAGTGTGTGGTGTCCCATAACGTGAGTTCCTTGAGGTGGAGTGACGGACGCACGTTGTGCTTTGCCAACCATCAAGTGACATCGACGATCGTAGGGACACGTGCACTTCCGCCTCTCTCGACAAAAAAAATAAGCATGTGGCTTCTAGACTGGTAAGCCCACTGCATTTTACCCTCCAACCATAAAACGCATACATTCCCATTGATATCTTTCTTTTTCTTTCTAAATAAACTAAAAATGTGATGAATATATATATATATCTATTTATTTAAGTATGTTATATATTCAAATGGGAATAAGAATTTATTTTCCATCCAACTCCAAACATGCTTTTCTTCAATTTGGGTAACAAGTTGATAAAATAAACTAATTTTCATCAGAATGAATCGGTTCTATTCTGATTCCATTTATGATTATTTTACGGCCTTTGACAAATAACTTGTTAGAGCGAGGATTAAAAAAGAAGGCAGCGCAGTAACAAGCGAGGGGCTGGCTCCTGGCTCTTCATCTAGCCAGACGCATGCGTTCGCAGGGTTAATTTTAGCAAAGCTACACTCGACAAGTCCAAGCTACTAGCTACTCTGCTCACTGCCTTCTCAAATGGGTCATCCATTTTCAACGAAACATTTCACATATTTTTTTTTTTTTTTTTAATCATCGAATAAAACTGTTTATCATAAGACCATTCCATCGCATCCATGCATTCAATCACCAAAAAAGAATTCTCTTCAATTTATTTATTTATCTATTCTACCCACTGATTACACGAAATTTAATCATTTTATAATGATTTTCAATTTATATATTATGTATAAATAAATATTGAAAATAATTTTTCTTATTTTTATAAAAATATTTATTTATAAAAAAAGGATTATATTTGTAGAAAATATGCATTGCATTTAAAATTATTCTTGAAAAATAATAATAATCTTATTATTATTATTATTTTAAATTTAATTAATCCTTTATAATGAATAATTAAAATAAAATTATTATTTAAATATTTTAAATACTTTATATTTACATAAATCATTTTTTAATTGATTTTTATTGTTGTATTAATTGGTTTATTGATTTAATTTTTATTTCATTTATTTGATGATAATTATTAGAAAAAATTGTTGGTGAAGTTCGATCCCTTATCTTCAATACTATAATGGATATATAGGATAAAAGCTCTAATATCCATTATTCATTATAAACTTATAAAGTCTATATACTATACTATGAAAATTCATATATAATATATATAGTTTATATATATATATATCCCTTCCTTCCTAATAATAATTCATATTATTAGATATTATTTTCTTTAACTTATTTTCAAAGTGTCAATGAAATTCAGATATGCCTGGCGAAGGGTCATTTTGGGTTGTCTCTTGTTAATGGTTTCTATTATAAATATATATATAAAGGGTGTTTTTTTCGAGGTATATAGTACTTTAAGTTAGCATTACTGTTCAAGTTGACGACCGATTTAACAGCTGTCAAGTGATTTATTCTCAGTTTGGTTTGGCAATTCATCATAAATAGACACACGCCTGAACAACGCTTGCAAATAGTGCAATTTTATTTCGAAAATAATGGTTCTGTACGGAATACGTATCGTGCACTACGTCCATTTTATCGTCGACAAAATCGTCCATTAGAGCAGTTAATTCGATTAACCATGGAACGTTTTCGCACCACGTTTACTCTTATTGATAACTCGCATCCCCAGAGACGCCGTACGGTGCGTACAGAAGAAGCTATTGCTACTGTAGAGCCAGAACGTTACAGTAAATAGTGATAGACAACATTCGCCGTGTTATTGCCGATATACGGCCACAAATGTTGGAAAAAGTTATCGAAAATTGGACGTCCAGATTGGACTACATCCGAGCCAGCCGTGGCGGTCATATGCCAGAAATCATATATAAAATGTAATGCCACAAGATTATCTTTCGTATAAATAAAATTCATGTCAATTGAATAGTACATCGTTGTTTTATTGCAATATAAAGTTCTATACCTCTAAAAGAAACACCTTTTATATATTATTGTTATGGTTTGATGAAGTTCACACACACACACACACAAATATCAAGTAAAATCAAATAAAAAGGAATTTAAAAATTATCAATTCAAAATCAAAATTATCATCAATCAATAAATATATATAAAATGAATGAAATTATATATAATACAAGTAATGTTATTATACTTGTTAATTTTAAATTTATTTTTAGAAGCATTAACATTTTGATTTTTTTTATTTATTATATATTACAAGTTTAATAGAAAATTATTTCTATATCCAATTCAATTGAAATTTCATAAAAAAAAAATCAATTTTCTGGATGAAATTCATGGAGGTCTGTATCCGAACATCGAAAGGGGTTTACTGTGCACACTTGTTGCTCTATTAATAACCATATAAAACTATTTTTAGCGTACTATATATTAATCATTCTCTTGCATGTAAAAATAAATTTAATTAATATTCCAAGTTCAAATTCAATTTTTTTAATAGATATACTTTTACCTCTAAATATTAAAATTTAATGTAATATAATTTCTTATATAGTATCTATAAATTCTTATCACTTAATGAAAAATCTAAAATTATTGTCAAATTAAATTATTAATTTTTTCTTTTTTTTTGATTATAATTTAGAACATAAACGTTTTTATAAAACCGTTACTTTTAATTAGGAATAAAAATTTCATTAATATTATACTTTATTTCTTGAATAGATCTCATACATTGAGGTTTATTGACCCTGTTGTAAAATAAAACATGGACATTTGGAAATAATTTTAATATTAATAAATTAAAACATTTTTTTTATCTAATTATCTCGCCAGAGATAGTATTGCGATCACGAAAATTTTCGATGTCGAGATTTTGATGTTTTTATACGTTTTGAAGGCACTTGAGTCATTTTCACTAAGGTTGAGAAAAATGTCTGTGTGTGTGTGTGTGTAGACAAGATTACGCAAAAACGGTTTGAGCTAGAATCATGAAATTTGGTATACGGGAATTATTCAAAATTCGTAGTTTTTTATCAACTTTGGAGAAATGTAGCTCATCCGGAAGAGGGTCATTACCTACCACGTTTTGATTTTTTTTCCCCTAAAGTGACCGTAAAAATAAAGATATATGTTTGATAATTTTTCACATGATTAAAAATTGTATAAAACTGCTATATATAGAATTTCAGCTTGATTGAATCGCTGAAAGTACCGGAATTAATTTTTTAACACTGCAAATCACGCGCAAGCACGTGACGTGGTGCCATCAAAGAGCCAAACACGCGCTGGTTTAATAAATATTATTTATTAATTTTAAAATATAATTTAATAAATTAAATTTAATTTAAATATAATATTATATATGTTATTTAATCCAATTCAAATTGCGAGATAGTCAAGTGGAGACACTCCAGCTTTTTACTATTATAAGAAAGAAGATAGGACACATTAAAAGAAGAATCTATATTCTTTTAATTCTTCTGAATAAAAAGTTTCTTCTTTTCTCAAAACTCCCCCAGCCTTCATATCTCACAAGATAAACATAATAATTTATATTATTATATTACATATTATTTTGTTTAACTTATTTTCAAAGAATCAATGAGATTTAGATATCCCTGGTGAAGGGTCATTTTGGGTTGTCCCTTGTTCATGATTTGTATTATTAACATTTATAAAAACAAACTAAATACTATTAATAATATTATTAAAAATAGTATTTCTCTTAAAAGAAAATATTTTCTTCAAAAAAAAAATTCTTTTTTTCTCAAAAACTCCCCCACCTCTGCCACAAGATAAGCAACCCTTCTTTCCTATAAAAGTAATAATTCATATTATTATTTATAATAAATTATTTTAATTTTTTTTCATTTTATAATTATTTTGTTTGACTTATTAATAAAGTGTCATTGAGATTCAGATATCCCTGGTAAAGGATCACTTTGGGTTGTCCTTTGTACACTGCTTATGTTATTACAATATATAAAAAATACTACTAATAATATTATCAAAAGTAGTATTTCTTTGAAAAGTAAATATCTTAAATTAACATTATTGTATAATTACATTTAAATTACAAACAACTAAAACCTCAAAACAAATATTTTTTTTTATTTCCACTTGGAGACAGCTTCGCCTGTTGGATATTTGAATTAATTTAAAAATCAATGTTTTTCACCTTCTTTTATATGGAATATAATTAATTAATAAAATTTAGATAGAGGGAGAGAGAGAGGGTGCAAGAAAAAAGAAAGAAAGAGAAAGAGAGAAAGACAGCTAAGCAATAACTCTTTTCAACTTTTTTAACTAATTTAAAAATACAATAATATATTCCATTAAACTTTATTTTATATAAATTAAAAGAATTAAAAAATGGTTAATAAGATTTCTTCTAGATTATTACGGTAATAATGAATAAAAAGAATCTCATTAAATTCTCCATGTTTGAAAGTATTTCGTGTTCCTTCAATTAGGATGTAATTAATGAATATAATTAAGTACAGTAAAGAAATTTCATTGATTATAAAAAATTAAATAATATTTATATATATTACTATATATTATATATATTATTTATATATATATTTACTAGAAGATAGTGAGAATTAGAATATATTCACTATCTTAATAAGAATTAAACGGAGAACAAGAATATGTATTATTAAGTTAAGGGTAAATCCCATAGTTAGAAATTTAACATAAAAACTTTTTAAAAATTTTTAAATTTATACAAGAAAATGTGTGTGAATAAATTGAAAAATTAAAATAGGTTAAATTTAAGTTATTAAAAACACACTGGGTTTTAAGTTTCAATATGAATTTTATTAAATGATCATTTCGACAGATACTTAAAAGTTTGTATTATACTGGCTTATATAATACAAGATTTTCACAATTCTTTCACAGACCCCAACGTGTGGGATTTATTCATGTCCTTCAATATTATAAGAAAACAAATATTTGTTACTCTGAGCAAAATCAATATAATTAGGTTAATATTTTTTTAATATTAATTAGATTAGAGGTTAATTTATTTGTTTAATAATAAATAAAATGTATAACGCTTTAAATTATTGATTTTATAATTGTTTAATATTTTTTGTGCTATTTTTCTACCTGTTGCCTGTAGCTGCTTTCCAATGTTTAATTTCTTTAATTTATTCGCCATTATAATTAATATCAATCTTTTGTTGGAATAATCAATCATTTGTCTTACTCAAAAATAATTAATGCCTATTAATAGTATGTCTCAGTGATATGATACTTTATTGGCATCCCCCCCTTAAACCGGAAAATTTAGTTTGTCTTAAAGATAATTTGAAAATTTCTACAAAATGAATCGGTAAATGTTTTATTTAAATAAACAATAAATTTTAAATGTATTATTATATATTTTTTAAATATATAATCTCTATGCATCTCTCAAATATAGTTAAATTAAAAAAACATCGTGACATGTTGCTCGAATGGATGAAGAAAGAGTTGCGATAAGTTTGTTTATAGAGAATTCAATTAGGAGAGGTGGGTATATCAGGTACATGTTAAACTGGCAATTTAAAAATTGATAAGAGGGAATTGAGAGAAGATAGAAATTGGATGCAGGTGGCTTAGTGGAGAATATGTTCATTTGGAGGAAAATATATGTACACGTTGTTAACAATTTACAAGTTCATTAATCTCATTAAGATAATTAAAAAAAAAATTTATTTTCCCTCTTTTGCAGAATATGTTTTTATTTATAATATTTCATAAAATTATAGGTCTATATCTTAGGAGTTGAATAGAGGAGACGGTTGGATGAATGTGGTTGATGCAGTCAAGATATTATAAATTAATTAGCGCTTCAGAGTTAGATAGTTACATATTATTACAATATTGTGATTAAAAATAAATGCTCATTAACTTTAACTAGTAATTGATGTGAATCATAGGATATTTTTTAAAAAATTTATTTTTATAAAATTCATTAGTCAAATTACTCAGTATTTTGTGAATCGTTCTTTAATAATTTCTCATAAGAATCTAAATATAATTAAATATAGAATTCTCTTTTTCTCTCTCTCTTTCTATATATATATGCGTAAAAAAGAGTTTAAAATATTTATTTATATATTTATTTAAAAAGAATAATCGCTGACGAAATTTTTAAATAAACATTTATTTTTATTAATAATTTCAGTAGAAACCAATAATCCTTTTTATCATTTCTAAAAAATAGAATTATTATTAAAATTCAAATATTTATTATCTTTTTTTAATTTGGAATGATAATATTTCTTCTTTAGTCATTGTTTATTAGTATTTGTTTTGAATGTTAGTAGAAAGTTGCCAAAAAGCAAAATCACACTAAAATTATAACCCTACGATCACATCAATTCAGGTACAACTTAATTCAATATGATAAATATTCTAATTTAATTATACCTACATAAATTAAATAAAATTATTGTTACAAAATATATAAACGATTAGTAGAATTGACATAGTTGTAATATTATAAACAATTAAATCAATATTATATACAGCGTGTCTCAAAAAATATACTAAGACTTTGAATGACTATAAAAACATTATTTATGAACATAAAGACAAGTTTAAAGGCTTGAATTACAGAAGAAAGATCTAATTAAAGTATAAAAGAATCATGTTCGCAAATGTTCAAATTGATGAACTTTATTGTAAAGACAACGCTGACAAGGTGAACCAATGGATTCACAAACGGTACGAAACAGTTCATTTGGAATTGCGCGATATTGTCTTTCAATTTTCAATTTCAATGCATCAATTGTTCTTGGTTTTGTGCGATAAACTCTGTCCTTGCATTAATTTAAAGGTGGCCTCATCGCTCCAAACAATTTTGTATGGATACCCTGCATCGTTTTCATTTTTTTCCTCTAAACTAGTGATTCACAACCTGGGCGATATCGCCCCCTGGGGGGTGATCGACATCTTAAAGGGGGCGATTATTTGACTATACGATTTTAGGGGGCGAAATCATTTTCAACTCTAAACAAAGGTAAGATGATATTGCGAACAGGCTTTTCAACATTTCCGCTTTTTTACTATCTCGCCAGAGATAGTATTGCGATCACGAAAATTTTCGATGTTGAGATTTTGATGTTTTTATACGTTTTGAAGGTTCCTGAATCATTTTCACTAAGGTTGAGAAAAATGTCTGTGTGTGTGTATGTGTGTGTGTATGTGTGTATGTATGTGTGTATGTGTGTGTGTATGTATGTAACCAAGATTACGCAAAAACGGTTTGAGCTAGAATGATGAAATTTGGTATATGATCATTATTCAAAATTCGTAGTTTTCTATCAACTTTTGAAAAATGTAGCTCAACCGGAAGAGGGTCATTACCTACAACGTTTTGATTTTTTTTCCTCTAAAGTGACCGTAAAAATAAAGATATATGTTTGATAATTTTTCACATGATTAATAATTGTATAAAACTGCTATATATAGAATTTCAGCTTGATTGAATCGCTGAAAGTACCAGAATTAATTTTTTAACACTGCAAATCTCACGCGCCAACACGTGACGTGATGCCATCAACAAAAAGCCAAACATGCGCCGGTTTAATAAATATTATTTATTAATTTTAAAATATAATTTAATTAATTAAATTTAATTTAAATATAACATAATTAACATAATTTAAATATAACATATGTTAATTAATCCAATTTGCGAGATAGTCGTGTGGCGTCACTCCAGATTTTTTAATACTTAGAATTGTGCAGTTTGACTGTATATATATACATTAATATTTATATATATAAATTTTTATAATACAATATGTATTATACAAATACTATAAAAATTTAGATTGTTTAATGAATGTACAAGAGTAAATGAAAAAAAAAATTGAGTATTTGTTTATTTTCTATTTTGAATGACATATCGATGCAAGCTGAGAGTGACATTATTTGAGGTAAAAAATTCTCTCTTGAATGTTATTGAAGAGTTAACGTTTTTTATCCTTCTCTCTCATTTTATTCAAGATTGAAATTATCCAAAATTTATATTTCCTAAAGTCAATTTCAGGTTGAGTGTTATTATGGATTCAATCCTTCAGAATAAGTTAACAATCGCATTATGTCATCGAGACGGATACTTAAAATAAGTCTAAGATTTAAAAAATATACATTGGGTCCGTCACTTTCTCATCCTTTCTAAAAATAGAAATTTGTATAAAAATGGCGATATTTTTTTTAATATTCCTGAACTAATCAATTAGAAAATAGAATGATAAAATGTTTAGAGAATAAATCGGTCATAATTTTTTTTTTAATTGTTTTCGACAATAAATTATTGTCATAATATCGAAATAAATTTGGAGTGTCTCCACTCGACTATCTCGCAATTTGAATTGGATTAAATAACATATATAATATTATATTTAAATTAAATTTAATTGATTATAATTTATAAATTAAACTTAATAAATATATATTAATCCAGCTAGTGTTTGGCTCTTTGTTGATGGCACCACGTCACGTACTGGCGCGTGATTTGCAGTGTTAAAATTAATTCCGGTATTTTCAGCGATTCAATCAAGCTGAAATTGTATATATAGCAGTTTTATACAATTTTTAATCATGTGAAAAACTATTAAACATATATTTTTATTTTTAAAGTACCTTTAGAGGAAAAAAAATCAAAACGTGGTAGGTAATGACCCTCTTCCGGATGAACTACATTTCTCCAAAGTTGATAGAAAACTATGAATTTTGAATAATTCCCGTGTATTCATGATTCTAGCTCAAACCGTTTTTGCATAATCTTGTCTACACACACACACATACAGAGATATTTTTCTCAACCTTTATTTATGTTTTTTTTGTTATAACATGCTTCTATTTATATATGTAACTAGCTGATCAGACCGCCTTCGGCGCTCTTCGCACCTTGACAGGATGCTCTGCCCCCTGTATCCCCGATGTGATACATAGTATTTAGTTGAAATAGATTTTCATTTATTTGATTTCAATCCATATATTATAACATTCATTTCCTTTTTGACTTATTTTTTTTTAATTCAATTCAAGTAAATTATTTAAATATTTTATTGGATCTTATCTTATCTTATTATACTTGCAAAAATTATATATATATTTGAGATATTAAAATGCTCTAACGATTTTTTTGAAATTCACATCATAGATAAATTTTATAAAGAAAGATCGATCTGTATTGATCTCAGCCTCGGGTAAAATCAACTTTGTTAGTTTTTTTTTAATTTAGGAATTTTAATGATAAAAAAATCGCTCCGGGCAGCGCGGGACAGGGCTTCCTTAAATATAAAATATTATAAATAAAATAAAATTAAAAATATTTATTTAATAATATTTTGTAATCAAATTATGAAATATATATTATTTTTTATCCACAAGCCATACTTTTTTTGTCTTTCAGTGCATTAATACGTACGTTTAAGGGCTGTATGTTTATGACTATTTTTTTTTTTAAATTTATGTTCTTTTAAATTATTTTAAATTGTTTCATATATTTTGTAGTTTATTTATTTTAAATAATAATTTTAATCTTAAATATTTATAAGGAATAATTTTTTAAACTACCGAGCGGCGGTACTATCTTATAATAGAGTATAATATTCCTTAATATTTATTTTAATATTTGTTTTTTATTATTCTTGGGTTATTGAATAATTTTTATTATAATTAAATTTAGAGAAATCAAAAGTTAGAGACTAAAGCCAATTTATAAAACTAAAACTATATATTTTTAACTTATTTAAATATTTATTTTTCTAATTTAATTAAGATTTATTTTAAATTTAGTCTTAATTAATTGTGTACAGAAATATTGAAAATTCTTAGCGACATTAGATTTGATCTAATGTTATCCGATTTGGCCTTAATCCGCATTCTCCTAAGATTAGAAGAAATTTATAAATTGAGCCCTTTCTCAATCGAATTTATTTACTTATTCAAGTTGCATGAGGCACATAAATTTCAAAATTGGTTTAGAGAAATTTAAAATTTATAATTTATAATTATACGAATATACGAATGGTGTATATATTATTAAAATAGGTATTTTTTTTTTATAAATTTATCAATATCTAACTTGTGTTATTCTAAAACTACTTGAATAATATCTATATTTTAATATTATAATTAAATATACAAATTTTACAAGTATTATATATTAAACTCATATTTCTGGTTTTAATAACAAGTTGATCTTCAAAATTGTATATTCAATTTAGATTTAAAGATTAGAAGGTGATGGGGGTGGAATATTAATTATATTGTATTGGGAGGGAGCAGATGACGGACCGGATGGATCATCGGTTATTCATAGATTAACTCAAGTAAAATCATAAATTACTTAAATTACTAAATAGTAAGAATAAGGGCTGTTTTTTTAATATAATTCAATAATAACATAATTAATCATAATTCATGTTTTTATCTTTATAAAATTCTATTGAAAAATAATGATAAAAAAGAAGCATTCAATCAATCAATTACCTCAAATGATCCAATAATTCAAGTTTTCTTATCCGAAATTATTTCTTCAATATAATTAAGTAATTTTACATTAGAGAATTTGGATATATAAACCTTATAAAACAATTTAATCATATTAATCATTGAATTGATTTATATCTTTTTACTAAATGGTTTTGTTATTTTCTAATATAAACCCATTAGGGTTGTAAAATGAAACGGTCTGTTACTGTAGCGTTAGTTGTGGTGTGGATGGTGGGATGGTGTGGGGTGGTGGGAGAGAGGGAGGTGAAAGTACAAAGAAATAGAATTTAAAATTTAATTCACAATCTCTGGTAGGGGATTGTTTATTGGGCGTTGGGAGCAGAGCGAAGTGAGTTTGCATTTCTTTATCTTCGCTTGAATTACATTGACTCTTCTGGAAGGATGGGGTGAACGGGGAGGAATATTATGCAAGCGGGATAACAGAGAAGCTTCCTAAGATTTCTTATTGACACAATTGGGATGGGGTTGAAACGTTAAATAAACACTCACACAAATACATTGGTGAGATACAATGGCTACCCGAATTGAACACAAATGGGCTGCTGTTTTTTTGATTACTTTTTACAACTAGCTTCTAATTATAAATATTTAATAGAATAAAAAAAAACCGGGAAATATCTCTGAAATTGAGATTATATATATATATATTTCATTTAATATTTTTTTCTCTCTAGTACTTTTATTATATATAGATATAAGACAAATAATCAGTGGTGTATTTGGAGAGGAATGCGGGGAACGACGTTCCCTTACCTTTTTTCAGAACCGGAACGCGTTCCAGTACTTTTTCATGTCCCGACAACTCCCACTTAAATCTACTGTTAGAATTTCTTTTTTTGTGTACGTTAATATTTTGTATATTTAGTATAAGAATAAGAAAAAATAAAATTTATATGGAAAAAAATAGTTTGCTACAAATAGGACTTTTTTTGCTCCCACTATGCGTTCCATTACTTCTTATTTTACCAATACATCACTGCAAATAATGCTCCTAAAGTCCAAAGTAGTTGACCGCAGCAATCACATTCCTCCAACTATCCTAAGCCACTTCCATTCAATTAAATCTGTCTTTATATTGTCAACCATCAGTTGATTTATAATAATATATTAAAATTATTTAAATTAGATTTAATTATAATACTTTTAACATACTATTATTATAACAACATTTATTTCAAAATATTTTATGATAAATTTTATAAAATTTCTTATAAGGTAAACAAACCAGTGAAGGATCCATGTGCCAGTAATTGACCATTTGATGGATTTTTCATCAAAATAAGCTTTTAAATTTCAAATTAAATTCTGGATATCGATAAATATCAAGAAGAGCCACTTCCGGATTGCTTGACACTGAAACAGAAACCAATCACTGCATTTATATTATAATTATGAATTTTTTAAAACACCAAAACGTCAAGGATATGCTTCACTGTATTTTCACTAGATGATGTTTTATTTAATAATAATTTCAATCCAAAAGTTCAATTCAATAGATGATATTACAAATTATATTAATCAATTTGAAATATTTTCTTAATGTGAACATTAACAATCATCAATCAATCATTTCTTAAACAAATATCACATTTTTTTAGAAATTGACAGGGGTGGTCCATTATTTAAATATTCGTATTAATATAATAATAAATATCTTTTATTACATTTATGTATTATTTAAATAAGAATAATTATAAAAGATTAAAAATAAGCAGGTTTAGAGAGTCAAAGGAAAAAGTTGGATAGCGAAAAAAAAATAAAGGGAAGGAACGGGTTAATAGTTGTGAATATTCTGACTTCCGTTTTAAAATATCACACAGATGAAAATAATTGTCTTGATGTCAGTGATGAGGATCAGAAGGCTCTAAAATTCAATAGTTGCATGTTCGAAAAAAGATAAACAATTACGTGGTATTTTTTATATGGAAATTTGCTTTCCCGAAAAAAATCATACAATTTACTGAAGAAGAAGCCACGATTTCATTAATGGAGAATAACAGGAGATTTATGGAAATGTCAAAAAACTGTTGACATCCTAGATTACAATTGGAATAGCGTAATAGGAACCTCGAGTAATTAGTAAAACAAGAAATGTTAATTAATTCCCCACATGAACTGTAAATATAAAGAATAATTAAAATAAATTATAAGAAATTATAAAAAATATTAATAAAACCAATCCTTAGTGCATTTTATTCCATTTATTTAATTTATACCAATTTTAGGTTGATAGTCAATTACTAAAACTTTAGATTTTAAGATGGTCAATTACTAGAAAAAAAAATACATTTAGAAAAAAATTTTAAAAAAATATTTAAATATTAATTAACCGAATATTTGTGTTATGGTGATAATTAAAAATAGTTATACAATATGGTTGCACTTGTTATGTTGTTATTCCCACTTTTACTACTGGCACGTTTACCTTAATATTACTTATAGACATAGAAAGAAACATGTTACGTAGGTGATCATGATTTGTCATTTCTTTTGGTTGAGGGAGAGTTAAAAATTCTTCACCTATATCTTGAATCGCGTAACGAAAATTAGAATACACGGGTTTCTAAAGAACAGGCTTAATCATCGCATGTTTACTTTAACTAAAGTGGATTCACAAAATCAAACTAATCAAGTACAAATTCTTTCATGCATTGTAATGAATGAATAAATTTTCATCGAAATGTTATCATTTTGAATTTTTATTTTAAAATTTTCACTCTCCATGTAACTTCTTATTCTATTGGAGAATATTTTTTTTCTTTTTGAGCCTCATGGACCCCTTCGTCTTCGTCTATGTCAATTTTAATTTTGGTTGTTTCCATGGATACACACTGACGTACTTAAACCTCTACATTCTGAGAATATAGACCAGGCTAATGGGTCACTAAAAGAACGTTTCAATTTAATGGATTATTCTTTTATAAATATTAGAGATGTGAATTATATAATCAATTAGAAATTATTTTGATTAAGGATTCAAGTCGTATCACAAGTATAAATAGAGAAATGAGCGAACACCATTTAAATCTTCTTTTATACATACAAAAAAAGTTTTTTGTCAGCACATTGCTCAGAATTTTAAATTTTTTTTACATATCTTCACGTTTAGGGGTATAAGAAGTAAAAATGTTTTTAAAACGTCAAGTAAAATGACTAAAATCCATTTTCTTTGTTTTTGTTATTAATTAAATTATTCAATTATTAATATTAGTATATTTTAGAGGTAAAAATGTTTTATAGATAAAATACAAATTTAAATATTTTTTTTAGACAAATGGTCAAAAAAGGAGTTTTTATTTTATTAAAATTTAGTAGATTTTTTAGATTTGTTATTAATGATTCTCTGCGTATTATTTTCTAATACGAAGTTTGATTTGTAAATGTATAAACGTTATTATAATTATAATTAGTAATTATAAATATAAATGTAAATGTAATTATAATTGTAATTATAATGATAATTGTAAATGTAAATATAATTGTGTGTATGCTGATATAATTATATATTTACATTTAACATTATAATTATATTTACAATTACATTACAATTACAATTATCGTTATATTTTTAATTCCATTTACAATTGTCGTTATAACTACCACTGCCAAAATAAGTTTTAGTGAATAAAAATTGAATATAAAAATATTCAATTGAATGATGAGCTGATTGAGCAGTCAGTAATACTTATTTTTCAAAAAGATTTAATAGTTACATAATAATCAGACTTTAATTAATTTCTCATCTGTACTTATGTCTCTCTCATTCGAGAATAAAACAAAATAATCTATTGTCTACCATAAACAATAGAATCGAGAGAAAAACATATATTTTATTTTTTATTATTTATATAATGTTAATTGCAATTAGTAATATTGATATTTTCATTTTTATTTTTGAATAACAAATTAAGTTTTGGTTCAAGTCTCTTTACTTAGCGTACTACTATTTTTTTCATACGATTGGTTTAAATGTTCTCTTCATTTTATTAATAACTAAAACAAAAATTGATATTTTTATCCAAAGTTAATCCTCGTACTTATTTGCATTGCATAAAAAAATAAAAAGTAATTATTTTTAGTCAATATTGACAATGGAGTTGTTTATCTATTTACGAATATATAAATATTTTAACCAATTTAGGAAGTAATATTTTATTTTTTATTTTTATTTTGTCAATTTCATCAACTTTGACATTTGATTTATTTACTCTATTTTTAAAAAAAACTTTAAAATATTATTAGGTAATAAAAAAATATTTTTAATGTAATACCAAAAACAAAAATTAAAAAAAAAAAAATAATTAAATTGATTACTCCTCAGTAGTCCCTAATAATAATCAACTATTGAATTTCTTGTGAATATATAAATTTAAGTGATAATGAAATAAATAAAAAATAATATAAAATTATTATTATTATTTAATGACTTAAATTCTTTACTATATTAAATGCAGGGCAATTGAAAAAAAGGTTCATATGTTCTAAATTAGATTTGTTTTTTTATTGAATGAATCCAACTCGTTAGGGTTTCTTCCCCCCTCCCCTATAATAAAATCAAACATGAACAATAGTACCAGACAAACCCATAGCGACCTTTCAGATATTATATCCAAATTATAAATGTATGAGCTATGGCCAGGCACAAAACCGACCGACGATTTAAAATAAATTAATTTCCAAACAGCAATATATATATATATATAAAGTATCAACAAATATTTTTAAAACTTGAATTAAAATGACTAAATATATTATCTTGGTTTTTATTTTTAGTGTAATTACTCAATTATTAATTACTACACTTAACTATTAAGTGAAATATTTTCTGACAATGAATATAAAATTAATACTTTGTAAACTACCACTTCCAGTTTCCGGATATACACCAAAAGTTGATCAATTCATCATTCTGATGCATTAAGTAAATATACCAAATTTTATCAAAATCCGTTGAGCCGTTCAAGCTGTACACGTCTATACGGAGACACAACGGACGGACGGACATACATTATGCTAAAAATATTTTTTTCTGTTAACAAAATTCATGATTCGTGAAGATTTGTAAAAATTTAACACACATGTGAAATTTGGTGTGAAAACAATACCTTCCCTTCCTATCGTCGGTTTAAATAGAATGAATAGATGAAATATGTAAAAAGTTGTTCAATAAGTTCGCGGAACGAAAATGAAGAAACTACTTGATTTTCCTGCGTAGTTTCCCTCAAATTCAATAAACTTATTCCAACTAATTTATGGATCCCTTGACTGTATTTCCGGGTGTTCTGAAAATATCCCTCCACGGCAGCTATTACCTTTTCCTTGAAGATAATAGTTTTCCACGGAGATATTGTTTGAGGTCTGGAAAGAGCCAGAAATCGGAGGGAGCTAAATCTGGCGAATAGGCTGGAATTTGCAACAATTCGAACTTCAATTCAGTTATTTTAGCAATGTTTTTTGCAGCACCCATTTTGCACATAGTTTTTTGAAACTCAAATTAACACTCCAAATATTGCTCACTGTGCCCAATGCAATGCTTAAAGCCTCTGTTAAATCTCTTTGAGTCAATCGACGGTGTTCCAATACCATATCTTGTATTTTTCCGATGATATTGACGAATAGATGGCCGTCCACGAACTTATTGAACAACCTAGTAAATATATTTATGTAACAATATTAATTATTATTATTATAATGACATCAATGTTGGGGTGAGAATTAGAATAATAAACTACTAATAAACAACACTTCCCACATTTCATATTAGCGATTATTGTCTTCGTTATCTATTATTATACCTGAAATGGTTCCCCTGGAATTATAGTTCAAATTTTATTTTATTATAACAAAAAAATAAACCCTTCTGAGTTATTTTTAGATGTTGTGTCATTTACTTCTTATATTTAGTATAGAAGCATTTGTTTACTCTTTTACAATAATTCTTAAATAACTTTATTATATATTTTTTAAGTCTTTGTTTTTGAAAAGATTAGCATTGAGTTTGTTTATATAAAAATCAATTGGGAAATGATTGGGAGAGGGGGAGGGTAGACCAAGCACGTGCTATACTGAAAATATAAAAATAGATAAGAGGAAATTGAGAGAAGATAGAAAGGAGAGGAATATAATTGCTGGAATATGGTTGCTACTGGCAAGAAGTAAAGAGATAGATTTTTATTTTACATTATTTATTAATTATTTTTCTAAGTACAACTTTATCATCAGATTTCCTTTGCATGATTATTAAGTGTTTCTACATTCATGATTTATATATAATTTTAATGAAAAATATCACATGGAATGATCTTAATTTATTTTTTTGTAATTAATAATAAAATAAGAAAATAAAATTAAAAATTAATTTATATAAAAGCTAAGTAACACCATTCGAGTTATAAAATCGATAAAAAGTGAATTTATCGTCTAATGTATTTTCAAGGAATTGAAGACCGCATTAGGATGGAATGAACAGATAAAACTATTTTAGAAGTTCAAGATTGGTGGAGGTCTAAAGGGTACCATGGATTGGAAGAGTTGGGTTGCTGCGGCCAAGAACTTTTGAAGTTCATTAGTACTATTGAGATAAGATAAACAAAAATAAATGAGAGATAACAAACTCCTTTGAAAATTCAATTAATGTTCAAGTATAGTATAATATTCCTACTATATTTTTCATTGAAAATTCTACCTTCTTTTATATAATTTATGCATGTCAATTATATTTTCTTTCAAACTAAAATTATTTTATTTACAATTTTCTTTTTAAATGCAAATTATAATTTATTTAGATGTATAATTAAAATTTTTATTTGAATGTAAATAAATTTTCCGTTAAAGTTATTATTCAAAGAATAAATAATATTGTATTGGATATATCTACAAAGTGGTTTATATGATAGTTTAAATCTTATTTGTTTAAAAAAAATTCAGAGATATTTTGAATTGTTTATCAATTAAGAGAAAGAATTTATAACTAATTTTAATAATTTTTTTTAGTAATTCAAAATTTATAAATATATATATAAAAGACTTCAATGAATTGATTATGAGAAAGTTAAAAATGCTTTCGTTTCCACCTTCGCGCCTCTTCTGAATGTTGAAGTTTTTTTTGCGTTGAGTTAAGTGGAGTAGAATGATAGGAAGGGAAGTGAAGGGTAGAGAATAGAAGAGAAGGGATGAGAAGGAGGGCAGGTGTGCCGGGTTGTCTACCTCGCAGGCGGGTTGCCTGCCACTTGTCAATCGGAGCACCGCTCTCTCACGTGGTGCTCGCTTTCTGAATGAAATCCTTTCGGTGATTGGTCTTGCATATTTCTCTAATTTTCGACAAGGAGTATAGGACAAATGGGTCTTGTATATATTTTTTGTTGAAGGGGTTCGTTCACTGGCTTCTAAGGGGTCGGGGACCGGGGTGATTTCATGCGCAGGCGTGTCGCGGATGGGGTTCAAGTGGGGCGACAGACGCCGTCGTGAGCGCAGACAGAGTCGCGGATGGTTCGGTGCAACTCGTTGAAGCCGGGTGGTCGCAACCACACTCGTGGGTGTGTCGGTACGATGAGGTTGCCTAACTCAGAAGCCCGGTAGTGGTAACCGGCCAAGATGGACGTCCAGCCAGGTGAGTTTGCTGTCAACCTTAAAGAAGGGAGCATTCCGTGCCGATACGCCAGCGGAGGGCACCCACCACGCCCAAATCGATACTCCTCTCACGTGACCGCCCATACATGATTTCGGCTGCATTGCTTGGCCACGCGGAAGCCGTGGCCACGTGCCACTCACGCGTGCGCTTCTGGAAAGCACATGACATCGGCTTTTGCTCATCCACCACTCACTGCATGCTCGCTACCCCATCCGTACACGCACCTTCTCTATCTGACCATCTTCTTCCACCTTACAAGACAACAATTCCTCTAAAATCAATGACATCTTCTCTTCTTGATGAAAGAAGAAAAATTACCCCAACAGAACGACAAATGGGATTAATGGGAGTAAAGAATTCAATGGCATCCGTCGCATCCCACTAACAAATAAAATAACTTAAAGAGCACTCTGATCTCTACTCTCTTGTCCAACAACCATTCTTATGAAAGAAAAATATTTATTGTTTTTCCCCCCTCGTTCCCGTCTTCCAAGATTGCCATTCATTTATGTCAAGAATTCTTCAAACTGTCATATGCCAGAAAATATACAAAGAATATTGAATTCTTTTCTTTCAAAATATTTGAAAAAACCATTATATTATCATTCAAATAGATATATATTATTATATAAAATAAAACGAATGAAAATCAGTAAGAAATTCAAAATATCGCTATTACATTTTGAAGTATTTTTGAGATTCCTTTTATTTTGTGTTCAGTTGTATATAATATGAATACAATTTCTATTCAATTAATATACCCGTGTCTATGTATTCTAATTCAATTCCATCCCTCCAATGAAAATATCTCTCCCCCATTAAAATTGTTTTATTTACATTTTATCACATTTATTCTAACAGAATATCATCATAATAATAAATAAGTATTAAATTGAAATGTGAATATTTTGTAAATATGACAAATTCCATTTTAATATGTTAAATAGAAAAGTTCTTTATTAAATTCCATAAATTGTCTTAATGAAATTTCATTACCAAAAAGAAATATGTAATACTTTAATAAACAAAGAATCTTATAGACATATAAAATTATAAATTAATGATAATAATAAAAAGATTAAACATGAAAATGAATTAAATTCATTTTTGATAATATTTGTATACAATTTCAATTTACTTTGAACAATATTTATTTCATTAAGAAAATATTACTTTGTAAAGGCCTTTCATCCGTTATTATGAGTCCGTAGCAATTGATAAAGCATAAACAATTTTTTTTTTCGCATTTTTGCACAATTATTTATAAAAAGATAATAATAAATTTATGAGGTAATTTTTGTAAATGAATTATAAATTTACAAATTTTGTTGTAAACATAATTAAGATAATTTGTACTTCAAATGAAAATTCCTTTTTCAATTATATTATATATATCTTTCTAATTTTATCTGTGGTCGTACCGTACTCAAAAGTCTTTGGTCGCAGCAATAACATTCCTCTAACCGTCTCTATTTAGAGCAGGTATGAACAATATCGTGTTCCTTTTTGGATCTAAATTCAATATATATAAGAAGTAAATGGGATATAAAGATAGATATAAGAGAATTAGGAGAAGATAAAAATTGTAATGGCTCAGAAATTATCAGATTTAAATATTTATTTATCTATTTTTATATTGATATCCAAAACGTACTTTTAAATATTATATTAATTTGACTATGAATTATTAAAAATATTTTTTTTATTTTAAAATTTAAAAAAAAAAAAATTATTTAATATACCGATTTGTATAAGAAATACAATTCTTATTATATTCATTAATAAAATTTTATTATTATTATTTTTATTAATAAAAATCAATTTCGATATATAGGTTTATACTCAATTATATTCATTTATTTTTGCTTATCAAGAGAATGATAATTCAATGACTCTTGATACTCTTTTTTATTATATTTATAATTTTTATTTTATTTTTTCATTTATTTATTATAGTAAAATTGAAATGAATGGATATGTAAATAATTCATTTATTCAGATTGCATCACATCAAAGTATATAAATGAAATGAAATTGAGAATTCAATAAATAGGAAGATTTATTCAAGTGAAACGCAAATTTAAAGTTGTTTAAGGGTTGCGACGGCAAGTTGATACAAGCTACAGCGTAGATTTATTGTCAAATCGAAAAGCCGTAAATTAGTGGATGTCATCATGTCAACAAGAATCAAGTTCAGTTTGTTATTTCTACATGAATTTTAATGATCCAAACCACTATTTTCGTACAACACCAAACTGTCATTCATTTCCCTTTCTTCAAATTTGATCAAATTATATATTTTTTTTTTTACTAAAAAACAACAACAACAACTTTTTTTCTCTTTGAAGTCGTTTTACCAAATCTTTGAAGCTATATTTACAAGACCTTATTGTCAATCATTTCTTAGTCAAAAATAGATTAGAGTGAGAGATCAAATATCAAAGTGGTTTTCAATGAATGAATGAATGTCATGAACAAATTCCTTTACTATCCTATATCTTTGGCTCTAATTCTCCTATTTGAAAAATAAATCCATGAACAATCATGTAAATTTACTTGCTCCTTCAATACATACCTAAATGTTTAGCAGTCGTTCGGTTGGTAATCCCAAAATTTTAATTTATATATAAATATGTTATTTGTATATTTTTTAGAAAAATCCTATATGCCTCTTGCTAATATTATTATTATTACTTTTATAAGAAATAAGTTGACCTGTGGCCAGGCACAGAACCTACCGACGGTTTGAAATAAATTAATTTCCAGCTAACTTTAGTGTGAAACCCTTCCCTTTCTATCATTGATTGGTAATACTACCACTTCCGGTGTCCGGATATACACCAAAAGTTGATCAATTCATCATTCTGATGCATTAAGTAAATATACCAAATTTTATCAAAATCCGTTGAGCCGTTCAAGCTGTACACGTCTATACGGAGACACAACGGACGGACGGACGGACAGACATTATGCTAAAAATATTTTTTTCTGTTAACAAAATTCATGATTCGTGAAGATTTGTAAAAATTTAACACACATGTGAAATTTGGTGTGAAAACAATACCTTCACTTCCTATCGTCGGTTTAAATAGAATGAATAGATAAAATATGTAATAAGTTGTTCAATAAGTTCGCGGAACGAAAATGAAGAAACTAATTTTTATTAGTAAAAATTACTTGATTTTCCTGCGTAGTTTCCCTCAAATTCAATAAACTTATTCCAACTAATTTATGGATCCCTTGACTGTATTTCCGGGTGCTCTGCAAAATCAATTATTAATTACTACACTTAACTATTAAGTGAAATAATTTCTGACAATGAATATAAAATTAATACTTTGTAAACTACCACTTCCAGTTTCCGGATATACACCAAAAGTTGATAAATTCGTGGTACTGATGCATTAAGTAAATATACCAAATTTTATCAAAATCCGTTAAGCCGTTCAAGTTGTACACATCTTTACGGACACACAGCGGACGGACAGACAGACATCATGCTAAAAATACTTATTTCTGTTAACAAAACGCATGATTCATGGAGGTATGTAAAACTCTCCACATGTGAAATTTGGTGTGAAAATAATACCTCCCTTACTATCGTCGCTCGGTAAAAAGGGATGCAATCTCCGGCCGTAGGAACGATGAGAGGATGAGAATTTAAGAATAGGCCTTAACTCATCCTCCACCATTAATACGGCTAAAGATATTGTCCCTTTCTCCTTTTAAAAATAATAATTCGTATTATTATATTAAAAATATGTAAGCAATAATAATTAGGCCAGGACAAATCCAATGTGATATTTTTTAGATACACTTTTATGAATTTCTAACCAAGATAAAATTCTAAATTAAAATATTTTGATAGATCTTTTAATATAATTAATGCTGAAACATTAAAGAATGAATATCTTTTCTTCTAATAATAATAATTGATATATTATTAGTTAACCATTTTAAAATTTTTAAAATATAAATAATAATTTTTCTAGGAATCATTTAATAGTCAGGTTAAATTTTAAGAAATGTAGGTTTATGCACTTCCGGCATAGCACTTAAAAACAATAATACTATATAACCAATAAAAAATAGTATATTAGTTAAAAGTAAGTCTTCTTTTAAATAATTTTATCATAATTATTATAATTTCTGTTAATGACTCAAATATTTTCTTCAATATTTTTAAGTGTTATTTTTATTTTAAATTTAATTTGATTTACATATTCTCACATTATGTTAGAGCAGTTAATATATATATATATATATATTTCTATATAATAATAACTGCATATTATATTCAAATTATTTTCAAATATGAATATATAATATAATTGAATGCTTTCCTTTATATGTTAAATAACACATATACTGGTAATTATTTAATTTAAAGGGCGCTATTTCAATTTTGGCATCGGGTGCATTTTGCCTTTGGTCGCACTTATATATATATATATGTATACCATGGAAAAAAAGATATTTAGCTAGGATGAGTTATATATATATAGTTTTGCCTATGATATAGGCAACCATTTTATTTTACAAACACTTTCCCGTTGGTGTTTATTACCCGACGGTTGACCGAACCTTTTTAAAGCAATAAAAATATAAAACTGTCAATCATTTAAAAAAAAAATAGTATTAAAAATTAATTTCTTTAATTTCGATTCATTATTCATTAAAATTATTAATTAAAAATAATTCCTATGTTTTATTTATAGAAAAAGATCAAAAATTCTTTTTTGAGCGAATGTTATATAATTTTAATTAGAAATGAATTTAATAAATGTTGGATTTTACTTGGATGACATATTTTCATTTCCAAGACAATACCTTAGAGCAGAGGTTCTCAAACTGTGCTACATGTACACTGGTGGTGGCATTTTATAACCTGACGGTGGTAGAGTACAGTACTTTTATTAACGAAATCATTTTCGTGATACCTGAACTTTTTGAAAGAAGTTTCTGTTCTCTTCTTTCTAAAAAGTTTGAGAACCTCTGCCTTAGAGCATTTGGGAAATGCCCTTTTCTAATGTCTAAAAGATATTCGAAAAAATTCATAAATTTCATAAAAATCATTGAAAAATTATCTTTGCAATGCAATGTTTAAATTTTGCTCGTCATCTTTTATTAATTATTTAAATTACTTAACAAATACTCAATTTAAATGATTTTTATCTTTTAATATCTTTTTTTTCACTTCAAACACACCCCAATATTTACTAACATAATAAACAAATAAAATGCCTCTTTTTTTATTTTGAATAGATTTTCAATTAATTATTTATCACAAAAGTTTATAAAACATTAATTTTTATTAATTCAAATATTGGAAAGGAGTTTAACTTAACTAAATATTTTTTTTTTATTAACTCTTAAGAATATTTCACTAATTTGTTATAATTTTTAAAAGATGAAAGAAGTGTTTTACTTTGTAAATAAAATAAAATACTATCTTATACTTTAAAATGATTATATCTAGAAAGTTTCTAATACCTGCTGTGATGTTTATTTCATTTAATATTTCATTTGATTTTTAGTAAGGTTCCGTGAACTGTGAATAATTATATCAGAATTTCCCAAGCGAAAAAGTTTTAACTACCACTGCTATAACACTAAATAAATTTCTCTCATCAAATACACACCAAATGTAAATCTTATTGATAAATAATTTATTTGTAAATTTGTTTTTTCCTGACACTCAGAGACACACACACACACACAAACAAGAAATCGTTTAGATGTTCTATTAAATAAATTTTTTTATAGAATCTAAACAGATGACAAGTTTCTTTGGAATCTTTCACGATTTGATCAGTTTTAAAATTAAATCTGTCATGAAAGAGGAATGGAACCAATTTGCATTTTTCCGATCTATCTGGAGAGGATATCGTTAGCAGGTGGTGGTGAGAGTGGAGGTAGAAGTTAAATAAATTGATTTACATAATGAAGGTAGAGGGCTCGTTAACCCTACATAGCCATGGGTTTAAAAAATTGACATTCTTAAAGTTTAATTAAACATGCTTAATGAATTATTTTTATAATTTGAATTAATTAATAGATTTCTCTCTCTCTCGCCCTCTACTTTTTAAATATATATTTGGGAGGATAAGAAATAGAAAATAATGCTTTTACACAGACCTGAGAAATTACTGAGTGAGATAAGACATTACGAATCCAAAATTGATCTATTGTATATCCTTGTACAACAAAAATCAATAAAATAAATATACAATGTGAACTGCTCAAGAGAATATTTTGATTGTTGTTGCTAAGATGCAGCTGGTGTCGATTGAAATTATAACAAAAAAAGAAAAATGAATATTTTTATTTTCCTTCACTTAAAATACCAGCGGAAAATGTCTAAGAAAAATAGTAATTTTCTTTAGTAAAAAAATTAATTTTCAAAATAATAATTGTTTAAAAACAAAAAGCTTGAATTGTATTTTATTTATACAGAATATATATTTTTTCCAACTTAATTAATTTTTTCGTTAACTTCAAAGTACTTAATTTTTTTTTAAGAATCTATTATATATAGTGAATTTTTCTTTTATTCTTCGAAATAGGAATTTAATTTATCAATCGATTTAAGATTTTTATATTAACTAGAAAAAAATTCCTATTATTAGGTCGAGTCATAAATAACTTCCGCCTAAGTAGTGTGCTTCTTTTGGTATTGTTTGTACACAATGAGATTCCCCTTGATAAGGGATTTTTGTTTTCGCTTAGCAAGTATAAACTGGTCAGTCTCTAGACAACCTCGTTTCGGTGCGCACGTAAATATTTTTTTATTTATACCTTTAAAATGGATAATCAAAAAATACACTTTCGACATGTGATGCTTTGGGAATTTAAACAAGGCAATAGTGCTACAGCTACGGCTCGAAAACTTTGCAGTGTATATGGTGAAGGAATGATAACTGATCGCGCAGTAAGAAATTGGTTTGTAAAATTCCGTTCTGGAGTCATGACCTTAAAAGACGAGCCAAGGATGGGTCGTCCTTCTGACTTTGATGACGATGTTTTAAAGTCAGTTTTGGAAGAAAATCCACGCCAGTCAACTAGAGAGTTATCACAGAAGCTCAATACATCCCAATCAACTGTTAGAATACATTTTAGATTAATTTTTATTTGTTTTTGTGTTATCGAAAAATAAATGTATGAATAACAAACGGAAGTTATTTATGACTCGACCTAATATTATATATAATTTATAACAATATAAATATTAAAAATATTTATAATAAATATACGATATATGACCTTTCAAATACACTAATTCTTCAAAATAATAATTAAAACGATATTAATTTTTATTTCAATTGAAATTAAATGACATAAACATGATTTAATCATTTCAATAAAATTAATTAAAATAATGATTTTTTATAATAAATTAATTATTAACATTTATAATTGATTTATTATTTAAAATTATAATGAAAATGTATATATATTGGAATTATTATGGGAATAATGTAAATATTTTAATATTCATTGTCTAATTGACAGAATTTCAACAATATACAGATTTATATTAAAAATTAATATGTATGTTTTTCAAATATATATTATATATAATACCTGGAACACCGAGCTATCTCTCGACCCTTTAAAAAATATTGATATACAATTCGTTGATTATTTATTACAATTATTAAATGTTACATCATTGCATCACTCTGATTAAAATGAATGGAACTTGGGGTCCTCAAAGGGAAAAAATATTAAAAATTATAAAATTAATTAATAAAAGAAAAATGAATAAACAAATATAAATTAGTAATTTAATAAAAAGATAAAAAAAAAAAAAAACATAAAATTAACTAATAAAAATTTATAAGAATTAACAAAAAATTAAACGACAAAACATTAAAAAATTTCAAATATTTTAGAGAAAAAATTAACAATACTTACAATGTTTGCAAGACAATTACGAAGCCGTATTTGTTTTTATTTGTTTTTTTGAGAGTTTAATAAATATATTTTATTGAAATAAATATTTTTAATGTTATTTTGAAATTAAATAATAAATTTTAAAATATTTTAAATATAAAAAAATATTAATACAATATCAATAAAAAAAAGATTGGCAAGAGGCAAATTTCAATATGGAAGACGTCATTTGTGACGTCATATAAATTTAAATTAAGAAAAAACTAATAAAGATGATTTTGTGCTATTCTATTATGTATATATATTGTATATTATATTTTATATTGATCGGCTCAGTAAATTAATTTTGATTCAAGATGGTTAGAATATTTTCTGACAGAATATATATCGATATATAAATAATTTAATAAATATGAAATAAATAAGGTATTATTAAAATAAAAAATATTATTTAAAACTAATTCTAGTAGTTTAATTCTCTAAAATTTATGTTTTCTACTAAAATTAATCAATTTTATTTAAAGTAACCTAGTGCAAAAGTCCTTTTAGAATGGGCAAGTTCGATTTGCATGTACTTTTTACCGACCGACGATAGTAAGGGAGGTATTGTTTTCACACCAAATTTCACATGTGGAGATTTTTACATATCTCCACGAATCATGCATTTTCTAAACAGAAAAAAGTATTTTTAGCATGATGTCTGTCCGTCCGTCTGTCCGTCCGTCTGTCCGTCCGTCTGTCCGTCCGTCTGTCCGTCCGTATAGATGTGTACAGCCTGAACGGCTCAACCGATTTTGATGAAATTTGGTATATTTACTTAATGCATCAGTGGGATGAATTGATCAACTTTTGGTGCAATTCCGGAAACCGGAAGTGGTAGTATTAGCGATCGACGATAGGAAGGAAAGGGTTATTTTCACACCAAAGGAGATTTTTTTATATATCACCACGAATCATGCACTTTGTATTGGTTTTATCCTCGAGAAAAATCATATTTATTAGTTTTTTCTTGATTTAAAATTATATGACATCATCAAGTCATTCATGACGTCACAGCCTGGTCTTGCATATATATTATAAATAAAATAAATTTAAAAATGTTTATATTTATTATTTATGTATCCATATCTGTTTTTTATTACATTAATAGATATATGAAAATTATTTGAAATTGTTTCTGTAGCTGGAAATTAATTTATTTCAAACCGTCGGTCGGTTCGGACCTGGCCACAGGTCAACTTATTTTATATCTTATTCATATATATATACTTTTATGTTGGAAACACGCATAGAGTAATTAGAATAGAAAATCGATTGTAAACAACGAACCATCTTTATACTCCTTATTATACTAGTTTACTCCCTCTCTTACCATTCGTTGAAATGATTTTATGTAGATATATTATTTTATCTTTTATCTCCTATTGGATTCGTGGCTTTTTTTTATTATCTACCTACAAGATAATAATTTTCTTCTAATTCAAAAACAATCGAACTCTTTACAAATATCGTATGGAAAATTTTCATGCATTTTTCTAAAAACTGTAACATATATTATAAATTTTAAAGACAAAAAGTTACAATTTCAATCTCTCTTTACATTCTATTCCAAAGTGACTATCAAATTAAATTACAACGAATATCATTTGTTTCTTATTTTGTTAGATAAATCATCATTTCTAAATGTTTTGAAGGAGTTGTCTCTATTTATTATAGTTAAATGGTAAATGAATTGTGAAATTTTAGATTACATATGTCATTTCCGGTCCATTATCACAAACAATAATTGACATTTAAAAATTAATTAAACCCTTTTAACAACAAACATCAACAAGATATTAATTTCAAAAGAATAATAAATAATCCTTTCTGGGGGAATTGTATTTGTTTTTGTTTGTGTTTGTTTGTTTTTATTTTATTTTTTTTTTATTAAATTTTATTTGTTTTTAATTAAATGAATTAAACTTTTTTTTTTATTAATGAAAAATAATTTAGATAGGTATTTAGATATCTCAATACCAATTCCCCTACATTAATTTTATCAAATATTATTTTAAAAATTTTCGTTCAAAATTTATTTTTTAAAATTTATTTATTTATTTAAAATACAATTTGAAATTGTTCTGATTGATTATATTGGTCATTTTTATTGAGAAAAAATAAAAGGGTTCACTTTTTTATTTTTCTATTTTTTTTTTTTTTTTGATATCTCGTAAGTAGAAGGGTAGGTCAATAAGTCCGTGACTTTTGGATAAAAAATAAGATGAGTTAGAAATAAAATTTCTTCTTTTACTATTAAAAGAGTTTATTATTGTATTGATTAATAAATAGGGGTCAGTTGGCCAAAAATGAAGTGTAGTTAGAAAATAAATGTAGTATTGTTACAAAATAGTTCATATTCATTTTTTATACATATCTTGTCACACAATTTCTCACTATTATTACAAATGTTCAAATTATCCTTTATTCTTATCGAATGTAAATCACTTATAGATATTGAATATTGAATACTAATGTCGATGTAGTTGTAGATTTTGAATATTGAATATTAACTATATTCTTCTAATAACAGTTTATTATTATTTTAAAAATAAGTAGTGTATGAGGGTAGGTCAATAAGTCCGTGACTTTTCGAAAGAACTAGTCTTTTGTTAAAAAAATATTTTATTTTCCAACGTAGTCTCCTTTGAGCTCTATACACTTCGTCCAAGATGTCTCCAATTTTTTTTTATTCCTTCCTAAAAATAAGATTTATCGAAGACATCAAATTAGATTTGTTTGTGAGATGATTTCAGTCAATTCACTTTCTGCCGAGCCATTTCTTCAGGTTAGGAAACAAGAAATAGTCACTTGGGGCTAAATCCAGAGAATAGGGCGGATGAGGGAGCAATTCGTATCCCAATTCATGGATTTTCATGGAAATTCACTTTTTTCATTTTTCTTCTCCAATCACAAGGTAGTCTGTTATTCATAGATGTCAAACAAAAATAAAAGACCCAGCTGATTCAAATTTTGACAGGGGTCAACTGTTAGTTGCCTGCTGACAGGAGAAGTGTTGCCATTTCATTTAAGAGAAGGGAAATTCAAAAAGCCACGGTCTTATTGACCTGCCCTCGTAGTATATTGTCCTGCAATATATATATATATATATTATTTACTATACATATTCACTTTAGTTGTCCGTATTTTTAGTGATTCGAAAATGAAACAACTTTTGAAACTGGAAAAATGATCTTATGTTATGACATTAATGGGAAATCTTTACATCTATGGCGTTGTTATTGCAATTATTAATTGCTTAGAAACGAATTTTGTTCAAACTTTCTTTTCAAATGATTCTAACATTCATAAATCTGATTATATTTTTGTTAATAAAGAGAAAAAAATGACAATAGTATATTATATATATATATATATATTGGCGCTGAAAATGGATTATTTTAATCTCTAGTTATTCTAATAATAGAGAGGAAAAATATCTAGTGCAAATATAGAGTTGATAATAAATAAAGGTTTTTATTATAAGTTAACAAAGCTTCTAAACTCATAGACAAAGTATGAAACAGCACAACTATCATCATATGATAATATAATATAAAAATCGTTAAATTACTCAAATATTTTTAATTTATTCATGTTAGTCATATTTTAGTTATATTATATTGTATTTTTTACGTTTATTTTATAAATTCCACTTAAACAAAACGGCTTTTGAAATACTAGTTTTATTTCCATGTAAATCATTCTACTTACAATACATATTTACCAAATATTTTATTATACACTTTTCGTATTTTATTATGTAACATATATTTTTTCATCATATAAATTACTATAAAAAATAAGGTTAATTATATATTAATTACTACATTAAAATAGAAAAAAGAAATGAAATCAACTTGAATCTTGAATTAGTTTTGAAGAAATGATATCCATTTGAATTAGTGTTTTGCAAGTTGATTTTACTTCTTTTTCCTATTTGAATGTAATAATTAATAAATAATTAATCTTATTTTTTTAGTAATCTATGTGATAATGAAGAAAATATATGTTATATAATATATTTGCTTTATTTGATAAACAACTTGTTAAAATGAACCCATTAGAAACAAATAAATCGAATATTACATCAAATTTATATTAATTTAAAGTTTATTATTATAAATGATGCATAATATGTACTAAATGTATATATAACTATTAAATTATTAATATAACTTTATTATTAAATTAACTCTTTCATTTTGGGGTTAAGAAAACAAAAATAAAACAATAATTTTTTAAATCCCTTCTTCATCTCTTTTAAAGAAATCACCAAAGAAATCCAACACTTCAACTATAATGGGTTATGACTATTAAATTATTCCCTAAAACAAATGCTTGACTATCTTTTCCATTAAATTTAATAAGCAGGGAGAAGGAAGAGAAAATGAAAGCTTATGCGTAAGTGATGAAAAAAATAAAATGAAAAAACAAAGATGAATGAATGCTTGATTATTACATTTACACTTAAAATAAACAATGAAATTTGATTAGGAATTCATCAGATTCAATTATATATTACAAGACAAGCTTTAACCAAGATTTATTATGAAATATATATATATATATATATATAGGTTTTAGTCGAGATTGTTAAAAATAAATTTTAAAAATATTATACATCAAAAGTTGTTATCTTATTTATAATTTTTTTATATTATAAACTCTCATATTGTTTAATAATATTATAATAAAAGTCATTTTTTCTCCTTCTATCTTATCTATCTATCAATGTATAGCAATATAACTTCAGAGATAAGTTCACAAACCCTTGGGGGTAAGGATACACCCGGTTGAACTGTTCTATGTTAGTAAGATAATTGGCACGATACTATTTCATCTTTGTCATGGTACCATATGACTTTGTTTATTTCCTTTGACGTTACGATATATTTTCCAATCATTTTCCTGTTTTCCTTTTGCTAGTTTATTGTTTTACTTATGGATATTTCTATCAATTGAATTATTTTTCCTTGTCCTTGTGAATTGTTATTATTAATGGAAAATAACAAAAAAAAATCATCTCAGTTCCAAAACTTTTAATATTATTCCTATCCTCCGCAGGTTTTATTTAGCTTGGCTATATTATTCTATATATACATATATTTAGTATCTGACAAAAAATCACTTCGTGGTAGAGGTTCCTCGCCAAGTTGTGACCCCTAAAAAGTTAGGAAATCAAAAAAGTTAGGGCCCCGCAAAGTTGCCTTTCAAAAAAATTAGTGAAATCAAAGCTTGGCGGCCGCCAAGTTACTCACCTTACAATATTAATTGTTTTTAAAACGTTCATTTTCTGAATAGTGTATTTAATTGCATTTCCAATAAAACTTTTTCAAATAGTGGTAGTACCTCCCACATTACCACAGAGTATAACGCTCCTAGATATATATCGTCATCATGACTCCCTCACAGGCTATTTCATTTGTGCTACTCTTCATTAGACCAATAACATTGTTTTTAATGTTATTTAAACTACAATAAATTAGACTTAAAAAATATAAAGCTTAATAAGAATATTTTTTTTAATTAAAGTTTCAATTTTATTGATACATTTGCTTTATGCACATTTCGATTGTTGTTACACTACCATTTTTCTTCTTAACTTATATGATGTAACATCAGGAATGCGCATAACTCAAATATATTAATAAAATGTAACTTAATCGAGTGTTTAATTAAAAAAAATATACTTATTAACTTTTATACTTTTTAAGTGTGTTTTTGTTTTATATAACTTATTAAAATGGTTTTACTAGAGTCTAGTTTAAATCTATTAGTTTTTCACATTATTAACGGTTAAAATAATTAGCTGGAGTGTCTCCACTCGACTATCTCGCAAATTTGAATTGGATTAATTAACACATTTATTATATTTAAAATAAATTTAATTGATTATAAATTATAAATTAAAATTAATAAATAATATTTATTAAACCAGTGCATGTTTGGCTCTTTGTTTATGGCACCACGTCACATGTTGGCGCGTGAGATTTGCAGTGTTAAAAAATTAATTCTGGTACTTTCAGCGATTCAATCAAGCTGAAATTCTATATATAACAGTTTTATACAATTTTTAA
Organism: Labia minor; assembly: GCA_963082975.1. Lineage (NCBI taxonomy): Eukaryota > Metazoa > Arthropoda > Insecta > Dermaptera > Spongiphoridae > Labia > Labia minor. The sequence continues at coordinate 33,343,597 of OY720348.1, read as the reverse complement.
TCATATGAAAAATTATCAAACATATATCTTTATTTTTACGGTCATTTTAGAGGAAAAAAAATCAAAAGGTAGTAGGTAATGACCCTCTTCCGGTTGAGCTACATTTCTCAAAAGTTGATAGAAAACTATGAATTTTGAATAATGCCCATGTACCAAATTTCATGATTCTAGCTCAAACCGTTTTTGCGTAATCTTGTTTACATACATACACACACACACAACCACACACAGACAGACAGACATTTTTCACAACCTTAGTGAAAATGATTCAGGAACATTCAAAACGTATAAAAACATCAAAATCTCAACATCGAAAATTTTCGTAATCGCAATACTATCTCTGGCGAGATAGTAAAAATGCTTTGAACGATTCCAAGTAGTTGAACCAAAAATACTGAGCCCAGTATAAACTCAATTTCATCAAAATATTGGTATAATAAGGATGATATAAATAAACAAACAAACAAATAAATAAATAAATAAATAATTGATTATATATAATATTCTATATGATTATTAAATAAAAATTCTCATTATGCAATTTTTTGTATATATTTACTTATATAAAAGCAATAATTCATGTTCTGTCTTTGAAATTATACTTTTTTAATGATTTATCATTTTAATTAAATAACATAAAAAATCTTCCAGACTGAATAATCCTTTATTGAAATAATATAATTATTTTTTATGTATCTCTTAATGAAATTCATGTAAACATTAGTAGAGATGTTTTTAATTAAAATCCCATCAATCATTTCCCTCCAGCCATTATTGACATCCAGTCGAGATGTTTAAATAAACGAAATTTTTTATTTTTTTGTTTTTTTTCTTCTTTGAAAAATAAATAATTACAATCATGAATTTATAAAACCTAGGTTATCAATAATTTAACTACGTTGCATCTCACATGTAGGGCAATTCATAATATTCATATAAAAATATATATATATATATATATATATATATATATATATATATATATATATATATATATATATATATAATAATAATAATAATAATGTTAATAATATTGAAATAATAATAATAGATATTAAATAATAATAATGATATATATATATATATTCATATATAGAAAAAAATACTTATAAAATATGTATAGGTATATTTTCAATATTTTTTTTTAAATAATAAACTAATTAAGAGATTCAATTAATATTTAAATTAATTATAAATTACATTGCATTGAAAGATAATACAATCGGAGAGAGAGAGAGAGAGAGTGAATGAAAAAGTAGAGGAAAGTAGTATTTTCAAAAGATTTGTAGTTAATGCCTGTTGCATAACCAATCGATAAATAAGTATGTCCAATTACTCTTCAAAAGGGCGTATAGCATCACAAATTTCAACCAGTAACAATAATCATTTTAATTTTTAGGCGCAAATTACTAAATACGAATATTTGTTTTTTTTTTCAATACATTTGTCAAATTGTTCAAAGTCCAATCGTTGTTAAATCTAATAATAAATTATGCAATCATAGCTTAGCATAGCATGAACTGAAATAATACTAATTGCAGGTATTATGTAGTTATAGATAACTAAGGGCTCTTTGGAATTATTGAGCTACCATTTATCCAATGAAAAATTCACTTAAATATTTATCTCATATCTCATATCGATTTAGAAAAATATTATATATTATATCATAAACGCACGTGATAGATACAGAATGAGTTCAAACATAATAATACATTTTATTATCGTTACTAAACACATATTTATATAAATGAAATAAAATTTACCACATTTACTATATATACTACAATGAAATTGTATATTCTTTTATTAAATATATAATCTCTGTTGTCGAATCCTTTTTTTTATTTTAATTTATTATTCATAAGAATTATACTCTTTGTATTATTAAGTAGAACGGGTGTGAGGTGTGGTTCATGACTTTAGGGGACGAGAATATTAGAAATCATAGGAGAATTATAGATACATCTTTAAACATTAACATGAATTAATAAAATTACGATAGACGATATGAGTGAAGAAAAACTATGGAAAAGTTTATTCACATTGAAAAGGAAAATAACATGGGAGTAATCCAGATAATATAAAAAGTAGATAGAAGGGAATTAGGAGTGGATTGGGATTGGATATTATTGGCTCAATATAGGAGAACACAGAGATAGATAGATTACGGCTAAGTCTTAGTTGCTTATTTACAGGTGAACCTTTTTTCTAGGTAAAGCTTATCCCAGCTTAGTTCTATGTGTACTTTTTAATCTCGATTTTCGTATCCACTATTACTCTTTTATCTGGCTTTAATCGTAGAAGAGGATAGCAGGTAGGGGAATCACAAGTGAAAGATAAAGAAGTTCTTCTTTTTTTAGTGGATGCGTCTCTTTTGAACGAAGGTGTTTATCCAAACAGATCCAATCTTACATGGCTATTTACAAAAGAAGAACAAATATTAAATCAGCTTTTTAGAGATCTTTTTCAATTTTTGTATTAGAACTTAGATGAAAAACCAACATCATTGAAAAAGTAAATAAATATATATCTATAAATTAAATATAAGTTTCTAAAGCTTCAATTTATTTTGATTTTATAATATAAGCTAGTCTGATGGAAGAAAGAATTTGTTAAACGAATAAATTAATTGTCTCGTTTTTTTTTTTGTCGATGGAATATTCTGGTATCTCCTTCTTGTTATATAAAATGAAAATATGTAATAACTTTACATATTTATTACTGATGTGAAACAAACTAAAATTCATTTGACTAAATTTTACTTAATTAGTGAATTTGATTAAAGATTCTAACAAGCAAAATGACCTAAATCTCCTAAATACAACGAAATAATTATTTTATGTTGTTAATTAAACATTCGTTTACAGTAGAAATCGCCAATATCTATTTATCTAACAGCTATAAATAATTGAACTCTCGATGATTATTATTTTTACTCCAATATTAATATTTAATAATCTTTTAAAATATGAATAATTTTTTTGATGTTCATCTAACAAAAATAGATTTTAAAGTAAATATAAAATATAATTTTGTTGATTCAAATGAAAAATTGCATTTCTAGATTATAACTATTTTAAAAAAGTATGTAATATTTAATTAAAAAATTGTTTATTATATCTTATCTTATTATACTAGCAAAAATTGTATATATATATTTGTATTTTTGAAATATTAAATCGATCTAAAAATTTTTGTGGAATTCACACGATAGATAATTTTTATAAAGAAATATCGATCTGTATTGGTTTCAGTCTCGGGAAAAATCATCTTCATTAGTCTTTTTCTTAAATTTTTGTTGATTCAAATGAAAAATTGCATTTCTAGATTATAACTATTTTAAAAAAAGTATGTAATATTTAATTAAAAAATTGTTTATTATATCTTATCTTATTATACTAGCAAAAATTGTATATATATTTCTATTTTTGAAATATTAAACCGCTCTAAAAATTTTTGTGCAATTCACACGATAGATAATTTTTATAAAGAAAAATCGATCTGTATTGGTTTCAGTCTCGGGAAAAATCATCTTCATTAGTCTTTTTCTTAAATTTTTTTAAAGTACCGAACCAGGTATCAATATTACTAGCCAAACCTGATAAGGAATATTTTTCTTTAAATGACCGAGGTACTTATTATCTATATAGGCATATCAAGATTGTTTTTCATCAAATAATGGAAAAATTCCTTGAAATGTATATATTAAAATATATATATTTTTATTTTGATATTTGTTAAAATGAAAATTTATATAACTATATATATATATATATATATTATTTTGTTGTATTAAATAGTTGTGAGGCGTGGTCCATGACTTTAGCTGAATAGATTCATAAAGTTTGAAAATAAAATACTTAACAACATTTTTAAAACGAAAATAGATGAGAGATAACTGAAAAATTATTTATAACAAGATCAATTGTGAAACGACCGTCGTTAAACGAGCAAAGTGATAAATAGACAATATAACTGCAGATATAATAGAATTGGGAGAGGATTGGAAGCGGATAAAGTTATTGCGGTGAATTAAAAATGAATAAAAAAAAAATAACTTGCTCTTTTTGTTTTATTATAATGTATTTATAAAAACTTGAGATTTATTTTTCATATCAACATATTTGAATAGATAAATTAAATTTTCATCTTTCTTTTTACTAAAAATCCTCTCCTAACCCAAAAAAAGAATTAATCAGCCAGCCGCCTTTTAGATTCTTATTTGTTGTTGTTTTTTCAATGTGATAACTCACTCCAAGGAAGAAAGAGATCGAAAAAGAACTGAGTAAGATAAAAAAAAACTATTCTAACTTTTAAAGGAGTTTATTGGATTTCGCTCTTAAATACACAACACAAAATAAATAATTGTTTCGAATAGTGGTTGTTTTATTTATTTATTTATTTAAAAAAAAAAATTCTTTCATTCAAGTTGATAAATCATTACCACATATATTACAAGTGCATATATTTCTATCTCTTTTTTCTACTTTCTTATTTATAATATACTATAGATACTAAATAATTATTTTTTAATAAAAAAAGACCTAACGAAATTTTTGTTTATTTAGGAAACTATTGGACAAAGATTGGTGGATAGAAAAATAACAATTGACAAATGACAATTTTTATGTTAGTAGATGTCAGGGAATTTGGAGAAAATATGGATTGGATGGAGGTGGCTCGGTGTTTAGGGAGGGTAGGAGAAATAAAAAAGATTCTTTTTAGACACTTTTATTTTCTCTGTTGGATATTGATTTTAATGGTTGGTTTGTTTTTGTTTTTTTGTTGTTTCAGGAGGAGCTCAGCATGAAGCTGCGTCGAGCAGCGGCCAACAGGACAAGCCGCTCTCTTCGGCGTGGCATACAGCGCTGACGGCAACAGCAATGAGCAGCGGGGCTCAAGCGAAGAAACGGCCGGTGCGCCGTGGGGTGAAACCACCCCCGGACAGGCCACCACGAGCCCTCTTCTGTCTCCTTCTCAACAATCCAGTGAGAAAGCTCTGCATAGACATCGTCGAGTGGAAGTATCCTTATCAAAAGTTAACTATTTTACCTACCAGGTAGACGCAGCAAAATAATTATACCTATTAGCCACTTGACATTTCAGGTTTCATGAAAAATTAATGCTAAGAGAGATTACAAAAAATAAATAATTGAGGTTAATTCCTCTCTCGATGGATTTTCGCTGTTATAATTTTAATTTATTAATAAGATTAGTAAGCACGCTTTAACAATTTTTTTTTTTTAATTCATATAACAAATTTATTAAATAAATATTTAAAAAAGCAACTTAGTTTCAAGTCAGCGAATTAGAGATTTTTAATAAAATATTTATTTCCATTTTCAACGAAAATAATTTAATAGGTATAAATATAAAAAAGTTTATCAAATTACATAGGATTATTTTTTTTCTAAAGATAAATTATAATATTTTCATCAATACATTGGTACATACATATGTATGGATAGGTCGGTTAATACATATTTCAACGAAATCTAAATAACAGTCGATTCTAAAATGAATTTTCATATATGGTATTTTTTCATTTATCTTTTGGCCTTATTTCTTGCTTTCGGGTAAACTGGTTAAACTAAACTTAATTAAACTCACGTAATTGCAAACCTGGGTCCAAGTAAAACCCTTTTTCGCTATCGCTCAGGATTATGATTAAATTAAACTGCCTATCAACATGAGAGAGGGGTTACTGATGTAGTGTTCGTTTTTAGCTAGGCTGATCATTTTCTCAAAATAGACATTTTATGATCTCATATGATGATCTTTATTGCTTTAAATGGATACCAGCACTTCATCTATTAAAATATAAGATTATAATATGTCATTTTTGAAAAATTTTACAAAATAATTATAAAATTAAAAAAATTCTAGAGAAATTGGATACATCTTATTTTGTTCTTAAATATTCAATAATTTTATTTTTGTTTAATTTATTGATTAATTCAAACCCAAGATGACATTAAGTAGTATAATTTAAGAGTGGTCCATGTTTTATTTGTGTTAAAATGTTTAATTAGAATAGATTAGATAATGTTTCATGTATTGTAAAAAACAATACATTAATGAATATATTGAAACTTGAAAAAATTTACTTACCTCTTTATTAATTATTATGATTATGAATTTGGTTTTTAAAAGTTAGGTTAGTTTTCCTGTCGAATTTTTTATTTGATGTCCATTGTTCGTTATAAGTCTCCTTAAAGATAGATGGCATTTGACAATGTGAATAGGAATAAATTATTAATTATTACGAAATCAAAATAAACAAATAATAATATTTTGTGTATTAATAATGTTTAAGTGAAATCAACTTTATTATTTATCAACTTTTTTAAATAAAAAAAAATATAAAAAAACAAATAACCTAAAAGGTTGATTTACACTAAAAAAGTAGGAAATTAAATACTTATTTATGAAAAGAAAAATTAGCCGTTATAAATCCTTGTACGGCTTTCTTTTTATTTTATAACCTTTAGGTTATTTTTTTTTAATATTTTATTTATCTTTAGAAGATTCAATTTAAAACAACTTACACAATTTCTCTTCTATAAGTCAATCCGTATCATGGATGGATTTCGAAATTGGTTATTCAATTCAATTTTAATTAATTTTAATAAACAAAAAAGAAAACGTTTAAGTCTAAACTAAAGTAGCATAGAATTTTTTTACTTTTTTATAGTTGAAAAAAAAGAACGATTAGAGGGATGGTATTTTAGAGAATAAATTAAAAATAAAATACATTATCTTTAAATTTTTTATTCCATAAGGAAGAATTTAGGAGGATTTTACTTCACTAATAATTTTCAAAAAAGATTAATATTAATACTATATATATATATATAATTGTTTATTCCTCCAAACGTAATTATTATTTTTAAATTCACCTTTGTTTAAATTTTGGTATTGTCTTCCCCTAAAATAATAAAACATAAAAAGACAAATATTAGATTAAATATTTTAAAGGTATATTTTAAAGAACTTTGAAATATAATGTCGTAATCATTAAATCAAACGGTCATTGGAACAATATACATTTTACTAAGATTGTTGTTTGTCAAGAATTTATATTTATATTTAAATTTATATTTGATTAAAAAAACAATATATATATTCTGTGGATGCAGACCAATTGAATATTATTAGTATAGAAATTGATTGTTTGTTAAATCATTTTTTAAAATTTTCTTTTCCCCATCCTAAGTTTACTATGGATGGCCTGGTTAGATTCTTCGAAAACTGGGAATCATGCGCAGATCACCAATGACCCAGAGAAAGAGAGAGGGATGAAACCTAAGAGCAAACGTGGGATTTTAAAAATCATTACTAATTCCATGAAATGTTATTCTAATTCTATTTGATAGACATACTCTATTTTTTTTTTTAATTTGATTGATGGAATCAAAAATATTCAACAACGATTCACGATAAATTGTTCAAAATATTTACAAAAATTAAAAGTCACGATGTATGATGATGCTATTTCATTATAGAATAGAACATTTTAATCTTCTATTATCCAAACAGCTGTCCAAGTAGTATTATTCTGATGAAAAGGGAATTGCATCATCATCACTATCATCAGGATGGCAAAATAGAACTAATCATGAATTCAATTGGATACAAAAGATCTCAACGGAAACAGGAAATCAACACCGAATACTAAAACCAAACTTGTATCAAAAATTATTATTTGTTTTGTTTTTTTTTTTTACAAAATTTCTTTTATTATTAAAAGTTTTTGTGGAAGAGTGCAATTTCATTTCTAACTCCCATCGAGAGATAGAAAAATATACTTAAATACATTTTGAAAATGAAAATCAATTGAATTAGTGCAGTACAAACCAACACACTAAATTAGTTGTAAATAAATTATCTAATTATGATAAAAACAAATGAAAGATTCCTTTTATCTCTTCTGATGCTGGCTGGTCCACTCGCATGTTTTATCTTAATCCAATATAAAGTACATTAGATAATTTAAAATGTCTGTTTAATATTAGACTTCTAAAGAGAGCGAGATGATAAAAAAAAATTATACATTTAAAATTTCTTCTTATATATATGCATATATATATCCATTTAGTATATTAAGTAAAAGATAAACTTTTCAAAATATTTATACGATCGTTTTTAATTTGTTTATAATTTTAACGAATTTTTTTAAATACATTTCGTTATTTGATTTAAATTTAATTTTCCTTTTTTTTATATTATTTACATTAGAGACTAAATATAAAACAAATTATTTTAAAGATAGCCGTGCCATGACAGAATACTCAATAGAATACAAGCAAATTACATTGAAAAATAAATAAATCTTTGTATTAAAAATAGACAAGATGAAAGAAAAGAAATTGGAAAATATAGGGAAGAAATTACTCTTTAAGATATCTTCTATCTTGGGAATAAATAGGCAAATGATAAGATGACTCAGGTGGTACAAAGAGTTAAAATTGTCTCAGGTTCGTCTTAATTCGATATATATACAAAAAAAAAGCAAAAGAAAAAGAAAATCGATTTTCCTGTTCTACACCAAAAGTACTTTCACTTTCTACCTTTCAAATAATCTGAAACATGTCATTATTTTCATTACAATTCTAATTAAATTTATGAAAACTTGTAATCAAGGAACTAAAAATGATCAATAAATATTAACATAATGTTATATTTTCTTAATGGAAACATCAATTTATCTCTCTAATAATAATAATAATAATATTTTTTAATAATTTTAATGATTAACTCAAATATTTTTAATATTATATTATTATTTTCTAATATATTTAGTCAATTTGTTGATTTTATTTTTAAACAAAGATAAATCCTACACGATGGGGTTGATTCCTTTTTAAAATAAACCAAAAAAATTAACAATAGTTAGGGTGACCATATTTCGAAAACACCAAACCGGGACAAACGGTTTACCTTTTTTTACTTTCCCGCATACTTCGTATAAGGGAAGTATTGGAATCGTCAAAAATTTCGACTTCGAGATTTCGATAGATCTTGACGTTTTAGACCTCCCTGAGTCGGAAAATACCATTTTTCGAATTATGTCTGTGTGTGTGTGTGTATGTATGTATGTAATGTATGTGAGCAAATTTACTCAAAAACTAATCAAGCTAGGACTTCGAAATTTGGTACACCGATATTATTCACAGTTTGTAGATTTCTATCAAAATTTCGTCAAAATCGGTTAACCGGAAGTGGTACTTTACCTACACTGGTTGCGTTTACCTTTCAAGTAAAATACCAGTTTACTTCGAGATATTTGCTTCATATTTTGTATATAGATTTAAAAATATGAAAAAAACTCAGATACCAAATTTCATCATGATCTGACTACCGGAAGTAACATTTTACCTATACAAGTAGCGTTAGGTGTAAATTATAAATATATATAATAGTGTTAAACCATTTTACCTTATAATTTAAATTAATTAGTTTGTTTATTTTTATTGTTATTAAAACATAATAATAATAACCTAATTACCTATTTATATGCGGGAAAGTCTAGGGGAGGACACTCCCAAATTTTTTTAGGACCAAATTGAAAAAACTTTATCTAAGGCAGGGATGGCGAACCTATAGCACGTTTGAAAATTTTGATGGCACGCACAAAGACAAGATTATTTTTTTAATAATTATAACTTTTTTTAATTGTGATGATATTTTAATAATTTTTGAACTTTTTGAATATCATCTGAGATAGAAAGAAAGTTATTCGGATAATAAAACAAGAAGGATTTCTTTTAAAAATGTTGAAATATGAATTTGTCTAAAATTGAGTTAACTATTGGAAATAATATAGTGAGTACACACTACTATAATCTAAAATCATTTAATAAATTTCCAAACAATAAAAATAAAAAAAAAATAATAAATAATTTTTAGGAAAGATATATTTTTACCAGAAATAAATTCCAAATTTTTTAATAATCATGTTTTTTTTTTGTATAAAGTTTAATATTTAAAATTATAACACCTTTATACAAGATAATTAGAAGTTATACAAAAATATTCGATTATATATTAACGCTAAAAGGAATATGTGGAGAAAAAAAATCATGAAACTTTTAGTTACTTCATAAATATTTTTTATAATTTAATAATGTTACTTTGAAAATCAAATAAATAAATTAATTATAACATCAAAACAATATAATTTTTTAAATATATCTCAAAATATTAATTATTATTGTTATAAGAAAGAAGGGAACCAATCTTAGTATGTTCGAAAGGAGTGGGGAGTAGGGGGAGTGTTTGAGAATCACAAGATTTTCCTAATTGATATTATTAGATAAATAAAAATGTTATAATTTATGATTATATCTAGAAAGAGATAGTCTGGGTTATTCCATGGACTATTGTTCATATTTTATTTTCCCACAGAGCTAATAAACCCCAAATTGTGGGATTTAATCATCCGGGTTTTAATAATAAGGGTTTCTCTCTAGTATCTCTTTCAAAATACAGTTAAATAAATTTAACAAATTAATTTTATATAGTTACCCTTCCCTAGATTGTTTTGAAAAACCAAATAAAATAAAAATCTTTTAATAACCCTTTATATTCTCGTCTCCCGTTCTCTCTATCTATTTAATCATTTCTCTTTTTTTTTCCTTTATTTCTCTATTAATTTAAATGATGTGTTTAATCCCTTCTCCCCTCTCTTATTCTCTTTTTCTTTTTTACCCGAACCTAATTTAATTTCTCCGTAGGCAAATACAAAAAGTGAAATCCAATATGCAACAGGACAATCCACTTCCATTGATTACTTAAAAGAAGAAAAGCAGATTAAGTTTCCAAAAGGAAAAAACGATGTTTGTAATAGTGTGTGTAGAGGGGTCAAGAGGATGAGGGGAGGTACAGGTTTTTACATATTTTGTTTATTTATAAAATTATTTAAAAAATATTCTATTATAATTATATATAAAAAATATTAATATTTATAATTTAATTAAATCAATTTAAAAAAACAAACAAAAAGATTTTTATCTCAAGCACAATCGTTAAAACATTTTAATTTTATTTTGTTAAATTAAAACGAACTTAAAAAAAAATCTATAATACAAATAACAATGTCAATTGAAGCATACGATAGACTTTTTTAATTAATTAATTTATTTATTGTGCATCATTAGAAACTAGGTTGACTGTTTGAAATTCAAATTATCATTATAAAATGTTTATTTATTTTAGTTTATATATATATATATATATATATATATACAAATAAATTTTAATTATACTTTAATACAACTCACAATTTTAATAAGGAAATTTGTTTATCAATGAATGATATTTTATTTGTTCTACTTGTCTCTAATAAAGCTAATATACATTTTTATATCATTAATTTATAATTACCTATTATAATTGAAGAGCATCATTTTCATGTTGGTCTCATTTATTTTTCAAAGTCAAATCGAACAAAAATTAATTATTATATAGAAATAGGTGTGGAAAAGTTTTCTAATTATAATTTTTTTTTCATTAAAGCTATTGGGATTGTTTTTTGATGAAATGGATAACTAGAACATGATTTTATACTGTTCAACTGATAAATGAACAAGTTCAATTAACTGGGTATATAAGTTTGGAAAAATCTATATGTTATTATTATTCTGTAATTAAAAAATTTTTTTTTTTATTTTTTCATTTTCTTTCTTATAAAAGTAATTAATATATAATACAAAATTTTTATTGTACGATATATCCCAGAGGTAGGCAAACTTAATACCCTATTTAATATTAGATCGATATTATTTTTTTTTTATTCATATGCGATCGACCTTTTGTTAGTCACCCTTCGAATTTAAGCTGCGCGATCGACTCAGATCTGGTATATCCTAAATAATTACAATTTATTTTCATTCTATACTATAATAAATCTAAAGATGTTTAACAATTAATGTATGTGAAGTTTAAATTGACAATTTATGTATCTATGTATCTATATGTCGCTCTTGAACTCAAAAGTTTTTGCCCACCATCCATACCCAGAATCACCTTTACCTTAATTCTTGTCCTATCTTGTTCCGTTTTCATTGTATCCATTATTATATTGTCATTTCCCAATTGTTTTTTCTATACACACGTTTCTTAGTAACATTTCTCACTGACGTGTCTCTTTAATTAAAATTTCCTGAATTTGATGTTAATAACTATATTAGAGAATGCATAGAGATCATGCAATTCTCATGCATTGACAATTTATTATATAATAATAATCAATTTTTATTTTATTTTTTTTTTTATTTTAAATTAATAATAAAATTAATTTTTAGTTTTATCAATCTATGATTATTATTTCAATTAATGCACAGAATTTTATTTAATACATTTTTTCTTTTTTTTTTCTTGTCTGTTTTTTTAATCAATCATTCTTCATTGAAATCGACAACCCGGTAGCAATAATTTAACATTTAATGAATCACTTTATAAAGAATTTAGAACTGTACATTATTAATTCAATAGCAAACATAAAATATTTTTAGAATCGCTCCCCCTCGAAACACTTCATCTCTCTCTTTTTAAAATCCTGCTGGGCGATTAAAAAAATAAATGGCCTCCAGTGGTAAATTTTGAGTCATTTGGAAAATATACTTTGCATCCCAAAAGGCTTGAAATTTAACGTCGATTTTTTTGTTTATTCTTTTATCATTATTTCATTTGTAATTGGATTAGCAAGTTATTTAAATTTTATGAATAATTTTAATTTGAAACAACAAAACAACAAAATTTTGTTAATCTGTTTATTTTTAATGATTTTTCTTAATTCTACTGCATTACTCATATTTTACTTTTTTTCAAATGCTCAAAATTACTTTACCTACATAGATTCATAGATACTTAAATCAATAGTTTTAACCATAAGTACTACTTTAAACATTAAAATAAGTTATGTAAACTAAAATTAAACTAATATATATATAAAAATATATATAAGAATAATTTTAACAGGAAAAAAAAAGTAAAATAAAATTTATCTTTTATTATAATATTAGAAGTATCTATAAGTATGTTATGGAAAATAAAATAAAAAATATAAAATTTAATAAAAATATTTTTTAATTAAACTCTCGGTGAAGATTCAAATTAATTAATATATATGTTTTATGCGAATGTCGACTGTCTCTCTAATGCGCATAAAGCAAATATATCAATCAATTTCAATCTTCACCGAGAGTTTAATTAAAAAATTTTTTTATTAAATTTTATCTTTTTAAGTTTAATTTTAGTTTATATAATACAAATTATTAATATAAATAGAGTTAAAATATTATAGCAAATACATATTCCATTCAAAAAGCATACAATTGCATTGAATTTAATCGAATCAACATGTTTTTTTCCATAAAGGAAAAGGGGTAGGAGTGGATGAAATCACGGCATTGTGAAGAAGTCAGTAATGGTGATTAATGATCCCTTTTTTCCACGCAACTGTTTGTTGTTATTAGCGATTTATCTACTTTGATATTGAAATTCATCACAGGATTAACATATAATTTTGTTTGTCTTTTGAAACGTCAAAAATATCATTTACTTTTATTATATTCTTATTCTTATTCATATTTTCTTTTATTATAAATTATTTAATTCAAAAATATAACTTTCTTTAATCAAAAATTTCCTATTAAAAGTTTTTCAAAGAGTAGCGGCAATTTTTTAGTCCATTTCCTGTTTCAAATGAAAATGTTTTATTCGTGTTGCATTCCGGAACAGAAAATTATATATTCAGAGAATAGTATAATCGATTTAAGTTACTTATTAAGTAAATAATTCTTATAATAAAGTTAAACATTTAATAATAATAATAATAATAATAAATAAATAAATAAATAAATAAATAAATAATAAATAAATAAATAATAATAATAAATAAAAATAATAATAGAAATAATCCAAATAAATTAATAATAATAATATAATAATAACTGTTTTGTACTGGGATAGACTTATATTAACGGATCAGACAATAAATTATAACCTCCTTATTGTAAAACCAGGGCTTCGAACCGTTATTTTTTTCGTTTCGGTTTTCGTTCCGGTTCAATAAAAAAAAAATATCAGTTCGGTTCCGGTTTTCGTTCCGGCAAAAATAACGGTTTTTTTCGGTTTTCGGTTTTCGGTTCAGCTCCGATTAATTAATTTTAAAGACCTTTTATTTGTATTAGAAATTTAGGTCGGGGTATGCCGAGTCTGCCATAAATATATAAAAATATTTCTTGCTACCACCCTAAATCATACTACATGAATTGATACAATATAATATAAATAATAATAATTAATTAAAGGTATAATAATTAGAAGTATATAATATAAGATGTTAATATAATTTATTAAACGAAACAAATAACTATGAATATTTTTTACACACATCCTTCTACTTTCACAAACACTCAACAAACGAAACAAATTCGTATATTTAATGTTAAAGTATACAGGATTCTTGGATATATCTATATATATAAAGGAGAGTGTTTGTATGTATGTATGTATGTAATTTGTTTACTTTTGTGCTGTCATAGAAACAAACAAAAAAGAATTCCCAATCAAAGAATTATTATAATATTTCACTTTTTATTTTAAATTCTAATATTCAAATATCATTTCAATTAAATAATTTATTCTAAAAGTTCTCATTTTAATTAATATAAAAAAATATTTAAATCATATTTAACTTAAATTATTTTGTATTTATTCTTTCTATATTTGAATACTTCTTTTATTTTAAGGGAGGGAATTAACTATTATCTAAAAAAATTAATAAATGAAATTAATAATAAAAAATCAAATAAATCCATTAATTTAAATTAATACTATTAATGAATGTATATATTATTAATTTATCTTTAGTTTTAATCAATACTTTTATACCGTTAATTTTTATAAATTAATTTTTATAAATTGTCTCAAGTCTAACTTTGCATTTTCTCAAATTTTATTATAATTAAAAATATTCAATAAAAATCAAGCAATGAAATTAAAATATCGAAATGAAATGATCAAGAAATATTATACTCTATTATAACATATACAATACTTATAAACTATATTCAATATCTCTGTTCACTAATTATTTGTAGACTTTAGTAAAACCTACGCATGACTCAATAGATCTGGATAAACTTTTTCAAATTTTGATCTTAAAATTTATCTTGAAGGTAGTAAAGAAAGAGTAAGATGCGGAAATCAATTGTAAAATATTAGGTGACCCAGACGACTTAAATATAATAGCAGATTCGGCAATTGCAATTACAGATAGCGAGGAAAAATTAATGGAGGTAGGAAAAGAGATGAGGTTTAAAATTAATAATGATAAATAAAAATATTTAGAAACAAACAGGAGCAGTATTAACATACAAAATGTAGAATTTGAATATGTAGAAAAATTGAATGTAATCACAAAGGATAATAATATTTGAGAAGAATTTAAATCGAAGTTGCAATCGGGAAACGCCTGTTATCATGCAGTAAAGAGGCTTATCTCATCAAAATTATTATAAAAGGGAATGCAAATTAAAATATATAAAACAATTATTTTGTCTGTTGTATTATATGAGTGTGAGACATGGTCTATGATCTTAGGAGATGAGAGTGGATTCAGAGTATTTGAGAATAGGATTCTCCCCAGCATTTATGGGCCAAAGAAAGATGAGTACATCAGGGAATGACGTACGAGAGATGGAACAGAGGCTCAGGATAAGGACACTTGGAGAAATGTGGTTGAAGCTGCCAAGAACTTTCGAGTACCGTTGAGCCACGCATGGTCTATGACCCTGGGAGATGAGAGTAGATTCAGATTATTCTTTCCAGCATTTATTGGCCAAAGAAAGATGAGGTCACTGGGGACACTTGGAGAAATGTGGTTGTAGCTGCCAAGAACTTTCGAGTAGATAGATATAACATATTCAATAATAATATATATAATTAATTTACTAAATAAATTAAAATATATTTTAAATAATCACACAATAAGAAATGAATGTTTTATGTTATACATTGTTTGAAACAAAATGGATGAAAACCTTTTACTACTTTCAACCAAATACTATGTACCACTCGGGGGTACAGGGGGCGGAGCCCCCGTCTAGATGTGAAGAGCGACGAAGGAGCTCTGAGCAGCTAGTTTACTTATAATTATAACTAGAATTATAAAAGATGAAAATTATACCTCTAATTATTAAAATATCTTCTAATATATTTTCATTTAAACTATTTCTATTGTCTCGTAAAATAAACTTTAAACCAGAGAAAGCTCTTTCAACACTAACTTGTGTTGCAGTATCTCCTAAAACCACCATTGCAATTTTGTTAAAATGAGGATATGTATTTTTATTTTCCTCCCAAAATTCTAAAATAAGTTTTTTACTGTCTAATCTTCGTACCTGGTCAAAGGTATTCAATATTTGTCTAAATTTATTTAATAATTTTATTTATATTTATGAATCATTTTCTTTATATCAATACATAACCCTGTAACAAATGGAATAAATAATTTAAAAAATTAATACTATCATTAAATCAAAATATCAGTATTAAACAAACGATGAAAACATTAAATTCTGTATTGCGACTACGAGACGCTGCCAACACAACCGAAGGGAGAGTATGACTAGGACACTAATTTTTGAAACAAAGTTTTTAGCGACACCATGCAGTGCGAGGCATAACTAATTGAAAAAAATTCGGGCTTGGGTGTTGCCAAAACACCTCTTGTGGCAACTCTGGATTGAACACGTACTGAACCGAAATAAACCGATATTATTTTTTTCGGTTCAGCTCCGGTTTTCGTTCCGACAAAAATAACGGTTTTTTTCGGTTTTCGGTTTTCGGTTGAGTTCCGGTTCGAAGCCCTGTGTAAAACATCAAAAAGGCCTCGCTTAATGACAGCGGTTCCTCTTTCAACGAATATAAAAAATCTGGAGTGTCTCTTATATCGCTATATCGCAAATTTGAATTGGATTAATTCACACATATAATATATTATATTGAAATTAAATTTAATTATAAATTATAAATTAAAATTAATATTTATTAAACCAGCGCGTGTTGCTCTTTGTTGATGGCAACACGTCACATGCTGGCGCGTGATTGCCAGTCAAAAAAAAAAAAAATTTAAAAATTAATTCCGGTACTTTCAGCGATTCATCAAGCTGAAATTCTATATATATAACAGTTTTATTTTTAATCATGTGAAAAATTATTAAACATATATCTTTATTTTTACGGTCACTTTAGAGGAAAAAAAAATCAAAAGGTGGTAGGTAATGACTCCGGTTGAGCTACATATCTCAAAAGTTGATAGAAAACTACGAATTTTGAATAATGCCCATGTACCAAATTTCATGATTCTAGCTCTAACCGTTTTTGCATAGACTTTCCTACTTACACCCACTCACACAGACACAGAGACATTTATCTCAACCTTAGTAAAAATGACTCAGTGATCTTCATAACGTAATTTATAAAAACATCAAATTCTCGACATCGAAAATTTTTATGATCACAATTCTATTTCTGGCGAGATAGTAAAAAAACTGAAACTGTGAAAGTAGTTTAATATGAAGAACTGGCTATTCAAAACAAAAAACTTTGGAAATTAAAGAAAGTGAAAATATTCCTGATTGTCATTTCTGCAGAGGTTATTGTGCCTAGGAAGTTAAACAGGATAATTGAGGAACTGGACCTGCCTACCAACATCTTAAGAACAGGCCAAAGAGCAGTTAAATTCCAAACATTCCATAGCAACATTCCATTATATATATATATAATACAATTTATACTAATATAATAAGATAAGATATATATAAATATTACCATTATTAAGTTAATTAAGAGAAAGAAATATCCTTTTAAACTTCCCGTTTGTCATACCTATATATTTAATCCATTTTTTTTACCCCTGATTTTAATAAAAGGTATAAAAAATAAAAGCATTACTAGAGTTATTATAAAATAAATATTATGAGTTCGATGAACTTGTAATCAAAACCAATTGTTATTATCTCTTGAACTCAGCAAAAGAGATAGATAACCCTTCTCTGTCACTCTCTACTTCCCTCGCATTCACACATAAACAACAACTATACATATTCCATTTCGATTTTCTTTTTATTATACTCTATATATCTATATTATTTTGATACTTCATAGTATTGATTGATTAAATTAATTCTACATTTTGGTTTATTTAGTTTGATTCTGATGAGATAAGCGATATCTTTTTTTATTTTATTTTATTAATAAATATGCATCTACCTTTTCTGTATAATCATTAGATATTATTATTATTATCGAGTTACTACACTAAGTACACCGGTAAACTTTTACTTGCCCTACTGTTCTATTCTTTCTCAAGGACAAGGCTCGGACAATACGGGGAAAGAATTCACCCTTACCCATACGCCTTTGGATAATAATTTTTATTTAACTCAGTAACTTTCAAAAGCTATGGAATGTTTGGAATTTAACTGCTCTTTGGCCTGTTCTTAAGATGTTGGTAGGCAGGTCCAGTTCCTCAATTATCCTGTTTAACTTCCTAGGCACTATAACCTCTGCAGAAATGACAATCAGGAATATTTTCACTTTCTTTAATTTCCAAAGTTTTTTGTTTTGAATAGCCAGTTCTTCATATTAAACTACTTTCACAGTTTCAGTTTTTTACTATCTCGCCAGAAATAGAATTGTGATCATAAAAATTTTCGATGTCGAGAATTTGATGTTTTTATAAATTACGTTATGAAGATCACTGAGTCATTTTTACTAAGGTTGAGATAAATGTCTCTGTGTCTGTGTGAGTGGGTGTAAGTAGGAAAGTCTATGCAAAAACGGTTAGAGCTAGAATCATGAAATTTGGTACATGGGCATTATTCAAAATTCGTAGTTTTCTATCAACTTTTGAGATATGTAGCTCAACCGGAGCCATTACCTACCACCTTTTGATTTTTTTTTCCTCTAAAGTGACCGTAAAAATAAAGATATATGTTTAATAATTTTTCACAATAATAATGGTAATATTTATATATATCTTATCTTATTATATTAGTATAAATTGTATTATATATATATATCTTTCTGATATTTTATAAATTCACATTATCGGGTTTTTGAACTAAAATAAATTTTCCTTTTTGAGAAAAATTAGAGTTTTTGTTTGTTTTTTTTTTATTTTATGTAATTAATGAAATTGATTAAATATATATCAATGGATATAAATGATGAATGAATGATTCAAGTTGACTTTTTTTATGTAACTTTGAAAAATATATTACATATTTATTTATTTATCTTTATTTGGCTTCTTTGTATATATAAATAAATTTTTTAAATTACATTTCGATAATAAAATAAATATATAATGATAATATGTATATATATATATATTATATGTTGGTTTAGATTTCCGTGAATGTTATTATATATATTATTATTTTTATTATTATTATCAGATTTATCCGGGATATATTCACGTATTTTTGTGAGATTGTATTCTCGACGTTTTGGCATCCCTTTTCGTGCCATTTTCAAGAGGTTATATATGCGGAAATATTTTTGGCATTCAGGGTCTTAGTCTATGTGACCAAGAGTCGATATCGGGATTTTTGGATTGATAGGTTGGGTGGTTTTGTACTCACTGCGTTGCTGTGGAGCTCCGGGCAATATCACTGAGACTGACACACGTCTGCACTGGACAACAATCCTGGCCAGGTAGCAATACAGCAATTGTAAAATATTAGGTTACTCAGACGACTTAAATATAATAGGAGATTCGGTAATTGCAATTACAGATAGCGAGGAAAAATTAATGGAGGTAGGAAAAGAGATGGGGTTTGAAATTATATAGATAAGAAAAAATATTTAGTAACAAAGAGGAACAGTATTAACATACAAAATTTTAATATACAAAATGTAGAATTTGAATATATAGAAAAATTGAATGTAATCACGAAGGATAATAATATTTGAGAAGAATTTAAATCGGGGTTGCAATCGGGAAACGCCTGTTATCTTGCAATAAAGAGGCTTATCTCATCAAAATTATTATCAAAGGGAATATATAAAAAAATTATTTTGTCTGTTGCATTATATAGGTGGAAGGCATGGTCTATGACCCTGGGAGATGAGAGTAGATTCAGAGTATTTGAGAATAGGATTCTTCCCCGCATTTATTGGCCAAAGAAAGATGAGGTCACCGGGGAATGGCGGAGACTGCATAACGAGGAATTGCATGACCTCTATGCATCTTCAGAAATAGCTAGTGTTATAAAAGCGAAAAAGCTGCGATAGGCAGGGGACGTGGCTAGAATGGGAGAGGAAAAAGATATTGGTGCGGAGACCGATTGGAAAACGTCCGCTTGGAAGACCAAGGACGCATAGGAAGGGACTTAAGAGAGATGGGACGAGAATTAGGATAGGGACACTTGTAGAAATGTGGTTGTTGCGGCCAAGAACTTTCGAGTATCTTTGAGCCTCATAGATAGATAGATATAACATATACAGTAATAATATATATAATTAATTTACTGATTAAATTAAAATATATTTTAAATAAGAACACAAAACGAAATGAATGTTTTATGTAATATACTGATTGAAACAAAATGGATGAAAACCTTTTACTACTTTCAACCAAATATTATGTACCACTCGGGGGTACAAGGGAAGGAACCCCCTTCTAGGTGTGAAGAACGCCGAAGGCGCTCTGAGCAACTAGTTATATATATGTTTACTTATCTATAAATTAATATAAATATTTAGATAAATTATATATTTTTATGATCTTTTAAATATAATTTATCATCAATTCTTTAAATAATATTCTCAATAATTTCTTCTAAGGATTTTATTATCTGTTCAAATAATATTTGATTTTTCATAAGGGAATTTTGTAAATAATACCACATATTAATATTTTATTGTAATTTTAATCAAAAAAAGAAATAATACACAACGTTTCGATTGCAGTCGGCCGACGCTCGGACAGTGCAGTCGCTTGATAACGATTGCAGAAAGACCAATCGAAACGTTGTGTGTGGTATTACAAAATTCCCTTATGAACAGGGGCGGATTTAGGCCTAGACAGAATAGGCCTATGGCCCGTAATTTCAGGGGGGCCGTAAAACGGTTCAAAAAATTGTGAATTTTTTCACAATTTTTCAGGCTCTAAGTATCACCAAGTGTGCCCACCCCTGCTATATTATTTAAAAAAGTACTCTTCAATAATAATTTTTTTAAATGAAAAATAAAATAAATAATATATATTTTATGTTATTTTATGGATGGGTCCCGGAATTCTGTCCTTGCCTAGGGTCCGAAAATTCCTTAATCCGGCACTGCTTATGAATAAACATAACCACCAAAGTTTTGATAATTTAATATCTGATTAATTATTGAAAATAAAAATTTATATTAAAAATTTCAAAAATTGACAACAATGTATATGTTAGTAATTCTTTTTTTATAGTTTTAGTAAATTTAAAACCTAAAACATTTATTTGGATTAATGAAATAATAAAATTAGAAATGTATTTAGTAAAATATTTAGGTTTCCACGTGATACGTGATCTAGTGCCACATTTTAGGGAGACGAATATTCTCGAGAGTGGATTGTAAACAAAAGCTGATTAGACACGTTTAGCAAGAGGGCATTCCATTGGAACAATGGAAAAAGTGCTTAAAATAAACTAAATTCCATAAAAGACAAGACAAACCTTTAAAAGGCTAATAATATATTTAGGACAAGAAGAACAAATCTTGGAATGAAAAATATTGATTTTCTCAGTTTCTGTTCTTTTAATCAAATAAATCTTTTCAAATCATTTCTTTACCATAAATCTTTGTCTAAATTGGTGGCTACAATCAATTTCAGTCAGAGGGTTTAAGGCTCCCCAAAAAACTATCAAACAAATTGATAACAACAGGACAACCTCAATTTGATTCGTTATTGAGCATTAAATTACATCATTTATTGGATTGTTATTGCATCACGATTTGACTAAAGAATAAGAAAAATTCCGTAATAAATTCATTTTCTTTCAATGCTATATATATATATATATATATATGTATATTTTGTCGTATATTGGAGGCTTAGTATGGGTTAAGTTATTAAAAAAATGGGTTTAAAATTAATAAAATTGATCTTTAATTTAATTGGTAGTACCCTGTTTATTATTAATAGAAAATAGTTGGGTAAATCCAGTGAAGGTTGATAAGGGAAGAGGTAAATTTGAATTCATTCAAATTAAAACAAAATATTAAATTATAATAAAATTAATATCTAATGTTAAAAGAAATCAATTCAATTATAATAAGTATCATGGGAAACTATAACTTAGAAATTAACTATAAAATAAAGTTCATTTATTTTAATATTATTGATATATCAAATTTTATATTTGTTTAGTAATTGCAAATTATAAAGGGTCGACCACTTAGTTGTTAATTGTTACTAGTATAGAGTTCAGAGGCAAGGCGGGACAAGTGTTTATTCTCCGGGCGGTTCCTTCTAGGCGTTCAATGATACACATACATCTTCTCTGGGCAACAGTTTCTATGTCTGGCCTCGATGTATGATTCTATCAGTGCCGTATTACTTATAGATGATGTCTCTCTGTCCCCTTCATACCAAAGAATGATCTTACATTCTTATTTCCATCTAGCACTCCTCCCTAGCAGCCCTTGCCTACTCTTTCAATAACTCAAACCCTATAGTGCACCTGTAATAGTCAATTCTCGTTAATTTTAAGAAACATATGTCCTATAATTCATGAACTTTGAAAGGGTCGAATTTTTAAGAAAATGTTCCAATCATCAAGCGATCCTATTTCATTTACATTGTCAAGTGGATGTACGTGGAATTTTAAATATTTGTCTTAAATGTTTATTTATGGCTTAATGACTTTTCCCTATTAAAAGGCATTTTTAGGCTTATATATTATATATTTAAGATTAGTGTCCCTATTCGAATTGCTTCTCATTTAATTTTTAATTATTCTGATGTCTACAATTATATATTTTTTTATTTTCATGGTTTAATTAATTTTATTAATATTATAATTATTATTTATTAATATTTTTAATATTGTCAGTGTTATTTATAAATAGAAAATTAATTTATTCATACATTTATACTTTATATATTTTTCAAAATACATTTTAATAAAAAAATATAATATAATAGAGCGGAAGGAGGAAAAAGAAAAAATACACTCAGGAAATGGGATATTCAGGATTGAAATAGAATTCTTGCTTCTGGTTGAATAGATCCCCATCTCTCATTCAATCATCTAATGATCACAATAACAAATCCCTTGGAAATATTCAATTTTACAGAAATAAATAAAGTATATTTTTCCAAAATCCGAACTAGAAATTGTTTCGAAAGTAGAGGAAAATGTATACTCATCCAAAACTACTTAGGCATCAACTAACTCCTCCCGAAATAAACACACCAACAATTTATTAATCATTAATTAACCATTACCATCATTAGTCTGTTATGAATTATAATAATAGGAATTATTCTTCTAATTCTCAAAAACACATTCCCCACCTTAAAACCCACCGAAAGCAACTCTCTTTGTATAATAATGATAATAATAATAATAATAATAACATATAGATATATATAAATACTTAAATTTATTCCTTTTACTAATATTTTCTTTAACTGATTGTAAAAATGTGAGTGAGTGTTACATATACCTGTATAAGATCAATTTCAGTCCGGTTGAGACAGATTTTATGGCTTCCATGCAATAAACTGAATGTGTTATGATTTAATCATTTTATTTTACCAAATTCTTTTAATTTTATCTTTAATCGAAGATAAAAATCTATATAGTTGAATAAATTCTAGTTTTAAAAGAGATATGTTCGTTTTTTCTTATTATATTATTTTTTAAAATGACTATAAAAATAAATTTTTTATTTTTTTACTCTGCTGGTTAATTACTATTTAGGAAAGGTAGTGTTAATTGCAATGTTTACTATAATTAAGAATGAATTTACAAATGTAAGATAATAGAGAATTATAGATATTTATTTATATAGAAAACAAACATTTTTATTATTCTAAAATTTATGGAGCATTAACACTAAACTAATAAGACATAATTTAATTTCAATCCCTTTAATATTCAGTAAAGAAATTTATAAATACTAAAGAAAGAATTACATATGTTTTTAATTCTAAATATAATATAGATTTTGGTTGTATCAATATATTTATAATATCTTGGTTAACTTTAATAGAAAGTTTAGATATTTTAAAATATCTTATGAATTGGCCCGGGATTTATGCTATATGTATGATGTATGACGAAAAATATTAAAATATAAAATATAAAAAAGTGATTTATATCAACAACTCGATGAATTATTGGAAATAGTTTTCCTTTTGGACTTGCTCCAGATGTCTTTGTACGCAAACAATCCATTTGATAATGGGAAGAATAAAAAAAATAAATATTAAATTTTGAAATGATTCAATTCGAATAGCAATGAGTGCCATCTAAAACAACATAGCCATTAACTGGTATTATATTCTTAATTAAATAAAATAATATATTATTCAATCAAATATATTTATATATATTAATTTATGATATAGGTACCTATTGATTCTGTACAATCAAAAGGGAGAAGATTAATGAAAGATAAATATATGATCTAGATAAAACACACACAATCATATAAAACAAATATTTAAATTTATTTTGATAAAATTTATCATTAAATGCATAAAATTATTATTTTACTATTAATTAAATAATAATTTATTTTAAATTTATCGAATTGCTTGATTCTTATATCTCAATTTACTTTTCATTTTTGACTTCACAACCGAATTTGTGGATTTCTAAGGAGCGTGCTACTTTAAGAATGAGACTGGAGGACGCCAGGGCCAAGAGCAACCTCCTCCATCTTACCCTCGATTTCTTTCACACTCCTTTACCCTTTTTCTTGACAAACCGTCTGACCAATTCCATCGCCTTATTCACTCCCACACTGACTTTGTAGCATTAACGACCATTGATTTTCAACAAATATCACAACATTTTACTAAAGGTCACCCGCTCATCCAGTCGCCACACCTGATAGCTAACTCCATATAGATTTGTTGATACTATTATAATAGTATTCCCCATTCATGATATTAAACACCTTGATGATAATTCATTAAATATAAATTGAAAATATTTTTTAATCATACTAATATAAATAGAATAATTATTATTTTATCAATTATTTGTTTTGAATCTTCAATTGGTATTTGACATTTCATTAATTGAACCTAAATATTCCAATTAAATATTTGAATATTTGAATGCAACAATCGAATTATATTCATTGGAATCAATCTTTTAACGTTTGTACCTGTCACAAATAATAAACAATCATTCCTGCTTCTAAAAAAAAGATAAAATTTATTAATCGTTTATTTTGTTCATTGTATTAATTGTACATTATTTTATATTTCTAAATAATAATTTATTTATCATTGACAATATTCAAACTAATATTGTATCATAATGGTATCCGTAATACAGTCATATGTATACACCGCTATTGGTATATAATAGAGGTTTATATATATATGCCTGTCTATACATGGGTGTGTGTTTAGATTGTCATTCGTTTCAAGCCTCATTGTGAATCATACTTGAGTCCGATGGATATTGATCGATACATCCACGCCAGAGTTCCATAGAAAGAGATGCCATTCAATCTGACATAGGAAAACAATGCAAAACCCCAGTTTCATTATTAATTCTAAATATTATTTATTCTCTCATTCATTTCCATTACAAATAAGTTATTTTTATTCTGATAAAAAAAAACAATCATAATATTTTAAAATTTATTTTTGTATTAAATCTTCAATTTTCAGTTTTTCCATAAACATTATTAAGATTTTATAATTAAATTTAAATTTTAAATGCCCTGTCCATTTGATATATATTTTTTTTTTACAATATTTTTATTATTTAATATATTGATAATATATATATATGAAGGTATTTGAGATTAATAAAAAAAGAACATATTATAAAGTTATTTCAATTATTAATTATTCTTATATTTTTTATAATTATTTTAAATTTAAAAAAAATCTTGAAATCTAAGAATAAGCTATTTTATTTTTAAAAAATATTCCCGTCGATATTATTTGTATAAGTTTTTCTATTATAAAATCATTATTATATATATACAAGTATTATATCAAATAAAAGTTCATCGTAAAAAATTTAAAGATGATTTGTATAATAATAAAAGGGATATATATATTTATTATTCATTTTTATTATATGTTTTCAAAATCATATATATATATATATATATATATATATAAATTTATATTATATTATGTGGTTTTTATTACTTTATCTAATGTTATGAGCTTTTTGTATTTTTAGATTAATCTCAGGATAAGTATGTATTTATTATCCACTTTATTATCAATATAAATTGTTTTAAAATAATTGAATTCTAACAGCACACCTCTCGAATTTCTACCTTTTTTCATTTGTAACTAAAATGAAGCTCTTTTTAAATTGAATTTTTATTTTTAACATCGATTAAACTAATTATACAAAGATGAAAATACACTTCAAATAAGCTTTGTATTATATTCTCTTTATAGGAAAATAAAAATTCATATTTTAAAAGGTTAAAAATATCCATATCAAAATATATAAAATAAAAAAAAAATATTTAATTTATTATGATAGATCTTGCAATTGCTAATATAAATCTTAAAGTTTGTCGCCTGTCAAATTATTATTATTGTTATTTGTATGGGAAAAAAATTTCTATTAAAAAAATCTGATCCCATATACCAGTATAATAGGTACAATAAAATATTTACGCGTGTGTCTTATTATATTAGAAGAGAAATGCTGTTGCTCCATAAATGTTCGAACAACCTGCCCTATTATTTGAAAGCGTTTGTCGACAGCTCATTTTTCTTTTCTTGTTGGACTTTTTTTTCGTTTCATATTTCTCTTTATTCTAATATATGAATATATAAACATACACGTTATATTTTTAACAAAATTTAGAATTCAAAATTTCTGAAAATTCTATTCACAAAGTTTTAGTGTAAAAAATATGAACATGAATCCCAGATAATTTTAATGCGCACTTCAGCAAATATTCCACTTTAAAAATAAGTTAAAAAAAATAGTTGTAAAATGCAAATATTTTCATATATCTTAATAAGTTAATATTAATATATAATACGAAGAAAGGAACACTAATCTTCGGATGTATGAAATGTGAGGAGAGAGGAGTGTTGAAAATTAGAAGAATAAAGACTTTTTCAATTCAAATTATTATATATTTTAAAATGTTTTAATCTATATTATACCTGTGTGAGTGGTTTATATAATTATATCTAGAAAGTATCACATTGCTTATTTCTTTGACCCATTAGTCATGTTCAATTTTATCGGATATATATATATATACCTATTAATATAAATTCATTAAGAACTTATAAGTAGAATGGCACTCAATCTTTTATTTCATACCCACCCACTTCCCTGCAATTTATATATCCGAAAATTGACGTCCCTTTCTTTCTATAATAATATTCATATTATCCGATCTATTTATATACTATAATTTAATATTTTAAGTATAATTTTTTACTATCGCGATCACGAAAATTTTCGATGTCGAGATTTTGATGTTTTTATAAATTACATTTTGAAGATCCCCGAGTCATTTTCACTGAGCTAGAATAAAGAAATTTGGTACACAGTCATTATTCAAATTCGTAGTATTCTATCAATTTTTGAGAAATGTTGCTCATCCGGAAGTGGGTCATTACCTACCACGTTTTCATTTTTTTCTAAAAATAAATATGTATATTTGTTAGTTTTTCAGATGATTAAAAATTGTATAAAACTGCTATATATAGAATTTCACTTGACGTGGTGCCATCAACAAAGAGCCAAACACACACTGGTTTCATAAATATTATTGATTAATTTTAATTTATAATTTAATTAATTAAATTTAATTTAAATATATTATCTGTTAATGAATCCAATTCAAATTTGCGAGATAGTCGAGTGGAGACACTCCAGATTTTTTAATTGATTTTCATAATGTGAGTGATCTTTAAATATGCCTCACTAAAGGTTACTTTAAATTCGTCTTGGCCTATTGTTCATGTTTTATTTTATTTGAAAATACAATAAACGCTAATCTGTGTGATTTGCTCTCGATTATATATTCTAGTATAGATGAAAAATAATCTTTTCATTCAAATTGACTAACCGGAAATGTCAGTTTATTTGTGTGATTTTAAAGTTATTTGTTTATTTTTTTTTTTTATCTATTCAGATGGCGTACATGAAAGTTGTCTGATCAGTTTGTTTATGTTTTTATCGTTTGAATTATTACAATGTATGTATTTATCCGATTTATAAATGACTTTTTATTTAATTTTGGAATTAATACAATAATTTCGAATCCATTTCCAATTGAATCGAAATCGATATGCTATAGAATGCATTTCGTTGTAGAGGAATTGTTCATGAAACCACCCCACTTTAAATGCGCAACGAATAACCTTTTATTTCCCTTTGAGTTTGTTAATTAGATGGAAGTGTTACGTTTTATTCACCATTTCTTATATAAAAGAATATAATTGGCAATCATCATAGCAGAACAGATAAGAAAATTATATCAATGAAAAAAAGGGTTTCTGTTCAAGCGCACCCTTTTATACAAACAGTCTTTTATCAAATACAAGTTTTTTCCCTCAAATTTAAAAATAATTTAATTTAAATTTCCTCATCACTCTAAATGACTCAGAAATATTTTTCATATATAAATATATTCATATGATGTCATGGTGATTTCATTCGACTACAATTGCTTATTTTTTAATGTTTTCATTTTAAAATAATATATGATATTATCAATTAAGTTGATTGAAATTTTCCGATCGATTTTATATGACGGTCCTATAGTAAATTTCAACTATACAATAGAACTTAGGAATTATTTTGAGTCTACTAAAGGCTGTTTCATAAAGTACGCAGTTTTTTAATTGCGCGGGATTTTTTTGTTTGAAGATTGTCAGCACTGTTCTTATCATTTTCGTTATCTATTATCATTCCGATTAGAAGACCATTTGTCGTTTTTCCATTTTGTAGCCATGGAGCGGTTCAGTATCGAGCAACGCGTTCTTATTGTGAAAATTCATTACAAAAACGGGGAGTGCTACGCAGAGACTGTCCGTAAACTTCGCGCGATATTTGGACGTGACAATGCCCCGACCGCAACAACAGTTTCGAGGTTGGTACAGAAATTTGAAAAATCTGGGTCAGTTGCAACCAGAAAATCGCCCGGTCGAAACCGTAATGTCCGAACGCAACAAAACATTGCGGTAGTGCAAGACAGTGTGCAAGTGAGCCCCGTGTAGTCGCTTCGCTGTCGTTCACAACAGCTGGGTATGTCAACATCTTTGGTGCATCGAATACTGAAAAAAGATCTTCATATGCACCCCTACAAGATTCAGTTGAGACAATAGCTGAAACCAGCAGATCATGCAAAACGGCGAAGATTCACCGATTGGATTTTGACTAGACAACAAGAGGACGACGAAGTCACAAGTTCACGTGAACAAACCTCAAACGATTACCGAACTGAAGATCAAAATTCAACGGGTAATCGGCGAAATCGACAGGGACGCCTGCGAAAGAGTTATCGTTAATTTCAACGATCGGATGACTAACTCCAGAGAAAGTGGAGGTGGACATATGCTCGATATCATTTTTCATTATTAAATCGAATGTTGAATGAAATTAAATAAAAATTTTGAATTTTGTTTCGATTTTGGCTGATTTATTGCATTTTTAAAAACTGCGTACTTTATGAAACACCCTTTACTAATAACAATAATCAGAGTTCTTTCGGAATTTTTATCATTAGATAAAAAACGTTTTAAATTATGGGTTGCATACTCCCGCTACGGTGATTAATTTTTGACAAGTGACGAATGATTTTTGTCTGTTATTGGTACCAAACCTGATTCCTGATATCATTTTATAAACCTTTATGGAAGGTTAATGTCCAGGGTAATGAGCGCCACCCAGCTTCATCATTCATGATTACAATTGAGAATTTAAATATCTCCTTTAAGTAGCGATCAAAAGAAAACCATAATAAAGGTTGTGAGAATCCGTTATTCTGATCATACAACACTTCTATTCCATTTAGGCAGTTACCGACTTGACAGGCACTGTTATTTCATAGAATGTTCAAATGCCAAAAGTTAATTTTACTTTTTATTATGGGAAATATCAAAGAAGGATCTACGATTTATTTTGATTATTAGGAAAAGCTATAATAATATTAGAATCATTTTTAAAAAATGTATATTATATAAAAAGTTCTTGTACTCCTCTACTGAAGTTTTTTTGTTGTTTATTTTACAATTAAAAGTGTTTATTCATGAGTGAATTTTGTTGTGACTGAGTTTTCTCTTCCGTCCAACTAACGGAAAAGTACCAATTTATGTTTACATTTTGTTAATTATATTATAATTTTGAGTGTTTTTATAAATAAAATAAATGTTTATTAAGAAAATAGATCCATCTATGTATAACTCTTCTTATATTTCCATTAATCATTTATAATTCATTTTATTCCTGTCTTAAATGTGAATTTATTTTCCAGGCTGAGAATTAGGAAGTCATTCCAAACAAGCTAATCAGGATAAGAGAGTTTTCGACTATATAGAACTATCGTTATTCAAATGGAACTTTTTTTATCTGTTGATTCTGAGTGAGCTTACTAAAAACTCGGCTATGGATGTATTTTTTTTTATTTATTTCGTCCCTCGACGACTCTTTTATTATACCTTGTCTTAGGGGTTTGTATGATGATGAACGCATGCGTGGCTTGTTTATTTACCAGTGAATGCCTCTCGCTCTCATTCTTCTCTATGTAGAATGTTAATGCGGTGATCTGGGGAGAGAGACAGAGAGAGAGAGAGAGTGAGAGTGGAAGGGGGAATGTAAATTTCAACGGTTTGGTTGACAACTCAGTCAGATGACACCAATCAATAATTATCAGGCCTTTTATACAGACAGCAGTATCTGTTCTGGGCCAAAATTAAACAAGGCGTCATCGTGGTTGCCGTCGTCGGCTACCATATCGTGGAGATAGATAACAAAGATATGGAGAATAAATCTATGGCTGACGGGCATTGGACTCAACATGACATGGCCCCAAGGAGAAACCGACTGCGATCGATATCCATTATTAAATACACAAGTGTCAAGCGCCTGGACACCCCAACACTCGGCAATGGACAAATTCCAAAATGCTTCACATTCCATTTCCATTTTTACTCTCCTATACTTCAAGAATCTAAGAAGATAAGATCCTAGGTTCCAAACTTAACACTCGATCACGTTTCAAGTTATATGTATACATTTACTTTATGCGCATCACGTTTTTGTTACACCTACATCTTTACAACTGAGTTGAAACATCTTTGAATGTTTAGTTATAATTATTTTTCTTAGGTTTTATATTTTTAGATTTAATTCTAATTAATACAATGTATTATTTTCATTTCTATCTATCTATCTATCTATATATATATATATATATATATATATATACTGTTTCAAATAGCGCCTATTATTAAATCTATTAAATTCATGAAATAAATATATTAATATTGAAAATGTTGAATAAATTAAAGACGCGATGGTCAGACAATATAAATGTAGATTTGAAGGAATTGGTAGAAGATAGAAAATGGATGGAGGGGCCCAAAATAGAATCGACTAGACTAGGGTAGTTGACGTGACAAAGAAATTTGAAAATTAAAACTATATAAAAATATTTGAGATTATCATAATAAAATTTTATTAAAAATGATAAAAAACAAAAATTCATAGACAAATAGTAATATGGTAAAAATTGAATTTATTAACTATATATAGATATATCAATTTTAAGATTATATACGTACATTATTTGTAATATTCATTATTAAAATCTATCCTTCTGTTTTTATATTTTAATTAGCAATTGAAAATTTCAAAACTATTATTAGATAATTTATTTATTATTCTTTCTTAATAGAGAAAAGTTTTTAAGAACAAAAGTACATATATCGGAAGAATTTTAATAATTTATTGAAAAACAATTAATTAATTTTTTCTTTAAATATATATATATATATATGTTATTTTCAAATTAAAATAGTATATATATATATATATATATATATATATAAATGAATTATTATTAATTATATTATATTTGTAATAGTAATAAATTTTCGAGTAAAAAAATAAGTTTTATATTATATTTTTCTAACTCCGATATAAAAGGAAATATTTGACCTGTTGGCTTCCAAGCCTAAAGGTCACGGCACAAGTATGGCATAATTTACTTAAGCCAATCGAATCTATTATTTATACATATACATACCATACACTTCAAAATGACAACTTTCATATAGTAAAACTTTATGATTAATATTAAAATGGCATTATCTCAATTCCTATTGATATATATATATATAAATCGATAGATAACTAATACATAATAATACTAATAGAGAAAACTGCATTTATTTCTTTTTAAAATATATATCATCATCTTTATTATATTACTTTATAATTAAAATATTGAAATCCGTTTGAATAAAGCTCTTTTTTAATGTGATCAATGTGACATTGGATTAGTAGCTTATTCAAATTATATATATTGTTATTTCCTAAATAATCGATATGTTGTTGTTGGTTACTGTCTCCTTTTCAAATGAAATTCGAATGGAATAAATGATACCTTTTGATCTTTGAAATATGAATATTTAAAAAAAAATTGCTTTATCTTTTGATTATGTATTTTTAAACAAATAAAATTGCCATTTATAAAGAATGTTTTTTTTATTTAATCTCAACACAAGGTTACATGGCGGAATGTAATAAGCTTTTAGGAATTTACTCTCTAATTATCTTTGAAATTCAGAATTTATTTAATTAAATAAATATATATATATATTATTTTTATATTGTTTTATAATTATTCTTCTATTCTGGGTCATCTCCATCCAATTTCTATCTTCTTCCAATTCCAAATCAAATCTGCATTTATATTATCTCTTTATTGAGTTCTTGGTTATCTTGTAAACAAACTTCTCACTAGTCTTTATCATCCATTCTAGCCACGTATAACCTCGATTTTATGATTGTATGTTTAGTGATTCACAGAAGTTATGCAAATCTTCGTTATGGGAATTGAGCTGTACTCGTGTCAGTTCACCTTTTTCAGCTTAGCAAATTCTACCAAAAATCCTCTTTTCTGCTAATATTCTCTTCCGTTAAAATCATGGACCTCATCTTACATCTTTCGATTTATAAATTTAATTTTTAAATAAATTGAATTTATTTTCATCATTAAATTATGATTTATATACTTATATATATATTTATATACCTATATATATATAGTACCGGGAACCCGAGCCTCGGCTCGGTACTTAAGTTAAAAAAAAAATGATTCATTATTATTGGGTTTGGCTGGTAATATTAATACCTGGGACACCGAGCTATTGCTCGACCCTTTAAAAAATATAGATATACAATTTTTTAATAAAATCTCATATCAAAAAAGAAAATTTATTAAAAATTAAAAATAAAAAAATATAAACATCTCCTTTTTATTATTTATCTAAAAATTCATATTTTAATTTTTATATAACCTACAAATCATTTTTTTCTCTTAAAATATAGTTGTAATAAATAATTTTAACAAAAACAAAAAATAATATAATTTAGTCATTTTAATTGACATTTTGAAAATATTTTATTATTCATAAAAAATTTAAAATAATATATTCTGTTTTTTTATTTTAGACAATGATAAAATTGGATTTCTTAAAATGACCCATTAAAAATTTGTTTCCTAAAATGTTTCAAATAAATTAAAATAAATTGATTTTCATTTCAATAAATAAAAACCTTTTCAAATTTACTTGATCAAATAAAATAATTGATCCTATATTATATATACATCGAACACCGAGCTATCGCTCGACCCTTTCATAAATAAATAACAAAATTGTATCAAATACCATTTATTATTCAATATTTTATTCATAAAACTAACTTATACTTACATATCAAAAACAGCCTTTCTGGGAAATTGCAAAATGTGTTTATTTTTTTATATAAATAATGATCAAGGAAATTACACTAAAAATTAAAAAAATTATTAGCTATAAGAATATAATAAGTATGAAAATATACTTTGAATTTATTTTGAATAAGATATTCTTTATCATTTTAAATGAATGTTTTAAATCATTTTAATAAATGTTTTAAATCATTTTAAATAAATGATTTTAAATGAATGAATGGATGAAAATTCAAATTTTATATATAGTTTTTTATATATGTTTATTTATTCACAAAAATTTAATTGACATAATTATCAAATAATTGACATAATTATCAAAAAATAATAAAAGTTGTTACCTAGCTAAAGAGAGAGTAATAGAAATTGTTACCTGTAGGTAGACTTGTGAGACAGATAAGAGAATATACGTATTCCGAAAACACTGTTAATTAAAATGTAATAACTATTAACAATTAATAAAGTAGAAATAATTTCCCAACAAATATTTCACTTTTAGTTTAACAAAAAATCAAAAAAACAATATTTTGCAGAATAAAAACGAAACAAAAAACAAATATGAATATAATATAAATATTTTTTTAATTTTATTTTTAGAATAAATATTGTAATATATATAAATATAAATATAAAAATGCTTGTTTTTTATGCTTATATATATTGGATATATTGGATGTATTATGATACTGAGCACATGGCAAAGACTTTCTAAAAATAATTGTTTAAAAAAAAACCCAGAGATATACCTCTTCGTTACCCCAATAGAGAGAGAGGGGTGGACAATTTTGCCAAGTGGCAGAGGAGGGGATGATTGGCTTCGACATATTTTGAAAATTCTCAACAACTACACAATATACCAACTGTGGTCGACAATTGGTAATTAATAATTAATTATAAATTGCAATTGCTAAAATATAAATTAAAGTTCTTTTAATTTATATTTCTATTTTTACGGTACCTTTCAATTATTCTATTTCATCTTAATTTAATAAAATAATATTAATAAATATATTAAATAATATTTTATTGAAAAAATATTAAAAATTATAAAACTATCTAAAACTTAATTAATAAAAGAACAATGAATAAATAAATTAAAAAGTAAACAATAGATAAAAAGAAAAAAAAATAACAAAATGATTATTTTCATTTTTAAATAACGATTCACCCGGCGAGTTTCGAACCGACGAAATCCACTCGTTAAAACATCAGTCCAACCTCTGGACTATATGTCTTTAGATAAAAAATTGTCATTTTTTTACTGTCTTAGCAGGCAATGGATGCCAATTTTGACGTTTTCCATATATAATTTTCAATTAAGAAATTAATAATGAAGCTGTATGTTTCAAAAGATGTGATCAATAAAACTCAATTTTTCTTTATAAATACTATATCTAGTGTGAATTTGAAAAAAATCGTTAGAGCGGTTTTTGAGAACCAATATATATAGATAGATAGATATATACAATTTTAGCTAGCATAATAAGATAAGATATATATATAGAGAGAGAGAGAGAAATATATATTGAGAAATTATATGTACTATAACTGTTTTAATTAAGGGTATATGAAAGTCATATGCAGTAGTGATATATTTCAACGATGAATTCTCTGCAACCTATCCTACACATCCACAATCGGATAATCGACCGCTCGATGGTGTTGAGATTTGCTCTGTCTGTAGATGAAGCTCATCTGAATGAAATATTAGTTAGGAGAGATGTAACGAGAACAGGTGAACCAGATTCAATATTGAAATAATCCACAAAACAACACAAACTTTCTAATCCTTTTTATTTAATACTCCAAAGAAGAATAATTAACTGTTATCCTAAATCATTCGATTTTTTATTTGATTATGAAATTAGTGTATATAAAATTATCTTTCCCTGTGTTTGATAATTTTATTCCTAAATTGATAGTATAATTTGTAACAATTATGATAAGAGATGGTAGAGTGGTTTATTTTTTGAAAGGAAATAAAGAGGTTTATCTAGGGGAATCCGGAAAGTAAGATGAAAAAAATTTATTTTTTGATGGAGTGTTGTTTTTACCTCTGACAGAGGTTAAATTGGTTATTAATTGAGTTTTCTTTCTCTATTTTGACATCCTCAGGGAGAGGCATAATTATATTATATATATATATATATATATATATATATATAAATGGGAGATTGGATTACCTTGGGGCAACTTTATTTTTTGACCTAAATTTTTAATTAAATCTTAGTTCCTCAGATGTAGAGAACGTGTAGCATAATCAAATTTTCAGATGGGTCTCGATTAGGGAATACAATCCCGAGTATCGACTACCCTGGTATTCCCAGTAATCACTAAAATCGAGTAACTCGATACCTGGGTATTTGCAGCATATACCCCGGTACTCGATTCCGAGTATTTAATTCTATTTTATGTTAATAGAGTTAAAAGGAATTTTTCTAAACCACCGCAAATTTGATTATTTCCGAAGCAACTATGATTTTCGTTATCGAGAAACTTAAAAAAATTGGCACACTTTTGGCTCTAAATACGTGTACCGAGTTAATTACAAGAATCAATCAACGCCGAAATACATCTATAGTTTCTCTAATAATGTTCATTTACAAAGGCCAATAACCACAATCAAATGAATTTTTATCGTATTTATCTAAATAGAATGTAAAATTAATTGCAAAACAAATATATAAATGTTTATTTTGTGAACCGGAATCCAGAATGGCCGTTGAAGTTGAAGTAATAGCACAGGAGAAAGGTGCATCTTTTGGTGAAGACACTCTTCATAACTCGTTAAAATTTTTAGCACCACCAAAGGAAATCCACGAATCATTGAAACTCGAAAAAGAGCTGAAAATTATTAAAGGAATAGGGTAGAGAACAAATAACTTGAAACAATTATACAAAGCACGTGTTACCATTAAACTTACATCAGTGGATTGTGAAAGGGTTTTTTCCATTGCCGGAAATTTTTCTACAAAAATACGTTCCAGATTAACTCTCGGTGTTTTAGTGTTTTTTAAAGTATTATTTTAAGGAATCAAAACTTTACTAATCAATTATTTACTAAAATAACTACAAATTAAAATCAAAATATTTCTAAAACAATTAATATTAACTATTCATAATACACAAAAATTTATTGTATTTTTATTGTTTGATTTTTTTTTCAAAAATTACCCGGGTAACCCGGGTAAATGAAAATTGAAGCGTCGCGTACCCGGGTAAAATAAGTTGACCTGTGGCCAGGTCCGAACCGACCGACGGTTTGAAATAAATTAATTTCCAGCTACAGAAACAATTTCAAATAATTTTAATATATCTATTAATGTAATAAAAACAGATATGGATAGAACATAAATATTTTTAATTTTATTTTATTTATAATATATATGAAAGACCAGGCTGTGACGTCATGAATGGCTGGATGACGTCATATAATTTTAATTAAGAAAAAACTAATAAAGATGATTTTTCTCGAGTATAAAACCAATGCAAAGTGAATGATTCGTGATGATATGTAAAAAATCTCCTCATGTGAAATTTGGTATGAAAATAACCCTTCCCTTTCTATCGTCGATCGCTAATACTACCACTTCCGGTTTCCGGATTTGCACCAAAAGTTGATCAAATCATCCCACTGATGCATTAAGTAAACATACCAAATTTCATCAAAATCCGTTGAGTCGTTCAGGCTGTACACATCTATACGGGCGGACAGACGGACGGATAGACGGACGGACAGACATGATGCTAAAAATACTTTTTTCTGTTAAGAAAATGCATGATTCGTGGAGATATGTAAAAATCTCCACATGTGAAATTTGGTGTGAAAACAATACCTCCCTTACTATCGTCGGTCGGTAAAAATTCACAAGTAATTGTATTCCCTAGTCTTGATTCAATTGAAAAAGCAGATTAGAATATTTATTAAAAATTTTATTTTTAGAATATACCCCTAGTAACTTTCATATAAAATTTCGATAAGTTGCAAATTTAATTTTTAATGAGAATATTTTGAAATAACATATGCTATTATGAAATTTAAAAAAAGTATTTCCTTTAAAACTAACTGATAATAATTGTTATGGTGATATGTATTCTAAAGTTTCATAATTTTGATGTGATATATATGTACACTTTTTATTTTATATGGGTGTGAAATATTTATTTATTTAATCTAAGTAATAACTTGTGTTTAATTACCGTTATTATTTTTTCTTTTAGGAAATTATTAGCCTTAACACAATTGTAGAAATAAAGAAGAAAACATAAAAATTAAACAATTCCTTGTAAACCAAACTAGAAAATATTAATTACTGATCATATTTTCACTTTACTTTTAATAATTTATTACTTAAAATAATTTTCTTTTCTTGAAAAAAAAACAAAACAATTCCAATTAAATTGTAATTAATTTATTTAACTTTTCACTTTTACTTTTAACTGTCCCAAACTGAGCCATTGGGTACTACATCTTGAAACAAGATAAAAGTTTTTTAAATTTATCTATAATGGATTTGATATTCAAAACTATTTAATAATATAGACAAAGGTTACATGAACACTTTATAAAATTTTGACAATAATTCATCAATTGGAAAAAATTACGTGATCCACACTTTCCTATATATTTATGCATTTGTTCGTTTAGGTTTCCGTGAAAGTTTTAATTATTATGAAAAATTATTTTCCGCCTATATATTCACGTTTAATTGTTAAATTAAAGTCTCGACGTTTCGGTGTCCATTTTGGCGCCATTTTCCTCCTATCAAATTCTCTTGAAAAATGGCGCCAAAATAAGCGCCGAAACGTCAAGACTCTAATTTAACAATTAAACGTGAATATAGGCGGAAAATAATTAGATATATATATATATATATATATATATATAATTGAGAGTGTTGTTGAGTGATAATTAGAAAATAAGAAATTTAATTGTAGTTTCATGACAAATTTCAACATTTGTGATCTAAAATCTAAAAATATACAGGTATTTGTAAAAAATAAATAAAAAATTATTAAAGTGTATCTATTGTGTTAAGAATTAAATTTATTATTAATTTAACTTTTTCCGATTTGTATAAAGTAATTAGAAACAGACAAGTTTTGTGCGTCAGGATAAAAAATAATACCCTACAATCAACAGGACACAAACTCATTATTATTTTAATCTAAAATTTACATAAATAAGAGATAAGTTTGGAGAGAATTTCTAGAACTAAAAGTAATATACTCCAACTAAAAGTAAATTTAATTATCATTATGAACTTATATCAAAATGATTGTTAATCAAACTACATGAAATGCTTTGATTGAGCTCAGTAAGTAATTGATTGACTTTATATATATATATATATATATATATATATATATATATATATATGTGTGTCTGTGGGAGTGTATGGAATAATATCTATTATTATTAACCACAATTATTAAACATCCCTTTTTACTTTCCCGCATACTTCGTATAAGGGAAGTATTGGAATCGTCAAAAATTTCGACTTCGAGATTTCGATAGATCTTGACGTTTTAGACCTCCCTGAGTCGGAAAATACCATTTTTCGAATTATGTCTGTGTGTATGTATGTATGTATGTATGTATGTATGTATGTATGTATGTATGTATGTATGTATGTAATGTCTGTAAGCAAATTTACTCAAAAACTAATCAAGCTAGGACTTCGAAATTTGGTACACCGATATTATTCACAGTTTGTAGATTTCTATCAAAATTTCGTCAAAATCGGTTAACCGGAAGTGGTACTTTACCTACACTGGTTGCGTTTACCTTTCAAGTAAAGTACCAGTTTGCTTCGAGATATTTGCTTCATATTTTGTATATAGATTTAAAAATATAAAAAAAATTGAGATACCAAATTTCATCATGATCTGACTACCGGAAGTGACATTTTACCTATACAAGTAGCGTTTCTTTTTTACCGACCGACGATAGTAAGGGAGGTTTTGTTTTCACACCAAATTTCACTATGGATATTTTTAGGTACATATCTCCACGAATCATGCATTTTCTTAACAGAAAAACGTATTTTTAGCACGATGTCTGTCCGTCCGTCCGTCCGTCTGTCCGTCCGTCCGTATAGATGTGTACAGCCTGAACGGCTCAACGGATTTTGATGAAATTTGGTATATTTACTTAATACATCAGTAGGATGAATTGATCAACTTTTGGTGCAAATCCGGAAACCGGAAGTGCTAGTATTGCCGATCGAAGAGAGGAAGTGAAGGGTTATTTTCATATCAAATTTCACGTGAGGACATATCTCCACGTGTTATGCACTTTGTATTGGTTTTATCCTCGAGAAAAATCATCTTCATTAGTTTTTTCTTAATTTAAAATTATATGACGTCACCCAGCACTTCATGACGTCACAGCCAGCCCTTATATATTATAAATAAAATAAAATTAAAAATATTTATATTATATCCATATCTGTTTCTTTTACATTTAAAATATCAGTTAACCGGAAGTAGCACTTTATTCTATATATATATATATATATATAAATGTTACCAAATATCAAATTTGACACCAATAAACTAATACGAACTGGCTCTTTATCAATACAAAGTTTACACATTCTAAATATTCATTCACAACTCTTTATACCTATTTATATGCGGGAAAGTCTAGGGGAGAACACTCCCGCTTATTTCTAATTATTATGTTCAATGTTTATGTCTCTTAATTAAAGAGACATTTTACATCACTAGGCACTTCATAAGTATTGCATGATCTGAAACCGTATAGATGTATAATTATTTAATAGGTTTATACTATGGATTAGGCGGTAATTAATGACAGAATTATTCGCTACTATGGATACAAGTAAAGTTTCCAATTGATATCGGATTCTACCATAGAGAGTTTATTGCAATGGTTCATAAAATAAAATATGAACACTAGTGCCAGGCAAACCCAAAGTGAGTTTCTATGTATGTACTAAATTATATTATCTTGGTGTTTATTTTTAGTTTAATTACTACTATATTTTAAGTAAAATATTTTAGTCATTTTAATTCAAGTTTTAAAAATATTTTTTTTGATACTTTATATATATATAATGTTGTTTGGAAATTAATTTATTTCCATTTTGGCCACAGCTCATATTTTTATATATTATAGTTATAATAATTATAATAGAGCAACGGCCGGTAGGTTAACACGTTGGGCTGATAATAAAAAGAAGAAAAAGGGAATTTGAAGAGAATAGAAATTGGATGGAGATGTCCCAGAATATGAACGATTGGTGGAATGTATTTCCTATCACACATATGAATATACATATATATATATATATATATATATATATATATATTTATTTATTTATATTTATCTATACAAAATTACAGAGATAGAAATAAATAAAATTAATTAAATTAAGATGATTTCATACAGTATGTCCATATTCCTATTTATTGTCGTAATATTTTTAAATAAATATTTCTATTTAAATAAAATCTGAATTTCAAAGATAATTAGAGAGTAAATTACTAAAGGCTTATTACATTCCGCCATGTAACCTTGTGTTGAGATTGAATAAAAAAAACATTCTTTATAAATGGCAATTTTATTTGTTTAAAATACATAATCAAAAGATAAAGCAATTTTTTTTTTAAATATTCATATTTCAAAGATCAAAAGGTATCATTTGTTTTCATTCGAATTTCATTTAAAAAGGAGACAGTAACCAACAACAACATATCGATTATTTAGGAAATAACAATATATATAATTTGAATAAGCTACTAATCCAATGTCACATTGATCACATTAAAAAAGAGCTTTTTTCAAACGGATTTCAATATTTTAATTATAAAGTAATATAATAAAAGATAGATACAATGAAATTTGAATGAAGTTGGCTTGGATGAAGGAATATATGCTGCGTCCATGAACTACTACTAATAAGTTTTAAAAATTATTTTAATAATCAACTAAACTTATTCTCTAAAAACATAAATTTTAAATTCAAAAGTAAATAGAAAAAAAAACAATAATTGAGATATTATAGGTTTGTATTGTATTTTTTTTGTTTTTATTTCAATTCTAATTTCAATTTATTGTATATTAATGAACTCTAAAATTGAATGTATATAATATATATATATATATATATATATATATATATATATACATATAAACAATCTTAATAATATTCTAATTTAACGTTAACAACAAAAGTATTTAGGTATTTAAGGTTTCCATTTATTTAAAATATTACATTTCCAAGAAGAAAATCATCGTATATAATCAAATGATTATATATTCCCAATAAAAACTCATTTGACAATTTTTGTATGTAATTATTCTTCTTTAAATATAAAGATATAATGAAAATTGAATGAAGTTGGCTTGAGTGATGGATAGTTGAAGGAATATCGTTGCTAATCCAAGGACTTCTACTAATATAAGTTTTATAAATTATATTCCGATTCAAAATTGGGAATCTTCATGATAACACGTAGCGCCACCTATCAACAAAATCAAGATAGAGGTTAAGAGAACCCGTTCTACTGATCA
Source organism: Labia minor (assembly GCA_963082975.1). Taxonomy (NCBI): domain Eukaryota; kingdom Metazoa; phylum Arthropoda; class Insecta; order Dermaptera; family Spongiphoridae; genus Labia; species Labia minor. The sequence goes on along the minus strand of OY720348.1, from coordinate 33,300,846 downwards.
TAGAACACCTTTATCCCGCTTAAGGATCAACCGGCTTGATAGGCGATGACCTATTCATAAGACGAATAAAAATTAGAGGTTTATATATATATATATAAAAAATCATAAAAAAATCCCAGTGGACAATAAATTCATATTTATTGACGTAATATTTTTAAATAAATATTTCTATTTAAATAAAATCTGAATTTCAAATATAATTAGAGAGTAAATTACTAAAGATTTATTACATTCCACTTCCGCTTTTCGAATATACACCAAAAGTTTATGAATTCATCGAACTGATGCATTAAGTAAATGTACCAAATTTTATCAAAATCTCTTGAGCCGTTCAAGTTATACAGATCTATACAGACGGACGGACGGACATCATGCTAAAAATACTTTTTTCTGTTAACAAAATGCGTGGAGATATGTGAAAACCTCCACATGTGAAATTTGGTGTTCCCTTCCTATCGTCGGTCGGTAATAATGATAATAATAATAATTATTATTATTATTGATAATAATAATAATAATTATTATTATTATCAAAAAATAACTTTAAGGTAAAATTCAACTTTATTCATTAAGACTCTCTTCTTCAAGAGTCAAGTTATGATATATATTGTCTAATTATATATACCATAACTGCTTTAATTAAGGGTATATGAAAGTCATATGCAGTGGTGTTATATTTCAACGATGAAACCCCGAGGTCCCCGCAACCACACCTACACATCCACAGTTGTTTAATCGACCGCTCGATGGTGTTGAGATTTGCTCTGTCTGTAGATTAAAGCTCATCTTGAATGAAATATTAGATATAAAAGAAATTATGTACAAAGATGAAATAGATTGTTTATTGAAATAATTCACAAATATATATATATATATGTTGGAATGAAATTTCTTGTTCTCTAATGACACTGCAATTTTATCTTTTTATTTATTCCAAAATTATTGTCGTCCTCTACTGTTATCGACCATGCTTCAGATCTAATTAGTTAATTAAATATTAATATTATATTATAAATAAAGAGTACCTGGTTCACCAATCCGCCACTTAAAAAAAATATTCCTTTTTATCGGTTTTGGCTGGCAATATTAATAACTGGTTCACCGAGCCACCATTCCAATAATTTATAAGAACATAAAATAGTCATAAAACATATATACCTTAAATGTACTTATTAATGCTCTGAAAGACAGAAAAGTATGGCCTGTTGATATAGCAATATATATATATATATATATATCGTATTTACTGAGCGCTGGCTGGCGTAGTTGATGACGCCATTTAAATTTTCTATTTTAAATTGAGAAAAAACTAATTAACATTCTGAAACAATTTCAAATAATTTAAATGTATGTATTAATGCAATAAAAACAGATATGGAAATAACATAAATATTTTTAATTTTATTTTATTTATAATATATTTTGTATATAAGAAAGCGCTGGCTGACGTAGTTGCTGACGTCATATAAATTTAAATTAAGAAAAAACTAATGAAGATGATTTTCCCGAGACTGAAACCAATACAGATCGATTTTACTTTATAAATATTATTTATGGTGTGAATTTCAAAAAAATCCTTAGAGCGGTTTAATATATCAAAAATACAAATAAATTTATATATACAATTTTTTCTAGTATATTAAGATAAGATATGAAATGAAATTCAATAAAAGATTAATTTTATAATATTAGAATCTCTTCTTAACTAAAAAAAATTGTTATATTTTTATCATTGGGTGCCTATTAACTTAATTGGTGATCTGACTTTGTTTTGTTTGTTTTTCGCCTGAACTAACGCCATTCTATTTATTAAAACAATTTATTTTCCAATGTAAATTTAATTAATCAAACATTATAGATAATTGAATTTAATTATTCAGACAGTTTATAACATTTGATATCATTATTTATATCTATATAATTTTAACTTTTTTTTTCTTCTTCCAAGATTTTTAACTGTCAATCAATCAAGAGTATATGTTATGACAAGGCCATTATTCATAGAAAATTTTTATTATATTAAAGAATGTTCCTGTCTATCTAGTCATTGACAACAATTAAAAACAAAACTCGATTCCAATGATGATTTTTCTTTTATTTCTTTTCTCCTTTTGTTTCATTTATTTTGCTTCCTTAGCAATTATTGATCGAAGGAAAATCTTTGATTTCTTAATCTCGTCAGTTTCAAATTGTTATCTTATCATTTTCGATATGTCACCTCAGATTTCTTTTTGAAATTGAAATAATTTTAATCTCTATTTACATCGATAATATAGAGCAGTGATTCTCAAGCTTTTTTTTTTACCGCGCCACACTTTTAACGGTTTAAAAATTTGGCGGCACACAAAGAAAAAGATAAGTGTAAAAGTTTACCATATTGAAAAATGTGGTCCCAAAAACGGTTTAGCTTTTTTTTAGAACCTATTGAAAAAAATTAGAAAGTCGGAAATGTTTAAGAGCCTAGCCCCAAAAACAAATTTAAGAGCCTCATATTCTCGCGACACAGTAGTTGAGAATCACCTATATAGAGTGTCATGGATTTTGAGCAAAACACTAGGAATTTTCTTGTTGGCTCTATCATCTGTATAATAAATTCTTTTGAAAACAATTATTCATAAAATACCGTTCAGATTTCTATAAAACTTTGAGCATAATTAATTATACTCCGCCTGAGACTATTATACAGGTTTTATTTTAATGAATGTAATAAAAATTCTCAACGTTGGGGATATACCCTTTTCTTTAATATTGACAATTAACAATTTAATATTTAGAATTCATAACATATTTAATACGTTTTAAATTGTTTCTATAATATGATTATTTTTTATTTTATTTAATACTATTAATATTTTATATTAATATTGAATGATTAGAAAATATAGAGGATTGAAAATCGATTGGAAGCCAAAAGAAAGTGAACGTAAGAAATAAAAATTTCTTATCTTTGTTTTCATCCAAATGTCAATGTTTCGGTTGCTGATAAGAGCCTTCTTCAGGACCCATGGATAATATTATTAATATTAATCACTAATCAAAGAATTAACAAGTCACATTAATAATAAAATACAATAAAAAAATGAATTAAAATGTTATCTTGGTGTTATTTTCGCAGTGACCATGATCCGAAAGTTTCACATTTTGGTGATAACAAAAATAAGATGTTTTGATCTCTTACCTTAACTTCCTACATGGTGCCCGCTGAATTCCAATTCTTTACTATTATTTTTTTTTATAAAAATGACTATTGCTTGTCTCGTTAAATTAAAGATTTGTTGTATTCTACATTATAAGATAATATATACGTATATATATCTATAAATCTCTCTGGCGCTACTGGTTGAGGAAGTTTTGGGAGAAACAATCAGATTGGAATATATTCACTTTCATCCAATTTACATTCTCTCCTAACTCCTTCACGACTCCCTTTATAATTTCACCATCTTGGCCTTAGCCATTTCCTAATTGGTTTCTCTATAAACAAACTCATCATTAGCCTTTCTTTACAATATATCAATGTTAACAATAGTAATTAATCATAATATTTTTTCTAACAAACTTGTTTTTTTAGGTTGAAAACTCGTTAATTATGTTCCAAAATGATATTTATTTAAAAATGTGTTTCTTTTTCGTATTCCATTTTCTCTTAACTTATATCGTTCAGACCATTCGAGTGGCTCATTCTACTCACCATCTTCGCCAATTGCATCGCTCTGGCTGTATATACACCGTACCCTAACAGCGATTCTAACACCACGAATCAAACATTGGTAAGTAAATATCATCATAATATTTTTCATAAAATATTGATTATAAAATAAAAATAATTAATAACTGATTTTAAATTGAAATTTTGAAATTTGTCAAATAATAATACTCAAACATTTCAATGGCTATTCAAAAGTTTAGAGGTGGAGGTGAGATAAATGGTTCATAAAGGTTTTATATAATACATTCATACTCTTTTGAATTCATAAAAATAAGTTGAAACAAAGTGATTCAAAAATGCAATTATACATAATTTTTCCATTTAATGATTGATTAATATAAATATCATAAATTTATTCAAATTAATATTTCAATATTTATTTCAAATGAAATCCTTGCCAAAATTATTAACAGGTGCTTGCATGTATTTTGATTAGCGACATCTATTAATGATGATGCGAAGTATCAATGCAAACAAAGTAACCTAAACTAAATTCGATGGTTTTGACATTTCTCTACATAAAATAATAGTTTTCCATTTAGTGTATATATATATACGCTCAAAATTAAAAATCGACATTGAAAAAATCTGCTGCCGAAGCCCATCAAACATTTTTAGAACCATATGCTTATTCTGTTATGTCATATCATAATTGTCGATTTCGTATTCAACGAAAGTGGTGATTTTTATGTCAATCACAATGAACGGCCTAGATGACCAAAAAAGTTCGAATGTAATGTATTTCAAGATTTAATGGACAAGAACCCAGCTCAAACCCAAAGAACTTTCAGACAATTAGCAGTTTATGATTAACTGTTTCGAGATCTTTACATGGAATGGGAAAGACACAAAAAGGGGGGAAAATTGCTACAACATCAGGAATTGACTGAAAAATGCCATTTCAATATCGCGGTTTCATTGCTTGTCGGGCAAAAAAGAAGCGATTTTGTGGTGATGAAATGATGGCAATGATGGCAATGAAAAGTGGATCTACTATGACAATCTCAAGCGTAAAAAATCATGGGATAGTCCACATCGTCTTCGAAGTAGAATATTTATGGCCATAATGTCTTGTTGTGCATATGGATGATAATGGACGTATCTTATCACTGTATGTGTTGCAGTATTGCACATTTAAAGAATGCAGAATGTGTTAATAAATAATAATAGAAAAATTACTTTGAAAACACAAAATACAAATCTAAGATAAGACTATGTATTTCATTGTTCACTGAGAAATGATAACATCTTAAACACAATTTGATATTTTAAATAAATTTTTGTTTTTGACATATGAAATTATTAATTATTCTAATTTTTTTAATAAAATTGATTCCATGATTTACTAAAAGCCTATTTTTCGATTTAAAACCCATTGTTTTGATTTTTCAGGAGGGGGGGGGGGGAAATGGAAAAAAAACTGATGAACAGTCAGAATTACATCATTTAGGCTTCTTAGTGAACAATTAAAAATGTTTAATATTAAAAACTAAGCATATGTAATATGAGGTGAAATTTTAAGTTTTAGTGGGACATGGCAAATAACGGTTGGAAAACACTGATCTAACGTCTTTACAAAATTGAAATTAAGTTTATTTTGACCCACAGTTGATGCCACAGATGATGCCAATTCCTGGAATATTCTAATAGCTATCATTATAATTACAATTCAAGCTTTCTATGGAAATATACCTTTAAAGATCCTTTGTGTATAATACCTTATTTTCAGAAATTGATCTGTATATACGAATTGTATTCATTCTTGGAAAGTATAATTATATATATGTATAATATAAATCACGCCCTTTCAAATAAACCAAATATCAAATAAATATCAAAGAAATTATTAAAATTAAAATAATGATAATGGTTATTTACTCCGAGGAAAGGATTGTTATTACATTTTAACGTCTATAAATGAAATGATTAATAATTATTTTCTAATTATACTTAATTAAAATATTTTCATCTAAATTAATTAGGTCATTTCTAGTTTATTCTTGCTCTTGTCATTTTCAATTATTTTTCTTTTATAGTCTTTTTTTCATTTTATAGTTTAATTAGTTAAAAAATAAATGATTAAAAACAAAAAATAAAAATGATTTAATGAGAATTTCATTTCAGGTCTCTAATAAATAAAACTATAATAGATCCATTAAAATTTAAATAAATAAGCTTTATATTTTAAAGAGTTTATTGAAAACAGGGAAGGCTTTTTACGTCATAAGGTTCACAATAAAAAAATATCAATTACACTCTTCTAACCAATTTAAAATTTCTACTGTTATATTAGTAATTAATAGGATAGATGTGGAGATTCATCATATAAATTTTATTTTCTTTATCGAAAATAAAGAAATAAAGCTACATAATTAATTATAACCTAAATCAAAATAATTAATTAAAATTAAATTTCATATGATTCATTAGATAAATATATTTTTTTTAAATTATCGAATATTAATAAAATATATAATATTAATAAAACAACATTAATACTAGGCTGTATTTAAACCGTATCCAACACCCACACAAAGCAGTTTCAAACATCAAGATCTATATGGCAGCACTATGCAGTAACTATCAAATTAGTTTTTGTGTAATGTGTGCTGCACTCTGTCTGGTCACACCTATTACTACACATATCTGGTTATATAATTTCTTTTTTTTACACTGATTAGTGCTGCCACATAGCGCTTGATGTTTGAAACTGTTTTGTGTGGCTGTAGGATACAATTACTTACATTTTTACTAATTATTAATAATAGATTACCCTTGTTTGTGCACTGACGCATATATAGGAAGGAGTAAAATTAATTTAATTTGATTATTTCTCCAAAGAGAGATAGATCTCTTCTCATTTTTTGGTTTCTTCGAGATCGATTAACCACCATTACAGTTTTATTCTTCCTCTTCTTCAGTTAAAAAATTGAGAAAAACCAAAAAAATCACTCTCTCCTTTTCGTTGAATGCTTCTATGCAAAATATATTTCTTTCATAATTCATTTCATTATCCATTTGATTAAATATTTTTTTTTTCTTAATCAATCCTTAACCAATCTTCTCTTATTCCAAATTACTCATATCCCTCTTCTTTGGCCAAAAAAATTAATTGTCCCCGTCTTCATATTACGTGGCATCAACCCAAAGACTTTTAATTTCATAAAAAAGTGCTCTAGACAACATTTCATCTTCTGTTAGCTCATATAAGCAACATTTACTTCGTTGTAATTATCATATTCTGAACTAATTGGAGAAATTGTCTCATTTGTACTTCGAGAAATCATCAATCTGTAATCATCAATTATTCTATGTTCTTAACAAATTGCGAAATTTCCTGGTTATTTATTATTAATTTTAAGCTTTTAGTATATTTCAGTTAAAATATTAAAAAATAATTATTGTAAATGTCAATGCAGATTAAGTTATCAATTTCATATTAATCATCTTCTCATCTCATATTACGTGAATAAATACATTGTAAAATATTATAATCTTAAATCTTTTCTTTCTTTTTTAACATTTCCTTTTTAGTTATTAAGTAAAAAATAAAAATTGATATTTCTTCTTCATATCAAGTTGAAAAATAATTTTTTATATTATAAATAGTAAATAAAAGATAAATAAATAGTCACTGGAAGATAAAACAATCCCACAGGGCCCAAACAATCCTAATAACTGAACTAAAGGGTGTTTTTTTTCGAGGTATAGAACTTTAAGTTGGCATTATACTGTTCAAGTTGACGACCGATTTAACAGCTGTCAAGTGATTTATTCTCAGTTTGGTTTGGCACGCCTGAACAACGCTTGCAAATAGTGCAATTTTATTTCAAAAATAATGGTTCTGTGCGGAATACGTATCGTGCACTACGTCCATTTTATCGTCGACAAAATCGTCCATCAGAGTAGTTAATTCAATTAACCATGGAACGTTTTTGCACCACGTTTACTCTTATTGATAACTCGCATCCCCAGTAAGGTGCGTACAGAAGAAGCTATTGCTACTGTAGAGCCAGTACGTTACAGTCAATGGTGATCGGTATAGAGCCAGGATTACTAACTTTTTCATTCCTGAATTGAACAAGCATAATGTTCAGGAGCTGTGGTTCCAACTAGATGGCGCAACATGTCACACAGCTCGTGCCACAATCGATTTATTGAAAGACACGTTTGGTGACCGCTTAATTTCACGTTTTGGACCTGTGATTGGCCTCCAAGATCTTGTGATTTAACACCGCTAGACTACTTTCTGTGGGCCTATGTAAAGTTATTGGTCTATGCGGATAAGCCACAAACGCTTGACCATTTGGAAGACAACATTCGCCGTGTTATTGCCGATATACGGCCACAAATGTTGGAAAAAGTTATCGAAAATTGGACGTCCAGATTGGACATATGCCAGAAATCATATATAAAATGTAATGCTACAAGATTATCTTTAGTATAAATATAATTAATGTCAATCGAATAATCCATCGTTGTTTAATTGCACAATTTAAAGTTCTATGCCTCTAAAAAAAACACCCTTTATAACTATTTTAAAATTTCTTTTTAGGTTCTAATAAAAATATATATAATAATTGAATATGAAAAAAAAACATGAATCAAATTCTATAGAATATTCTGCAATTGACTGAATTGAATAAACGTCCACCCCTCCCAATGATATTACAATGTCCAAGCCAGAAATAGAAAGAAGAAAGTCAATTGGATTTCAGGTGAAACAGACAGAGCATGAAGTTGAATTAAATGTTTACTTATTTTACTTGGTGGTTGCACGCGACTTGGTCATATATATCTTTAATAGACTCTATATGCTTAATTGTTTTCATGAACAGCAGATTAATCTGAAATTAAATTATTATGATTTGAAATAAATTAATTCTAATAGGATTGGGTTTATATATAAAAATAATGAGAAATCTCTTATATAAAATAGAAAACAAAAAAAAAAAAAAAAAAAAAACTAAAAAAAAAAAAAATTATTATAATCTTAGAAGAGAAAATTGTATTAAAGAAATTGGACGAGGTTTCATCATGTCCATTAAAATTGGATTAATATAAAAAAACAATAAAGATATTAGATTTAGAAACATGAAATTGGATGATAGAAAGAGTATAGAAGTGAATGAGTAGGAGCGGGAGGGGCGGATTGATTAAAGAATTCCAGGTACGCGCAGCAAGAAGAAAAAAAAAACAATAGACACATAGAAAAAACCAATTTTAGATTTCAAATTGGGAATCTGAGAATAGAGATGTTTACCAGGAATGTTTTTTTTTTCTTTATTATTTGTTATTCTTTATAAATCTTGTAATTTATAAAAGAATGATTCAATCTATTACTGATGATATTACGTAATGATCGATTTTTAATCAATATGTTTTGATGAATAGCTATCAAATAAAAAAAAAGAATAAAAAAAGGATTAAACAAAATACATTAATAATTAACCTGAAAAAATGGAGAGTATATATACATTCAAATGAAGTGGGGTGAGAGATATTGTTTTATTATAGATAAAATAATTACATTGATAGATTATTTATATCATAAATGATAATATAATAATATTATAACATCAATCTATTCAATTATTTATTTAGATATATATTTTTAAATTTATAATCACATATTGATATCGAATCAATTTAACATTTTATTACTATAAATTCTAAATTAAAAATGAAGGGATGTCTAAATAATAGTCAAATGTCAAAATAGGATTGATATCAAAATGTTATATAAAAATATATTGTGATCAAACAAAATTTGCAAAACATATTTTTTTGATATCAAATCAATTTAACATTTTATTACTATAAATTCTAAATTAAAAATGAAGAGGGATGTCTAAATAATAGTCAAATGTCAAAATAGGATTGATATCAAAATGTTATATAAAAATATATTGATCAAAACATATTTTTTAATATTCTAACTATTTATCTTATTTTGTAACGTTACTGTACTCGGAATTCCTTGACTGCAGCAATCGCATTTCTCCAACTGTTTTTATCCTTCATTAAATACGTTCATATTTATCCTAAGAATGAGATTCTCTCATCGCCTGATTGTTTTTCTAATTTTTTTCGCAAATATTTCTTCAATCATTTGAGTGCTTTAATAAACTTGTGCTCCTTACTGAAAATTAGAAATATATATATATTTACATGACCGTGTGGATGACTATCTGAACCCGCCTTAAGAGTAGCCATTATAAAAGAGGTCGTGAGAAAGTTAGGAGAGAATAGTAGTTGGATGGAGGTGGCTTAATAAGTCCGTGATTTTTTGAACGAAACACAGGTTTGTGTATACAAAAATTATTTTATTTTTCAATGTAGTCTCCTTTGAGCCTGATACACTTCGTCCAACGTTTCTCCAATTTTTTTCATCTCTTCCAAAAAATAAGATTTATCGAGGACATCAAAATAGATTTGTTTGTGAGATCATTTCATCGTTTTAGTTAATTCTCTTTCCTCCAAGCTATTTCTTCAGGTTTGGAAACAAGAAATAGTCACTCGGGTTTAAATTCGAACAATAGGGCGGATAAGGGAACAATTCGTATCCCAATTCATGAATTTTCATTGAAATATACTTTTTTTCAATTTCTTCTCAATTCACGGGGTAGTCTGTTATTAATGGATGTCTAACAAAAATTAAAAGAGCCATCTGGTCCGAATTTCGACAGGTGTTAGCTGATAGTTGCCTACTGACAGGAGCGATGTTGCCATTTCATTTAAGAGACGGGAAATTCAAAAAGGCACTGACTTATCCTCGTATATCACCTTTTCATATATATTTTGAAAATCTCGTTTGAAGCGAGTGATGCCTCTACAGTATTTCCGCTTGATGCATAAATTAATTTAGAAAACTCTTATAGAGATAGATAGAAAATGCAAGTTTCTCTATATCATTCAGTGGAGAGTTTTTAAATTTCCTCCTCACTCTGTTATCTTTTTATTTATCTTCTACATTCTATGAATTATTTTATTCATAGCTGATGTTTTTCAGCATCTCTTCTTGAAATATACAAATATTTACTTTTAGATTCTCTCTGTTTGAGTGTATATTTTGCTCTTTTGTCTCTTGTAGATATTTATTTATGAATATTTTATAAAATTCTGACTTCTTGATTTTTAATCACACACACAATCCTTAAACTAATATTTTTTTTTATTAGTAAATATTAATTAATTATATTTAAGTAAATTTTTATTATTCTGAATTTTAGTTTCATTCAGTTTCAATTACGAATACAAATATTATATATTATAATAATTTAAATTTCTTTTTGTTATAAGAAGAAAGGAACCCAAAATCTTTGTTTGCATCAATAGTTGAATAAAAATTCTTCTTCTTAATCTTAACACTATCACTTTTTAAACCTTAAATGATTGAATTCCTTACATTTAGAAATTTAACCCGATTTTTTTTAACAATATTCAATTTATAAAAGAAACAGAAAAAAAAAAATAATAAAATCAATAGTGTTAACGCAAAGGGGTTTACCAAATGAGTCCTGTTACGGACTTGCCAAAAGAAATTATGCTAAAGCACATAAAACAAATCCACTATATTTGCATTAACTATTTTTTAATCATACAAAGAACGGCCGCCAGCAATCTTTTTAATAAATGGAGATTAGCTTAACCTTTTAACTCATTAATACATACCTAAATAATTAGGAATCAATTTTTATTTGTTCACTGGTTGGACTCAAATACCTCTTAAATCACAAGGAATATTTAGATCGTCACCAGGCGATCCGAAGACTGCAGAAACGAGGGATTTATTCTCTATTTAAAGAAATAAATAAAAACACTGAAAGTTCTCCAATCCAAAATTAATTCAACTCACCTGAGTTTCTTAATTGAACAAGAAAATATTTATTAAATAAAACAAATTTAATTGGTTTTCTGATATATTTATAAAATTAATATTTGTAAGAAAAATAAAATACTATACAATTGTGCAAAAAGGTAGTTTCAACAATATAACAGTAATCTTAAATACTAATCAAATTAATTAAACAAATAACTCTAAATTATATAACTAAATTTGAATTTAGAAGTGAAATAACAAATTAATTAATATAAATTCCAATACCTGGGCAGCAATAATTAGACAAAAGAATAATTTATCAAACTTTAAATAATGATAGTTCAAGCATAATCGAAAAGTCCTCCAGATTGGACCTTCCTTCTCGAGAGACCAAAGCAAATAGGGCCGATCAACAGTGAGATATGAATACAAGAGCTCAGAACGAAAGGCATAAAAACAAAAAGGAAAATAAATATTCAAATTCTCAGTCCCGTGTCACTTGACTGTGTTTGCCCTCTTCGCCTGTAAAGGTTTTCAAAATCTTTAATTAACTAATTAGGGAGAGGTTTAATTTTGCTCAAACAAATAGGTTATAAGTTTCAATATAAATTTTATTAAATTATACTTTTATTAATTTTATTTATTTCTATTTATATATTACTTATTTATTTTATTATTTTTTTACGTCATCATCATACTAAGAGTATAATACAAGCTTCTGATGATGACCTAGCTCTCTATATGATCATAAATTTATATTGAAACTTAGAACCGAGTGTTTTTAATAACTTACACTTGACCTTGTGATTTTATTATTTATTTTTTCAGTTTCTTTTAAAAATTGAATATTGTTAATAAAAATTTGAGTTAATTTTTCCAAATTGTTAAAAAAATTTTCAAGTTAAATTGTCAATTGTTAAAGCTGTCAGTCCAATCTTTAAATATAATTATACCTCTACCCTGAGACTATTGTTCGGATTGTTCCTGTTTTATTTTATTTTCTTCTGTTATAAACGATCTTTAATTAAAAGAAACATAATATAATATAACTATATTAAAAATTCCATTTGATTAATTTTTTGAACATTGAAAACTTTCGACCCCTCCATTTAATATAAAATAGATCATGTATCTCGCAATATAATATAAGTTGAACCTTTCTACCTTTTACCATTTAACCCTTGTAAAGTTATTAAATCATTTAACAATTGTTTATTTTTGTTAAAATTATGAAATTGATATTACCTAAAATATGATAAGCAAAATGGAATCATTGAATTTAAATAAATTGTTGATTCAATTGAATTAAATAACACATGAATGCTTCTTCAAGTGGATTCTTGGATACGATAATAGTTTAATCGTTAAGCTAATTATTAAGTAATTGAATAATTTAATCGAGACGTAGAGTGCCTGGAGTGTGCATAGATTACATGCTGTCGTTAATGTTTGTTGCAAAATCACCAAACGTTTCAAAGAGAGGTTATATTTCCTTTTCCAATTAAATTTACAGCAGCATGGATGTCTATATGGGCTTTTAAGAAAGGTTAATTGCTAACAAATCTTTGTTAAATAGGTTCGTTTATTTGAAGATAGACATTCATGAAGAAAGATTTTATTTACTCGACAATATTTCGACGAGAAATAAATCTCATCGAGGTCGTTTTCACCCTCTAAAATGTCCAGTGAATCCATCTAATTATTTTATAAATTATTAGATACATTTCACTTTACAACCAAGCGAACTAAATACATTATAAGAGTGTTTATATATTCTTTTGAAACATTTCTTTCTGAAATGATGAAATCATTTAATTAATTTATAAATAATACATATACGAGCTCTAAGTATTTAAATTAATATTTTGATTCTTTAACACTTCTATAAATTAAGTTCATAATAAATTATAAAACTCGAATCCACCTATCTAAAAGGTTCTTTGACAGTGTCGTGGGTAGCGTGTCTGACTACAACCAAGTGAACTCGATTTTGATTAAATAAAATTAAAATTAAAAAAAAAAAATAGTCAACTAACCTAAGTTTTCATTCAATTTATTTTAATTAATGAATGGTTCTATATTATAGTAAGATAGATAGAGAAGTGTCTAATTTTAAATGATCTTATTAGAATTGACAGACCCTTATTTGAATATTCATTGGAATCTACATTATTTTTTTAATGTATACATTGATTGGAAGCAAGGAAAGAAACTAAACCTTGATTCTGTTTAATTTTTTTTTTTAATTTTATAAATCGAACCTGAATATCTCAATTTATTTGAATAGCCATATATAATCATGAATATTTTTCTATTTGGATCGCTCCGGGTTGTTTCATTGTCCAAACAACTAAAATGTCATAAACAGACATTTCCCCTACGGATAATATTCTAAATAATTCATCCATGAATAAAATTTAATAGACTAACTGAAAATTAATGTATCTTTGTGTTGCTATATTTTTTTTAAATTTTTACAGGAAAATATTGAGAACATCTTTTTAGGGATATTTACGGTAGAATGCTTCATGAAAATCATAGCCTATGGCCTTGTGGCCCACCAGGGCGCCTATTTACGAAATGGTTGGAATTTACTCGACTTCACAATCGTCGTGATCGGGTGAGTCACAGATTTCCTGAACACAAAGTCAATGAAAAGGCCTAATATACAACGATGACATTCCCCTTCCGACCTCTATTCTTTAAACAATAATAACATAACAATAACATTTTCCGAATAAAAATTATCTAGCGCTTGCTGGTGTTGTTTCAAATACATTTCTCCAACTGTTCCTATCCTAAGCCACCTCCATCCAACACTTATTTTCTCTTAACTCCCTCGCGTTCCCTTTTGATACTTACATCCACCTTTGTATTATCACGACATCCAGAAGGTCGCGTTTCTAAATTGGTTTTCCTTATATTACACTTTATTTTTTTCCTATTATTTTCTGGCGATGATTACATAACGAGAAATTACATTAGCTCCATGCATATTGAAACATAGAAAAAGGTAACAATGGGCACGGACGTGATTCGAATTCTTATCACTTCTCTTTCTATTGTCATCTTTCTCAACTGATTTCCTTAAAAATAAGCCTCTAGTTAGTCTTTCTTTAAACATTCGAATCACCTTTCCGATTTTATGATTCTAACTATATTTGGTAATACATAACGATAATGCAAGACACCACGATGTCTGGAGGGTATCTCACTTGACTTTCAGCTTGGTCCCGGGTTCAAATTCCAAGTCTGTGGGAACTAGGTCCACCCAGCCTATAAGGTTCATATTGGAAAGGTACTTGAAAAAAAAGTAGCAGCCTCCGATCAAAAAATCAAGATAATGATTGAGAGGGTTGTTCTGGTCATATCTTTATCCACTTCTTCTTTTTCTTATATTTGAGGTCTAGGACCTGTTTAATCCAAATCCTCTCGCCATCTCTTTTTTGGTTGACTCCGAAAAACCTACAGTCACGTCAACAACCTACGTGTACCTTTTTCAAATATTTCCTGATTCATTATATTTATTTTATTTCTTTTAATTCAGAATATCTTATACTGCATTTTTTTATTAATTTTTTCTAAAATTCAATCCCTCAATTATATAAAATATTTTTTTTTTCATCATTTGATAAATAAAATTCTCCAACGCCTGTTTATCTTCTTTTTGTCAGGTTGATCAGCACAGCTCTGTCCAACTTAATGCGCGAGGGTTTCGACGTGAAAGCCTTGCGGGCGTTCCGAGTATTGCGACCGCTTCGACTGGTGTCCGGAGTACCCAGTAAGTAATGGAGACATCATCGTGCATGCCCCGTTACGTGGTCCCATGGCATAAGAACCATGAATAATCAATCTCTACGTTCACAGGTCTACAAGTTGTCCTCAACTCAATTCTTCGAGCCATGGTGCCTTTACTTCACATCGCGCTTCTTGTTTTATTTGTCATCATCATTTATGCAATTATTGGACTTGAGCTATTCTCTGGAAAAATGCACAATACATGTTTTTTAAATAACACAGGTAGAGAGGATGTTTCTATTGGTTTTATCTCTTTTTATTTTTTTTTATATTTGCATTTGTTAAATTAAACAACCGAAACGTTGGTCATTATTTAAACTTGCAAACACACAATCAATTGCATGTATGTTTATAGACATAGATAGTTTGGATTCTTTAACAAGGCATGATAATAAAGAATTTTCCAATTAGGATGGATCGATATTGAACTCGAATAAAACAAGTTGTTTATGAAGTAAATTAACATTTTTTTTTTTTATTTGAAGGACCAATGTATTTAATTATGTATGGAATAGGACATTTGTTTTGTGTTCACCACGGACTGTCAAAAACGACTCTCTTTCATTGAAAAACCCTTTATATTATTGAAAGAAATTTTTTTTTTACTTATTTATGTATATATGTACATTATATAAAATTCTGGAGTGTCTCCACTCAACTATCTCGCAAATTTGAATTGGAATAATTAACACATATATTATATTTAAATTAAATTTAATTAATTATATATTATAAATCAAAATTAATAAATAATATTTATTAAACCAGCGCGTGTTTGGCTCTTTGTTGATGGCACCACGTCACGTGCTGGCGCGTGATTTGCAGTCGATTAAAAAAATTAATTCCGGTACTTTGAGTGATTCAAACAAGCTGAAATTCTATATATAGCAGTTTTATACAATTTTTAATCATGTGAAAAACTATCAAACATATATCTTTATTTTTACGGTCAGTTTAGAAGAAAAAAAATGAAAACGTTGTAGGAAATGGCCCTCTTCCGAATGAGCTATATTTCTCAAAAGTTCATAGAATACTACGAATTTTGAATAATGCCCGTGTACCAAATTTAATTATTCTAGCTCAAACCTTCAAAAAGTATAAAAACTACAAAATCTTGACATCGAAAATTTTCCTGATCGCAATACTATCTCTGGCGAGATAGTAAAAATGTAAAGTAATATTGTCATTGATCAAAAATTCGAATTCGAGTTTTCAAAAAGAAATACACGTTTTTTTTTGGTCTGTGTATGTGTGATTAGAACAATTATAAACGAAAAAAAAATTTAAAATATGTATGTGCATCGGATTTTATTGGAAATTTTTTCTAAAATCGGTTAACGGAGAGTGTCTATTTATATCAGTGATTGTATTCTTTTTTTATAATTTTCTCAAAAACGTTTGTGACGATTTTAATTAAATCGCTCTATCACTGTTCAACAAAATTATCATTAATATCAAAAGGATTTTATTCATTTTTGAAGTACTTTAAAGGGAATTAAATACTAAATTTTTAAAATATCTTTCCCTAAAGTATCTTTAATGTCTTTTTTTTTATTTTAACTCTCTCACGCGTTGTTAATAATCGTAAAAGATGATTAATATAAATTAGGAACGAAATTGATAATTAACATTAAGAAAGAAATCGAAAAATATATTAATTTACCACTGATGGGGTTAATTTATGTAGCATTAAAACTAAAACAAATTAAATAAGTTAAAATATGTTGTTGTTTTTTAATTCTCTCAAAATACTTTCAATGTTAAACATAAAATCAATGTAAAATTACTGTGAATATAATGAAGGGTAAGGAGAAAATATGATTTCCATTTAATCAAAATAATTTGTAGCAGCTTTCATTTAAATTTTAAATATTTCATCAATATGCCATTCTCATTAATAAGAAATACATACTACGTAAATATGTTGTTATTTTCTATTCAACATTGAGTAATTAAAGAATATCTATATTGTTAACCGATTGGCTGTAAATAAAAGTGATTAGGAGGTGACAAGAATATTTTCAGTAAAATCAAATTGGATTCTTTTAACTTTTCTTTACTTTAATTTGAAATTACCATAAACGAAACTTTTTCCAATAAACCGATTTTATATTTAAATTGATCTTCTTTTATTTTTTTTCAATTTATTAACACCAACGAATGAACAATTTTTTTTTATGATCCGTGATGTACAATATTTAAATTTAATCAATCTTATAAAAGTGATAGATTTAACCGTAGTTAAAACATTTTAAAAATACAATTTAATATACTTAATAAGAATAATAACTTGGTAAATTTTTAAGTTTATTGATATCTTTACTTTATGCGCATTGATCAGAAGCTATCTTGTTCTCAACAAACTTCCTGGTGATGACGTAACAGCTAAAATGCGTATAAAGCTAATATGCATATCAATAAACATGAAGAACTTATTTAATTCAAAATTTTTCTTTTTTTTCTATTTAAGTTTCACTCTAGTCTACAAAACTGAAATAAATTTAAAATGTTTAAGTTATTTTTTTTAAATAATTACTTATTCCAGTGACTTGTAGAGAGGATGCGCAAAAACATCAACGAGAAACTATTATTTAATAAAATTGATTAACTGTGTGAATGAAAGATAAACATACATACACACACAATATTTGTTATTTTTATTAATATATTTATATTTTATTTAAATTCATAATTTTATGATTTAGAATCGTTGGAAAAGCTATCAAATGAACTTAATTTTAGTAAACATAGTTTATAGAAAAGAACATTTGAAAAATGAGTAATAAACCGTTTATGTTATTGACTTGTGGTCCTATGGACCTCCGATCGGTGTTATTGAGCATCCTTTAGCTCTAGGAGAAAGTTAGGTTCACTTCAATATGAAAATATTTAATTTTTATTTGAAATTCATTTTAATGTAGAAGCCTCTATAATTTTAATTTATTTCCAAATTTTGTTTCATTTTTTAAAATTTTTTTAGTTGCATGAATACTTAAACTTTAACAAATCTATTACACTCACAATCAGACTTATATATTCTCGATTTTATTATTTATTTTATAAATAATATCTTTAATATTTTTTTATTCATAATACATAATTGATATAAAATTGATATGATATGTGGTTATTTGATTTCTAAATTTTATTTCTCTGAAACTTTATTTATTTATTATTTTTACTATCTTGCCAGAGATAGTATTGTAATCACGAAAATTTTCGATTTCGAGATTTTTATATTTTCATACATTTTGAAGGTCTCTGAGTCATTTTCAATAAAGCTGAGTAAAATGTCTGTATGTATTTGTGAGTGTATGTGTGTATGTGTGAATGTAGACAAGATTACTCAAAAACGGGCATTATTCAAAGTTCGTAGTTTTCTATCAACTTTTGAGAAATACAGCTCAACCGGAAGAGGATTTCATTTTTTTCCTCTAAACTGACCGTAAAAATAAAGATATATGTTTGATAGTTTTTCACAATATTAAAAGTTGTATAAAACTGCTATATATAGAATTTCAACTTGATTGAATAACTCAAAAACGGGCATTATTCAAAGTTCGTAGTTTTCTATCAACTTTTGAGAAATACAGCTCAACCGGAAGAGGATTTCATTTTTTTCCTCTAAACTGACCGTAAAAATAAAGATATATGTTTGATAGTTTTTCACAATATTAAAAGTTGTATAAAACTGCTATATATAGAATTTCAACTTGATTGAATAACTCAAAGTACCGGAATTAATTCTTTTAAATCGACTGCTAATCACGCGCCAGCACTTGACTTGGTGCCATTAACAAAGAGCCAAACATAAATATTATTTATTAATTTTAATTTTATAATTTAAATATAATATATGTTAATTAATCCAATTCAAATTTGCGAGATAGTCGAGTGGAGACACTCCAGATTTTTTTATTTTATAGTATATCATTTTTTACTAATCTAATAATATTTACTTTTACTAATACAGTTATTTAATTTTTATGATAATCAAATTTGCTCCCTTTCGCTTTGACTGAACAGCAATGAATTAAAATGTTGAATCTTGACACATTTCATTTCAATTTAATTTCTTATTACTATTCTATATCAACCATCCTAGAATAGATTATAAATTAGATAATTTGAAAAATATCCTCGGAAGTTGCATTGTTATTTGATTAGATGATGCAAAGAAAATAAATCTACTTTTGATTTTAGGATGATTTGTTCTTTTGATATTTATTTTGGTTAATTTATTGAATATTTTATGAAGCAATTTACATTTATAAATAATGGATTAGGAGTCTACGGGCATATAACAAGAAAAATGAAGGTTTAGAAATATCTAACATTTTTTCAAACCAATGTGTCAAAGTTTCGGTTCCGTATAAGAACACTCCTCTGGACATTGGTTATGTTATAATTCTTATTTTTATTAAATCCATTTCAAATAAACCTTTTTTTTGTTCTCTTAACAGACCAAATGATGGAAGAACCTCATCCATGTGGAGACAACGGTAGTGGTTTTCAATGTTCTGAACTCAATAAAAATTTCGTTTGTCGCGGTTACTGGGTAGGACCCAATTTTGGAATAACGAATTTTGACAATTTTGGGTTGGCCATGCTAACTGTCTTTCAATGTGTGACACTTGAAGGTTGGACAGACGTTCTCTACTATGTAAGTATTAGATCATTTACTCTATTTAATTAATAGTAGTATTAATATTATTATATAATCTTAATGTGATTTAGTTGTTTCATTGGGTATCTCTCTCTCTCTCTATCTACCAAAAAAAGACAAAATATAATTAATTATATATATAAGATAAATATCAAATATATAAAAAAAAGAAATAGAAGCCCTCTCTTTGATTATTTTCATTAATAAATAATTACATTAATTTTTAAAAATATATTATTTTATTCAATTCAATAATGGTTTTAAAAGTATATTATGGTGAAGCTTTGATTTGATACTCAGTATCTAGGATTTTACCTCCTTAGGCGTTTAGCAATTTAATTTATTTGATTAATGACAGGTGATAAATCAGTTTAATCTACTAATATATTAGGCCTGTTCTAAATAAGAATAAAGTAATTTCTTAGATAAAACAGAAGCTCCCTGAAATTAGAAAATTGTTAGAAATATTAACAAATCTGAATAATTAAAAACTAAAAATAAATAAAACCAATATATTTTTATTATATATGAAATAATTTCAATATTTTAAGATAAAATAAAATAGATAGAATGGAAAGAGGAGAGAGAAATTATACATATATATATATAACATTGTTAGCACTCTCCTCCCCACCCCAAAAAAAAAATTCCATTATATATCCGCCACTACATTCCTAAACATTTGGAAAATATTAATTATTTTAACTTCCTTTAATTAAACAAATAATTCTGAATTTATTATTTTTATTTATTATATATCTAAATAAATTTATGAATATTATAAAATTCGCTTGACATTTTAAAAAATAACGGTTAAAATTTTATTTCAAGCGAAATGCTCAATATTAATATTAGGACAAAAAAGGTGTAAGGACCATTTAAATGAGTTTGAACTAATATAATTGAAACAGAAAAAAAAAATAATTTTACAATTTCAAAGCTATTTAGTTAAACGGGGATTTAGGCTTTCTATACCGAGAGGAAAGGGTGGACCACTGACGGTCCACGGCAATCTCCGCTTCACCGACCAACTCCATCGTCCTTCCTCCCTCCTCCCTCACCCGCCCATACACACTCACCCACATCCCATGCGCCACTCCACATCCCCCGATCGATAAGGCAAGTGGTTTGAGCATTTGTTCAAGCAAAAACAAAGCTTTCTTAACTAGAAGACTCCTGTGCCAATCTAATAACGCCAGTCAACTTGCTGGTGTCTATTCATTGTAACTTCAAGCACATTCCAATTCGATTAACAATTCACATATGGCTAACTTCAAATGTTTTATTCGTCTTTCAATGGCACTCTGTACTGGAAATGGATAGGGAATTAAAAATTTAAAACTAGCATGAAGAACTTTAAAAAAATTTAGAGATGCAATTTTTGGTTATTTACAATTTTAATAAAATTTCTGGGATGTTATTACTTGTGAGAGAACGATTGTTATCAAATTAAAATTACGAGAATAACCATTTCCTGAGGTTTGTACCTCCACTCAACCACTTGGAATCGTGCAAATAAATTTAAAAAATTATGATATTTATTAGTAATATTATAAACATTGTTATTGCTCTTTTATAAAAAATTGTGACAATCACAACTGTTTGACAATACAGTGTGATAAAATGTTAAATATTGATTTAATTAATTGTTCTTTACTGACCCAAAATAATTTTTTTTTCTTTTTTTTTTTTTTAATACTACAACAATAGAATGTTTGTATTATTGTCATATAATTTTTAATACATTAAGTTTAAATATTAACCTAATGCATTAAAAATTATAATATGTATTTTGTTTGTTACAATAATAAGTTTGATAGGACCCGTTCTACTGATTTTATCCCGCTTAGGCAGCAACTAACTTGATAGGCATTTTCCTTTCGTAAGATAAGTTGACCTGTGGCCAGGTCCGAACCGACCGATGGTTTGAAATAAATTAATTACCAGCTACAGAAACAATTTCAAATAATTTTAATATATCTATTAATGTAATAAAAAACAGATAGGCATATAACATAAATATTTTTAATTTTATTTTATTTATAATATATAGCTGAAGTAGCCGTCGTTGCCCGAGATCATAATAAGGAGGTTGTGACGTCATATAATTTTAAATTAAGAAAAACATAATGAAGATGAATTTTCCCGAGGATAAAACCAATACATTCGTGGTGATATGTAAAAAAATCTCCTCATGTGAAATTTGGTGTGAAAATAACCCTTCCCTTCCTATCGTCGATCGCTAATACTACCACTTCCGGTTTCCGGATTTGCACCAAAAGTTGATCAATTCATCCCACTGATGCATTAAGTAAATATACCAAATTTCATCAAAATCGGTTTAGCCGTTCAGGCTGTACACATCTATACGGACGGACAGACGGACAGACGGACAGACGGACGGACAGACGGACAGACGGACAGACGGACGGACAGACATCATGCTAAAAATACTTTTTTCTGTTAAGAAAATGTATGATTCGTGGAGATATGTAAAAATCTCCACATTAGAAATTTGGTGTGAAAACAATACCTCCCTTACTATCGTCGGTCGGTAAAAAATGATATCGCCACGAGGACGCAGGCTGAGAAAGTTTAGTGCCATTTTATTGTTCTGGTTGCATTAAAGAAAAATATGAGCTGTGGCCAGGCACAGAACCGACCGACGATTTGAAATAAATTAATTTCCAAATATTAAAACTCGAATTAATATGATTAAATTATATTATTTTGGTTTTTATTTTTAGTTTAATTACTCAATTATTAATTACTACTATATTTTAAGTAAAATATTTTCTGGTGTGAAAACAATAACTTCTTATCGTTGGTCGGTAAAACCTTAAAAATTGCTTAAAATAAGTATTAGATTAACGTTGATCTTTTGAATGTTTAAATTTACATATTGTTGTAGTTATTTCGCACAGGGTGTTTTAGTAGAGATGTCAACGGTGTAGAGTAGGGCCAGGTGACACTGACCTATCTATGATTAAATAGTATGAACTCACAACTTCATGTTGTTTATCAGTGAAGTATTTCAGATTGATATATTCCAAGCAAATACAATAAATTTTTGATACAAAAGTTTTCAGAATTAATTCAATAACTAAACCGTGTAGTTTGAAAGTGGTCTAACTTCATCACTTTCATGAAGATTTTGGCGTGGTGTCATTAAAAAAAATAATTTACTGTTCGTTCTCCCCAAGATTATTAAAAGATTATTAAGATTATGATTAAGGTAATAACTTTATTGTAAATGAAATGAGAAAGAAGATTTTGTTTCGCAAAATTATTAGAAGACGCAATTTTTAAACGGGCAAAGAATTCTTATGGGAAATCAGTAAACTGGTTAAAAATATGTTGGATGCGTTTTATCAGAAATGAACCGTAGAAAATTTTCTATAAGACATCAATGAATGAGAATGAAAATTTAAACGTCCTGAATTTATTACCAGAGTCGGGGTAGAGCAAGAAAATTCGAAAATTTTGTATTGATTCCACTCTATAAAAATATCAGTCCAATTACAACAGCAAAATTCAATTTTATATACCGCCGGAACATCTCATGATTTTTTCAAATCCCTTTCACACGTGCAAAATATAAATGAATAGTAAATTGTTTTGTAATAAATTTATGTTTGTAATTTTGTATGTCTTCTGTAATTTAAAAATGTTTTAAATTCGATAAATCATGTTTCCAGGTATTTAAAAGATATATAAAATAAATTCACTATTGTTTTGTTCAAATGGAAGCATCTTAAATTATATGTTGAAGGGACTTGGGCACCTTCAAATTTTATAATGAATCTGGTTGTTAATTTTGAGTGGCCTAACTTCATTCTTTATAAGAAAACGCAAATTATTCACTTAATAATTGCCACTATTTTAATGGAAACTTTAAATTTAACACTCTAAGATACACTTAAGCAGTAGGATTCATTAGGATCCTAAACGTATATTTTTTAATTCATTGAAACGTAAACCCTTAAATATCACGATTTGAAGATAAATGGTGTTAGACCACTTTCAAAATAAATGGCTCATATATATATATATATTATATATAATATAATATATTGTAAATAGTACATATCTATATATCTATAATAATTATAATAACAATATATAAGATATTGTATCTAGTTAGGTGTATTATATGTGTGTGTGTGTGTGTGTGTAGATTGTACTAGTCATACAAAAACTCTAACTTGCCTAGGCGGCAACCGACTTGATAATGATATGATGTTCATCTGTCAGAGATATAAATATCTATATATGTGTCCAGTAGAAGTCCTATAATCCGGCACGTTCGGGACCGGCTCGGTGCCAGACTACCGGAAATTCCGGACTATCGGGCGGTAATTATAAGAACAATTAGGTTAATAATTAAACTGAAAATACAGCATGCAAATACATACAACAAAGTTTATTTTTTATAATGTATGTACAGGTACTGTAAAAAAAATATTTCACTTTGAAAAAAAGTCACGAATGTCTTTTTGTTTTCTTGACTTTTGGCGTTTAGTATAAAATTTATTTCTAATGATATGGAAATCAATGATTTCTGAAGCACTGTAGTTACTACTAAAAAAAACTAACTCACTGGCGGGTGGGCTTTGCAATTGTCCAAAAGAAGGATGGCTTTAGTATCTTCTGGTAGACCAAGGTTTTTGAAGGATTCCTTGACCTCAGGCACAAAGTGGTGAAAAAACAGTCTTTAAAGAGGGCGGCAGTCATCCACGCATTTGATTGAGCATCGTATTGGACAGGCAAGTGTGTATCTTTCTTAAAAGCCCTGGGTTTTGCAGATTTACCTATCACATAAGGGGAATAGCTCTCGTGCCTTTTTATTTGCTTTAAAGACACACTTTGCAGCAAACCAACATTTTTACAATTTTCCGGAACGATGCCGGACTATTGGGCATTCCGGACTGTTGGATGCTGGGCTAAATGACTTCTACTGTATCTATATCTATATATATAGATATAAATATAGAGATGTTCATTCACAAGTTAAAAAGTAAATCAGCTATATAGAAACAATTTCAATTAATTTAAATGTATCTATTAATGCAATAAAAAACAGATATGGATATAACATAAATATTTTTAATTTTATTTTATTTATAATATATAAGGAGGCGCTGGCTGTGACGTCATGAAGGTCTGGGTGACGTCATATAATTTTAAATTAAGAAAAACTAATGAAGATTATTTTTCCCGAGGATAAAACCAATACAAAGTGCATGATTCATGGAGATATGTAAAAAAATCTCATGTGAAATTTGGTGTGAAAATAACCCTTCCATTCTTATCGTCGATCGGTAATACTACCACTTCCCGATTCCGGATATACACCAAAAGTTGATCAATTCATCCTACTGATGCATTAAGTAAATACACCAAATTTCATCAAAATCCGTTGAGCCTTTCAAGCTGTACACATCTATACGGACACACAACGGACGGACGGACAGACATCATGCTAAAAATACTTTTTTCTGTTAAGAAAATGCATGATTCGTGGAGATATGTAAAAATCTCCACATGTGAAATTTGGTGTGAAAACAATACCTCCCTTATTATCGTCGGTCGGTAAAAATAAATATTTAGATAAATCACGACTGTGTGGAGTAGATATTTTTACCTTAATCTTTTCCTAAATTAGATTTTAAATAAGAAAAATGTATATATATATATTTCTCTAATTAATGCAGAATCATAAATTAAAAATTAATTAATAAATTTAAAAAGAATTACTTCACCTCACTGATTTATATATTAATCGTTTTAAATTGTTAATATAAATATTGTATAATAATATATATAAAAAAAAAAAGAAATAAAAGGAATGAAACTAATTAGGAGCTCCATTTTTCATGGTTATCATTCAGACAATTTGTTTTCAGTAAAAAGTAAATCAACCAGAGAGTACAAATAAAAAGAAAGAGATTTAAGATTTTTAAAGTAGAAGTTTTATAAAGATAAAACAAAAACAATGAAAACCCAATATAATTAACATTAAATAAAAGAAATTGAGTGGGTGGAATTGTGTTTTAAAATGATATATCTAAATAAGTAATTCTTTTATTATTATTATTATTATTATTAGGTTATTGATAAATTTGAAATTGATTTATTAAAAAGAATGTCAACTAACTTCTAGAATCTTCTGGAAAGTTCATTTATGTATGGTTTGTGGATTTTCTACTGTGTCATTGATCGGTTTGTAAGTTTGAAAATCTAATTAATATTGTAATTACTCCAAGTGTTCTCGGAACAGAATCATACTAAAATATCAACGGGACCGCATAAGTTTTCTAATAATATAATATGAATTTTCTTTTAATAACATCCCTCTAATTTAGTGTCGAAAATAATTAACTTTAAGGCTTTTAAAAGAAAAAAAAAATTAAGAAACAAACTAAAGATCTCTTCATTACAACACTAATACAATCGTAATAATGTGTTTCTTAAACATTCAATGAAATTCATTTCTTTTTACCGACCGACGATAGTAAGGGAGGTATTGTTTTCACACCAAATTTCACATGTGGAGATTTTTACATATCTCCACGAATCATGCATTTTCTAAACAGAAAAAAGTATTTTTAGCATGATGTCTGTCCGTCTGTCCGTCTGTCCGTCCGTATATTTGTGTACAGCCTGAACGGCTCAACCGATTTTGATGAAATTTGGTATGTTTACTTAATGCATCAGTGGGATGATTTGATCAACTTTTGGTGCAAATCCGGAAACCGGAAGTGGTAGTATTAGTAATCGACGATAGGAAGGGAAGGGTTATTTTCACGACAAATTTCACATGAGGAGATTTTTTTATATATCACCACCAATCATGCACTTTGTATTGGTTTTATTCTCGAGAAAAATCATTTTTATTAGTTTTTTTCTTAATTTAAAATTATATGACGTCATCCAGCCATTCATGACGTCACAGCATGGTCTTACATATATATTATAAATAAAATAAAATTAAAAATATTTATGTTATATTCATATCTGTTTTTTATTACATTAATAGATATATTAAAATTATTTGAAATTGTTTCTGTAGCTGGAAATTAATTTACTTCAAACCGTCGGTCGGTTCGGACCTGGCCACAGGTCAACTTATTTTTTATATATATAAGTCGGCAACATATTTTATAATTTTTAACTCATTACCTACTCAGTACGACAAATATATAAAGTAAACAAAGACTGAAAGGAGAAATGAAAAAACAAACAAAACATGAACAAACCAAAGTGATCCTTTTTATGTATAATAATATGTAGCTTTCTCATTGGTGCGATGTTGAAAATTAAAAAAATAAAAATTCTTCTTTTATTTATAAGAAGGAGGGAAAGCAATCAATGAAATGTGGAGGGTGAGAATGAAAAGAAAAATCTTTCCTTTTTCTTATAATAATAACACTTGTAAATCACATTATTGGAAATATTCAAATATTATATTTTAACTTATTTATTTTGCAATCATTTTGTGTTTTACAATGTGTGAATGAGAGTTACTTACACCTTTGTATGGTCACTTTGGGTGGGTTTATTATTCATGTTAGATTTAAAGATTGGACTAACTCATTGAAACATTGTATACTATGTATTTGGGATTTAATCTGAAAATTTTTTTAACAATTTTCAAATTTATAAATGGTACCGAAAAATAAATTATAAAATCAAAATCAACAAGCTTGATACTGACGTACTATACAGTACAACTATGAGTATAGTACAAACTTCTGATGATGACGAAACTGTCGGAATGATCATAAACTTTAATAAAATATATATTGAAACTTACAACCGAGTATTTTTAATAACTTGTCTTTAACCTATTCATTTTATAAATTATTTTTCAGTTACATTTATAAATTGAAAATTGTTAAAAAAAAATTTCAGGTTAAATTTTCAAATATTGTTCATGTCCTCTTTTTGTATTTTGCCATATAAATCCTCTTCGGTAGAATTTTATCTTATATATTTATAAACGGTGAACTCGAAAGTTATTAACATAGCAACCACATTCCTCCAACAGTTCCTCTATCCAATTCCTATCCTCTTCTTATTCCATTGTTAGTTCACCGTCTCCTCTGTCTAACCACCAATGTTTTCCCAATTGGTTTCTCCATTAACAAACTGTCCCTCTTATTAACAAGGCAAAATAAATACAAATTTTGTAATTTAATGTTAAATTTTGTCTTATTACATTATTTAAATTCAATAGAAAGGTATAATGAATGAATGGACCTGGGCAAAACCAACCAATCGATTTTATTCATTGAGTAGATTTTCCTTTTCATTTGTATTTCAATGGCATTAATTTAAATAATTTCCATTGTTTTTCCTTTCTCGTAGATTGAAGATGCAATGGGCAACAGCTGGCAATGGATTTATTTCATTTCTATGGTCATTTTAGGCGCTTTTTTCGTTATGAACCTAATTCTTGGTGTCCTCAGCGGGTAATTAATTTTAATTCATTGTTTTTTTTTTGTTTTTGTTTTTAATATGTGAATACTTGTTTTAATATTTGCTTTTGAAATTAGTGAGTTCTCTAAGGAGAGAGAAAAGGCAAAAGCGCGTGGTGACTTTCACAAATTAAGAGAAAAGCAACAGATCGAGGAGGACCTTCGGGGGTATCTCGATTGGATCACCCAAGCGGAAGACATTGAGCCTGTGGGTGAGGACCGAGCTCGAAACCAAGACGGTAACCGTTTTCTATTCTATATATAAAAACTTTATCTACTCGATTTAGTGAGTTATCTCGGTCCAAATATTTGTTTATCTATAGATCATAATTATATAATATTCTTAATATTATTATTTTTTTACATTTAGAAATCCTCTACACTTTTTAGTGTCAGTAAATTCTTTTTTCACATATCCCAAACAAAAATTTTCCTGAGGATTAGGCTCAAGGTTGCGATGGGGAGGGAATTCACCCTAAACACCACAACAACCTTTATATTTCCTTTATGGCATTATGACTTTTCTAAGAATATAACATGTTTGTTGAATATAATTATTATTATTATTATTATTATTAAATTAAAAAAATGTTCTTATTGATTTATAAAAAAAAAAATAATTATAAAACATATTTACTTTTAATTAGATTGACAATAATCATATTTATATAAAATGTAACGATTTACAATAGTTCAATTGGATTTAAAATTTATTATCGAATTCTTTGTTCTCAGCAAAGGCAGCTAATGAGCAAGAGCAGGCGGATCGAGCCGAAGGCGAGGAGGGAATGCTCGAACAGGATTCGTGGTTCCAAATCAAGAAAAAGGAATTCGATCGGTAAGATTGACTCAGCTCACCCCCATCCTCTATCATACAAACACACACACACACAACGCATAAATATTTCCTGTACCATTTCTCTTTCACTCAAACATCTGGATTTTGATTTTCAATCGATTGTGTGTTCTTTGATTCTAAATTAATAATTTAATTTATTAAAACATGAAGATTTTCAAATTCTAGAAATCAAATTTTATATTAGATTAAGCATATTTTTTATATATATATTATAATCTATATATCTATCTAATCTTATATATTAGCAAAGATTGTATATTCTGATCTAAAAAATTGTGAACAGGATTTTTATGAAATTCACGTATTAGGGAGTTTTTAAATTGAAGAGTAGATCTAATATATACGAGGTTTGTTCATAAGAAAAGAAGAATTTTGAATTATTTAGAAAAGTATTTATTTATTAATTAATATTAATTTTGTCCCCTTTGAAGTAATTCCCCTCAGATATGATGCATTTATGCCAGCGCTTCTTCCAATCGTCGAAGCACTTCAGTAATGCGCTTTTTGGCATGGTCATCAATTCCGACTTTATCTCATCAA
The DNA here is from genome assembly GCA_963082975.1 of Labia minor. NCBI lineage: Eukaryota > Metazoa > Arthropoda > Insecta > Dermaptera > Spongiphoridae > Labia > Labia minor. The sequence continues at coordinate 33,270,972 of OY720348.1, read as the reverse complement.
TTATGGCAAAACGCTTTTCTTTTTCTTCAGTTTTGGAAACAGGAAAAAGTCGCAGGGAGTCAAATCTGGTGAATACGGTTGTTGAGGCATGATTACGGTGATGTTTTTGGCCAAAAAATCACGAACAAGCAATGATCTGTGAGGTGGTGCATTATCGTGATGCAGAATCCATGATTTGTTTTTCCACAATTCCGATCGTTTGAGTCGTATTGCTTCACGCAAACGTTGCATAACTTCCTTGTAGTATTCCTTATTAACAGTACGACCAGTTGGCAAGAACTCATGATGCACCACGCTATTGTAATCGAAGAAAACATTGAAAAAAAACCCACATTTGATCGAACTTGGCGTGCTTTTTTCGGTCTTGGCTCACATTGTTTTGAGATAAAGTAGACTTGCCAAATGCCACAGTCAACATTTTAAGTTCTTTGGAGCACTTTATTCCATTTTTAACGCAAAATTTAATATAGATTCTTTGGTCCATTTTTTTAAAGTAAAAAATCGAAGAAAACGTGACTAACTTTTTAAGTTGTCAAAAACAATCTACTAATTGAAATTGGCTGATAATGTCAACATATGAGAAACATACGTGTACCAACATAACAAAAAAAAAATTTGGATAATCAAATGTACCCCACCAGCGAAAATTTACAATTCACCTTTTCTTTTGAACATACCTCGTACGAGTATATAGAAAAAGAAAAATAATTTTAATTGTATTTTTCTTAATTAAAGTAATAACAGGTGTCAATAAATGTCGAAATCAAATGATTACAATGATTCATGATGGCTTATACATTATACATATTTATATGAATATTATTATTATGATTATTAATAAATATTAATTTGATTTTCAAAAAGAATTCTATTTGATATTCATTTAATCTTCCTGAGTTAAACAAAAAAAAGCCATGAAATTATTCCAATTAAAATATTCAATAAATATGGTCTAATAATATTAAATTATATGAATTGAACTTTTACAATAAATTAAATAATTTAAAAGATATTTAATTGTTAAATATATATATATATATATATATATATATATATATATATTATAATAATTTTGTAATTGAATTACTAAAATTAATTGATAAGATTTATATTTTTGTATTCATTATCGAATATGATAGGAAATATTGAATAAACAGCGCGGTGATTTTAATAAATTCCGATTAAACGTTTTATACAAAATAATCACTTTTGGGTTTTTGAAAAAAGAAATTGATTTATGTTTTCTATGTACAAGGAAGACAAAATTATAAGATAAGAATTGTCTAGAAGCGAAAATATTTATTATATAAACAAATTAGCAAATTTATTAATATTCCCGGACAAACCCATAATATTCTTAAAACAATATTCGCAGTTGATAAAGAATATTTTTTAAAATACAAGCGTCGTCTCGGTGAACTAAATATATAGTAATTTGTTACAATTACAGACCAAAACTGAACCAAGTGAAAACAAAAAATATTGACCAGCAAAATAAAGTAATAAAGATAGCCATTGAAGAGTGCTTTTGTTGTTGTTTTTTGTTGGATAGCCAGAACCGAAGAATGCGAAGGGCCTGCCGAAAAGCAGTCAAGTCACAAGCATTTTATTGGCTTATTATTGTTCTTGTGTTCCTCAATACAATTGTGCTTGCCTCCGAGCATTATCGTCAGCCCGAGTGGTTGGACCATTTTCAAGGTGAGTTTAAAAAATTAATTATAAAAATTTTAATAAACTTATCTTAATAAAATAAATAAATAAAAAATATGATTCAAAGATTTCAAGGATTATTATATTTAATAGAAATAAAAAAAAGACATTTTATAATAAATTAAAGATAATTTGTGGATTATTTTAGAAATACTTATAAAAAAATAAAATCAATGTGTTCTAATTAATAACTTCATTAAAGTAATTAAAATTTACTTAAAGCTTTTGTAATAATTTATATAATATAATAACAATTAAAAATTCAAGTTAAAATTAATTGATTTGAATAATTCTGGGAAAGGATAGAATTAATATTTTATATTCATTGAGGTTCGAATCTTCTTTGAACTGATGGAGGCTTCACACGTCTTCGAGCATCATGGAGTTTTAGAAATTAAAATAAAAAATTCTTGTTAATTCCTTTATTACTGTAAAAATTAAAACATCTTTAACAACTATTTTCTAATCAATATTTGTTAAATTAATTTAATGTTAATTTCTTAAGTCACACACACACACACACACATTCACAAATATATATTTGTATTTTTTTAGATTGGACCAATTCTTTCTTTGTGGCATTATTTTCAATGGAAATGTTAATCAAAATGTACAGCTTAGGTTTTCAAGTAAGTACAAATTAAAATTAATTTCTTATTTATTATTTTAAATATTTTCTTCAAAAAATGGCTTCCTTCATTGTTGGAATAGTAGTATAATCTAACATTAACATTACCTTAAATATACTAGTAAAATTGGGTAGAATTTTGTGTCTCAAATTTTGGAAATTAACTTTACAAATAATCTCAATATTAACAAATATATATATATATATATATATCGATCTTCAATATTCTAATAAATAATAAATCATTTATGAATTGCTGATGATAAGAACTGAAATGAAACTTTGACAAGAGTGAAATTCAAAGCCCATAACATAAGTATTGTTTTCAAAAACTTGAACATTGAAACTACCTTATAAGTATTACTAATTTCAATTTGTTGCTAAAAGACATAATAGAAGAGGTTTCGGGTAAAATAAAATTTAATTAAAGTTTATTAATGTAATGATAAGATTTTAATATCACTTCAAATATACACTTAAGAATTTCTATATTCTTGAATAATTTTTAATATAAGATTTACTATGCAATATTATGTATTATATTATTTACACCTTTAGTTAATATATAAAAGATTTTAATTTAAAATGAGAATGTAATAAAATATTATGAATGGTTATACAAAGAGAATTTATTAAACTTTTTGTGTTATATTATTAAAAAAAAATAAATAAAAATAATAATATGTTATTAAATTAAGGTAAATTCCACATGTTGGAATTTTTCATAAATAATATTCAACAACAATTCAATATAATTTAATATAAAATTAAAATAAAAATATTTAAAGATTTTTCAAATATATAACTAAGGGGAAAAAGTAAGAAAAATTTAATATTTTTATATCATTACAAAAAATTATCTAAAAGTGCACATAGTATCGTTTCATAATTTATTTTAATATGTTTAGTTCAGATAGTATAAAATAAACAAATTTTTAACTCTTTTACAAATGTCTATATTCTCTCATCAGCACATTTTATGTAGAAAAACTTTTTTTGCCAATATAGTTTTAAAAAAGAAATTAAATGTTAAGTATTTTTTACGAAGCACATTATTTGAAGTCCTTGGACAGAAAAATTGCTTTCCAATATATTGTCCCATGAGCAAGTGAAAACCCTTACTCACACTTGGGTAATTTTTATTTTATAATAAATCTGTTTCAATGCATGTCTTTTATTGATTTGATAAATATTTAATAACTCTATTCGGTTTGTTTTGTTTCCATTTTTATTTTTATTTCTTTTATTACAAAAGTTAATGCATTTTCATTGCTTTCAGGGTTATTTTGTATCGTTGTTCAACCGATTTGATTGCTTCGTTGTGATTGGTAGTATTGGTGAAATTGTCCTTACCCATACTAAAGTGATGCCCCCGCTGGGAGTTTCCGTGTTGCGGTGCGTTCGTTTGCTGCGAGTCTTCAAAGTGACAAAGTAATCAAACAATGTACTTCACTACTCGAATTGACCAGAACATTAGCATCTGTTTAGTTGACTCATTAAATTTCCAACTTTAACTAGAGCAAGCTTAAGTAATCAATCAGGAAAGTTTACTTTAAAATATACATGTAGTAGATTTACACTCCAAACTTTACTTTCTATATGATAAAATTACAAATAAAAAATTTATAAATACGGTTTATTATAGGGCACAATAAAATAAAACTTGAACAGTAGTCCCAGGAGAACACAGTGTGACCATTTGTATATATCATATTATGTAAGGAATGCAATTGTTGACGGATAAAAGAATCTTTATTCGTCAAATTTTCAAATTCCCCATCTATTATACGACCGAAGATTATTTACCCTACTCTTCTTTTATAATAATAAATAATAAAATTAGATATAAAATTTTACAATTAATTTGTTTCGTTAGTTTTCCAATAGTAAATGAGAGTTACATTTACTTGCAAAAGATCAGGCTCCGAATATAACTATAGTTCATGTTTATTTTAATATATCTTGCAATAATATATATATATGTTGCAGTGAATATGATAAATGGGTGACTATATAAAATTACCTGTGATTATACATAATCACCACTGAATTTGGTAAATATGATAAATTTTTTCATATTCATATTTTAATATACCAGTTAGTTTATTAAGTCCCCAACTCGTAATGGGTAATGTGATAAAGTATCTTATTTTACGAAATTTTCACTTATCATCATAATCACTTCTAATTTTGGAAAATATCCAAATCGTATTTAGAATAAAATCCAGATTTTTTGAGTAGTTACTATACTTAGAAAGATATTTTTGGTTGGACAATATGACGTAAGAGACCACTAATCAAAATATTTTATATTTTGCAATTAAAAAGGGTACTTATGTATTATCGCATCATATTGGTGGGAATATATATATACATATATATATATATATATATATTACATTTAGCAAACAGTCCGGATTTTTCGGTTTGGTTGGATTAAAAAATTAATTAATTAAATAATTATCCTATATCCAAACCGAACCGAAACAAACCGTATAGTGGAGTGTTGGCTAAAAGTAATTTATATATATATATATATATATTCCGTTTTTAGAATTGGCGTAAACTGAACGAATTTTCGTAAAATAAGAAACTTTTATCACATTCCCCATTATGAGTTGGAGACTTTATAAACTAACTGGTAAATTTGATAAATATGAAATAATTTATCATATTTACCAAATTCAGTGGTGATTATGTATAATCACAGGTAATTAGATATAGTCACCCATTTATCATTTTTATTGTAAGTCTAAAAGGGAAGAAATTCTTGGAAAGCTACACTCCACCCTCGACAAGACTGTATAATAGGCATGTAAAACATTAAGTATTACACACAAGCTACATTATCACAAAAAAACATACATTTTTTTTTTTAAACTTGACGACGTTTATCAATAACTAAATCTCCAAAATATGATTGAATTTGTTGATATTAAAATAGCGCTCGTTTGATTTATCAATTTATGATCTTTGTAATAAAATATTATGTCTTTGGAAACATCTTGCCGGTTTGCGGATAACTTGTAAGTGGGCCGCGGGTTTGATATTTCTGTGTTTTATGGCTCGATATAATAATATATATAATATTCAACATAAGAATATATGAATAAATAGTAGAAAAATTGTTTAATTTATTATGTAAATTTTTTAATAATACGATTTTCTTTTTCAGGTATTGGCGGTCGCTGTCCAATCTCGTTGCTTCGCTGCTCAATTCAATTCAATCGATTGCTTCTCTCTTGTTACTGCTTTTCCTATTTATTGTCATCTTTGCTCTGCTCGGCATGCAGGTCTTTGGTGGCAAATTCGACTTTGATTCGAGTCAAGATAAAACACGGAGCAACTTCGATAGTTTCTGGCAAAGTTTACTTACAGTCTTCCAGGTGAGAACAAAGAGAACGGTAAATTGAATTTGAAAACACCGTTTTGATTACATGGAGATAAAAGAGCAGATATCCTGGTTATTTGTTTGTTTGTTTTTATCTAAACAACAAAAAAAAAAATAAAAATAAAAAAAAAATAATTTATAGATATGTAAAGTCAGTAAATTAATGATTTTATTTAAATAAGAAAGGAAAATGATGATATAGCTTCAACCCATTAATTTTAAAAGGAAATATCATATAACCATACTTAATATCTTTTCCATTAATTATTTATGGAAACTGAATAATTAATCAAAATAATAAATGATTTAATATTATTTTATCCTAACGATTTAATTTTAATGTTTCAGATTCTAACCGGTGAGGATTGGAATATGGTGATGTACACAGGCATACAAGCCTACGGAGGCGTTTCATCTTTCGGTGTGCTCGCTTGTGTTTATTTTATCATTCTCTTTATTTGTGGCAATTGTATCCTTTTCTTTAAAATATTTTAATTAAAAAGAAAATAAAGACTTTAATTTGGATAAAAAGGAATTTGATTATAAAATATTTATAAATTAATTTTATTTAAGTATAAATAAAATATAATCTTTAGAGATTAAAAAAAAGTATGAAGACATGACATATGACATTTAACAAACAAATACTTAAAAAATACTATTTAAATGTATAAATAATTAAAAAGATAATATGTTGAAAATCTCATGCTTTATATAATTCAAATCAATTGAATTTTGTTCATTGAATATTAATTATAAATATTAATTGAAATATTAGTAATTATACAGAATAGTCATGCAGTTATGAATTTGGATAAAACTTTACCAGTGGGTTCCATTTTTTAATTCCAAAATAAACTTTTCTTATGCAATTTTTGCGGCTCGCTTCTATGTAATATACGAGATAAAAAGGATTAAGGTTTTCCTGATTAGCTTATTATGAACCTCGAAATATGATGTCATTAAGTAATGTTTTATTGACTAATTCACTAATTATTCACTTATTCCTAATTTTCGTTTTTTTTCGGTTCGGATATAAAAAAATTAATTAATTTTTTAATCTTCTTATATCCAAATCGAACTTATAAAAAAAAAAAATGAAAATTAGTGGAGCCCCCTGGTAGTCAAATAATAAAACATGGTAGCTAAATATAACAAGCAAAATTTAATTCTTTATATCTCGTAAAGTAGAAGCGACCCGCAAAAATTACATAAGAAAAGTTTATTTGAAATTAAAAAAGAAACTCACTGGTAAAGTTTTATCCAAATCCATAACTGCATGACTGTTCTGTATAATTACTGAAATATTATATTTTATTATATAACACATATCTCTATAATTCCATTTATTTATCGGTTAATATTAATTTTTTGTTTTAAATAATATCTTCCTTAAAAACAATAAAGATATTCTACTAAATGTGTTCTTGGCTATCGCCGTTGATAATTTAGCTGATGCCGAATCCCTGACTGCAATTGAAAAAGAAGCAGAAGAAGAGGTCGGAATTTTGAGGACTTGGGAAATGAAGTGGGTAAATTATTTGTTCAAAGGGAATTAATTTATTTTTTTGAATTATTTATTAGGCGGAGAAACAAAAATCGCATAGCGGTAGTCCTGTTCGAGAAGACATTGAGACCGGGGAGGGTGGCCTCGAGGAAGATGTCGATCAAGTTGGAGAGGAGAATGAACAATTGTAAGTTGGTTTATCATGAAAACAAAAACACAAACTCTTAATTATTATTTATTTAATCGATATTACAATTTTTCCTCAATAATCAACATTTAATTTTGAATTGAAATTCACTTTCTTTAAATATTTTAAAATATGGTATGTCAAGTTTATTTTATTTTCATATTATAAACTTACTTTTTATAGTAAAAATATATTTTATTATAAAATTTGATATTTTAAGATTTTAAATAGTTTTTCTATTCTCAATTTTTTGTAATAAAATACATCCATTTTAGAAATAATCTATTATTTTATTCTTTGATTTTTATTTCGTTTAATTAAATAAGTTTATTTTAAATATAACAACATTTTAGATATCTTTTTATTATTTGATTTTCATCATTATTGATGATTCATGATATTGTATTTCAGTTCTGAACAAGAAGAAGATACAGGCAGCAGAAGTAAAGTGCGTTTGGAGATTGGAGATGGAGACGAAGGCATCTATGAAGAAAATACTTATAATCAAGGTATGCTTCGTCTATTTATTCAAGTATTTTTACAAATTCAAACCAGATTATATCATTAATTTCAGGATATTTTGATAAAATTTAGAATTAAAATAAATATAATCATTTAATTTTTTCATTTTTCCAATTAAAAATTATTTTCAAATATTTTTTAAAATATATTTGTGATATATACATATATAAATATATATATTCAAATATTTCTTTATGAAATTTTTTATGAAATTTTATTTATAATATATATGTATATATATGTTAACTTATTATAATATAAAATCTTTTAATCATATACAGTAAGTATATCATCTTTAAACAGATACTAACAAAATAATTTAATAAATAACTACTATTTTGAATTATTATATATTTTTATATATACTTGAAAATCCAAATAATTTATGCAATGTCTTATCAATTTATTTTTGTTTTTTTTTTTTGATTTTATTCATTTAATATGAAAATATATAAAAACAGAGCTATTAATTAATTCAAGGAAAAATGCATAAATATTAATTTGGATTTGTATTTTTGTAATCATTGCGATCACTTTTGGGCTAGAAATAAATTTTAATGAAAAACTTTGAAAATATTTATATTTCATTAAAGAGAAAAAAAAAATTAATTCAAATTATATATTTTAGTTACAAATGAAAACTAGTTTTAATAATTTTACCATTTTAATGGGCTTTAGGTTAATTGTTATATAAAGATGTGGATCGCAAATCAAAATTTTTGTTTTGGGAATCTTAAAATTCGTTGGTTCTATAAATTAAAATTTTAAATTAATGGATTATTTACCTTAATTTAAAAATAAAAAATAAATAAATTTGTTTATTTGGGATGGTATAAATAAATAGTTAATCAGTCCCGGGGGTGGGAATTATTAGAATTTAACGCAAATGGTTAATGTGCCGTTGAAAAGTTGTCAAGTTTAACAACTTCAATTTTGGCAATGGCGTATGTTGACCGCATTTGAGCTCGACAATTTCAGATGAGGAAATAGGGGATGGTGGCGGGGAAACGCTTACGGCTCGCCCCAGACGAATGTCCGAAGTTAGCATCAAAAACACGATCGTACCGATACCTGCGGGAAGTGCATTCTTTCTGTTTTCATCTACCAACAGGTAAGCTTGAGCCGGGCGGAGGACCATACAAGCCCAAGTCCCTGCGCGGCTCAAAAGATCCCGGAACCCTCGAATATCACTCCGTACTCCCTGACTGTTCACAGACCTCGACGAACTCGAGGACGGGGTCTCTGCTCGACCCAGACGTCTCTCCGAGTTCAACATGGCCAACAAAACGCAACCCATTCCTCCCGAAACCTCTTTCTTCATTTTCAGCCCAACCAACAGGTGATTTCTAACAATGAAACAACGTTTACTGTTTTCAACAAGATTGGATCTAGAGCAGTCGCCTAATAGAATCTAGATGCTTGAGCCATGTCATGGTAGATCTGCGAGACGACTAGTATTCTAGAATGCATTTTGTAGTAATTTTAAAAAGAAAAATGTGCTTGATATATATCTTAGATAGGCATGCTTTGTGCTATAATTAAATCTAAAACTAAACAAACTACCGATTAGAGAGATTCTTCAATTGAATGTTTTCAACATTAGATGAAAGGATTAATGCATTGTTTTTAAGATAACGCTAGAATACAGATTTAAAGATATATCTATCTCTAATGGCAGTAACAACAATAGAAATAAATCAAATATATAGCTTAAAAATACCATAAGTGTTTGTATTATAAACAAGCTTATATAGAGAAATTATTAATTTGAAAAAAAAAGTTTGAATTATTCCAGGGTATTTTTTCTTAGAATTAATCCAATAGTTATGTTTAAAACTAGTTTCGATTTTGTTTTTCTTGATTAGCTAGAGTTTACAAATTTTATTCTTATTTTCCAGAATCCATTGTAAACATACATATTTATATGGTAAAGAAGACAATGAAGATTGTTAATATTATGTTTTTAATATCTTAATATAAGAAAAAATATAAAAATTATAGATCATGTCTGGTCCGGATGCGAGAACAATTATATTTGTTGCTGATCACCTGGCCAAGTAATTGTTAATGAGACAAGTGTTGATTTTCATAGGATTCGTGTCTTCTGCCACTGGTTCTGCAATCACAGCTACTTCGGCAATGTCATTCTTGTCTGTATCATGATTTCATCTGCTATGTTGGCTGCAGAAGATCCACTTAGTCCTGATACTCCTCGAAATATGGTAAGGCTACTTATCACTTTTTAAAATTAACCGAGTCATCCAATCAATTTGAGATTCTTAAATTTTCAAAGTTGTCAATCAAACAAAAGACAATATATATATATATATTCAAAATCTTCAATTTATTTTTGCAGTAATACATTGGATCACTGTAATACTAATTATTAGAAATAGAAGAATTGTTCTATAGAAATATCTCTTTTCGGTAATAAGGAAAATTAGTGGATGTTTTTGGTCAATTTAACCATCCAATTGAGTAATTTATGCATAAAATCGTGTACAAATTACCAAAAAAATCATACATCTTGCCACATTACTGTTGGAACTTTTAAATTTATACAATTCACATTAAAAAGATGTCTAGAACTCGAATCATTATATTTTTAATTTATGATCTAAATTTTACAAGTAGGAAATTCCATATGAATTTGTTGATTCCATTTAATTGATATTAGTCATTATTAATTAACATCAATTGTTTTTTCAAGAAATGGACAAAATTATAAAATGTATATAATGGATTAGAGGAATAAGCCAGCAAGAAAACAAAATGTTTAAAAATTAAACTCTCCTACTTATTCTTTAACCAATGTGACGACGTTTCGGACCCTCTTCGAAAAATATCAAAACCAAAGCCCTGATACGACCAGAACGTAGAAATAAAAAATGTTAGAGTTTCATCTTCTGTTTTCCTGTTGGCTGACCGCTCACTCCTAATCCATTATAAATTTTCTAATGAGTCAATATCATTATAAAAAGATAATTTTTAAAAAATGACTTTTCTTTTTCTTTTTTTATAAATTTAATTTATTAATTTGACGTGATTAAACGCTCTGAGTTAGTAAATATATATTTTGAAATATATTGGGTTATGGTAATTATTTGTTTTCGTTCATTTAAATATAAAACTAAGAATATCTTTTAATAATAAAAAAATAATAATAATAAAAAAGCATATAGTTATGTAAAGATTTATAGAATTGAATTTATAAGTGTTGTAGGCAAAAGTAGCTCACTTAATTGCTGGTTGCATATATTCTGGGGGCGAAATTTAAATTATCAAATAAAGGAAGGCAATTATATTTTAATTGTATTTTAATATCCGATTTATATTAAATTTTTTTTTTATATGAGATTGAAAAAAATTGAACAATAAAAAATATTTTATTAAAAAAAAAATTAAATCTATAAACGTAAATTAAATGAATGACAGGAATTAAAAAAGAAGGTAATTTTCACGTCTGTTCTCACAACACATTTATGTATAATAAACTTAATTATATAATACTTCTCACCTTTCCATTTAAACATTGATGAATCTATATTCGAGCTCTAATATATTCTAAAAAAATAAATAATTTTTGCATTTCTGGCTTATTCCATTATTTTGACGAAGATTGTGATCTACATTATATTTCCCATTGCAATGATAATTTTATTTATTTATTTATTTCTGGTGACTCTAATTCTAGTGAATTCGAAAAAATAATTTTATTGTTTTTCATTTTTTAATAAATACAAAACCAATTGATTTTATCTTAAATGTAAATAGTTCTTAATTTTTAGTGGAATAATGTTAGTTAAGATTAATAAAATTTTTAAACTAAATAATTATTAAAACAAATACAATTTTATAATAGAAATTTTTTGAAAAATATAGACAACTAATTGAAAAGAACGTTAACTAAATTTAATTGAGTAAATCCTACCAAAAATGGTTTATTCAACAGACAATACAATATAACATGGACAACAATTCTAAGAAAATAAAAAATGTCCTTTCTACATATAACAATATCTAATCGGGTAGATATTGTGAATTTGAAAAATAAAGGTTATTTTTTTTTAATTATAAGACACAATTTTTCAGTCTTATGGTAGTTGTGAGGTTAATTTGGAAATTACAAGAATAAAGATTCTTTTAATAATAATAATTAATATTTAATACAATTAGAATGTTTGAGGGTTAAATAAACCTGGAAAAAGTTTTTTGGGTTCTTCTGGGACTATTAGTATAGTGACGAAAAAAAGTAAACACCATGGTGTCGCTGTTATCGGGCAATCAACCGGTTTAACTGGCTCATTGCCATTGCCCATCAAGAGCGCCATCCTGGCTTTTACTTTTTCCGTCACTACACATGTTTTATTTGATTTTATAAATTGTTTTTGTTAAAATTTACTCATTTAATTATTTAGAATTTCTATTTTAATATAAAATTAAATTGTTCTATATATTTATTAAATATTCACTCAATTTGTACTTTATATACAAATAATATTATATCTATATCTTTCAATAACATATAAAGAAATAAAATTGGTACATATAAATAGATGGTTAGATATAGATATATATTTGATTGAATTCCATTTACAGATTTTGGGAAAATTCGACATTTTTTTCACTTCGGTATTCACTGTGGAGATCATGTTAAAAATGATCTCGTACGGTTTCATTTTACATGATGGCGCGTTCTGTCGCTCAGCGTTTAATCTGCTCGACATGCTTGTTGTTTGCGTATCCTTTGTGGCAATGTTTATCAAGTAAGTTCATAATTACAAGCCCCAGAACGTCAGTCACGTCCATCCATGATTTATCCAATTTTCATATATTTTTCACCCACCCTTTTTTTCAATTTTAATTTGATTTTTAATCTAATGGACAAGTTGATTTGCAATTATTCATCCAAATTCAATATGTATTATTATTAATTAATTTTTTTATTTCTATTTATTAATTATCTTTTAAATGAGACCGAAAATGAAAAATAAAAAATTGAAAATTTGAAATTTTCATAAATTATTTATTCTATTAGATTACATTTTTATATTCACTCTAATAATTTTAATAATTTATTTATTTATTACTTAATTCGTAATTGGTTGTACTAATAAAATACCGATACAATTTGAATGTCCCATTAATATTTTATTATAAATAATATTATTTACTATTTAATTTTTTAAAATATAATTTTTTTTTTCATGCTGGATAATTTGTTTAATAATTGTGTGTGTGTATACTTATGTATTATTTCAATTTATTATTATTATTATTATTATTATTATTATTATAATTATTTATTTTAAAAATTGAAATTGAAATTTTCAAATCGTCAAAGTGATATATACAATTTAACAAAACAATCAATTAATCAATTACAAGATGAACAGTAATTCTTTCAAAACTAATAACTTTTTTTTAAGAAAAACAATAATAAGGCTTTAGAAATATCCTTATATTTAGACAATAACCTATTCGAAATGTTAAGTTAATTTTTCCAATAGATAATCAATATAATTGAAACTTATCCTTGAGTTTATTTAAGTTGTTTTTTTTTCTATATTCTTTAACCATTCTCTTCCGCTTTCTATTTCATATAAATGGTAAATCTATTTAATATTTCTAATTATATAGGTCGAGCGCAATTTCGGTCGTAAAAATTCTCAGGGTACTTCGCGTGTTACGTCCACTTCGTGCTATCAACAGGGCAAAAGGACTTAAGGTAATCCCATCAGTGCCCCCGACAAAGCCAAATTATTATACGGGATTAGATATTTCGTGATAGCTTTACACCATTACACTTTTAGTTAATTTTTTTATTTTTTTTTTTTTTTTTTTTTACTGAAAATAATTAAATTTAGATAAAATTATTCTCATTAACCTCTGCAAAAACAGTAATAAACACGTAATAATTTGCATTCCTAAAATAATAATACAAAATAAGATCATTCGCTTATCTTGTTAGTATGGTATTTTTTTTTTAACTTTTGTCATATACAATTTTAAATATGATATTGAATATCCCAACCTTTAAAATACCACACTTTAAACATAGCTTTAATTTTTATAATTATATTAACACCTTAAAAAATGATTATATAAATTTTATTTCAAATCCCAAAATGCATAGCAGCATGTTTCCAACACCCAAGCTGAATAGATTTATTGTTTGGTATTTAATATAAAAATAAATATAAATAAAAAAATTTATAATATAATTTTCTTTAAATAGTATAAACTACATAATCGATCAATTACATTAAATATATATATTATTTTTTTTTTAATGAAAATCGTTTTAGTGAATAATAAATAATTGTTACGTTCAAAATTAAATATAAATTATTTTCTTATTTTCTAGTTTTATTTTTACATTATAAAGATATATATATATATATATATATATATTGTTATTATTAAATTAAAATTTTTTATATTTTATAATTATATTTATATATATATATATTAAATCGTATTTAAACCGAATTTTACGATAATTTTTTTTATCAAATTATGGAATAATAATGCTATGAAAGAATATGATTTTTACTTTTTTACTTTTTTTTTTTGTTTAACATTATTTACTTTTATCTGTTTCAATATTTTTTATCATAAAGAAAACTTTAGAAGCCCCACGGGAGTATAATATATTTATATTAAATAAAATATTGTGGTAACTCTAAAAAACAATGATATTTTTGACCTCTGGTTATAATTATAAAGTAAAACTTAACATTAATATTTCATTATCAAAATGTCCGTGTCGATTATTAATATTTTAATCTATTAGAACTATCATTATCATTATTTCTATTTTGATCTTATTATTAATTTATAATAATTAGTCAACAGGAATTTCAAAATTGAAAATAGAACATTCTTATTTTACCCTAATGAGGTTACTGTAAGCTAAATAGCCCAAACTATTTATCAATTTAATGTAACGCCTTTTACTCAAAATTCTCTCCCTCAGTATATATTTTTGTTTCATTTATTTTAAATTATTATTATGGCCACAAATATATAATCCTTCTAGACTAATGAATTTAAAAAAAATAAATCATGATTAGTACACATGAAGTGTGCTGACCAGCGTAGCTAGGCTTGCTAGTGGCGTTAAGCGTGAGTAGGTAAGGGCGAACCTCTGGCCCACCACCAGCCCTGACACTCACGCCGGCTCTATCCCGTAGCACGTAGTCCAGTGCGTGATAGTGGCCGTAAAGACGATCGGCAACATTGTCCTCGTCACGTGCCTTCTACAGTTCATGTTTGCTGTTATTGGAGTCCAATTGTTCAAGGTAGGCAAGCAGTTCAACCATTCATTGTTAGTGGCAAATGCACCTCCGGTTAAACAAATAATGTTCCCAACTGACTTGAATTTTTTTCCCCTTCTTTTTTACCTTTTTTTTAATTTTTATTTTACAAGATTTTAAAGTGAAACTTAAACTCTTTTTGTGATGTTCCTTTCAAACTCTAATTTTCCCTGTGTTTTCTTTTTTTCGGTTGGCTCTTGTCGGTTTGTGTGGAGATGCAGGGAGTCAGCCAGCAATATTTGATTTGTGCTCCTGGCTTGTTTATCCCTCATTAACTGCATGTAGATGTGATTTAGGCCATGTTCCTCAATGTTTCCTGTGTTCTGTACCACTCAGACTAGTTTATAGTGTGTTTCCTATTTTGTGTGAACAGCAGGTTGAATCCCTTCTAGTCGCTTAGCTCTCTTCAGGTTTAATACGGGGGTGGGACTTCCACATTTTGTGGATGAGGGGGAGAGACTACATCATGACGATGACTGAGGTCCCAAATGATACCAAAATGCTTTTTATATCGACAGTACCAGAAACATTTTCCTTAACCTAACTTAACCATCCAAAGAACCTTTCCTTATCAGAGCCATCGATTGCCTTCGGACAATTCAGATAACTATTTGCTGCTTTTGTGTTGCCAAAGTACAAGCTTTAAATCTATCTGCTGGCTCCCTCAACTCTCTTCAAGCTAATTAACCATTCCCTCTCTTTTCCCAAATCCTGAATCCATGGGACTCTTGGCTCATGTTCTTACATGTATGACTTTGGCTCAATCTCTCTATCTCTTTATTCTCTACTTTTATTGTTAATCTCATTTTTCTATCTTCACTCTCTCTCTCTATATTTCTCTTTTTTCTTTATCATACACATATATAATAAATAAACACCAATTTACAAACACCACACTTACTTTGATTACACTCTCTATCTTCTTATCTCTGTCTCTTTACCTCTTGTTCGTCTTGCAAATCCTGACAGTTTTAATAACTTCGGGATATACTAAGCTTGAAATCGTTTATCAATTAGCTTTTTTAAACGTAATTACTTTTTTCTTTTTTGTTTACATTTCGTACAAAAATATTATTCAGGCCTAATCTATTTGGCCAGGCAAGCAAGTGAAACTAGGCCCACACGTTCTCAGGTGCATTTGAATTGGATCCTGCCTGCCTACCTAACGAGAAACGATAACTCATGTGACTGACATGAGTACCTGAATTATTTTCACTATATTCAGCCTGTATGAGACAATTTTTTTTGGTAATCATCATTTCAAGAATTTTCGATATTAAGAAAGAAAATGATTTGTTAGAAATCCGTAAAAGAAATGATAAAATCCAAAAAAAAAAAAAAAAACACTCATACACTTTGAATTAGTGGAAAGAAGCGTTTCCCAAACTTTGCCGTTTACAGACCGGAAGTCTTCGTGTAAAATATTAACTTGAATATTTTTGAAAACAATTCAGGCATGAAAAATTTAAATAAAATATATTATATATTATTTAAATTTATTTATTTAGTAATGTTTAAGAATTAGCATATTGGAAATATATATATAATTTATTTTTAATTAAATTTTATTTGTTGTTTTTTTTAATATAATTTAAGTATTCTACAGATTATGAAATTTGATGTGATATATTTTGATGATGATTACCGGTTCATGAATCATAGTTTAGGAAACGCTGATTGGAAAGAAAATGAACTCCGACTGATATGAGCTCTCTCTCTCTCTTTCTCTTTCTTTCTTTTTTCTTCAACTTTCTCTCTCCTTTCTTTCTATCTCTCTCTCTCTCTCTCTCTCTCATCCCCGTTTAGTACGTAGTGAAATGCGTGATTGTAGCCATTAAGACCTTCGGCAATATCATGCTGGTAACGTACCTGCTGCAGTTCATGTTCGCTGTGATCGGAGTGCAGCTGTTCAAGGTAATTCCCCTGCTTGTCCTGCCTGAATAGTACCTAGTAATTCTTGCTTCTTGCTTTTTCTGATGCTTCTGCTTGTCTGTTGATCTCTCTCTTTTGATCTGTTTAGCAAGACTTCAAAACTACAAAACAAAATAGGGTTTGGGGTGAATATTTGGCTGCTGGCTGCAAATTATTTAGTATATAAACAGAGATCTCTCTAAACTAACATCGGTTCATGAATGAATTTTATTTTACTATTCTAATGCATAAATGCATTCTTAAATTAAACGAATCACAAGTTCTTTTTAGAATATCTGCCTGAATTCTTTGTATTACTTTCACCAATAGGATTTTCTTCAATTAGCATAGGTTTACTTCTGATATGCTTACATTTAGGTGCCGCCTAGTTTTAAATTCTGATTAACAATAGATTTTGAATCTATTTCTACTTCTACTTCAGCCTTGACAAATTGAAATGCCCATTCAGTAATGTCATTGTCTTAATAATTAATCATCTGTTATGCCGATTCATGATTTCTGCATTTGCTATTCAGATCATTAACTAAATCTAGACAGTTCTATAACTAGGTATTTAGAGAGTCTTTCTTCTAAACGAATATCAATGTTTAATCTCAGCATTAGGGATTTATATCGAAAATTTTTTAAAAAATTTTTCAGCATAAACTCCTTCTTAATTATATTAATTATGAAAAAAATGTCCAATTTAGTTATAGACTTGTTACTTATATTAAATTGAATTTCAACATAATAAAATTTAAGGAATTTTTTTGTTATTTTTTCTGAAGAATTTATATATAGTATTTGTAATTTTAATAAAATTTTTCCATATTTATTATTTGTTAGAGATTGGATCTCTACAATCCAATAACTTTTAGAGAAGAATAAAGTAGATTAATAGGTTAATGAAAATTTATACATATTTTGTAAATATATGAAAGTTAATATTAATTTTTAATTTTTGATATTGTGAATTTATGAAATTGGAATTATTACAAACATTTATCACATTGGATTCTTTGTTTTTATTGTTTTTTGATAATTCCTTAAATTTTATCTGTAAAATAAAAATAAAACGAGTATCTCCTAAAATTTCAAGGGTTTGAAATAATTCTATCATCAATGTCCAATAAATGCAGGTGTTTAAGCGTTTCGCTAAGTTCATTATCACTCCGTGCCTGATGCATCAATTCCATTTTTTATTTATTTATTTATTTATTCATTTGTTAATGTAATGTTAATTATTTTTTTCGAACTGAAGCGGATGAATCATAATGCGATTTCGTGGTGGCGCAGCCTTTCAGCCAGAAAAGCCCTCCATCTGCTCTGTGCCTGTAGCTCCGAATCTGTCTGCATGATGCCTCACAAAATAAATGGATTGACAGCATTTTCAAAGCCTGTTTCTATCAAATGTTTTATGTATTTGTATCTTATTTTATTATATACATATATATGTATATAATAAACAATCAATGTCTAAATTTCAAATCAACATCATCTTATGTTAAATCTATGCCAAAATTCTAATTTATTATTAAATAAATTAACATTAAAACTCATAGACTATTAAACTGTATTCTCAGTCTAAAATTTCAGATTCTAATAAAATATTTTCCTATTCTTTTTTTTTAAATAATTTTTATTTTTTTAATCTAATAATAAATGTTAAGTATTTTTCCGAAACCACTTTTGAATACATTATAACTATAATATTAAACATAAATAAAAATATAAATAATATGATGTATTCATTAAGTGGATTCATTTTTTCGTATATATATGAATATATGTTTTTGTATTATTCATTTCTTATTTAATATATTATTTATTTATTTAAAATTATTATATTATCTATCTGGGTTAGTTACCTAATATTAAGAATTTAATTAAAATTTTATTATTATTTTTTAATAATAATAATAATAAGTGTAATTCAATTTGATTTTGTACAGGGGAAATTTTTTGAATGTTCGGATTTATCCAAAGTCACTGAAGAGGAGTGCAAGTAAGTAAAATCAATTGTTTTCTCAAATTAGATAAATTTGTTTTGTCATTAAAAAAGAGTTATTAATTCTTTATTAAGAATAATTCAATTATAGTAAATGATCAGTTTGTTGGTTATTTTTTATTCATGTTAATTTGATTTGATTTTAGAGGCACTTATTTAAAATATAAAGGCGGAAATCTGGACAGTCCCGAAGTAGAAGAGCGTCATTGGGAGAGATATAAATTTCATTTTGATGATGTTGCTAAGGCGATGCTAACCCTTTTTACTGTCTCTACTTTTGAGGGTTGGCCTAAGTAAGTATGATTTTCTATTATATTTTTCAAACTATTTTTATACCACTTGTTTTGTTTTTTTCAGGCTTCTTCAAGTATCCATTGATTCAAATGCTGAAGATAAAGGACCTATACATAATTTTCGACCAATTGTTGCAGCATACTATATCATTTATATTATTATTATTGCATTCTTCATGGTAAACATTTTCGTTGGTTTTGTCATTGTTACCTTTCAAAATGAAGGTGAACAAGAATATAAAAATTGTGAACTGGACAAAAATCAGGTATCTTCACACACATTTCTGATAAACAAAATTAACAATATTTACATTTTTAAAGTTTTTAGTTATTAGAATGTGAATAAAATTATGATAAGATAGAATTGGGAAGAATTTAGTAGGCTTTGGGGGATATATGACAAGATTTTGATAGGAAAAACATTTGGGAAACGATCGGTGGATAAAGGAATTGGGAGGAAATAGAAATTGGATGGATGGAATTCGCTCAATGTTAGCTAGTGAATTATGAATACTGCGACAAAAAACTTTTTAAATCCTTATCATAAATCGATAGATGTGGGAGACTACGACTTTTGAGCCCCACTCTATTCTACTTCGAAGGGAAATTTTTTTTTATATATTTTAATATTTTAATTTTAAAGACATAGATTATTAAAAGAATTTTTAATTTATAAAAATATAAAAACATTTAATACTTTGAAATAAAATCTTTCTTTTTGTAATGTTTCAGAGAAATTGTATTGAATTTGCATTGAAAGCTAAACCAGTACGAAGATATATACCCAAACATCGTCTCCAATATAAAGTCTGGTGGTTCGTCACGTCACAGCCCTTCGAGTACACCATTTTCACGCTTATCATGATCAACACAGTCACTTTAGCTATGAAATTTGAAAATCAACCTGAGATGTATACAAAATTTTTAGAGAAAGTGAATATTGTTTTCACTGCCGTTTTCGCTTTAGAATTTGTCTTTAAATTGGCAGCATTTCGTTTCAAAGTAATTATAATTTTAAATTTATTTTAATAAATATTTATCAAATAATTGTTATCATAATTAAAACATAAGATTTCTAAAAAATTAAAATTTTTTACACTTTATATAGTTATTAATCTTCATGAGATCAGGTGGATTGTTTATTCTTGAACTATTCTTTAGTTAAAGACTATTTATTAAATTTGTTTTTTTGCCGGTCAGTTATCATCTTATTGAGTTTCATTAATATTATATTAAATCGCGGTAATAGTTAAAAACAGATTTATGTTACTTTGACTCACTCAGAAAATATATAAAATTATTAAATCTCTCCTCTAATATAATAAAAAAAATCTGGAATGTCTCCACTCGACTATTTCGCAATTTGAATTGGATTAATTAACATATATTATATTATATATTTTAAAATTAAATTTAATTAATTAAATTATAAATTAAAATTAATAAATAATATTTGTTAAACAAGCGCGTGTTTGGCTCTTTGTTGATGACACGACGTCATCTGCTGGGGCGTGATTGGCAGTCTACGTGTTAAAAATTTAAAATAATTAATTCCAGTACTTTCAGCGATTCAATCAAGCTGAATTTCTATATATAGCAGTTTTATACAATTTTTAATCATGTGAAAAATTATCAAACATATATCTTTATTTTTACGGTCAGTTTAGAGGAAAAAAAATGAAAACGTGGTAGGTAATGACCTTTTTCCGAATCAACTGAATTTCTCAAAAGTTATAGAAAACTACGAATTTTGAATAATGCCCGTATACCAAATTTCATTATTCTAGCTCAAACCGTTTTTGCGTAATCTTGTCCACATACACACACACATTTTTCTCAACCTTAGTGAAAATGACTCAGTGACCTTCAAAACGTATAAAAACATCAAAATCTCAACATCGAAAATTTTCGTGATCGCAATACTATTTCTGGCGAGATAGTAAAAATACAAACAAAAGTTATTTATGTATTGGAAGTAATTGTTGAAAAAAAATCTTAGTTGTTGGTTAATTATTTAATTTTATTATGCATCTTCCCTTCATAGATAAGCATTTCCAATTGCAACGATTATCAAAATTTGTAAAATATGATTTATTTATCTCTATTTATTAATGTTGTATTATATGAATGTAAGATTATATAAGTCTTAAAATTGGATTTGTAAAATGCTTGCTTAAAAATACTTCTTAATGATAAATTAGAATAAATTTTTAAATTTAAAAATATAAATAAATTTATTTAAAATCTAAAATTATAAAACAGAGGTGGCCACACTTGGTGATACTTAGAGCCATATTGAAAAATCGAAAATGTTTTAGAGACAAATCGGAAAAAAATGTTACTTTTTTGGGAGGGGGGGAAGGGTTCGTAGTCATAGAATCAAAAATTACGAATACGTGCGCGATTAAAATACCTAATTACATTAATAATAAGTCGTACGCCACGCATGCAATAGTTCTGCTGTTGCTATTGTAATAATTGAGTTGGGATAGATCGGATACATTTTACAACGAAGTTTTTTAAACTTGCAGAAATAACTAAATTTTAAATTTCTTGTCAATAATTATATGTAAATAAATATGTCTCATGACGTAGCCTTTTTCCAGTTTAATATATGTAAATTCTAAATTGGGATAACTTTAAATTTTTTAATTGAGTCATAATCAACTCAAAAAGAGCCACATGTGACCGTTGTTATATAACTTTAATAAATTGTGAATTACTATTCTTTTAAATTAAGAATAAAATATTAAACAAATAAAAATCTAAATCTAAAAACTATTTCGAAAGCTTGATATTAAAAAAAAATATTTTATTTATTTTATTTTACTAATGTTTTAATGAATATCAGGATAATAGAAATATTATTTTTATTTATTGTTTAACTATTTGTGTGATATTAATAATGTCTCTGTATTGCAGAATTATTTTGGGGATGCATGGAACGTGTTCGATTTTATTATCGTTTTGGGGAGTTTCATCGACATCGTCTACTCTGAGGTGAACGTGAGTACAACTGGCCGAATGCCGTTTGCAGTGCTACTAACATCTATAAAAAACACAACGATTAATTATCTAGTTATTCGTTAGATATATTAGCTCATATTTGGAAAAAAATGTATAAAATACCATTCATTTATTGATGAAGTATCATTATTTGAATATAAATTATTAAATGTTGTGAGTAAAAATTACCCTAAAAGAGTTAGAGAGCTCTTTTGATATTTTATTTATTTATTTTTATTATTATTATTATATTTTTTCTCTTTTTCTTTTCTAAAAAAAATATTTTTCTATTTTTTTTTTCTATTATTTTTTTTTCTTTCTTTCTTTTTTCTTACTCATTATTTATTATGAATATTCGTTATTATTTTTCTTTATTCACTTTTCAGAAGATTTATTTTCCTAAATACCCGTAAGAGGAAGCCGATTCCATCATTTGAACCTGGTATACTTGATGAGGATGGGGTTTATTACCGCTTGCAGTGTGCAACATCTCTTCACCTAATCTTTAAATTAATATGAATCCTCACCAGAATTTTCATCCTTTACTCACTTTTTCACTTCTTTTTTTTCTAATAAGAATGCAACTTATTTTAAATAACTAGAGGCCAGTTGTCAATTTCTTTAAATTTAAGTGGCATTTTCATTTGGGAATGCGTTTGGATTTATTTCTCACTCTCTCTCTTGATTTTATCTTCACCCACTCCATAATCTAATTTCTTCTCATCACCTTTGTTCAAACCAATTTTTGGCTGAACTTAATGCATGGCAGTGGCTTTTCTAACTCTTTCTCAAAATCTTTCAAAGAAAAAAAAAATAGTTTTTATTAACAAGAGATTTTACTAATCCCGCATGTAAATTCTATTATTAAAACAAATTTCTTTATTACAAACTGAGTTTTAATTAAATAAACAAAAATAAGGATTATTAAATATTTTATTAAAATCATAAAAACAGAGAGAATATTTAGGCATTATTTTATTTTTAATTGAATAAAAATATGTAATTCCCTTGGCTACGTCGTCTATTACATCCTTGATGATGATTATTATCATCAACATGATCATTTCTAAACACTATTTGGATATAATTTGTACCTACCTTCTTTCTTAAACCAAAACTTATTATTTTTTATTGTATGTTAAAATTATTTCTTCTTATTATTATTTATTCAATATTTTCATTTATTTTTAAATTAAAATTATTATTTCATAAACGCTGTTGCTTTAAATATTACAAAATTAAAAAATGATGTATATGAATTAAATTTTCAGAAGTATTATCAAACACACACACACATACACACATATATAATTCTTATTTATTAATACAGGATATAATTTATTTTCTGTATATTTTAAATAATTTTTGATTAAGATTAATTTTAATCTAGAATTTTTTGAATTTAAATTTCTCACATTTAATTTAAATATTAAACTTCTGAACAATTGACATCAAAACAATTATTCTATTTCTTATAAATAATCCAATAGTTACAATCCGAATGATTGCTACGGTTTTTTTAGTTGTTATGCTCACTCTTTTGGAATTTGATTAATTCGATGTTTCCTTCCATGTCTTTTCCACGCAGACCCCTACAAGATTTAAGGTTTGTGTTTACCTTCTAGGTCACTAAATTAGACCCAATTATCTCGCGAGAATGTTCAATTGATGTATCTTTTAGCCGTCGTAGCCTGTAGCCTTGAACAATCATGGAGTCAACTTTTTTTTTTTTAAATAGCCAATCTTTATTGCATTTTTCATTATCTTTCTTATTTTTCAATGAATTATTATTAAAAAAATCTTTCTTTTAGAAATTATCAAAGAATTCAATCTTATTCTTTAATATGTTAACTCTCATATATATTATATTTATTAAACTAATTATATATACTTTTATGTACTACAAAAGATGCTCGAATTTCACGGCCAGTCATACCAACTTAACAACAAATGATTGTATTAATATTTAAAACGCGCGGATTTTAAAACAAAAGTTATCTTACTTTTTGATGATATTGAAGTTAACTATGCTTTAATATCACATATGTTTTTAATCTTACTCCATGTTTGTTTGTTACCAAAATTAGGTAAATACTTTCATTATTGTTGCATGTTGCAAACATCAAGATTGTAAAAAGATGCTTCTCGTTTGATTAATATTTCAGACAAATTTGGCATGTCATTTTCTTCAATCATATCTCCATAACTTGTTCAAACTTATTCTTTCTTTTCTCAATTCCTT
Organism: Labia minor; assembly: GCA_963082975.1. Taxonomy (NCBI): domain Eukaryota; kingdom Metazoa; phylum Arthropoda; class Insecta; order Dermaptera; family Spongiphoridae; genus Labia; species Labia minor. Next base: position 33,246,248 of record OY720348.1, on the reverse strand, counting down.
ACCATATTTCATTTCCATACACCCAAAAAAAGGCAAGCGTGACTGCTTTCATTGATGAAATTATATTTCCTCATATTTAGAATACATTTTAGTCCTACAAAAACATTTCCAAACATCCATAAAATACATATTACCGTAATTGCTTCATACGGTTTCATACCGAGCATGTAGGAGATTGCAGAGTACGTGCTGCTTTTTTTGTACAACCAATACAACATTTTTTTAAACAGATACAACGATTATTGTTCATAAACGATTTCTAATTTCAATTTATTATCTCCTAGCCCGGCAACGGCATCATTTCCATTAACTTCTTTCGGCTCTTCCGTGTCATGCGTCTTGTCAAGTTGCTTTCTCGTGGTGAAGGCATTCGTACTCTACTCTGGACGTTCATAAAATCATTTCAAGCTCTTCCCTACGTCGCTTTATTAATCGTTATGCTCTTTTTCATCTACGCTGTTATCGGCATGCAGGTAAGAATAACATTGAAATTTTAATTTTTTTTTACATCATTCTTTCTTCATAAATAATCACTAAATCTATAATTTTTTTTAGATGTTTGGGAAAATTGCATTGGATTCCGAGACGGCCATTCACCGAAATAACAATTTTCAAACTTTCCCACAAGCCGTGTTAGTTCTATTTCGTTCAGCCACAGGTAACAAATTATCTTTATCAATTTAAATTAAATTTTATTTATATTTTAATAAGTATTTGAAATTTTTTATATTCAGTTCGATATTCCCATCCAATTCGTCTCTCCCCTGATTCCTACCTTTATATTCCGCTGTAATTAAAATATTTATATTATTACTATATATATTAATTAACTATATGATAAAAGACGAAATTAATGGTTTATTCCTTTTGACTATAAATTTTATGAAGGTAGTCTAGTATGGTTAAAATAAAATAATAAGTTGAGGCCTTCTTCAAAGGCGAAAAATTGTCAATTTTGTCAATTTATTTATTTCTAGCCTTTTTAGGATCATACTACTTATTATAATACTTATATTAAAAAAAATTATAATTATAATTTAAATTTAAATTTTATATTAAAATTGATTTATTTTATTTTTTTTTCATTTTTTTTTAAATTAATTGACAAAATGGCACACACTTTTTTAAATTAATTAAAAAAAAAAAACTTTCTTAATTCGCCTCCTTAAAACTTTTTGTTGTAGATATAATTATTATTTTAATTTTTCCTTTTATTATTTCCTATAAAAAAACTCAATGACTTTACATCCTATGAAACGACAGTGCCTATCAAGTTAGTTGCCACCTAAGTGTGGTAACGGTGTTGTATGATCACCACAATGAATCCTTTCCACCTTTATCTTGATTTTTTTTTTATCAGAAGTGCTACTTTTTATTTCAAATTGCTTCTCTATTCTGATCATGTAGGCTGGATGGATCTCGTTCTCATAGATCCAAACTAGAGAGAAATTCCCTTGTCAGTCCTGGAGGTTGAGAATCAAGCGTATTACCTCTCAGACACGGTGACGTCTCCATAATATATAAAAAGGCCACTATTAATTGTATTATATATATATATATATATCAATCGGTTCGATTCTCGATAGGTTTTCTATTTAACAAACTACTAAAAATAATAGTTTCCTATATAATCTTTTATAAATAAAATTATAATAATCCTCATTTCTATTATTTTAGGTGAAGCTTGGCAGGATATTATGATGGACAGTTCTGCACGAGCCTATGAAGTGAAATGTGATCCCAAGTCGGATGAGTATATGAAAGCCACGACATGTGGCTCGGATCTAGCCTTCCCTTACTTTATCTCTTTCTACGTGCTTTGCTCATTTCTTGTATGCAAATTTAAAAAAAAAATCATTTTTCTCATAGTTGAAAGAAAACAAAATAATCATTCTTCTTTTCAGATTATAAATTTATTCGTTGCTGTCATTATGGATAACTTTGATTATTTAACTAGAGATTGGTCCATTTTAGGACCTCATCATTTAGATGAATTTATTCGATTGTGGAGTGAATATGATCCAGATGCCAAGGGTCGAATCAAACATTTAGATGTCGTTACATTGCTCAGAAAAATATCACCACCACTCGGCTTTGGAAAACTCTGTCCACATCGAGTTGCTTGTAAGGTAATTGAAAAAAATTCTTACTTCAATTAATATATTACTTGTATATTTACCAAAATTTCAAGATCAAAACTATATATTATATTATATAATTATATTATTAATTAGATTAATTAAATCATTAATTTAAAAAATAAATTTATATTTTCAAAATAAATCTAGTTTTCTCTTCATATTTTTATATCACTTTCGAAATTTATTTGAAATAAAACACTTAATATTCGGCATAAAGAAAATTTACAGAATACTGAAAAAGTCTACCTCATTGATCTAATAACAATAGTTGTTTCTTTGTTATATTTTGTTAATTAATTTGTTTGTTATTATTTGTTTGTTATAGAGGCTCGTATCAATGAATATGCCACTTAATAGCGATGGAACTGTTTTATTTAATGCCACTTTATTTGCTGTTGTTCGTACTTCACTTCGAATAAAAACAGAAGGAAACATCGATGATGCCAATTCAGAACTACGAGCTGTCATCAAAAAGATATGGAAACGTACTAGTCCTAAGTTATTAGACCAAGTTGTGCCTCCTCCTGGGGGTGAGTGAATCCAAATCAAATCGATTTTTATTATTATTTTCTTTCTAATTTTTTTTTTAATTATTTTAAAAATAATTATATATTTTTTTAATTATTTTAAAAAATAATTATATATATTGTTTTGAATTTATAGTGGACGATGAAGTAACAGTTGGCAAATTTTATGCCACTTTCCTCATCCAGGATTATTTTCGTCGATTTAAAAAACGTAAAGAGCAAGAACTTAAAGATGGCGATAAAGAATCCCATAACACTGTTACTTTACAGGTAATTGTAACAAATTAATACATATTTAGAACAATTTAATCAGTTTATTAATTATTTCATTTTTTTTAAGGCTGGCCTACGAACATTACATGATGCTGGTCCTGAATTGAAACGAGCAATTTCAGGTAACCTGGAAGAATTAATTGACGATAATCCCGAGCCAATGCATAGGGTGAGTAATTCTTTAATAAATATAAAACCAATTGGGGTTTTTGACAGAACTCCACATTTCAAGTTATTCTGATTCCAAAAAAGTGGTTTTCCCCATGACGTATGTGAGTGTGTGTGGCAGAAATCTTGATCCCTAACGACCTGGCAGCATTTTCGCTTAAATACATTCATAAACAAAACAAATAAATAAATATCAAAAAAGTAAAATAGGCATATTTCCAAAACTATAATAAATATAGAAAATTTTATATGAAACAATTTATAGAGAATTATATTATTATGGGTACAACATGTGGGATTTCATCATGATACAAGTACACAAGGTATGTCCACGCGCAGCTTTTTCCCCTCTCTCTAGCTCACTGTGACGTCAGGCGGCAGACAGATGGTCGTGCCACTATTGAAATGATAGGAGCGCAACATTTATTCGTTACAATAATAAACATACAATTAGCTTTACTTTCTGTAAATTGTTGAGCTGTGAAGTCAAAATGTCGTATTGTGCAGTTCATGGGTGTAGTAATTTTAGTAAATAGACATCTGGAATAATATATCATAGATTTCCAAAGGATGAAAGTTTATGTAAATTGTGGATAAATGCCTGTAGCAGGGATGATAAGATTAATGTTAAAAATGGTAAGTGTTTTTTTTTTAAAAATAAGTAATAATTATTATTATAATAATATTTATATTAATATATTTAAAAACAGCGAGAATATGTTCCGAGCATTTTAATGTTGAATGTTATAAACGTGACTTGACAGAAGAAGATTTTACTGCTATAGATTTTCAAAATCGACTAAGATGGTACATATTGGGAAAACATGCTTCAGCTGTATTTGTAAACAGTAAAAATACAGAATTGCTATCTTCATTTGATGAAAACATAATTAAACCGGCTTGTGAATCTTCTGTAACATTAAAATCTAGATCACCATCATTGTCAGAGAGTAGTTTTTCACAAGAGGAAGTAGATGCTAACGCGACTGAAATTTTATTTAATACTATTAATTTTCAAAAAGAAGCGGAAGATTTGCATGACGATTGTATAGCTGTAATACAATCTCCAGAACTTACCCATGAATTAGGGCCAATTAGTGAAACTGAATTAGATAATAATGCACTTATGTACTTAGCTGGATATATCGTTTATCGCTTTAGGTCAAAATATTCATTTCTGGGCAATAATTTAAAAAAATTTGATAAAATAGATGAAACTTTAAACTGGATATCTCAAGGACATTTAAGTTATCCAAGTGAAAATTTCTTTGCAATTATTAAAGTTGCAGAGGATATGTTTCAAAAGTTTCATGGAAATAATTTCAATAAAAATAATATCATAACAGATTTAGCTAATGAAATTAATACTAAAACTAAGCATATTGAAGATATTTCTATAGAAGTTTTGAAATATTATATAAAAGTACGAACGTATATTAGAATTCGAAAAATTAATCGAGAACTTTTACAAAAACATTTTTCTCATAAATCAAGTACAAAGAAAATTAAAAAAATTTTATAATACATTTTTAATATTAGGTAATTTTAATTTTATACTTACTGTTACATATCATATATACATTAAATGATATACTACGAATATTTTTTTATATTTTTATCTGTTCATTTATTTCTAGACTGTATCGTAGTTATAAAATGATAATAATAGCTTGTAATCACTTATTTTTTACAAAATAAAATTTACTTTTAAAAAAATAAACATATTTAAAAGTAATCATATCTGTTTTGTGTTTATTTTCATAAAATTTGTTAAAATACTGAAACAAAACTGTGATTTACATGCTACTCCGCGTAACAAACTTACTTATCTGCCTGCCGGTTGACGTCATGCGCAGAATAGGACGAGTTTTCGGTGTGAAGTGAACATACCTTGTTTTCTTGTATCATGGGATTTCATTACATAAATTACCATATTTAAATATAGAAATATTTTTACATTGTATAATATAGTATATCTATTATTTAATTACATATTAACAATTATTATTTCATAATTTCCTAAATCATATTTTATAAAAACCTTGAGTAAAAATTATTGATTTGCTTAAAATAATTTTATTTATTAAATTATTTATTAAAATTACTGTTACATTAATTTGATTAATTAATTAAATTAATTCATTCAATCTTACCTGATTTATACTAATGGATTATCTCTTTACAGCGGAATCATTCTCTTTTTGGAAGTGTTTGGTCCTCGATGCGAAGAGGCCATGGTGGTTTCACAAGGGCACGATCCCTTAAAGTTAACTCCACGCAAATCAAGGTAAAAGCAAGTCTATTCGAATTTCTATTCCATTAATAAAATAGAATGAAATTTGAGCCCAGCCCTATTCCTCAGTCATTCTTGATTTATGCAAATCATTTAAGACCAATTTCTTAATCTTTTTCTAATTCTCTAATTCTCTTTTTTCTTTGTTTTTTTTATTCTCATTTATTATAATTCTCAATGTTTTCTACCTGAACATATTATATTATCTATTATTTTATTTTTTTTATTGATTTATTTATTTCTATTTATTTTTTAAATTTCTACTTAAAAATTCTTGAATGTACTTTTACTAAAAATTGAATTTTATTTCTTCTTTATAATATCAACCATATGAATGATTTGAATTGGTTTGAATAATTATTTATTTGATTGGTTAATTGGTTAATTCGATAAATCAATGAGGATGATGAGCTAGCTCTTTCTCTAGAATAATTGACGCTCAAATGCGTTTTCTTTTACTCGTTGATGGATACCTTGACGAGCAATCGCTACTTTTTCCCTACAGATGAATCATTTGGACGTCCCTGGCAGAAAGTTTAGAAAGGTAGACTTTCGATGTCCGCATGTCGTAGCATTTGATTTCAGTTCTTTACTTGTTCTTATTATGAATTATCAGCAATCTCCATTTATATCAGCCCTGCTCCACCTGCATCATTTGGACCAAAAATATATATCTATATCTATACATTTTTTCGAAAAGTTTTCTTCGGTCGATTTTCTATTTAGTTTGTTTATTTTTATTATTATTATTATTATTATTATTTATTATTATTATTATTATTTTTAAAAGCCAAAGATTCCTTTTTCTAATCCAACACTAAGTCGGATCACTTAAGCTCTTTGCTCAAGTTATCCCCCTTAGAAATGGTTCCTAGGAGTAATTTATTGATATCTTAAATTTTTTTTTTTTTTTTTTTATTTTATGAAATTTTTATATTGCACTCCTCTTTATAATTAGATTATGCAACAATAACCAAAATTTGTTTAAAGTTTTTGCTTTGTATTGTCTTTCAAGTTTGAAATCTTTAATTTTGCTTTTTCTATGTAATGAAAATGGTATAGCTAGTAATTAATTTTTTAAGCATTTGGATGAAAATATCTATAAAAATTAAAAACTTGTAAACATTAGTTATAGTAATTTTATGGTTGATTAGATTGAATTGAATTCATGTGATAAAATCTGGCCGAAATGCTATTTTGATTTTTTTTTTCTCTTTTTGCATTAATAAAAATTATAAAAATAAAATCGACAAAGATACACTCATATTTTAATGTTTATTATAAAATAAGGACCGGATTATTCTATTATTTCAGGCTAATGTAGTTACATTTGAAATTATAGATCAATTCATTCTGTTATTATTTATTATTATTATTATTATAAAATAATAATAAGTCAAGGGAGATTCAAAGTGAACGTTTCTAGATATCAAATAGGAAGAATTCTAAATAAAAAAATTGGTAATAATTGTAAAATGAATAAATTAAAATATTTAATATATACTATAATATAAATCAATAGTTCCCAAACTTCTTTGGGCTACGGCCCTCTTTTGAGAAAACTCAGCGCCCCTGGTAATTATTGTTTTAGTAAATTTTAATAGCAATTAAACAGAAACCAATGATGATCACCGCACCCCTAGATCCCTGAAGCTGGGGGTGGTAAGGCACATTTTTCGAATCATTGATATAATATATAATATTATTATTTTACTGAGGAAGGGAGACCAATGAAGGGGTTACTTACAACTAATAAATTCTTTTTCAATTCCCCCCCCCCTCTTCACTGCTAAAAATCGGATATTGGGGTGTCTTTCTTCGGATAATAATATTAATATTAATAATACTTTATATTATATGATATATTAAAATATTTTATTCTTTTTATAATTATTTGGTTTAACTAATTTTCGAAGTGTTAATGATATACCCTGCCGTAACACCATAATAGTTTCACCTCGAACTATTGTTCATGTTTTCATTTGTAACAGGATGAAATACTAATTAAATAAAATAATTTTTCTATGAATTTTTACAATATTTATTTATTTCTTCTTGTGTTTTTTTTATTAAATATTGAAAATGATTTACATAGAGATGAAATTTAAAAATTTGATTTTTCTTGTTTAACTCTCATTTTTATAATTAAATATACTCGTAATAATTTAATATTATATTATTTGAACCATATGATATTTTTGAATTAATAATACTATATAAATTAAAATAAAAAACTTTATTATGTGATAAATTAATAGGAACCATACGAATTTAAATATTTATAAAAATCTGGTCCAAATCCAATATCTCATCGAATTATTTATTTTTTTTTTATTAACTCAACTCCTGATACTTTATCCATTATCCATCATTCTTTCGAACAATTCAATTGCAATTTTCCTTTTTAATATTTATTTTCATTAATTTATATACTTAATTCTTTGATCCAATTAATTTGTTCATTTTTATTATTTCATTATATTTCTATATTATAAAAAATTTACACAATACACACTAACCACATTTATTTATTGATAATTTTTTTTTTTAACCCAACTCACCACAAATTGTTGCTCTTCCAAGCTAATGCTATTTCAAATGTATTTTGATATTTTTTTTTCTATTAGATATAAAAACGAAGAGAAATTTTTTATATGCTTTTTTATTTTTTCATTATTTTTTTTAATTTCAATTTGTAATTATATAATATATTTTCTATATATTTATTTACTTTTTATTTTTTATTTTTATTGTTGTTCTTTTCAATATTATATTTTCCTATTCATTTTTTTTTATAAATATTACTATTTTGAGGCTGTTCTAATCAAACCCGTAGTCCTTAAAGAACCTTCATACACAATTTTCAGTTTTTGATTTAATGAAATATATCCATATAATTTTTTTTTTAATTTCATGGGTAAATATATGTTTGGATTAGGAATTACATCCAATGATACTATATATTAATTACATATTAATTATTATATTAATTATTATTATTTTAGTTCAGAGTGTTGATATATGGTAGTTATTCATTAATTATTTTTCATTTAGCTTGGTAATTCAATAATTTTTATTGTTTTAGTATGATGATTAAAGATAGTAAGAGACTAAAAAAAAATAAAAAAATAAAACTGATTCCGGGGCTGTAGTTTAAGCCTATTTTATTTTTTTTTATTTTGCCTATTTTTTAAAAATGTCGACTTGTAATCTACGAATTTGTTACTCTATACTGGAAAAAACTTGGAAAAATTTAATTATACTCTTTTATAACTTAAATGATAAATCAGCAACGAGTAGTTTACAGCGTCAATGAACTTTCAATACGATTAAGCCTTTTTTTTTATTTAAAAAAACAAATTAAATATGTTGAAAATTATAAAAAATTTCTCTTACGTTATGTAGATTGGCTTACTTATATTTTCATCTAGACATGGAATTCAGTGGAGTCATTTTAAATTTTATTTAGAGGGGGTTTAAAAGATATACTATAATGTTATTTCAAATATCTAATCACTATTTAAATAAATAAAAGAACTAGATAACAGATTATATGAATCAATAAATTAAATTTATTCTAATTATTACAAATCATTGCCTAAGAAGTGTACAATTTTATTAAATGGAAGATGAAGGGTGGGGGAGAAATGATTTAATGTTACCATCTTCAATGACGTCACTATTGGAATTTCTTAGGCTCAAGGGAATTAATTAAATAAGAAATAATTAAACAAAACGATTTATTTATTTTTTTTTTCATTAAATCTGATGAATGGAATGGTAAATGATTTCCGCGGGTCCATGGGCCCATCCATTCAAGCAAGCACCTACACACAGTCTTCACCAAAGCATGTCTATTTTTGTTTGCTGGGGTGTTGGTTTTGTTTTCTCCACGAAGAATTGCTCTTTGCGCTTTCAGACCAAAGGAGAGTGCATTATTTAGAAGAAATCTCTTTCATTACTTTGCCATCCTTTTTTACATCTCCATAATTATTCTTTCATAAATCCATCCAATTAATTTTTAAAATCCTTCCTTATTTTATATTCCCCTTTTTTTCTGCACTCTCACTGGCTGCTTGCTCTTGCAATACAATCTTTGTTACCCATGATTGTATTTTATGTTCTCTTCACTCAGGTCTCTCCAACCAATTCAATTGACTATCTGCCCTATAATTCGATTCAGCGTGCAGTGACCGAGGGGATGAATCACATCACTGCAATGACCCGGGCACAAATGACCAGGTAAATCATTACTTCTTATACTTTAATATTTACCAATTCTAATTTTTGAAATTTCCTGTATTTGATGTTCTATTATTTTTGATCCAATTTCTTTTATCATATATTAATGATTATCATTCTCTTTATATATACATACATTACTATTATATTTTACTTTGCTTGAAAGGTCAATCAACGTTCAATAACGCCAATTATCAAAATAATCACAAATTATATTTGGAAAATATTATGTAATTCAATAATAATTTCTCCTCAGATTATTAACAAGATTAACATTGTTTTTTTTGTTTAATAATTTTACTTAAGATGAAAAATAATATATCATATATAGGATGATCAACTAAAATTTTTCACATATATATATTAATTTATTTTTAAGTAATTTTTTCATTTGTATTTTTTTCTAATTTAAAATTAAATAGTAGTTTGGGAAGTTTTTGAATTTTATTTTCAGTAATTTTAAATAAAAAATTGCTTCTGCCAAATATCACCTGTTGATATACTAAAAATTCTGAAATAGATGCGTATTTAGTTTGTGTTTGACACTCATTTATAGCAGACAACATCGTGGACCAAAATTGTCGTTAGTTCAATTATCATCATTTCACTACAATTATATTACCATTTCTCAGATTTGGAAACGGGAAATATTCACAGGGAGAGAATCTGCTGGATGTAGTAGATTGTGTGATTGATGAACTCACGAAATTCACCTTTTTTTTTTAAATTCGTTGAAATTCAGGAGGTTATTTAATTGTAATGATTGTCAAACATAAAGAAGATTGTTCAACTTTTATTGTCCATAACAGTTGGTAATTGACAGGTGTGGATTTCAAGTTTAGAAAATTCAAAAGTAACTTTTTTTTTAAAAACTACTCTTGGTATCATCTGAAAATTTATACTCTAGACCAGGGTTTCCCAATCTTGTTTCTACGTCGACTTTCTTTTCTTTTAATAGACCCCTATTTTTTGATACACTATATATATAAGTATATTAATAAACTTTAACTATGAGCATTTAATAGGGTATATTTTTTTACAATTTTATAACAAAATAAACATTTTTATTACATAGGTAATAGTAGAGCTAATATCATTCAACAAAACTTACAATTCAATATTTTATAAATTAATAATTTCATAAATTATTAATAGACATTCCTTACTAAAAAAATTAATATGACGGTTATGGCTAATAATTTTTGATAATTTTTTTGATATCAGGTTGATTACTAATAAATTTCCCAATATTCGCAAACGATAATATACGAGCTAATAAATATTATCAAATATTTCATTATATAAAAATTATTAAAAAATAGTAACTTACAAAAAAAATGAACTCAATCAAAAAAAAAAAAATCCTTAAAAAATACCTTAAAAAATGTACGATTATATAAATATATAATAGTGTAATATATATATAAATAAAACTTTAATAATTACTACTACTATGGGGACTAGCAGGATCCGTTGGCAATCGTTTGTATTTACTATTTTATAGTAATTGAAAGAAAAATTTCGCCATCGACCTCCAAAATCCCTCTCAGGTTCTGTCGACTCTATTCAAAGCTCCATAAACGAACAATGGGTCCACCTGTATCCCGTTGGAAATCCCTGCTCTGGACTATAAAAAATTATTCAAAAATCTAATATTTTATAAAATTAATGATATGAATAGAGATACAAAATTACTCAATTCAGTTCTGTTTATTATGAGTTATGTAATGTATTTCAAAGTGATATATTATTTCTTTTCGGAATTTATGATGTATTTTAAGAAATAAAAAATATGCAAATCAGCATTATATCTGGAGGTGTTATTGGGTGTTGTTTTACCTGGCAAAGATATGGCGGCTTGTGCCGTGTAGGGGTGGGTCTTCTCCTAAGGAGGGCGGGCGTCTGGGTTGCAGCGGTGCAGGCGCCGACAGAGACGACGAGGCGATTCCTTTACGGCCGCTGGCCTCCGGAGAACATTCGGATCGGACTGCCACCTATCACGTGATCCAGTAGGTCACTCCTGACTCGTGGTTGGCAGCATGCTCCTGTCCCTAAATGGCCTGGAATCAAACCCCGTCCCAATCCAGCTTGATGTACCCTTTTCTCAGTTAATTGTATCCACGATTTCTATCCAATCTCGGATGCTCATAGACATGACCAAAGACATAAGTACAAATAGGAAATGTTTCCAAAAATCATACTTTATATTAATTAATCGGTTGATCTTTTGGTTTCATTGATTTGTTAAACATTTCATTACATTGTGTGAAAATTTCATCATTTTACATTCAAGCACTCGGAGATAGTTACCGTAGTTATTGTGAGGTTAAATTTCATTCTTGATGATCAATCAGTTATATATATAGAATTTAAACCTAATATATAAATTTTTAATTTTATCAATTTAATTTTGTACATTTTAAATCTAGAATGAATAATTAAATAAAATAATTCAATTCTTGTTATTCAATAATATTAATCTTTTTGATATAATAATACAGAAGAAATTAAAAATAAGCATTCCTTTTTCTTTTTGAGATAATACTGATCTTTCGGACGCCAGTCGTCTCTTTTTTCAGAGGCAATAAATTTCTAAAAAATCTTCTTATGTTATAATATTGGTGTAAGGGTAGCAAGATTAAAAAAGCGGGAGTGTCCTCCCCTAGACTTTCCCGCATATAAATAGGTAATTAGGTTATTATTATTATGATTTAACAACAATAAAAATAAACAAACTAATTAATTTAAATTATAAAGTAAAATGGTTTAACACTATTATATATATTTATAATTTACACCTAACGCTACTTGTATAGGTAAAATGTCACTTCGGGTAGTCAGATCATGATGAAATTTGGTATCTGAATTTTTTTCTCATTTTTAAATCTATATACAAAATAGGAAGCAAATATCTCTAAGCAAACTGGTACTTTACATGAAAGGTAAACGCAACCAGTGTAGGTAAAGTACCACTTCCGGTTAACCGATTTTGACGAAATTTTGATAGAAATCTACAATCTGTGAATAATATCGGTCTACCAAATTTCGAAGTCCTAGCTTGATTAGTTTCTGAGTAAATTTGCTCACAGACAAACATTACATACATCCATACATACACACACACAGACATAATTCGAAAAATGGTATTTTCCGACTCAGGGAGGTCAAAAACGTCAAGATCTATCGAAATCTCGAAGTCGAAATTTTTGACGATTCCAATACTTCCCTTATACGAAGTATGCAGGAAAGTAAAAATCCAAAAATAAGCATTCATTTTTCTTTTTCACACTAATTCAAATCTTTTTAAATATTATTGATCATTTTGTTGAAATATGATTGATTTTGAAGAAAGACACGACTACGGCCCAAAAAATCGGCGTTCATTAAAAAGAAAAGGGAATACGTATTTTTTTTTTAACCTTGCTAATCGGCTTCAATAAAATTTATTATAAGAAAATCATATATGACAATTTTTGATAGATATTTTTTGTAATTATTTTCAAATTACAGTTACATAATAGTTTCAATATATATACGATTAGTCTTTATTATTAATATTATTATTATTATTATTATCAATCGAGATTCATGAAAACAATTATATGTATATATCAAAGTATAATATATACCTATATGTACTATATAGCATATTTAAACATATTTCTTTATGCCCATTCGTTTCTTCAATTCAAATCATTTTTTTATTTACACTTTTTTTTTTCTTTTCTTAATCTAAATTTCTTTATTCTAAAATTTGTTGTCCTTTATTCTTATTTAATGATATTGGATGATTAGAAAATATATACTAGAATAGGAAAAAGGGGCGATCAGGCAGAAAAACAGAAAGTTTAGAAATCAAACTCTCAATGTGTTAACGTTTCGGTCTTTTCACGATAAAATCCTGAAGAAGTTCCTGATAAGAGAGCGAAACGTTGATAAATTTGTAGGAAAAAGAAGTTAGAGAGTTTCATTTCTAAACTTTCTTTTTTCTTTGCTTCTCCCTGCTTTCTAATCTATTATTTATTCGTATATTTTTATTAAAATCATACTTAACATTCTTCCTACCGTTGTTTTTTTTTAAGTATTTAAACTATTTGTAAATTTCTCTTCTTCAACTCGTTAAAAATATTGTCTTCTATTCTATATACATGCAACCGATACAACGATTTACATATATATATATTTAATTTGTATATACACAAATTCATATTTAGTTTAATTGGCAATCGACCCTATCCAATGAATTTCCATTAAAATCCCCCGTAATTCCTTTAGTCCATGTTTTCAATAACTTCAGCCGTTGTTCATGTCTGGTATTCACTGTTCATTTGCAATGTGTTTCCATTTACATATTATTTGGCTTATAAAATCCAATCACTTTTGAAGAATGACATATGCAACGAATTGGTAAACAATTTTTTTGTTTTTTTTTATTATTATTTCGGCACCGACATCACAATCAAATCATCTGGATGTTTGTTGTTATTTATCAGGTTCATACGAAAAATTAATTGTTCAGCTTTTTTTTTTATTTTTCAATCGAATTCTAAAATTTACAGATATCGATTTGAGATCTAATAAAAAATTAATACATCATCTTCAGAAATGAATAATAATTTCTTTTTTTCTTTTAATTAACTCTGTATTTGTACAGGAGGCATCACAATCTCATCTTTTGTTTTATTCTCGTCAGATTTATTATTCAAAGACGCATTCATTCTTGTTTGAATAGAAACTCGAGTGTTCATCATCGCATATACCACACTTATTCTTGCCTCCTTACCCTATGCACTCTTCCGTAAATCCAATTCAATAAATTAGAAACATTCATTATATTTTTTAAAAATTCACAAATGACGTTTCATTCTATTCAATCATCAGACAAAGTTATAGAGAATTAATGACCGAAACGTTGCATTTTCTCATTTTGAGAAAATGGATTTTTAAATTTTCCTTTTTCCTTTATGCCCGATTACTTTAAACATCCTTTCTATTTGATTAATTACTACTCATATTAGAGTCTGTTTTCTTTAAGCATTATGTTTACAAGATATATAAAGTTATGATTAATTAAACCAATGATAAATTTAATATTCAAATAAATATTAATCAATCAACACATTTATTAAATAGAAATAGATTCATATAAAATATAATAATAATATAATAATAACTTAAATAAAAATAAACAAATTCACTCTGAATTTGTAAAATTAATTAATATTAATATATATAAAATTTCTCTTTCTGGAGCCTCGTATGATGTCCATTCACCCTTGGGAAGCTACTTGAAATAAGAAATAGCAGCTTTCGATCAATAAAATGAAAATAATGATCGAAAGGAGTAGTTGTGTGTGTACTGATCATACAATACCTCTACTTCGCCTAGGTGGTAACCGATGTTTTTATTTTCATAAAGGTCATTTTTAGAATATAAATATTAAAAGTCTAAGTCGTGAGTAAAGGAACATCTTAAAACCCATCACATTAACCTATTCTTTTATTGTAATTTTCTGACTTATATACCACAGAAGGTAGTAGTACTAAACTGTACATAATGTAAATCTTTCTTATGGTCTCACTTTTCGTTTTTTAATATTTTATTTAGCTATTTATTTATTCATTTCTTTGCTAAAATAATAGTTTGTATCTAAAACACTTTATACTCTAAAGAGTTAAGAGTCAAAAATAGAAAATATCAAAATTTTAATTTCAAAAATTAATTTTTACATATTGTTTATCTTTTTATTTGTTTTTTTTTATTTTTATTATATAAGTATATAAATTTTTAAAATAATGAAATTACATGTTTTTTATATGTACTTGAAACATAATTTTACAATATTTTTTAATGTGTAAATGTTAATATTAATTATACTTAATTCTTATCTTTTTTTACTTTTTATTTATTTTATTTATATCATTTTATCTTTGTTGTTTAGCCAGAATAAACAAAAATAATAAATCTTGAAGAGGCGCGTGCTTCTAAACCAAAAGGAACACTCCTTTCATGATTCTAAATCTTAATAAGGTCGTCTCTGGACAAAATTACCTAAATAAGGTTCTGGCAATTTCAATTTTCAATCAGCTTTGTTTGAAAACAATATACAAAAAAATAAATAAAAGCAAATGCTTTTTATCTCCTTTTTAAATAAATTAATGTCGAAATTTTTTTGTTGGAATGTTGAATGAATTAATCATTGTTAATCAATCAATAGTTCTTTAACTTCTGTCCTTTTCCTATTTCTATTTTTTTTATTCGAATTAATAAATTCCTACCTTTTAATTACAATTAATCGATTATTCATATTGCATATAAACATCTTGACAAATACAATATTATATATAACCTATCTCAATGATGTTGATATCATTTTTTACCGACCGACGATAGTAAGGGAGGTATTGTTTTCACACCAAATTTCACATGTGGAGATTTTTACATATCTCCACGAATCATGCATTTTCTTAACAGAAAAAAGTATTTTTAGCATGATGTCTGTCCGTCCGTCCTTCCGTCCGTCCGTATAGATGTGTACAGCCTGAACGGCTCAACGGATTTTGATGAAATTTGGTATATTTACTTAATGCATCAGTGGGATGAATTGATCAACTTTTGGTGCAAATCCGGAAACCGGAAGTGGTAGTATTAGCGATCGACGATAGGAAGGGAAGGGTTATTTTCACACCAAATTTCACATGAGGGGATTTTTTATATATCACCACGAATCTCTCATGCACTTTGTATTGGTTTTATCCTCGAGAAAAATCATATTTATTAGTTTTTTCTTGATTTAAAATTATATGACGTCATCTAGCCATTCATGACGTCACAGCCTGGTCTTGCATATATATTATAAATAAAATAAAATTAAAAATGTTTATATTTATTATTTATGTATGCCTATCTGTTTTTTATTACATTAATAGATATATTAAAATTATTTGAAATTGTTTCTGTAGCTGGAAATTAATTTACTTCAAACCGTCGGTCGGTTCGGACCTGGCCTCAGGTCAACTTATTTTATATTGCACTTAGAGAAATCTACTTTGTCATATTATTTTTTTGTTGTTGTTGTGTGCTAGGCGCAATTTAGATATTCTTCGCAGTAGTTTTGAGATTCGTAACATCTCATAATATTTAAGGAACCAAAATAAAGCTCACATTTTAAAAAAATACATATTATTTTAATCTTAATGTACATATATTTATTTAATTTGAATCTTTCACTCCCATTTTATAAAAAATTAATAAAGTAATATTCAATTAAATATTAAATTAATAATATTTAACCTTTGGATCTTGATAAAACATATTAAATGAAATTTTAAACTGCCATCGCTAAATTTTAATAAAAATATGATACTAGTCAATTTGAGGAATCAAACTTGATCGAATTTCTATATTTGACATATGCGCTCCCATTGAGAGAGCTGTGAACTATTAGTAATAATGGGAAATATATTTGAATAGTATATTTTTAAATATTTATATAGTAATAATATAATTATATTATATAAAGTTTCATTTAAAAGATTAATTTATTTATATTAATAATTGTTAACAGTATTTATTAATAATATTATTATATTTTAATAAAGATATATTATTTAAAGTTTAGTTCACTAATTTTCCCTGGAGGCGCAACAAATCTAATCCCTCAAATAGATCAGCATCTAAAATTAATTAATTATTAATAGGAGATTTTTATTTAAAGCTTTCCGTTTAACCTTAATCATTTAAACAGAAGAATACTATTATTTTAATTGTCTTAGCTTCTTTTATAATACTATAATATTTATTTTCACCCTTAACATTTAAAATAATAGTTTTATTTACTTTTTTATTTACTTAGTTATAAAACCTTTAATTTTAAAAGAGTTTAGTATTGTCTATAAAATGTATCTCATTAACTCTATTCAAAAAAAAAAAATAAAATAATAATAAGAATAATAAGAATAAAATAAGTCCTTTTAGAACAATAGAAAAAATATTATACTTATTTCTTCTCTTATTAATTAATAATATTACAATTCATTAAATTAATGATTTATAAGCAAAATACAATTTATTTGATTGTTAAATTAAATTCAGGTGAATCATCATTCTCTTCTGGATCAAGTTACTTTTTTTTTACACAACAATTCGTGAAGATTGTAATCGAATTTCAATTCGCATTCATGTTTTTTCATTTTTCTCATCAACATTTGATAATTATTCTATTCCACACCTTCTATCATTGTATAATAATAAATAATAGATAGAAAATATAATCCAAGTGTCTTCCATGAGATCCATGTGGCTTCTTCAATGTTCTCCTATCTTGTTGATTTTGATGTTTCTCTTCCACACTATCCATAATGCATCTCTCATAAATTTTACCATGTTCAATTACAAGCAATGGCCGTTTCGTGTGCTTTGAACGTTTCAAAAATGATTCACTGGGTTCTGTTTCCCACATCGTGTTTGTTTACCAGTCATTTAATCTATGTGAGTGTAGTATAGGGTGTTTGTTCTTCTCATTTTCATTATTTGCGGGCTTGGCTTAACCCACAATTGATATCAATGTAATTTATGTTCTAATTGTTATAAATGCAAGTTGCACTTTTGAAATATCACCAGCAATGTTAAAAGTTTTTTTGTTTTATCAAATGTCTGCATGAATATTATTATTTAATCAATCAATTATATATTCACTCGTTGTTTCCAGCTAAGATACATTATTTTGCTTAATATTTAATGTATTTATAATGTTTATTTAGATTTTTAATTCCTTTTCATCATTCAGAGTTAGAAAAAATATAAGTTTATAAATCAATATGTATATACATGTGAAGCAAAATTATTTTTCAAAAGCATTCAATAAACGAAAAATTATAATAGTTACTAGAAAAAAGTATAAATAATATTAAAGTTTACTCAAGATTTGAGCAATTTGTAGATAGGTCTGACCATGACTGGGTTCTAATCCCTTTGGTGGTGTGCTAACCATGTCTCTTTCGATAAATCAAACCTAGTAAACCACATCGGTCTCTTGCTCTCCTTATGTCATGTCACTAATCTTAGCAATGTTAAAATATTGAAATTAAACTATTATTTTTTTATCTATTATTTTATTACATTAATTTACAATTCAATTCCATTTAGAATTTGAAAAAAATGGTTGTAAATGTTTAATTTTTAGAAGTAAGTAAAATTGCCTTCCATAATTATAACCTAAAAATATCAGTCAAGTCGGGTTTATTTTCTAGTAATAAAACTTGTCAGGAATAACCATGACATACTATTTATTCTATTTATCTATTTATCTATCTATATATATATGATATAAAATCTTTGAAATAATACGTTAATTTATTCTTTTGTTTTTGGGTATAAAAGTAATTTATTTAAGCCTATTATAAGTTAATATTTATACATACTTGAATGTTATTTAAATTTAAAATAATTTAAAGGCAAATAATAATAAAATAAATCAATTTTAATAAATGAAATGAAATAAAATTAATTTCATAAATTTTAATTCCCAAATGTACATATGCTTAAGTATATTAATTTATAGTAACATTAATAAAATTAAATTAGGTACAATTGGTATACTTTAAAATGATTATTTATCATCATACTTATTAAAAAAAAAATGATTTTATCATTCTTTTTCAGCAGACTTTCTATAATTTTTACTAACTTATTAGATATGTTAATTTATATTGATTTATTTCTCATAAAAATATAAATTTCTGGTAGCTGTAAAATTGATAGGGAGGGTCGGAATGACCATTTTGGATCAAATTTGAAGAACTGAAATTCTAATTGTATTTGAAATTGAATGCTTGCCATAATTGTCTAATTTATAAGAGAGAAAAAAAAGAAAATATAGCACCTTGAACTTGAAAAAACAAAAAAATAATTGAACAAAAAATATTAATTAAATCGTTATATGGTAAATTTAATAACACTGAAATTGTGGATTGTTTTTTAATGACAACCACAAATTCTCTTTTGATTTAAGCAGAAGGTGCAATCTCTTATTTATTTTTTTTTAAATTTAATTAATAATTGCTTTCAATAACAAAATAGTCAAATAAAATTAAATAAAAATGATTAAAATTGCTTATTATAATTATAGATTATCAGAAGTTTATTTTTTTGACATTTTGAATGGTTAGAAAAAAATTTCATGAATTTCCAATGATTTCAATTCTAATGATAATTGATGCAAAATTATGAACTGAAACCAAATTTTATCAATGTTCTATAAATTGTTTTTTTTTTGTTTGTTTAAAATTGGATCCTTATTTAATGTTTGGGATCTTGTCAAATCAAACTGAATGATGGAAAGGATTTTTCTCCCTCCAGAAGCAGACAAAAGGAAGGAAGATATGAAGGATAATTGGATATTGATTTGTTGATCCAATGTCATTAACTTGCATTTGCAATTTCAGCAAGCTGGCTGCAGTTGGTGGCGCTATGCAGGCCAATTTGAACCACACGGGTAAGCGAGGGCGAGCCTGGGTGTGTGCCGTGTCGATTTTGCAGTGCATGCACTTACTTCCACCGCGTAGCTGATCTGCTAACCACTTGCGCGCATCCCATCCTCAGCTAACATTTTGGTTGCGTTGCAGCGTGCGTGCAGCGATTAGCCCCCCAACCCCTCCCCCTAGACGACTGGGCTGCATGGGCAGAGACTCTTCACGTAGCCTGTCCCGAGTCGCCGGAGGCCTCAAGATGGCACAAGCCCAGGCTATGGCCGTAGCCGTAGCTGGGTTCATCCCCGAGGAGGTGTCCCGGCCGCTCGTGCATCGAGCCTCCTTCCACGGCAGAGGTACCTGCGAGGCCACCTTGAGCAACTGGGCCATCTTTGGGACCATTCTATTTAGACCTATCAGATCCAAATCTCGAGCGATCCCACCAATTCAAAATGGAACGATGGAGCTTAACATTCGAATGATTGGATTACAATCAAACGAGTCAGGAATATATAAAAAAAAAAATTTAAAATAATTCACAAATCATTTGGCGAGACCAACCTAAAATCATTTCACTTAACTTATGGATATTCATTTCAAATCCTAACATTTCATTTCATTTCTCTCCCCCCCCTCTCTCTATCTCTCGTTCTCTTTTTAACGTCAAATGAATTGTAATTTTTTTTATACAACGACATTGCTCCAGAAATTCCAATAGAAAAATATCATATCATTATTTTTTAAAACTTTATTTCATTATTTTTTTTTTAATATCAGTCAAGCTATTATTATCATCATCTAAATATAAAAAATAAAATAAAATTCTAGGATATCATTTATTTTTATAAGGATATCAAATTTAGAGTATTCAGAAAATATCTATTATTGTTATTTTCTTCAATATATTCAAAAATTATTTAAAATAACAAATGCAATTTTTCTGGTGAATTTTCCGTCTCATTAATAATAAATGAGGCTACTAGCTAAAAACTAATTACAGTCGCTCTATATAAGCAACCTCTATACAAGCAACTTTTTTTTAGTTCAACTGTTCTCTATAAGGATCTTATTTTTTTTAAGCTAATTATTTGATTTGACAGCTGTTCACAACAACATAACCTCAAATTGTAAAAAATTCTGTTATTTGAACATGTTTGTGTTTTTTGCTGCCAGTTTTGAAGTTAATTTCTCTAAATTAGAATAGTTATTTATATTTATTCAGACACAGTTTAGTTTAAAAAAAAAATAAGGAAAAATATTTTCCAGGTTGGAAGTATTTTTATAATCATTTTTTCCCTATAAGCAACTTTTCTCAATAAGAAACTTTTTTATTGAAATTAGTTCAAATGAGTTGCCTATATAGAGCGTTCACTGTAATAGCAAATAATAATAAATGAAATAAATATAACGAATAAATAATTAAGTTTTTATAAATTGTCACTTATTTAAGGTTTAGTGTTTAAGTGAAATCAAAGAAAAAAATATTTAAAAAAAAAAAAATATAAATAAATAAAAATAAATGTTTAATTCAAAGACGGTATAGTAGAAAGCTATTCTTATAAAAAACTTTTCTTCTTCCCCAAAAATAATTATTTTATTTCATTCTTTTCAATATTAAACAAACAAAAATAAATAAAAATAGAAACTTTTTGATTAAATACTTTTTTTTATTTTATTTTATTAATGAATGACTATTTCATCAATAATGTTCATTTATATATATTTATAAAGAGCTTCGTCTGTGATTTGATAAACCCATGGGAAAAGGTTGAATATTATTTAAATTCTAAAATTCTACTTAATTAATAAATTTATATATAGATGTAAAATAGAATTTCTGAATACTTTATAAATAATTAAATTAATAAATATATCTCTTAATTCATTTGATTTATTTCCTATTGATAATAATAGCTAAAGAATAGAAACAGAGTCATCAAAATAGATGAATTCTATTCTTGAAGATTCAAATTTGATCCTTGCGATTCCCGTTTCAAGGTCAAATTCATCACCAATCGCAAGGCCCTCGCATCCACTTCATGCCTCCATTTCTCTCTTTCTCACACCCTCTATCTCACTATTATTATTTATTTCTTTTTCTTAAACTTTTCACCAAAATTCGATTTCGCTCTCTTAACGCCTGTCTTGGCTTCATGCTCTTTCTTAAAATTTCTCCCATTACACTGGTATTCAATGAAAGAAAATGGAGCTCTTTAATTTATTTGATTTGCTGCATGCCTTAAGCATTTCATTCAAGATGGATGCTCTCTTTTTATTTCTTGATTACCGTCTTAATAATACACTCTTCCTTTCGTTTTCTTATTTCAACCCTTTCTCTATCTCTCTTTCTCTCTCTTTCTCCCTTATCTTATCATAAACTCATTCTATTATCTTAATCTTTTTCATTATAATAAGATTGAATTATTTTATTTTAATTTTTTTTTTTTCTTTTGAATTATTTTCTTATTATTAATTCTTGTACTAAATGAATCACTAATTAATCATTTAAAAAGAAAAATATACTTTTTGAAGTGATTTTTTTTTATTTTATTATTATTATATTATTAATAGAATCTAATAAGGCTTTGCATGTTTTTTTAGCATGATAAAAATTAATATACATTAAATTTGTTAACAGTAATGCTATCATCTCATTAATATTTATTTTAACATATTAGAAATATAATATTCCTTATATTATATTGTTTTTATTTTAAAAAGTAGTATTGCATATATATATATATAATATTAAAAAATTTATATTTATTGAAATTTATTTAACGAGAAAAAATTTAAAAAAAATATTAGAAATAAAAAAAAAATAACTGATAATTTTTTGGAAGGGCCAAAAAAAGAGAAGAATGTGAAAATGACTTATGATAAATACTACCAAAAACGAATGGTTCATTGTAAGGGAAAGTAAAATAAAAGATGAACAATAGACACAAGCGAACCTAAAAGTACTCTTTCTAGTTATAATGATATCTAAATATCCCAAACTTCAGTGATATAAAAAGGAAGGGATTGGTTTTATGAGAATTAGAATAAAATTAATTATTCTTTTAATTTATTCTAATTATTTTTTCGAATTATAAAGGTCAGTTTCATTTCAGCTAAATTTTCGCATCGGACTAATGTTCATGTTTTATAAAATTAAAAGGAAAATATTTATTCTTCAACATCTTTCATACGATCGAAGATTGTCTCCCTACCTTCTTATAATAATAATAATTCATATTATTCGATATATTAAAATATTTTAATTTATTCATTTTATTATTATATATCTGTACTATGCGTGAGAGTTACATATAACTTGGATAAATCACTTTGGGTTAGCCTCAGACTATTGTTCATGTTTTATTTTTTTATTGCCTTCTGCAATACACCGCCTTTAATAGAATTTTTAAGATAATATAAGATTAAATATTTTAATAATTTAATAAAAAAAAAAAAAATAAAAAATTGAAAAGAAATATTTTTAAAAATTGAATTGGGATATTCTTAATGGAAATATAAAATAGAAATATTATAAAATTAAATATGAAATATTATTTAGAATATTAATATTATTTTGAATTATTCAGTAACGATTATTTATTAGAAAATATTCACCTATTCTATAAGTTTATAATATAATAATCTTCTCATCTGAATTGATTATTAGTTCGGAAGGCTCTCCTATTCATTGTCGATTCTTTAATGATTTTTTAAAAATTTCTAGGGTCCAGGCTCGTTGAATCGAATGGGACGATAACTGCTGAACGACTAAGCCATTCTTTACCCGGAAGCCCTGCAGATCGAAGGCCCAATTTTCCTGATGTGGTGGGCTCCGGAGAGAGTCTTGTCGGCAGGGTATTTTTCATTTTTCTTACTTCACTAATTTAAAGATCTATAACAACATACTAATATTAATTTGATTTTCAATTTATATCGAAAAATAAAATGCTAAATAATAGTTCATTGCCATCGTATTGAATAAATTTTAAATAAAAAAAAATTTCAAATAATAATAATAATTATTATTATCAAACTATCAATAGCAATAAATGAATTAGATCAGAGTCTGACAACTTTTTCCCATAGTCGGGTGTATATTTAACTATAATATTTCTATAAGCTCGCTGTTCTTCAGATTAAAAGAAAGTTTTCAACTCAAGCTTTCAGTTAACTCTTATACGAACTGAACTTTATCCTTTCTATATATTTTTAAATATACTAACAATACTAAACCAAGTTAGCTTGTTTAAATTATCTACAGAAGAGGTTCTCAAACTTTTTGAAGTTGGTACCACAGAAACATCATCAAAAAGTTCAGGTTCCACTAAAATGATTTCGTTTCTAAAATTAAATGTACTGTAGGTATCTCAGATACGGAATACCGTCCGTCGTACCATGTAACCCTCGCTGGGGCCTAGTCACTATTCAGTAAAATACGTAAAACCGTAGAGGTCCAAAAGAATCTTAGGCCAGTGACCATTCGGGGCCTTTAAGATGTGCTTTCACAAAATTAATCACAATGGTACCACGGGATCATAAAACAGTGGGAGTGTTAACTCCCCAGTTCACGAGTTGAGGAACGGTTTTGTTGGCGCAGCAGTAGTAACTATATTAATTCAATGCCCATTCATCACCCATCATTTTTTATCAAGAAAGCCCTCTATGTATGGAACTAATAAATATTAATAATGAAATTATTTTTTCAGATACTAGCCGAACAGGGTCTTGGAAAATTCGTTGATCCAGATTTCGTTCGGTACACTTCACGAGAAATGCAAGAGGCTCTCGATATGACTCAAGAGGAGATGGATCGAGCTGCTCATCGACTTCTCCTTCAAGAACGACAAGGTCGTCCTTTATCTTTTGAACCTCCAGAAGATACAACGGGAGATTTAGATCCACGATTATAGCGAAACGCCCCCGCCTTCAAGGAGCGACCATCCACGTACAAACTGCCAAGCCTTGTTTCCTGTCCGATTTGTTTTGGTGCAATAATATCCTCTCGTAAACAAATCCATTTTTTAAATGTTTTCCTAATTCATAGTTTCATTTGAGCCTAAACCCAGCTTGCAAACATATCCCTTCCCACTTCACCTTACGATCCAGAGCGTTGTCATTCTCCAAAATCAGCCTGGCAGGTCCTGGCTCCTTGTTTCATTATTTGGAACTTTAGGTATTTTTATTAATGAAGCAATAAATAAATTTATATATGTGCACTTTAAACAAAAGATGAAAGTATTTTAGGATTGAACGTGCATACTTTAAAAAAACTCCCAAACAAGCTTTCATTTGATACTTAATATTATTCGAGTTGCCAAATTATAATTGTTATTTCTGTAGAATTTAAGCGAGTCCATTTCTATGTCATTTTATTTTTATTTTTTCTTTTTTTTTTTTTTTTTTCTTTTTTCAAAATTGATTATTCATTATTCAAGTTCGAATATCTTACTAATGGAGTTTGGTAAAAACATGCTTTGAGTTTTATTAATTAGAAAAAAAAAGTGGCTCGAGAAATGTGGATGTGTACCTCCTAAAACTAGTTCAATTTCAAGAAATATTCGTATGTGATACCTGAATATTTCTTGGTAAGATTTGTATAAAAATGTACAGAAATGTTTATACACATGTTTTTGTCATGAAATTTGTACAGGGATGTAAAAAAAAATGAAAAAAAAAAATATAAAAAAATACGAATTATTCCTATAAATGTAATAGTGGCCCTGGGGCGTAACATTTAACAATATTACTCGACAGCCTTCCAATGCAAATTTGCAAATAAATTAAAAATTTGTTTTATACATGAAATAAATTATACATATATATATATGTATATTCTTTATTTATATATAACTTTGGCCTATTTATTTTACTAAAATGATTTATATTTTTTAAATCATCTACTTATTATTTATAAAAACAAAAACAAAAAAAAAATAATTTAAGTGTCAAATTGAACGAAAGTTTAATATTTTTATCTTTTTATCTCCTTGGATTCCATTCTTTTCTTTCTTTATTTATTATTATCATTATTATTATTTTTTAATTATAATAATTTTTTTTTTTTTTCATATTTTGTATAATTAAATAGTTTTTAATATAAATAAATAAAAAAAGAAAGATGTTCAATAATGTAATTTTGGAATCTTGTTAGATGTTTTGAACTTTTATTATATTTACAAACATCTTCCTTTAGTGAATAAATATGGATTCCATAGATTATTTTTCATTATTATAATTACTTATATATTGTAATATATTAAGATACTAAAGATCTCGAAAGTGGTGTGTATCTATGAAATACTGATTTTTCTCTGCGTCTAATTGTATGAAAAAAGTACATAATCAAAAGTCAAAACTCTCTGTAAAGAAATTATGATCTGGAATGCAAATACTATATTTATATAAAATATATTAAAATTAATATAATTGTCGTCTGATAAATTTATACATATATAATTATAAGGATTATATTTCAATGATGGTGCATATGATGATTCATGTTGGAGGGGAAAAAATTCCTCAATTATATATTAGCATGTCTTACTTCTTCAAAAACATTATCTCTGTATTTCATAGAGAATATATATTAATTATATTCTATTAAATGATATCTTTTTAATTAAAAATAAAAAAAAAAAAAATAAAAAAAAAATAAAAATAATAATAATAAATTTTAGTATAATGAATGAAGAGAAAATCCAATATATAATTCTATATTAAAAAATTGTTAAATAGACATGCCGATTTCTAACTGAAGATAAATAAATGAAACTATAGTCCAATTGATATTTTTAAAAGACGACACTTATATTTATTTTATTTCACTTTTTTCTATAAAATTACTGATAATGGGTAATTGTAAAAATAAATATTTTTTAGCATTGTAAACATGGAAAGGAGGCCTTTTGAAATTATAATATTTGTTTAATTATATATATAAATTGTAAATTTTCTAAAATATTTTATTTGTGCCTTACCTTAAATCAATTTTTATTTAACCGAAACCTATGTAATATTATTATTTTTTATTTTGTTGTGCGTCTTCTTTCTATTGTCTTTTTTTTTGGAGAATATTCTCTTTTTAATAAATTATCCATTTGAAAAGGGTATTTAAAAATCATTATCAACAAAATTTTAACTAAATTAAGTAATCATTTTTCTTATTTTTTTTATTTTTAAATGATAGAGTGAGTGACATTTTTAATTAACCTTATACATATCTATTTATCTTTTTCTGTGGCGTTTCTTGGTCGCAACAACCAACCACATTCCTCCAGTCAACCCTCTTCTGAACCACCTTCATTAAATTCCTATCCTCTCCTGAATCCCTCATACCCACTTATATTGATTTTCCACCGTATCCTTAATTTCCCTATAAAAAAAACTAACTACCATTAATTCCCTTAACCATTCGAATCACTTGTCCCGTACAAGGTAACCTTCTCGATTTCATGATTTTAACTATATTTTTTGGTATTCCTCAATATATATTCTCCGCCATAATAATTTCATCTCTTTCTTTGGCAATAAATTCTACTAAGAATTTAAATTTTCAAATATCTTGAATTATTCTCATCCATTAAAGTCATGAACCACTCCTCACATTCATATGATACATCTAACAAAATAGTAACATTATAAATAATAATTTTGATACCGCTCGATAATATTTTTCAAGAAGTATGTCCATTTCCGACTTAAACCATAACCCTTTATATGTATAATATAGAAATTTATTTTAAATCAATTATATTATAAATTAGTAATAATAATAATAATAATAATAATAATATATTCAAAATATATATTTGCTTAATAAATACTATATCAATTCAAAATTAATAGAATTAGAGAAAGATAATTTGATATAAAACGTTTATTTATACATCAATGTAAATAATATTACAAATATGACGTAATTATTTTTATTATGATGTTATAATATAATATATGAAATTAATTTAAAAATTCAACTTTCCTTTTCCTGTCTCTTTCTCCATATATCTTCTATTTATAATTTTTTTACATTTCTCATCCAAAATCAAAAGTAATTGATATTTTTTTAAATGAAATTAAACTAATTAATAACTACACAATAAAAGATATAAATTTTAATCTAAAAATCTATTTTATAAAATGATCTACTTACAATTTACTTATTTTTAATAATTCGTCAGAGATAGTATTGCGATCACGAAAATTTTCGATGTTGAGATTTATGTTTTTATACATTTTGAAGGTCCCTGAGTCATTCACTAAAGTTAAGAGAAATGCCTGTCTGTGTGTATGTAGACAAAATTACGCAAAATCGGTTTGAGCTAGGATCATGAAATTTGGTATACGGGCATTATTCAAAATTTGTAGTTTTCTATCAAGTTTTGAGAAATGTAGCTCAACCAGAAGGGGGCCATTACCTACAACGTTATGATTTTTTGAAGTGAAAACTTCTTTAGCGGCGTTGAGCACTTTTGCGGGATGGGGAAAAAGTATAGAACTCGCGTGAGATTCCAAAACGACCCGACCGGTGAGATCGACCCGACCGTTCGAAAACGACCCGACACATATACGCATGCGCAATACGCCAGAATGTTAGACACTAAACTTCTGATACATTCTTTACAAAATTTTACATATTTGCCATATTAAATATTATTATTTATATTTACATTAATAATCAGTATTACTAAATTATGTATATATAAAATAAAATATTTTAATATATTATATGTTAAATTATATTAAATTAATTTCTAATATATTTATATAATTTAAAATTAATTTCAGAATATATATATATATATATATATATTAAATTATATACTATATATAATATATTATATAATATATATTTTAATAAATTAATTTTTAAATATGTGTGTGTGTGTGTGTGTGTGTGTGTGTGACCGTAAAAATAAAGATATATGTTTGATAATTTTTCACATGATTAATAATTGTATAAAACTGCTATATATAGAATTTCAGCTTGATAGAATCGCTGAAAGTACCAGAATTAATTTTTTAACACTGGAAATCTCACGCGCCAACACATGACGTGGTGTCATCAAAAAAGAGCCAAACTTTCGCTGGTTTAATAAATATTATTTATTAATTTTAATTTATAATTGAATTAATTTAATTTAATTTAAATTAATATATGTTATTTAATCCAATTCAAATTTGCGAGATATGCTGAATATGCTTTTAAATAAAAAAAAATTTCAAGAAAGTGATTGGAATTATTAATATTAAGAATCAATAAATAAATTTATTAAATATACATTTAAACATGTAAATTAATCTATATATAAATTTAATAAATATTCAAACAATAATTGAAACAATTTAAATAACACGATTCAATATTTTACTTACATTGTGATTTATATTTTTATTTTTATTACAACTATTATTATGGGTATGTTATTTTTGGCAGTTTAAAAAAAATTATAAATATTAATAAAATTTATCAAAATAATAAGTTGAAAAGATTTCCAATTATTTTTATTTATTTATTGTAAATTTTTCAATGTAACCATGGTAACCATAAATAGACTTTTACCAAAATATTACTAATTAAATTAATTTTGGATAAATTAATTTTGGATTTAACTACACTAAAACCTTCCCTGGGACGCCCACAAAAATCCCTGAAAGTTTCATCGCAATCGGACGGGTAGTTTTTGAGTATTTGACAGACACACACACAGACAGACAGACAGACAGACATTGCCTTTTATATATATAGATATATATATATATATTCATACACATCGTATTTTTAATATTTTTGTAATAATAATCAGTTTGCTGAAAAAAATAATTATGAATTTTATATATATATATATATATACGTATATAAATTTCATTTTTCTCGTGAAGCTGGTGCGCATTCCGTCTGCTTTCAAATTTCTTACGCACAAGTTTTTACTTCTGTCGGCCAGTCCCACGACTGCCAATTTTTTCCTCTAAAGTGACCGTAAAAATAAAGATATATGTTTGATAATTTTTCACATGAATAAAAATTGTATAAAACTGTTATATGTAGAATTTCAGCTTGATTGAATCGCTGAAAGTAACAGAATTAATTTTTTAACGCTGCAAATCACTTCAATTCAATTTTTCCAATATGGTAAATAAGTAAATAAACTTATCTTTATCTTTGTGTGCCGCCAAATTTTTAAACCGTTCAAAGTGTGCCGTGGTAAAAAAAAAGGTAGAGAATCACACATTGCATTATGGGAAATAAATCGACTTCTTCATTGAGCCACGAGAGGCTCTGAATAAATAATATGAAGTTTTATATAAATTTTTAAAAATTAATTTTTGCAATTATTGTTTAGATATTGATAAAAATTATGGCCTATGTATATAAGAAGTTTGGGGGGTGACCATTGGTGAAACTAGAATTAAGATGCAGGCCTATGCGGATGACATTGTTATTTTAGCCCCGGAAAAGATGGTGCTACAAAGGATGATAAGCACATTAGAGAATTATTGTAAGATATGGAATTTGGTAGTAAATTTGGAAAAATCCAAAATAGTAGTATTTAGAAATGGTGAGCGTCTTGGGGCGGGAGAAAATTGGTATTTTGGAGGAAAAAAAGTAGAATCAGCGAATAAATACAAGTATTTTGGAATTACAGTATCGTCGGGTTTAGCAATGGAATGGCACTTTAAGGAGAAAAAGGAGAGGGCCATATTTGCTCTTAATTCCTTTAATAGAATCCTATTAAATGATAAAATAAACTGGAATTCTAAGTTGAAAATCTTTAATTCACTATCACGTTCAATAATATGCTATGGTGCCCAGGTGTGGGGATATAAGAGTTATGATGAAATAGAAGTACCATTTAAATTCTTCGTTAAAAAATGTTTTAATCTGCCAAGGAATACCCCAGATTATATATTATTCTTGGAAACAAACCTCTGACCAACTTATATATACACTTTAAAATTACATTTGGATTACATAACAAAATGTTTAAAAATGACACATAAAAGAAATTATAAACAATAAGATTTCATGGTTTAAGGACTGGCAAAGTTTGTGTGAAAAGTGTAACCTTAACATTAGTGATATCCTTAATGGTAAAATCAGTTCCAAATTTATAGTGTATGAATTGGAAAAATAATAGTAAGTGATCTAATGGAGAGGGTGAACAAAAGTGAAAGAAATACAATTTATAAACAATTAGAAAGATTTGAATATGAAAATGGAGAGATGAGTGTAAATAATAGGAGTTGGCTGATGAAAATTCGAGGAGAATTGTTATATTTAAATAAATATACTTTCGGAGACCAAGTAAAAATATGCTCATTGTGTAATCTTTCGGAGGAGGAGGATACTTTCCATTTCATTGCGAGATGTCCCATCTTGAGGGAGTTTAGAATCAGGGCACTCGGGAGGGAAATACTTACCTTTGAGGAGTTCAAAGAGTATCTTGAAGGGGAGATTGGCAGACCCTTGTCAAATATAGTAGGGAGGCCTGGAAATACAGGTACTCTCTAATAAGGGAAGTTAATTTTTTTGTAACATTTAAAATTTACTTACCTTAATTATACGTAAATAAATAAGACTAACTAAACTTCAAACAAGGATATATAAGAAGAATGATTGTGTTCTATTAACTCTAAAAAATAATAATTTATGTTGTAAACCAGTGTTCACAAAACTTTATATCCCATTGGCCAGAATGGGAGTTGCTCCGGAACATAAGAATATGTGAATTGAAAAATATCACTATGCATTTTAGTACTAAATTTTTTTATTAAAAAAATCCATTGCAATACACGAATACTAAACAAATAATAGGTTGAGGAAAAAGAAATCCATTATTTTTACGTGAACTTCAAGACTTTATTTAACATGTTTTGCATTGTCCGATTTAGGTCAAATATGCACCATTTTGTTCTATAATTTGTTGCCATTTTAATGGTAGCTTCATTATGCCTCTCTCATAAAAGTCTTGGTCCTTATTAGCGAAAAACTCCAGCAATTGATTTTCACACTCTTCCCTTGATGCCAATTTCTTATCACTAAAACACGCTTTGACCACGATCGCTTTCGCATAATGTTGTCGTATGTGACCCATTTCTCATCCCCAGTCACCATCCGTTTAAGAAATGGGTTGATTTCATTACGTTTGGCCAAGGCTTCGCAGATGGAAATTCGATCCATCATGTTTTTTGGTGTTAATTGGTGTGACACCCAAACATCAAGCTTTTTTTTAAACCCAGCTTTGTGCAAATGGTTTAAAACTGTTTTGTGGTCGATCTTTAACTCCTGGGCGATGCTACGACTACTAACATGCCGGTCCACTTCGATGATTTCAGTGACTTTGTCGACATTTTCGACGACGGGCCTGCCTGTGCGAGGGGCATCCTTAACGTCAAAAATACCCGAACGGAATCGACGAAACCAAAATTGCGCGTAATTAGCTGTTACAGTATCGGGACCATAAACACTATTCACATTTTCAGCCGCCTGACTTGCATTTTCGCCCTTATCAAAGAAAAACTGTAAAATGTACCGAATTTTCTCTTTGTTGACTTCCATCTTTAACGCCGTGTAACTCAGAACTGAATGGACAAAACAAAAAACTGCAAACGAATTCTTTTAGTGCGAACTGTTACCTTGACAACGAGCATAAATTTGAAATTGTTTGATCGATAATTTACGAGATATCGATCACTACAGCCATCTACCGAAAAAATAATGGATTTCTTTTTCCCCAACCTAATATGTTTAAATTATAGTATAATTGTATATTGTTATACATACTTAAATAAAATTATTTTTAAAAAATTTATTACTTTTGGAAAATTATAAAATTTTTCAAAAACCCTCCATGGCTGGACTTTGCCCACCTCTGTTGTAAACGATAAAAATAATATTTTAATTCACAATTTGTTTCTAATAATTCAAATGAAATAAATTAGGTGTTTTCATTTTAATAATTAATTAGGTATTAAATGAAGGAATAAATGATAAGGGTTAGGGCCAGTTTTATAAATACAGATGTTGAATTTTTAAAAAAATAAGCTGGAGTGTCTCCACTCGACTATCTCGCAATTTGAATTGGATTAAATAACATATATTATATTTAAATAAATGTAATTAATTAAATTATAAATTAAAATTGATAAACTTTATATATTAAATCAGCGCGTGTTTGGCTCTTTGTTGATGGTACCTCGTCACGTGCTTGCGCGTGATTTGCAGTCGTGCTAAAAGAATTAATTCCGGTACTTTCAGCGATTCAATCAAGCTAAAATTCTATATATAGCAGTTTTAAACAATTTTTAATCAGGTAAAAAACTATCAAACATATATCTTTATTTTTAAAGGTCACTTAATCAAAACGTGGTAGGTAATGACCAACTTCCGACTGAGCTACATTTCTCAAAACTTCATAGAAAACTACGAATTTTGAATAATGCCCGTATACCAAATTTCATTATTCTAGCTCAAACCGTTTTTGCGTAATCTTTTCCACACACACACACACACATTTTTCTCATCCTTAGTGAAAATGACTCAGGGACCTTCAAAACGTATAAAAACATCAAAATCTCGACATCAAAAATTTTCGCCATTGAAATACTATCTCTGGCGAGATGGTAAAAAACAAAAATAAAACTAGGTATCATGCCAACCATTATTATAATTCATATTTTTTATATGATCAGAATTACAGAATTAAAATTAAAATAGAACATCTAGGAGCTCAAAAACCCTCTAAGAATATATATATATATATATATATACTAGTATATAATTACGTCAAATTTCTTTATTCATAAAAAATATTTTTATGAAAGAGAAAGTCTTTCTAAGTAATCATTTTTCAATGACTATTAAAATTCATGGATTTTTGAATTCATATTCGAATTAGGAAGTTTGATTTATTTTAAAATTCAAAATGATTTTCAAACATCGAATTAAAATTTTCAATTTTACCCCTGAATTGTATGCAATTGGGAGCACCGAATTGCTTTTCTCTTCCATTTTCCATTCCTCACTCCCCAACCAATTCCAACACTCATTCAATTTTAATTTGTTATTAGAATTCTCTACCTTAAAGAGAATTATGATTATAATAATAATCTCAAAAACGATAAAATAAAATTATTAATAAGCTAAACACAATTTGAATCTATAAAAACTATTAACTACTTCTTACTTGTTGTTATCATAGTCAAAAATCGATAAATCCACCTATATATATATCTATAGAATAAATTTATTTTTATATTAAATATTTTGATGCGCTTTTTTAATAGCAGTGCATAAAAAATTTAATAAAACTATAGAAAATTCAATTTCACTCAAATTTATTAGCATTTTTAGCTTTAAAGTAAAAAGAATTTATTCATTAAATATTTATATAACAAATGAGTAACATTTATTTTCTAACTTTCATTAGTTGTTTATTTTTTCTACAATTTATGGGTATATAAATTTTGATTTATTGATTTAAAACAAAAAAAAAAAAATAAAAAAAAAAACAATAGGACATGGGGTTGGAATATCGGACAATCAATATCTTGGATTATATATATTTATACTATTAATATTAATTGTTATTGGTTTGTTGTTTTCCTATATCAAGTAATATTTTATCAAATTTATTTCGCTTTAGTAGCCAAATAAAATGATAGAAAATTATAAAAAAGTAGATTTTTCCCAAATCCCACCAATTTTCTATTCATAGAAAAATATATGTTATTATTGTAAAAATGATTATATATACATAAATAAATTATGTAATAATTATATATTATTGTTAGGTAAATAACTAAATGCTATTAGGTATACGTGAATTAGAATGGGATGTAGGACAATAAATATTCAGGATAAATATAACAAAAGCAGAGTTATGCGATATATAGCATCCCGTGCATTAGGCTAAATTTTTTATTTTTTTATTATAATAAAAAAAATTATATTATGAACAATAGTTTATTTCAAATTATCTATATAATATATTCAAATATCAAATATATAAATAAACTATAATTTAATTACTTTTTGAATAAATAATTCTATAAAAAACGAAATTCAAAGTTGTCTGTTGTTTATACTTCAAAAATTCTCTTACTAGTGTAAGGCACTTTTATAGTTCGGCGCCTGGTGCCGGTTCGTCGCTTAAACCAGGGCTTCTTAAACTTTTTTATATAGCGACCCCCTTCAAGCTTAGGAAATTTTAAACGACCCCCTCCTCCATATAATGAAATATATATTAACCGTAGATGTAGATGTAATATCGCACTATTTTATTTGTATTTATATTTGTACGTAGTGTGTATACTAATTTTAAAATTTTATTTATAATGAATCAAAAGTATCAGATCTTTGCGACCCCCTTTCAGTAGTCTCGCGATCCCCCTGGGGGCGACCCACAGTTTAAGAAGCCCTGGCTTAAACCACCCACAGTGCTGCTCTGAAGATAATTATTGTAATATTATTACGAACAGTAGTTTAATGTAGTCCTTCATTTTAATAAATTTTTAATATAATTTATTTACAGCCGTCTCATACACAAATATACAATTAATATATTAATTTATCTTTATTAAAAAACTAAGAATTTTATATGTTTTAAAATATTTATTGAACTGAAAATTTTAAGGTAGACATCATAATATATTTTTTTATTATTACAAATCAATATTAAATCAATTATTTAAAAAAAACATTTAAACGCTTAGACCATATCTATAGATATAAAATAAAGTCCATTTAAAATTAAAATGATATATCCTATATAAATGACTAAACCTGATTAAATAAAAAAAAAAAAATTATTATCTCTTTGAGCCTAAATTTTAGTATTGAATTCATAGGTTGATGAATGCAAAAAATATATCCTGTTCTATTTCCGCAAATTAGAATTTGTTAAATAAAACGAATGCAAAAGCCAGTCTCAAATTTACTTCCGAGTAAACGAATATAATTTGTTTTTAAAAGACTTTGTAAAACAGCTTTTATATATTAATAATTAATGTGTTTAAAATTATAAGATTAAGAAAATTTAGAACAAAATACAAAGTTTATTATATTGAAAAAGGAATAAAAAAAAGATATTTCACAAATTTCTCCAAAATATATATATATTACTAGCTGCTCCGAGCGCCTTCGGCGCTCTCCACACCTAGACGGGGGCTCCGCCCCCTGTACCCCCCGAGTGTCCCTATTCTGAGCTATAACCATCTAACTCCTACCCTGTCGCATCTCTCTCACGTTCCTTCCTACATTGTCCACCCTGTTCACAATTGGTCTTCCAAACGGACGTTTTCCAATCGAACTCCCCACCAATATATTTTTACTCTCCCATTCTAGCCATGTGCCCTGCCGATCCCAGCCTTCCCTATTTCATGACCTATATCTAGAGATGCATAGAGGTCATGTAATTCCTTGTTATGCAGTCTCCACCATTCCCCGGTGTCCTCATCTTTCTTTGGCCCATAAATGCTGGGAAGAATCCTATTCTCAAATACTCTGAATCTACTCTCATCTCCCAAGGTTATAGACCATACCTCCCACCCATATAATACAACAGAAAAAATAATTGTTTTATATATTTTAATTTTGATCCCCTTTGATAATAATTTCCCGATTGCAACCTCGATTTAAATTCTTTGCAAATATTATTCTCTCAGATACTAATTATTTTGTCTTATCAAATTAATTAATTTCAAACCCCATCACTTTTCCTGCCTCGATTAATTTTTTTATGCCTCTTTAAATGTTATTAATTTATTTAAAAAAAACAAATTAAACAAAATAGAGAAATTAGCATAACACTAAACTACTATAAAAATAAGTTGACCTGTGGCCAGGTCCGAACAGACCGACTGTTTGAAATAAATTAATTTCCAGCTACAGAAACAATTTCAAATAATTTTAATATATCTATTAATGTAATAAAAAACAGATATGGATACATAAATAATAAATATAAACATTTTTAATTTTATTTTATTTATAATATATATGCAAGACCAGGCTGTGACGTCATGAATGGCTGGATGACGTCATATAATTTTAAATCAAGAAAAAACTAATAAATATGATTTTTCTCGAGGATAAAACCAATACAAAGTGCATGATTCGTGGTGATATATAAAAAAATCTCCTTTGGTGTGAAAATAACCCTTTCCTTCCTAACGTCGATCGCTAATACTACCACTTCCGGTTTCCGGAATTGCACCAAAAGTTGATCAATTCATCCCACTGATGCATTAAGTAAATATACCAAATTTCATCAAAATCGGTTGAGCCGTTCAGGCTGTACACATCTATACGGACGGACGGACGGACAGACGGACGGACAGACGGACAGACATCATGCTAAAAATACTTTTTTCTGTTTAGAAAATGCATGATTCGTGGAGATATGTAAAAATTTCCACATGTGAAATTTGGTGTGAAAACAATACCTCCCTTACTATCGTCGGTCGGTAATAATATTAAAAAATATATATTAAAATCTTACGTGAAAATCCAATTATGAGATCAAATTTTCTTAATTAAAATGATTTACTCACATAATCTTAAAAATTAATAGTATTAAATTATAGCCGTAATGTGAATGTTTTCAAAGTTTAAAAGGCCAATAAGATCAATTGAGATATTGTAAATATCAATATATATATATAAAAAGATTTTTATCTGCACATTGCTCAGAATTTAAATTTTTTTGCGTATATTCGCGTTTCATGTCCTCTAGAATCCAAAAGTGACTTTAGAATTTTTTATTTCTGTTCATAGACTATAAATTTTATTAATATATAATCAATAACCGCAGAAATTAATTTTTAAAAATTTGATATAAACATGTTGTCATTTAGCAGCGCAAAGAATACAATAAAAAATATGTTTTTAATATTTATATTTTTATTTTTATTTTTCTAATATTTACAATATTTCAATTAATCATATAGTTTTTTATATATGTTTATTTATGCACAAAAAATTAATTGACATAATTATTAATTTAATAAAATAAAATTTAATATTAAAATTTAATAAAAAATAAAATTTAATATTAAAATTTAATAAAATAAAATTTAATATTAAAATTTAATAAAATAAAATTTAATATTAAAATTTAATAAAATAAAATTTAATATTAAAATTTAATAAAATAAAATTTAATATTAAAATTTAATAAAATAAAATTTAATATTAAAATTTAATAAAATAAAATTTAATATTAAAATTTAATAAAATAAAATTTAATATTAAAATTTAATAAAATAAAATTTAATATTAAAATTTAATAAAATAAAATTTAATATTAAAATTTAATAAATTAAAATTTAATATTAAAATTTAATAAATTAAAATTTAATAAAATAAAATTTAATATTAAAATTTAATAAAATAAAATTTAATATTAAAATTTAATAAAATAAAATTTAATATTAAAATTTAATAAAATAAAATTTAATATTAAAATTTAATAAAATAAAATTTAATATTAAAATTTAATAAAATAAAATTTAATATTAAAATTTAATAAAATAAAATTTAATATTAAAATTTAATAAAATAAAATTTAATATTAAAATTTAATAAAATAAAATTTAATATTAAAATTTAATAAAATAAAATAATTTAATAAAATATTAAAATATATAATACTTAGAAAAAAAAATGTGCCTTTGCGAGTTTCGAACTGAGGGTGCATAGTTATAAGATGACGCCCTAGCTGACTACACCAGAAACCATTTTTTTTTGCAAGTCTCCTAATAGGACTTATATATATGTCAAATTATCGCCAGCAGTGCTTCTATGATCTAGCATTGTAACTAAACTATGTTTAGTTAAATTCCACCCCCTGGACACACCTTACCAATTAGCGGTTTAATAAAAGAAGTCTGACATGCCCTGAGACCTACTGAATATGCATAAAAAATTTCATAAGAATCGGTCCAGCCGTTTCGGAGGAGTATCATTTCAAAGTTTTGTGTGACACGAGAATTTTATATATAAGATAATATTTTATTTCTTTCGTCGGTTCATAAAATAAACAATATAATACTTCAAATATATATATATATATATATATATATGTTCTGCAGTGGCGTACCTATGGGGGTGCGGTGGGTGCGGTCCGCACCGGGCGGCACTTATCTTGGGGCGGCATTTTTTATATTTAGTTATAGTTGTAAAAAGCAACTTATTCATTTCATATTTATTTTTTTTCTTTCTTGAATAATAAATGATTATTATGATTATTATAAGTTTACTATTTGATTTATATAAATTATGATTAACTATATGATTTCGAATATTATTCCTCGCTGTATATAAATGCATTTTAGTGTAAATTTTGAATTCTAATTCCAAGAACAGGATAATAATTTTATTTTATTGTATTCATTAAAATTCGTTGAATTCGTAAACGCATATTTACGATTTTGTTCAGCAATTTTTCCTAACTAAAATTTTTTGATATCAGTTTATAAATGTCATTTCTTTTGAAAAGTTTATATGATTACTTTGAAGTGATATACCAATATTTTTTTAAATCATCGATTTTTCTTTTGAAAAGCAGGGCCGGCGGAAAAAATATAAATATAAATTTTGAGAGCATTATACACGATTTTTCTATTATGAAAGCTAGAAGAGTAAATATTATATAAATATGTTTATACGAGTGCATACAAATATGTGTAAAAAATTTACTCTGTTTATTAATTAATATTGATTAAATAACTTAATAATTTATTTATGTGCATTAATTTATAAATACCACTATTTGA
Organism: Labia minor; assembly: GCA_963082975.1. Classification (NCBI taxonomy): domain Eukaryota; kingdom Metazoa; phylum Arthropoda; class Insecta; order Dermaptera; family Spongiphoridae; genus Labia; species Labia minor. The sequence goes on along the minus strand of OY720348.1, from coordinate 33,206,361 downwards.
TTGACTTTTAATAAAAAGGGCGGCAAACTGGAGATCGCCCCGGGCGGCAAAAGTTCTAGGTACACCACTGATATTCTGTATAAATTATTAAATAAAAAATTTTGAGAGAGATGGTTATTAAATAAATCTTGGAAATATTTAATTTTATTTGAAACGATTACAATCTTTTGCAATTTTGTTTTTTAATTAATCTTTTCAGTTTATTAAAAATCTCTTTAATTTTAATTAATAAATTTTTGAAAAGAAATAATTTATTATTTCCAATATATCTGTTTAACTATATTTTATAATTATATAATAATATATTTATATATTATTTCTTATAATAATCAGTATTTTATAAATTTGTGGACTAATAGTCCTTTAAGATCAAATATAATAATTCTATTATATATATATATATATAAATTCATTAATTATTGGCAAATTCAGAAAACTACAGTTTATTATAAAAAGTAATACAATATTATTTTATTTTTGTATTTTTAAAAATTTACCAATAACTAATAAATTTAAATTAAATATATATTTTTGCTTAATAAAATCATTTAAATATTTAATAAAATAATTTAAATGGACAAATTAGCACACACTCCAAAAAATGAACTGAACTCTATGGCTATATATATATTATATATATATATATTTACTTTCTTTGTGTTAAATTTCGGCCATCAAACAAAGAATATAAATTTATTATCAAAATCGGATTTTTTTTTACAGAAATAGTCTTCCTGGCAATATACCGCTTTTGTTTTATTTCTTTTTGTTGGATCCATTATTCGAGGCGATTCAAGATAAATGTCGATTGAGGGTGGGCGTTGTGTTTATAAATCAATCAGAGGATTATTTATATTGAAATTGGTTTCTTGTGACCTTAGGGTTTATCTTGCTAGGAATTCTTATATCTTTGAGGTACACCCAAAGCATTTTACAAAATTCGAGACTCAAATTATTTTTGATTAGTAACTGTTTTTATGTTTTTAATTTTTATCACGTCTCAAGTTTAGAAATAAATCTCTACTTATTAAAATATTGTGGTTAAGGAGGGTGGGAAAACAGAAACAATCATAACTCTGAACAATATAGATTGTTAATAATCGAATAAATCTTGAAGAAGTGGTGTAGAGTGTTAAGTACTGGATATTTTGACTAAAGACAGTTTAATTTGACATGGATATGAATTCTTTTTAAATTCCATCATTTATTTGATTTTTTTGACATATTAATTTGAAAACGACATTTATGAGGTACCGTTTTAAAGAATACTAATTTACAATAATATATTCTTTTCATTAGAAAGTATAGCCTTTATAACATCAACCTAAAAGGACACTAATTGTTAAATTATTTTTTCTCTTAAAAAGGTATACTACAATATTGCAATGAAATAATGGCTATAAATTATTTATAATTAAGTAAATGTGTACAAGAGGATGGAAAAATGAATTCATTTAAATTAATTGTATGAAATCCATTAAAGATTTGACTAATGGGAATGCATTCTACAAATGCGGGTGATGTAATGATGGACTGAATCCAAAGAATGTATTTATAATGAAATTGAGAGATGGATTTAAAATATATAAAAATAATAATAATGGCGTATGGATTGGGGGAAATAAAGATTGAATATTAATTAATAATGGATAACGGAGTTTCGGAATATATATATTCCAAAAAGAAAACTACTACTTTTTTATTTTCCCATTAATCTCAAATTTAATACAAATCTTAAAGATAAAATTATGGTCATCGTAGCGGCATCACTGACAATGCCTGATTAAGATGGGGGTCTTCGGTAGGAGAATTCTCGAGGGTTTGTCCCCTTATAATCAAACAAATATTGTTATATAATATATATATATATATAGCTTAATCAAATTAAAAATTCGTAGGGTTCCTTATGAAAATTGGGTGCTGATCACCTACTTTGTTCTTATTGCGCTAATGTAATTTTTATAGTTGACAATATTTCTATTATTATCACTTAGATGGATTTAGCAAATTCCAGAATTCGCCTCCAATAAAGACAATCATAATTCACAAACTGGAGATTCTTTAAATAATATTTTTTGGAAACTGATCTCAACCCTTTTTTTCTCAGTAATAATGAAAGGAATTTAATTATAAAACATGAAGGATTAGAGATTGAAATTGACAGCCCTTTCTCATCATAAACACAAAAAGGCTAAGGTTGCACATTCACGGTTCAGGAGGATGAATAAGGATAAGTGAAAAATGGATTAAATTACAAAATAAAAAAAAAAAAAAAAAAAAAACAGAAAAATCAACTCGCCGTCTCTTCCTCTTCGTTTTCATTCCATTTTATTTGATTATATTTATCCTTCCATGAATCATCAATTGCTATTGGTTTGCTTGTATATGTAACTCAATTATTCTGAAAGCAGCCTTTCATCTTAAAATCTCGTCAAGAAATAGAAATTTAAATTCCTAGACATTCAGAATTCTCATTCGGAAACTAATCCATCGTGATGATGATGATTTGAAACCAGATGTTAATGAGAAAGCGACGACGACACCCGCAACTGTTATACAGACGAATCATTCTCGATTACACCCCACCTTGGCTCTTTCATCAAATATCCATGACAATATTAAAGAGAGTGTGTTATTCTGCTTGATTAGATGAAGAGTTAAAATATAAATTGAGAAATTGGACCAGAACAAAAATACTAATACTATTAATAATAATAATTTATTTTTCATTTATTCATAACTAATTGGATGGGTTTTCGGGATTTCGTAATTTTCTTGTGTCTAAAATTAGATTTCATAATAAGTAAGTAATATAATACTCATGTATTTATTAAAATATTATTTCTTTCGTTAAAATATAATAATAAATAATATATTCAAAGTCAAGCTAATATTATCCTGGAGTCGATTTATTTTATTTCTAAATAATTATACAAATATTAATGATTCACATGCCTGTCTACCAACCAAACCAGTAATATCATTGACAAGGAATTATATTTTCCTACAAAATTCTAATGGTCTATTAATATTAAGATTTTTTCAAATTGGAAACTTCACTTCAGGCTATGCTAAATCGGTTATACTCAGTTATATTCGGATTAATTCGTTATAAGACACGTTTACTGTATTACTGAAATGAAATAGAGTATAAATTATATATATTATTTCTCGCTATGGTTTAACACGAATACTTTTACCTGTATTCACGAATACTTTTACCTGTATTCATATTTATCATAAGCACAATACAATTTTTATTTAAAATTTAGTGATCTATACCTTAACTTGATTAGTATTACAATCAAGAAATATCTGACTATAGATCTAAATTATATATATTATTTAAAAACCATTAGTATAATTGATTTAATATCTCATTATAAATAATATATACTTAATTCATACACATTAGGTCTATGTAGCCTGATAGTCAAACTCAAATATATATACGAGGTTTGTACAAAGGCAAAGGTGAATTTTGAATTATTTCGAAAAGTATTTATTTATTCATCAATATCCATATTGTCCCATTCAAAGTAATTCCCCTCAGATATAGTGCACTTATGCCAGCGCTTCTTCCAATCGTCGAAGCACTTCTGAAATGCGCTTTTCGGTATGGCCATCAACACGTTCTTCGATTTCGACTTTATCTCATCAATTGTGGCAAAACGCTTTTCTTTTTCTTCAGTTTTGGAAACAGGAAAAAGTCGCAGGGAGTCAAATCTGGTGAATACGGTGGTTGAGGCATGATTACGGTGTTGTTTTTGGCCAAAAAATCACTAACAAGCTATGATGTGTGAGCTATTATCGTGATGCAGAATCCATGACTAAAACATCCGAGAAAATTGCATGACTTAAGCTAATTGATACGCCAACATCCTCCGCAACTTTCTAAATAGTGATTCGACTATTTTCCAAAACCATTTTCTTCACTGTTTCTATGTTTTGTTCGCTTTTTAACGAGGTTGCAACTCCAGGACGCTCGTCGTCATCAACATCTTCTCGGCCTTCTGTAAAGCTCTTGTACCACTTATAAACATTTTTTTCCACAGTCAAGGTGCGTTGGAGAACTTTATTCTATTTTTAACGCCAAATTTAATAGAGATTTTTTTAAAGTAAAAATCGGGAGTGTCCTCCCCTAGACTTTCCCGCATATAAATAGGTAATTAGGTTATTATTATTATGATTTAACAACAATAAAAATAAACAAACTAATTAATTTAAATTATAAAGTAAAATGGTTTAACACTATTATATATATTTATAATTTACACCTAACGCTACTTGTATAGGTAAAATGTCACTTCGGGTAGTCAGATCATGATGAAATTTGGTATCTGAATTTTTTTCTCATTTTTAAATCTATATACAAAATAGGAAGCAAATATCTCTAAGCAAACTGGTACTTTACATGAAAGGTAAACGCAACCAGTGTAGGTAAAGTACCACTTCCGGTTAACCGATTTTGACGAAATTTTGATAGAAATCTACAATCTGTGAATAATATCGGTCTACCAAATTTCGAAGTCCTAGCTTGATTAGTTTCTGAGTAAATTTGCTCACAGACAAACATTACATACATCCATACATACACACACACAGACATAATTCGAAAATTGGTATTTTCCGACTCAGGGAGGTCTAAAGCGTCAAGATCTATCGAAATCTCGAAGTCGAAATTTTTGACGATTCCAATACTTCCCTTATACCAAGTATGCGGGAAAATAAAAATCGAAAAACACAAAAACGTGACTAACTTTTTCAGTTGTCAACAACAAATCACTATTTCAAAATGTCTGATAATGTCAATATATAAGAAACATATGGGTACAAACATAACAAAAAAATCTCCATAATCGAATGTACACAGCCGGTAAAATTTAAAATTCACCTTTTCTTTTGAACAGACCTCGTATATATTATATATATAGTATACATTTTTATTTGAAATATTTCTTTATTTATATCATTACAAGTGAATTTTTATATCTATAAATATGTATGAATATAAAATAATTCAATAAACAATAAACTAATGATGGAATTATTTTTTATTTTGTTACTCGCTGGAATCTAATTGAAATAAATTCTATTCGAGTTAATTATTCCAAAATAAAAATTCAAAAAAATAAAACATTGAAATAAAATAAAATAAATAATATCATAACCGCTTTTATTCACATATGATTACTTTATCATTCGTTTTTCCAAAATTTAATTTCCCCTCTAGATCGCAAATAATAATAATAATAATTCAGTACTTAATAAAAATATTGCTCATTAGATAGATATATTTACCATTTCTAAAAATATCTTCTTAATATATATATAATATTGATTTTTTACTTGAATTTAAATATATATATTAAATATTTATAATAAAATAAACTTAATATTAATATTCATTCGACGATCGAAAATAGACAGTGCATTTAACAGTGGCGGATTTCCGAACAGGCGCTTCATAAAGCAAGAGACCTCAAAATTTAGCTTATATAAATTTTTTTTATTTATTTTAGATAAGGCAATAGTTATAATATAAGTTGACCTGTGGCCAGGTCCGAACCGACCGACGGTTTGAAGTAAATTAATTTCCAGCTACAGAAACAATCAAATAATTTTAATATATCTATTAATGTAATAAAAACAGATATGGATACATAAATAATAAATATAAACATTTTTAATTTTATTTTATTTATAATATATATGCAAGACCACGCTGTGACGTCATGAATGGCTGGATGACGTCCTATAATTTTAAATCAAGAAAAAACTAATAAATATGATTTTTCTCGAGGATAAAACCAATACAACATACATACATTCGTGGTGATATATAAAATAATCTCCTCATGTGAAATTTGGTGTGAAAATAACCTTTCCCTTCCTATCGTCGATCGCTAATACTACCATTTCCGGTTTCCGGAATTGCACCAACCACTGATGCATTAAGTAAATATACCAAATTTCATCAAAATCGGTTGAGCCGTTCAGGCTGTACACATCGGACGGACAGACATCATGCTAAAAATACTTTTTTCTGTTAAGAAAATGCATGATTCGTGGAGATATGTAAAAATCTCCACATATGAAATTTGGTGTGAAAACAATACCTCCCTTACTATCGTCGGTCGATAAAAACGATAGGTAAAAATATACAATACCAGCATATCCTTAGATTTACTAGAAAATTGGCTTAAATATTCAGGGTGTTCAATAATGATGAAAAAATCTGAAATTTCAGTTGGTTGTTCACAAAAATCCCCTAGATAGACAAAATGGATTCTCGGTACATTTTCCATATATATATATATATATTAAAATATTAAAATGATATAGTCATGCTGTAAGATTATGAAAGTCTTAGTGATAAATTTGCAGGAAAAAGATGCAGGAACAGGAAAAGAATACGAAGGACATTTCATTGTATATGCACAAACCTTTATGTTTATTTTACCTTTTCCACCACTATACTTGATACATATGTCTATTTGAAATAGAATTTGCGTTTTTCCCTGCATGTTTGGCGCCCACGCTTTCATTTTTTAGATATGATTAATTATAAGGAAATCGTGGTGTGTGTGTGGAGAAATTATTTTCTCCTTTTTAAAATGCATTTAAATAAAAGCGTGTTTTTAAAAAGTTTTTTTTTTATATTTTTTTTTTATTATTAGCAGCAGTTGCTGCTAGCAGTTGTAATAAAAATATTTAGAGGCGGGCCTCAAAATTGAATTGCGCCTTGGGCATCTCTTGTGATAAATCCACCACAACTTCAAGAAGTGACTATATATTAAAAAACAAGTAGCCTTTTTCCACATTCATATATATTAATATGAGTTTAAATTTCTTATAACATACCTCCCCTCTTCCCCCTCCACTCCCCTTGCAATTGGTCAAGCAGAATCTGGCGGTAAGTCTCGCCACAGGTAGCCATCAATGACACGCAAACACTTTTCCTCAATTTCACTGCCCATTTCATTTTTAATTGTTCAACTAATCTAATTATTTTATTAAATATTGTAAGTTGAGTACAGTGGGAATATATAAGTGATTTATTCTAAATTTCACCGTGTAATTATTAAATAAAATCAAAATGTAAGTATTAGATTAGAAATTCTATGATTCTATTTCTTCTTGTCAATCCTCGTAATCAGTTATATATATATATATATAAATTCCATATTTATATTTATTATATATATATATTTATTATTTAATAATATTATATCTTTGTTTATAATATTAAATTTTTTAATTTTTTCAGATATTTCATTGGTGGATAATTCGACTACATTAATATTTCTAATCAATTATCAATTCAATCGTAAGTTATTTATTTAATTTTAATTACCACCTCTAATATTTGATTTTGATGAAAAGACTATTTTTTAAAATTATTTTTAATATTAATTTATTTCCAATTTTTCCTTGAATATTTTTAATCATATTTCTATTTATATAAATTATATTCATTTTTCATGCATTATTGAATTTAAATATTAAAAAAAAAATAAATTGTTAGCATTAATATTTTTATATTCATTGTCAAGTTTGAATAGGCTCTCTGAACTGAGAAAATCATCGGTTGACCATCATAATACTTTTTTTTAAAAAAATCTGGAGTGTCTGGATTAAATAACATATATTAATTTAAATTAAATTAAATTAATTAAATTATAAATTAAAATTAATAAATAATATTTATTAAACCAGCGCATGTTTGGCTCTTTGTTGATGGTACCACGTCACGTGTTGGCGCGTGAGATTTGCAGTGTTAAAAAATTAATTCTGGTACTTTCAGCGATTCAATCAAGCTGAAATTATATATATATGAGTTTTATACAATTATTAATCATGTGAAAAATTATCAAACATATATCTTTATTTTTACGGTCACTTTAGAAGAAAAAAAATCAAAACGTTGTAGGTAATGACCCTCTTCCTGTTGAGCTACATTTCTCAAAAGTTGATAGAAAACTATGAATTTTGAATAATGCCCATGTACCAAATTTCATCATTCTAGCTCACACACATACATACACACACACACCGAGAGAGAGAGAGAGAGAGACATTTTTCACAACCTTCGTGAAAATGATTCAGGAATCTTCTAAACGTATAAAAACATCAAAATCTCAACATCGAAAATTTTCGTGATCGCAATACTATCTCTGGCGAGATAGTAATTATAATATCTAAATTTATTTTTTTTTTTTTCGATAATAGATATATGTGACGGGGGTTCGTTCTTTCTTGGAAAATAAAAGAAATTTTGATGATTTTTTATTTAACAATTTATTTACAATTTAATTCAATACAATACAACACGTCGTCAAGCGGTCATCAGAGAGGCCGAATAATAGAGGCGACACTTTGATAGTTTGCGATAGATAGTGGTGTTACAGTCTCCCCCTCAGGATAGCATGTACGTCTCGTATGCTATCCTGGAGTTGTTGTTCCCCTCGCTGTAAAAGGAGGCACCGATTTCTTCTTCGGGCGTCCTCTTTTCCGGAGTGGTCGTGATAAGGTGTCAGCTATCACATTGCAACGTCCAGGTAAGTAATCGATTTTTAGATCGTATGATTGTAATGCTAGAGCCCATCTAGCGAGTCTTCCACTGGGCGACTTGAGAGTCATTAACCATCGGAGGGGTTGATGATCTGAAGTTATATGTACACTGGTTCCTTCAACATAGCCTCTAAAATTTTCCATTGCCCAAAGCACTGCTAACGCTTCTCTTTCCGTAGTGCTGTAATTTCTTTCAGCTTGAGTCAGTAATCGACTAGCATATTCGACAGGGCGTTGATCATCAGACTCCCCCTGCATTAAAACTGCCCCTAGAGCATAGGAGCTGGCACCCGTTCGAAGACAGAAGGGAAGCGTCGGATCTGCTGGTTTCAATATAGGGGTTGAGGTTAATAGTGACCTTAAGGTTTCGAAAGCGACATCCTGTTCGGGTCCCCATGACCACTTGGCATTTTTCTTAGTCAAATTACTGAGAGGGCGTGCAATTTCGGCGTAATTGGGAATGAATTTTCGAAACCATGAACCAGTTTGTAGGAAGGTAAGTAGTTCTTTTACATTATGAGGCCTTGGCATGTCGACAAGGGCTGAAATTTTTTCAGGATTGGGTTTAATCCCGTTTTGTGTTATTACATGTCCCAAGAACTTGACTTCAGGAGTCATAAATTGACATTTCCCACGATTAACACGTAATTTAAACTCTCTGAGTCGTGTAAATACACGACGAAGATCTTCAAGATGCTCTTCGAGAGTGGGAGAAATTATAATAATATCGTCTAAATAGGCGAAGATGCATATGTCTCGAAGTCCAGATTTGAAACGGTCAATTAGTCGTTGAAATGTTGCGGGGGCATTGCGGAGACCAAAAGGCATTCTTTTCCATCTGAAATTCCCAATTGGTGTAGTAAAGGCGGTTTTATCTCTATCTTCTTTTCTTACAGGTACCTGCCAATAACCGGACTTCAAGTCTAATGTCGTCATGAATCTAGATTTACCAGCGGAATGCAATAATTCTTCCAATCGCGGAAGTGGATAGCGATCAGGAACGGTAATATTGTTAAGGCGTCTGTAATCAACACATACGCGAACGGTTCCATCTTTTTTTGGAACTAGAACGACGGGAGAAGCATATGGAGACTCACATTCTTCTATGATGTCGTCAGCCAACATTTTCTCTATCTCCTGTTCCAAAATTACTCTTTTTATGGGAGATAGCCTATATGGTGGCATGGCGACTGGAGTATCATCATTTAATTTAATAACATGCTCTGCAAGAGTAGTCGGCTCCTTGATCGCCGAGAACACATCTTTGTATTCTTCCAGTAATTTCATCAAGCCGGATTCTTCAGGCTCGGTTGACGCGACGACGGCTACTGGAAGTTGTGTTGATGTGTTTAGTAATTCGGGTAGGAATCTACATCTATTCTCTGGGGAGTCGCTGAAAAACCATTCCTGGTTGGCAACATCGATAATGATTTTGCTTTTTCCCATGAAATCGATTCCTAGAAGGGTGTTACACTCTGAGAATTGGGGTATCGCTACTAAATCAATTTTTGTTGCTCGATTACTAATAATTATATCTATGGGGAAGATTCTAGTAAGAACTTTTTGTTCCTTACCATCGGCAAGTTTGATGTACATTTCTTCTTCCTTGAAGGAAATTCCTTCCCTCAGCAGTATCTCGTAGAGTTGTGACCCTGCAATACTTTTCTTAGACCCAGTGTCTAAACAGGCTGTACCATTTAACCCTAAAATCTTTACAGGTATCATCGGTCTACAGACGGAGTTTTCATCTGGGGAGAGGACTGAGGAAAATACAAAGGGAGAATTTACGGATGTGGTGGATTTAGAACAGTTTGGACAGTTGCTCTTTACGTACCCGATTGTTCCACATCCAAAACAACTAATAGTTGGACTTGAGACTTGATTTCTTGGAACGGAAAATGACTGCTGATTCGCTGATTTTTCTTGTCTGGCTTTCTTCTTGCGGCAGATATCCTCAAGATGACCAAAATTTTTACAAAAATCGCACCGGAGACGGAATTTTTTTACTTGTTCTGACTTCCGATTTTCAGGAGCTTTGGCTGCAGGTTGTTTTAAGGTAAGTTGGTTAACGTCGAGTCTAGCGTATTCAACGGCTCTAGCCGAGTCCAGTAGATCTTGGAATGACTCGAATTTAATTTTGAGCTTTTTACGAATAGTTATATGCATCAAGCCAAACGCGATGTCCACCTGTGCTTGCTCAGGTAATTTATATGGCAACTGAGCCAACAGCGATCGAATGTAGCAAATGAAAAGCTCGGTGGATTCATTATCATTTTGCTCTCTTGAAAATATCTGTCTAAAGATTAAGTGAGGAGGCAGTCTTCGTGAAAAGGCATTGGTTAATGATGTAACAGCATCATTCCAAGTTTCCACAGAGTCTTTAATACCTTTCCACCACGTAGCTGCTGTTCCTTCTAATAGCATGGAGATTCCACGAAGAGCGTTGTCGTCCGAAACGTTTGCACAATCCTTAAATGTTGTAATTGAGTCCATAAAGGCATCGACATCGGATCTTTCACTTCCATCAAAACGACTAGTGCATTTAGAAAAATTACCAGAACGAGTAACTGGAACTGATGGAGATGTTCGAAGTGCGCGGATTTCATCAATTAGCTCTTGATTAAATGTACCAAGCTTATGTTTAATTACTTCCGGTTGATGTTCACTGTCTGATTCCTCTTCGCTTTTTTGCACTTTTGGCTTTGGTGGCATTGTTGTATATTATTTAGAGAACAATGAAAATCAAATTTTGTAGCACTTGTGTTCAATATATAAGGTGAAAGGTGGGTTAGACGAACAACACAGATATTCGGTTATCTAACCACTATTAAGCGCTTTCACACTTGGATTAATTCGATAATACTTGAAAATAAATTTTATAATCTTCAAAAGTTTCAATCTTCCTGGAAAGAGGCCCCACGTTGGGCGCCAATTGTGACGGGGGTTCGTTCTTTCTTGGAAAATAAAAGAAATTTTGATGATTTTTTATTTAACAATTTATTTACAATTTAATTCAATACAATACAACACGTCGTCAAGCGGTCATCAGAGAGGCCGAATAATAGAGGCGACACTTTGATAGTTTGCGATAGATAGTGGTGTTACATATATATTTTATATTAATATTTTATCAAATACATATATGTACCTTTATGTGATCATATTTTCAAAATCGAATTAATTTTTAATGGATTTGATCATTTGGTTGCATCAGTCAATTTTTTTCTAACTAAGAATTGTATCGTAAGTCAAGCATTTATTTAATATTAATTACCACTTCTCCTGTTTTATTTATGCTTACTGTTAGTGCTTTTATTTCTTATTTGTTATTTTATATTTATTCTATTAAATATGATATTATGAGTTTTTTACATGCATTATTAAATAATGAATATTTCATTGGAATTTATATCCATTTCTAAATTAGAGAGGCATTAATTCTATCTGCGCCCAATTTTTAATTTGTATTTGGTAACTTCTATTCTATTTTGTTTAACTCTAAAAAATATTATTAATTATTATTCTAAGAATAGTCCATTTTTTTTATATTTCTGTATTTTTTTTTTTAATATCAGAAAATTTTTCACAATTCATTTGAAATAAAATATCAAGTTTTTAAATTTATTGAAGAACTTTTAAAAAATATAAATCTGTAATAATATAATTTCTTTCAAAAATTAAAATCTATCTAATATGTAATATTTTATATAAGACATAAATTTTATACTCATATTTTCATATTTAGATATTTTTTTCTTATAAATTTTCTCTAAAAAGGATTTTGATGTGTTTTCTCAGGATCCCCTTTGAGGTAGATTGCCAGCGCTATTGTAAGCAATTTCGCTGCAATATCTTGTATAATCAATTAAACAGTTATCATTTCTAACATTAATTGAAGTAAATTAGATAAATTATAAAAGGATGTTGTTTTATTTATAAATATTAGAGATAAAATAATATTTTTTTTAAAACTCTGAAATCCTTGTAATTTCAATCAACATTCTATATGAAATCTTTTTCAATATTAAATATATTAAAAAAGACCTGGTAAATCCGAGCTATCGCTCGACCCTTTGACAAATTTCTACAATTTATTATTATAAACTTTAAAAATTTTACAATTTTTTAATTATTTATTATTCAATTATTAAATGGGTTTATAAAAATGACCCACCAAAAATTTGTTTCCTAAAATGGTACAAATTAATTTTCATTTCAAGATGAAAATAAGTTGACCTGTGGCCAGGTCCGAACCGACCGACGGTTTGAAGTAAATTAATTTCTAGCTACAGAAACAATTTCAAATAATTTTAATATATCTATTAATGTAATAAAAAACAGATATGAATACATAAATAATAAATATAAACATTTTTAATTTTATTTTATTTATAATATATATGCAAGACCAGGCTGTGACGTCATGAATGGCTGGATGACGTCATATAATTTTAAATCAAGAAAAAACTAATAAATATGATTTTCCCGAGGATAAAACCAATACAAAGTGTATGATTCGTGGTGATATATAAAAAAATCTCCTCATGTGAAATTTGGTGTGAAAATAACCCTTCCCTTCCTATCGTCGATCGCTAATACTACCACTTCCGGTTTCCGGATTTGCACCAAAAGTTGATCAATTCATCCCACTGATGCATTAAGTAAATATACCAAATTTCATCAAAATCGGTTGAGCCGTTCAGGCTGTACACATCTATACGGACGGACAGACGGACGGACAGACATCATGCTAAAAATACTTTTTTCTGTTTAGAAAATGCATGATTCGTGGAGATATGTAAAAATCTCCACATGTGAAATTTGGTGTGAAAACAATACCTCCCTTACTATCGTCGGTCGGTAAATTTATTCGAATTTACTTGATAAAATATTTGATCCTATATTATATATATATATGTTGTTTAAATTAGATCACTTCAATTTTATATATTTCAAAGTAGCAAAAGTTTATAGACTGATTCGACCAAGGATTACGACCACAGATCATCTAACTGATTACTACTGATTATAATATAAATTCTGAAATTATATTCACACCTGTACTTGTCTATATTTTAATTAAGAAATGAGGATTAAGAAAGGAGGTTATATTTTTTTCTTTTTATTTATAATAATCAATCATTTATATATTATTTTTAATTTAATCTAAAAAACATTTTAATTAATATAATATAATTTATTTAATATTATTAGATCAAATTTATTCGAAGATTTATTTGAAATTCTTTCCTTTTTAATTGTTCACACACATATGTATTCTATGTTGCTAACTTCATGAATATTTTTTTTTTGGGCGGGGGAATGATAAACATATTTCTGTATTTGATTCTAAAATATCATTAAAATAAATATCTTTAATTTTATTTCTAAATTAAATAAAAAAATTTAAAATATTTTAAATATAAAAAATTAATACAATATCAATTAAAAAAGAATGGCGTGAGGCAAATTTCAATATGGATGATGTGTTTGATGACGTCATATAATTTACCATTTCAAATTAAGAAAATACTAATAAAGTTGATTTTTCTCGAAGCTGAAACCAATACAGATCGATTTTTCCTTATAAATATTATTTATGGTGTGAATTTCAAAAAGAGCTGTTCAATATCTTAAAAATATACAAATATATATACATATATATATATATACGAGGATGGGGTGAAAAGTTTCTGGCCTGGCCAAGAAAAACGATGTTTTTTAATTTTTTTATTTGCTTTATTTTTCAACATAATCTCCATCAACACTGATACATTTCTCATAACGGTGTTCTAATTTAGTTAATTAATTAATTAATTAAATTTAATTTAAGTCTCATCAACAGTTATGAATCGACGGAAAAATTTGTTTGGATTACGCCTACAGCTCCAAATTGTCGGTAGAAATGTTTTTTCGAAGCAGTTTTTGGTCTAACGTTAGTAAACGCGGCACTCACGTTGCACACAGCTTTCCATGTTCAAATGGTTGTGCAAAATATTTTGCACACTTTCATCTGACATCTCGCAGGTCTCAGCTATCTTGAATGTTGAAAAATAAAGCAAAAAAAAAAAAAAATTAAAACATCGTTTTTCTTGGTCTCAGACCGGAAACTTTTCACTCCACCCTAGTACAATTTTTGCAAGTATAATAAGATATGATAAATACACATTTTCTTTATCTAATAGCTTTTAATATATCTATGTATAGTATAAATATTTGTAATAAGACTTGAACTGTTATTATTTCATTGAAGGTTTAACATATATTATTGGAATGTTGATAAATGTTATTACAAATCATTGATTAAAGTTAGTAATTGTTTTGAGCTGATTACTAGAGAGATAATTAAAGAGTAGGAGGGGGGATGGTTCTCCATCGCCTTTTCTAGACTAGATATCGGCCAACTCAGCTCCATAGATCGGTTCAGTTGTCACCTTTTTCTTCCATCTGTGAATATTTCCTCCCATGTTTGTCTTAAGGAATGTGTTTGACAATTGTACAATTAACTGGGGCTCTTGCTTCCCTTGTCTCTTTTGGGTTTTGGGGTTATTCAGCCTAGGGGCTTGGGCTTGTTCCCTTTTGTGTCTGTCGATGTATTCACACCATCGGACATCGTACCTTTATTCCCCCCTCTCCCTTCTCCGCCCCCAAGGGCGCCCAAAAACAAAGATACCCTTCTAAATTGCCAACCCCTGCCCTTTTTCAAAAGGACAAGCCTTCCAAAGAGGAAGGCTTTCAATTAATTAAAAAAAAACTCGTTCTCTCCTATCCTTCCTTCTCTTTCTAACTATCTATTCATTTCTATTGACACGATCTATTCAAGGTTTTTATCTAACTAATAATTATACTTTGTTGTCACCTTTAAAATTATTTAATTACTTCTCTTAAATCCGTTAATTAATAGATATAAATTAAAAAAATATGAGCTGTGGCCAGGCATAGAACGGACCGATGATTTGAAATAAATTAATTTCCAAACAACAATTTATATATATATAAAGTATCAAAAAAATAAATATTTTTAAAACTTGAATTAAAATGACTAAATTATATTATCTTGGTTTTTATTTTTGGTTTAATTACTACTATATTTTAAGTGAAATATTTTGGGACAATGAATATAAAATTAATACTTTGTAAACTACCACTTCCGGTTTCCGGCTATACACCAAAAGTTGATGAATTCATGTTACTGATGCATTAAGTAAATATACCAAAATCCGTTGAGCCGTTCAAGCTATACACGTCTATACGGACACACAATGGACAGACGGACGGACACTCGATTATTCATCCATAACAAATTTTATAAAATATATTCGTGCTATAAGTACATACATTACAACACAAAGATTTCGATTTAATTTAATTTCATATTAATATAAAATTAATAAAATTTTAGATTGCTGCTTCTAAAAGTTTCTTTTAGTAAAGTTTATTCACAAATACAATTATAGTATAAATACCATACTGTTAATATATAATATTTGATATTGTTATAATATTGTTATATATAAAATATTTTATTTGAATTTGTTTCCAATCTAGAGAAAATAAAATTATTTTTAATATTTATATTAGAATACATATATATTTATTTAAATTCAATATAAATAAAAACTTATTTTTTATTAAAAAATATAATTTCATCGATTTCGTAATATTATTCTTGTTTATTATTATTATAATTATTTTTTAATTGACAATTTTTAAATTTTATAAATAAAAAAATCATCGGCCCATCGAATGATTATAATTAGAAATTCTTCGAAAATATTAAATTTTAATGAAAGACAATCTCAATAATTAAGTAATAAATATTTTTACCGACCGACGATAGTAAGAGAGGTATTGTTTTCACACCAAATATCACATGTGGAGATTTTTATATATCTCCCCACGAAACATGCATTTTCTTAACAGACAAAAGTATTTTTAGCATGATGTCTGTCCGTCCGTCCGTATAGATGTGTACAGACTGAACGGCTCAACGGATTTGGATGAAATTTGGTATATTTACTTAATGCATCAGTTTGATGAAATGATCAACTTTTGGTGTATATCCGGTAGTATTACCGATCGACGATAGGAAGGGAAGGGTTATTTTCACACCAAATTTCACATGAGGAGATTTTTTACATATCACCACGAATCATGCACTTTGTATTGGTTTTATCCTCGAGAAAAATCATATTTATTAGTTTTTTCTTGATTTAAAATTATATGACGTCATCCAGCCATTCATGACGTCACAGCCAGAGCCTTCTTATATATTATAAATAAAATAAAATTTAAAATATTTATGTTATATCCATATCAGTTTTTTATTGAATTAATAGATATATTAAAATTATTTGAAATTGTTTCTGTAGTTGGAAATTCGGTCGGTTCTGTGCCTGGCCATAGGTCAATTTATTCTAATTTATATCACATAATATTCTGTTTTTATTTTTTATTGCCAATACAAATAGATAGAGAGAGAATCCGTCATTATTCGAGATCTATAAAGTGAGTATCATTTAAGATTTAATTAATTTAATTTTTTTTTATTTTTAATTATAATATTAAAATATTATTATACTGTGTGGTAATGTGGGAGCTACTACCACTATTTGAAAAAGTTTTATTGGAAATGCAATTAAATACACTATTCAGGAAATGAACATTTTACAAACAATTAATATTGTAAGGTGAGGAACTTGGCGGCCGCCAAGCTTAGATTTCACTAATTTTTTTGAAAGACAACTTTGCGGGACCCTAACTTTTTTGATTTCCTAACTTTTTAGGGCACACAACTTGGCGGGGAACCTCTACCTCGAAGTGGTTTTTTGTCAGATATATATATATGTACTCTTTGATATAATTTGAGAATATAGAATAGATTGAGAATTCATTCATTACTAATTGAGATAATTACTTTATTGTTATTATTTGCATTTTTATTATCAGTTCTGGACGGAAGATCAAAGTTTGGAAATATATTTATTTGGTATATTCGATAATAAATTCCATTATATCACATTTTGAAAATTTGACTTGTTTTCACCATAGACTTAGAGATGTAAATGAAAATATGCAATGTAAGCAATATAAGATTTGCCATGTTTTGTTGAATCAACCTACATTAAATCTTCAACCCCTCTCTTTCTTCTCAAATAAAAAGGAAGAAGTTAATCACGAGTCCCCTTCCATTTAGATGCCGTCTTCATTGTAAATAGAAAGTTAATCCCCAATTGCAAAGAAAATGTTTCTATTTTTTGGGAAATCCGGATAAGATTCTCTCTTCTTTTCGTTTATTCATTGTATAGAATACTGTATATAAATATAGTATATACATATTATATGTATATTTGGGTAGAAATACATTCCTCTTAATTGAACATACTAGACTCGATTATTCCAATGTTTACTTAAAAAACTTCAAATAAACAAATCTACGGATATGACTTTGTTAGCAAATATAATAAGTTATATTGTTGATAGAATCCAATGTATACAATCTACTTACTTTGGGAGGAAGTCCATTTAAAAAATACGAAAATTAGAATATAAAAAAAATAAAAAAAAAAATCCTAATTTTCTTAATTAATTAATTATAATTTATCTTTCTTTGTACTTTCAATTTTATTTTTCTTGGTTCTAAATTTTTCTCTATATATAACAGAGATAACAGAAACTGAATGTATCGAATAATTGCATTTTAAACCACCCGAAAGATCACATTATTTTTCTATTTCTTGAAAAGTATGTAAAGACTTACAGCCAAATTCATAAATCCAAAAAAATTTTAAATAAGAGTTTGTTGTATATAATGTATATAATAAAAATTATACTATGTTTTAAATTGTTTATGAATTTATTGGTTACTGACCGATTCATTATTTTGCAAAATTAATATTGAAATAAAATTAATTGAATAGCTCTTGCCATATTTATAATTTTCTAAACTACTTTTTATAGTGCAGCGTGGGACAATTTAACTAGCTGATTTAGAGAGTAAATTAAACGGTGTTGGTTATAGTTAATGATTTATTTATTTTAGCTACTTATTCTATTTTCAAATTGTTTTAAATATTGTATTGAACAGGTGACGCCCTCCATTAGTAATGCACTGATTTGCTCGATTCGTAAAACTTTGAAAGACTTTCTAGCAACCGGTATGTTGGCCACCGCATGAAGAATATTATTTTTAAGTTCAAGAAGGGTTCTTGGTCGATTAAGAGAAGATTGCAAAAACGACCTCCTCACCGTCTCGATGATTCAAAAAAGAAATAACAACGTCGAGTTATTTATCTTACAAGCCCACTTGAAATAAACCCTGACTTATATATATATATATATATAATGATTATCTCTGGTCCTTGCTGAAGTATTGAGAATAAGTTGAAAAAAAAATACTTTTATACTGATATATACTTTGTTTCAGTTTTTTTTTAATACGTTTTGATCTGTTAATGTTAATAATCTGGAAATGATGTAACTGATTTTAAAACTACAAGTTTTTTTTTTTCAAAATCTAATAAATGATGAAATCTCTTTTTTCTGGTTTCATTCAAAAGCGGGTGAAGTTTTGTTCCCTTCTCCATATGTTTAAATTAATCTAATAATTATTGTAGATAAAAAGTCTCATAGGAAAAGATGCTTTTGGCTTGGGAAACCACCCGGAAATAATTACTGGTTTCTCGCCGACAGCTTGAGCAAGTGATAAGAAATCTTTTTTTTTTTCCTCGCCACCCTCGCTTAGTGGGAAACCACACGCGCGGTTGAAAGAAACTTTTATTTTTTTTTTTCCAAATTATCAATTTGCTTATTCTCTATTTGAACAATTGCAAATCCACTGCAGGCCAATTGATTGCTTAACGACTTGACATGGTAGCTGATCCTGAACAAGGCACCTGTCCAAAGGACCCAAATGCACCATCAGTCTGCCCTTTACGAATCGTTTCGGGTCCACACAATTTAATTAAACACTCAGATCTTTTTTCCATTCATTTACAAATACACTCTCACCACTTAGTGGAATTGATAAAGACCAATGAGTCATACTTATTTATACTTATTTATTTATTTATTTATTAAATAAATACAATGGTTTTGTGAATCGTTTATATTTCTATATATATTCTCAAACAAGTAAATAAATAAATAACTAGTTAAAGACAATAATAATTGTGAAGTAATAAATTAAATTTTGGCTCGGAAACTTGAGCAAATTAATTAAATCATTTTTTATTTTTGTTTTTGGTTCATTGCAATTACTGTTTTAATATTATAGTAATTTTTTATTTATGCCAAATAAGGTGGGGACTCTCTCTACTAGATATTGATTAAAATTCAACTTCAAATGTGACAGGGATGATGCTTTGGGCCGAGATCATTAAAGTAAATCCGAACATCAAGGATTTGTGGTTTTGGATCTTTACTAAAAAAGATTTATAACATTTCGGATCTTAGTATTTAAATCCAAAAGGATCATTATTCTGTCTATCCATAAGAAATCAACTTCTCCAATTTCTAAATGTGTTACATACTAATTCATAGTTATTTAACAATTTGAGAAACGTTTTCCTTGTCTATATATTAATTTTGTTCCCACCACTTGACATAAATTTAAAAAGAAAAGCATTGAAAGATATTGATTAGAAATGGTAGGTGACTTGAACTGTCAACTGCTTTTAAAATAGCTATTAACACTTTAATCAATCGTGTCAGAGCGTAATTAAAACCGAGATCCAATCCTCTCTCTCCCTCTCCCCCTCTCTCACCCTGTCCGTGTTCCTTCCACAAACGCAAATGAACAAACCCTAAAATATATCCTATAAATTCCTACTGTCTTTCGAGGTTTTAACCATTTGCCTATTAACCCTATTCGGAAAGGGTTTCAAATTCATTTTCAGCTCAATATGCCCCACCAAACATTCTACCAGAATAATTAACATCTCTATTTATTCATCAATGAATTCGTTTGTACAATTATTGTGTGTAGCGTGAAAAAGTCGTCGACTCCAACTCCTTTGTGTACCTAGTAAATAAATAAACTGAAATACTGACAATGTGCTAAGGAAGGCCCATATCATATATAATAATTTTACTCAGGAGGGATTACATTTGCATTCCCAGCCATATTAAATATAACAGATACCTGGGAGAAAAAAATAAAAATCCCTTAGCATGCCAAAAAAATTTAGTTCGAATTATTTTTGTTTACAAAATATATGATTGCTGGAGTCGACATTTTTTTTAGTTTTTTTTTAGTCACTATTATAAATAAAAAATAAACATATAAAATCATCTGAGACTATATCTATATAGGTATATTAAATTCCGAAGGACAAAAGATAAGGAAGTAGAAATACGTCAATTTACCCTTTGCATCCGGTCCCTTTTATTTGCAATATATGTCCATAGCATACAATTAAAAATGAAGCAATCTAACGCTCTCCACTTATGAATTTAATTTACGTTATATGATATTTATTCAAAGGGTAAATTAGTAATATATATATATATATATATAATTTTATTTACATTTCTTAACTAGAACTAAAAATTATTCAATTAAAATTAGAAATAAAATAAGTAATAGGTAACTTTTAAGAGAATATATAGTTGACATCTCAAAAATGTCAATATTTATTATATCTAATTTAAAAATAGTTATAAAAGTAAAATTTTTGTATTAATAAATGTCTCTTTGATTAAATGGCTATTTAGTAAGTTTTAATAATAAATAATTACATTTTCTGAAATGATAATTAATTTACCTTTCTTGTTTATAGGTAATTTCAAATAGAATAAATATCTAAGGAAAAGGTAATGAAATTATTGAAAAAAAGAATAATTATGAAACGACCAATGACTTTATGGACTGGAATTTGAATGAAGATAGGAATTAGATGGAGGTGACTTTGTAAAGAGGGTTATTTGAAGGAATGTGGTTGCTGCGACCAAACATTTTTAAAATTCATTATATTGGGTATGTATATAGATCATTTAAAATTAACTCTAAAATACCAGATGTATTCTTTTAAATACACAGATTCAATTATTATATTGGTTTATGTATATCTATATTTAAATTTAAATATGTATATATATATATACTAGCTGCTCTTCACACCTAGCCGGGGGCTCCGCCCCCTGTACCCCCGAGTGGTACATAGTATTTGGTTGAAAGTATTAAAAGGTTTTCATCCATTTTGTTTCAATCAGTATATTACATAAAACATTCATTTCTTTTTGTGTTCTTATTTAAAATATATTTTAATTTAATCAGTAAATTAATTATATATATTATTATTGTATATGTTATATATCTATCTTTCTATGTGGCTCAAAGGTACTCGAAAGTTCTTGGCCGCAACAACCACATTTCTCCAAGTGTCCTTATCCTGAGCCCTTGTCCCATCTCTCTTACGACCCTTCCTACGCGTCCTTGGTTTTCCAAGCGGACGTTTTCCATTCGGTCTCCTCTCCCCACCAATATCTTTTTCCTCTCCCATTCAAGCCATGTGCCCTGCCTATCGCAGCTTTTTCCCTTTTATAATCCTAACTATTTCTGAAGATGCAGAGAGGCCATGCAATTTCTTGTTATGCAGTCTCCGCCATTCCCCGGTGACCTCATCTTTAAATCTTATGGTCGGATAGATAGAATCACGCACCTCATTCAATACAAAAGTGTGTGGATGATCTTTTTTACTCCATTGTCATTTTTAAAGAGAGAAAATATGAAACACTAATTAACTTATTAAATAAAGTAAATTTTCAAATTTACTTATTCTTAATAATCATCTATACCTACTGGCATAGACTGGTATAGACTTAAGGTACCTTAATCAATTTTGTATAAATTTTGTTTAAATTTTCTTTTTTATCTCGTATTAAATCATCTTTTGATAGCTCTTTACTTTTCTCTTTTTATTAATTCTATTTAAACCCATTTATGAAAATAGCAAAACAATATTCCAAAAAAACCTAATATATATGATATATCTATCATCTTGATATTATCTTGATATTATACTATAATTCATAATTTATTTTCCAATAGTTTCTTTTAAAATTTTTATTTGTTTACTTTTTTTCTAAATTCCATTAAAATTTCTTATATTTGAAAATTCAAATATATAAATTTATTTTAAAATTTTTGCATGCTTATTAAAAATTTTTATGGAAATATTAGATGCAGAATTAATACGATTAATAATTAATAATAGAGTATACTATATTTAAATATTTCAAGTTTAAATTGGGTGGCTTGTATTGCAGGTTGCCTAAATGCCAGGGGCTCCTAGTCGAGTGAACGCTTCGCTCAGTCAGTCAGTCAGTCGATTTCGTTGTGTGAGTGCGCATGCCAACTCAAACCAGGCGGGCGGCGATGACGCTCTTCCTCTCTCAACTATTATCAAAAGCGTAAGTGTATTTTCTATTGAAATTATCATAATTCACCAATATAAAGCGATCAATTAACATCACCTCTACTATTATTGTAATAAAGTCTCAAATGATTTACTGATTTTTTTTAATAATTATTTTAATAGAAAAATATCATATTTGTTTTTTATTTCATATTCATATTATGAATGATATTTTATTTATTAATATATATATATATATATATATATATATTTAACGTGATATATCTGCACATTACTCAAAATTTAATTTAAAATTATTTACACATTTTATTAGAATTTGAAAATGTATATATCTTCTTTTCTTCTAATTAATCTCTTTTCTATTTCATTTAATATAATAGGATATATTATATATCGTACCCTATATATATTTCTATTTATTATTATTATTCTATTTTTAATATTTTCTATTCAATATGAGTTGATTTTTTAAATATATATTTGGATATTATTATTCATTTAAGTAAATATAATGTTTTTATTTTCAATTTGAAGTGACATTTATTCTAGAGACGCCCAAACGGCTGGGCTAATTTATTTTCTTTTTTTCTTTTATCTTGTAATTTTAAACAGTAAATATATCTAAAAAAATAATAAATTCTGATAAATATTTATTCTTTCAATATTAATTATTTTCTGAGAATTCTACATGATTATCAAAATCAAAAATCAATTGAAATTTAAATAGAAATCATTTTAACATTCTCTTTTAATTATAGATAATGGAAAAGGTCAGTTTTTAATACTTTCATTTATTAAACAAGAATTTTATTATGTGTCTTTGAAATATATCTAAATATTATTATTTCATTAAAAGTTATAATAACGAAAAATTAATATGTGATACATTGATTAACAACCGTTTCAAAGTATTTTTAATCTGCATTAAAAAAAACACAACTGATTATAAAGGCAGATATTTTATTAGAATGAATGAATTATAAATTTGGAAATAATTTTAAAGCTCGGAAGATTCTATTAGCTAAACAGCGTAGGCGTTACGTTATATATATTATATATTACTTGTATTCTATATTCTATTGTATATATCTCGAGACAACTCCCAATATATTTACTTGTTTTTCTTATTTTGATTTCAAGCAAGCAAAAAATAATATAATTTAATCATTTTAATTGACGTTTTGAAAATATTTTTGTATTCATAAAACATTAAAAATAATATATTCTGTTTTTTTAACCTTTCACTTTCAAATTGAAAAGAAGAAATATTCAAATATATAGAAAGAATAAATAAAAATTAAGTTAAATATGATCTAAATATTTTATTAAATTAATTGAAATGAGAACTTTTAGAATAAATTATTTAATTGAATTGATATTTGAATATTAGAATTTAAAATAAAAAGTGAAATTTTATAATAATTCTTTGATTGGGCATCGCTATGATAATTCATTGTTTAAAATGATTCCGCTATGGTCAGTGAGCCGCGAGATGATCTTGAATGAACAACACGGAGAATTATATAAACTTTAAAAAATTAATTTCTGCGGTTATTGATTAAATGTTAATAAAATTTATGTTACTATAGAGGTATATAAGAATATTGTGATGTAATTTCATAGAAATCGGTTCAGCCAATTCTGAGTCTATAAAATAGTAATTTTCCGGACAGACTGACAGACAGACATGATAAATTCTAAAGTCACTTTTGGATTCTAGAGGTCATGAAACGCGAAGATATGCAAAAAATTTTAAATTCTGAGCAATGTGCAGACAAAAACCTTTTTTATATATATAGATATATATACTATGTATCTATAGATATAGATATTGTATATAGCTATAATATTATTAATAATGGTAATATACATCTCTGTGGGTGTGTCTGTGTGTGTTTGGTAAAATTTCATTCAAATTCATTTCCAATAAATAGCAGGAATTAATATTTAACCATAAAGAAAAGTAAATGTTAAGGCGATGTTAGCCATTTGGGAATTCATTTTAGTGAATATTTTTTTTTATTCTTATAATATAAAACTTTTTAATTTCATTTTATATTCGATTGGAATAAAAGTTTTTCATAATTAAAAAAATACCTTAAAATAAATGAAATACTTTCAATTAAGCAGGAAATCAAAACAACCTTAATGACTGCAAATATGAATACATATGTTACATTCGGTATAGGTTCATTTAAACAGAACATTTGCCTAGTAATATGAACGTTTCCATTTTTGTATAAAAAAGTATCATTTCATATTTCATATCGATTTGGAATTGGCTATATTTTTTTACCACGTCTGTTGTATTAAAGACGAGATCTGTTTCTATATAAATATTGTATTATTCGATAATTTCATTATTCAAGTTGGTTAAAAAAAAAAAAACTTAATTTTATTTTTAATTAAAACTAGAAATTGGAAAAGTCAGGAATTCTATTTTTATTTAGTTTATTCCAAGGATGATGCGATGCCAAATTACTAAGATAATATCAAGCAAAGAAACACAATTTGTGCCTTGCTCGAATCAGATCTGAACTAATAAAAAGGAATTCAATAAATTAATACGATTTGTGAGGGAGAGAAAATTGCATTGATAGAACCTGACAAGACTACCCCCGACTTCATCAAGCCACTTTTGACAGAGTAATAAAAAAAAAGAAAAAAAAAAAAAGAAAAAAAACTTGGGCCAAAGTCGCGGAGAACGTGGGATGTACGCTTCATTTGTCCCATAGAGAGTCGCATCAAAGGGCGGCTTCCCTGAAAATAATTTGATCAATGGGGCGGAATGAGCCGGGAGCTCCAATTGGCCACCATTACGCCAAGCGCCCAAACCCAGTACCTTCCACTTCCTCACTCGCTGCATCTTTAAATATCGCAATATGGTGAAAAAAATACAGGATACAATTAAAGTGGCATAGAGGGGGTAGATAAAAAAAAAGGAAAAAAAAAGAAAAACAACTTTGCCAATAAAAAATAATAAAAGTTTCTCTTTTCGGAAAATAAACCAGTAAAAGGTAACTTTCTTAAATAGATCTTTATATTTATAGTGATCGAAACAGAGAATGGATAACTTTCACCAAGTCTATGACAGAAAATATATATCTAGATAGAGAACTTGCCGAGAAAGAGGAAGTGTTTGGGCCACTAAATCAAAATCTCCATTGAGAATTTTATTTTGTTATTTCGTTGTAACATGAACAAATAGGCGAACCAATTTAAATTACAGTCGGTCAATTGCCAATGGAACGTTGAAAAACATTTCGAAATAGAACATCGATTAGTTACTTAAACATTTACTTGTATTTCAATGTTCACATTCTTCATTAATATTGGTAGGAGATTGATTTGTCTTTTTGGTTTGTTAACTTGTTACTGTCAGATGTCGTTATTAAAAATGACCAGTTTAATTTATTGCAAAAAATAAAAAAAAAAAAATGTTAGAAATAAGACAATTGTGTAGGTGTAAAATTTTACTCAATTGAAATATGCAAATGTATAAGGGTACAAAAGCTCCTAATTTAGAAAAAGTTTGGAACCATAGGAGGCCAACCCACAATGGAGCTGAATCTCAGTTAACGAAGTTGCAAAAATATATCATTTTTTTCAAATACTATTATGATCACCAAGTTATTTCATCCTATACATATTTTGATTATCATATTGTCATCTTACCTCTGAGATTGCACTCATTATGGTTTGGTCCATAATATATAATGTTAATGAAACGTGATGATAAAGATGAAAATCACATCCACGTCTAACGATGGATAGTAAAGTATACAGCTAGTGATGCGCCAGTTGCTTTTCCCTCACTACTTTCAAAATACCTACCTTCACCCGCCGCTCGGTCATTAAAAAAATGTATTCCTTATTATTGGGTTTGGCTGATAATATTAATACCTGGTTCACTGAGCCACCGTTCAAATAATTTAAAAGAACATAAATTTAAAAAAAAATATTCATTAAACATACAGCCCTTTAACATACGTATTAATGCACTGAAAGACAGAAAAGTAAAAGACCTCATTTACATTTCTTATTTTAAATTAAGAAAAAAGTAATAAATGTTCTGAAACAATTCCAAATAATTTAACTGTATGTATTAATGCAATAAAAAACAGATATGGATATAACATAAATATTTTTAATTTTATTTTATTTATAATATATTTTGTATATAAGGAAGCGCTGGCTGACGTAATTGCTGACGTCATATAAATTTAAATTAAGAAAAAACTAATGAAAATGATTTTTCTTTATAAAAATTATTTATGGTGAAAATTTCAAAAAAAAATCCTTAGAGCGGTTTAATATTTCAAAAATACAAATATAAGATTCATATATATATATATATATATATATATATATATATATATATATATATATATATATGAAATTTTTGCTAGTATAATAAGATAAGATAATATCTTACAATACATAGATATTAATCAGCGACCTTTATTGGTGAAGATGCGAAGAATCAATGCAAACAATGCAAACACTTAACCTAACTATTTGATGGCTTTGACATTTCTCTAAAAAATTTAGTAATTTGGAATTATTCAGTGTATATAGACGCTAATCATGGAAAGCTAAAAGTTGCATTTCGACATTCATAACCTTTGTTGTTTGATTTGAAGAAATCTGCTGCCGAAGCCCATCAAACACTTTCATAAACTTATAGTTTATAGTGATGCTGCTCCGTCATATCCCAATCTATATAAATATAAATTCAGAATTCATTTTTTGGGGCCATACTTGTATAAATATCAATTCTATTCTTATCTTATATCTACTTCCTACTAGTATGTATATTTGGTATACAAATATATATTCCATTAAATTTTAGCTGATTTACAATTTGATAATGAGAGTATCAGTGACATGGTTATATTTTAATAATTGTAAATGGCAGTAAAAAATTGGCCCTACTATCATTTGAAATGTAAAATAAGATGAAAATAGATATAAAATAAATTTGTTGTTGAATTAGTAGAAATATTTGAATATTAATTGTTATCATGATAAATGAGGTCAAGAATATTTGTTTAGTTTCAAGTGATAATTTATTTGGGCGGTTATATTCTTTTAAATGCGATTCTGATTCTTGGTCACACAGACTGACACACTCAGAAACCAAAAATAAATTCCTCCTAAAAATTATCTTATATATATATATATATAATACAATTTATTCTTGATTGTTTATTGGCATATATTGATTAATTACATTAATTAAAAAACAACCAAAACTAAAAATTATTTTACATAAAAATAAGTACCAATTTTTCATCTCTAAATTCTAAAAATACATAAAAAAGAACACTTTTTAAGATTAGAATATATATATCATATATATATATATATATGTAATATTATACCGATATCTATATATATAATTATCATTAGTTTAATAAGACTCGACTAGATATATGCATTATATTTTAAATACTACTCTTTTATATTCTTAGAAGGTATACTTAGAAGATAATTATAGACTCCCTCATTAGATGCAATAATTGAAAAGATGAATGATTAACTACGCTCCATTATAGACTTAATCGGCTTAATACAGCCCAACGAAACTTTCGCTTTTGGTTTGTGGAACTCAAAGTCATTCAACCATTAATGGTCCATTATTAACATATTGAGATTCAAGAAAATATCATTTTATTAATAACTGACTAAATGCGTTAGAAACATGAAGCTTACATTAAAGATATGAACTAATTAATTATTTATTTAATTTAACAAAAAAATAAATAAATAAATAAAAGCCTATAATATTATGAATTTAATAAAATATTTTAGTAAATATTATTAAAATTCTCCTCTTATAAAATAAATAATTAATTTGTTTTTTTCTTTTTTCACAAATTATTAATAAAGCGCTTAGACATTAATTTCATAAAAAGAAGCCAATCTAATTTTTCAAACTGAATTATTATAGATCAGCTATTTCAAACATTTATACTAATACATCTTTTTGTTTAGTATAGAAAAAAAATACTCTATGTATGTAATTGATTACAAATAAAATTTCTTTCTAAATAATATTGTACAATTAACAATTTTTATTAACATATCTTATATATAAAATTCTCGTGTCACAAAACTTTGAAATGATACTCCTCCGAAACGGCTGGACTGATTCTTATGGAATTTTTTATGCATATTCAGTAGGTCGCAGGGCATGTCAGACTTCTTTTATTAAACCGCTAATTGGTAAGGTGTGTCCAGGGGTGCTAATTAACTAAAAATAGTTTAGTTACAATACTAGATCATAGAGGCGCTGGTGGCAAAAATTTGACATCTTATATATATCCTGATAGGAGACTTGAAAATAATACTGGTTTCTGGTTTAGTCAGCTAGGGCGTCATCTTATGACTTTGCGCCCTCAGTTCGAAACTCGCAAAGGCACATTTTTTTTAAGTATTATATATTTTTTTTACAAATTTATTAATTTTTATTATTTTAATATTTTATTAAATAATTTTATTTTATTAAAATAAATTTTATTATTAAATTTTATTTTATTAAATTAATAATTATGTCAATTAATTTTTTCTGCATAAATAAACATATATAAAAAACTATAGAGATGGGACAGGGTAAGAGTTAGATGGTTATAGGGACACTCGGGGGGGGGGGGGGGGGTACAGGGGGCGGAGCCCCTGTCTAGGTGTGGAGAGCGCCGAAGGCGCTCGGAGCAGCTAGTATATATATATGTAAAACGATGGTTTTAATGGAAATAATATTGTAAAATTAACAATTTTTATTAACATATTTATATTTACATATATATATGTAAAACGATGGTTTTAATGGAATGCTTTGTATCTGGTAATCACCCAGTTTGCAAGATATTATTTGATTAGATACTGTTGGAAAAATGGGGTAAGAGGTTGTTTTGAAATTTTGATTTAGTACAGTTGCCAGGAAATGTAAATACAAGCAGATAAAACAGCGACAAAATATATTTCTCTTCGAAAAAGTTTAAGTGTGTTATTTCGATGAAAAAACTTCGGTTTTAAAAATGAATATTGATGTCAGTGCCTATCTAAGGCTTACGTTAGGCTAGCGATAGGCATATGCTCAATCCCCAACCATTGAGTAGGAGATGGGGATGGGGGAGTGGTTGGAACAGCGAACGTTACAAATGACGCTGAACGATGTATGTGTCGGGTGTGTGAATGAAGGAGCATTACATTTCTACCTGAATATATTTACTAGAAATATATTCATTGTTTTTAAAAATAATATATATAATAGAAACACATTCGAATTAAAAATAAAAATAATATTAAATAAATTTAAAAGTAATTTTAAAATTAAAATAATAATAAAATGTATATTATATACATTTTTTCATTTGATTGTTTTTCTAAGCTTGTGTAAGTAATTTTTTTTGCTAAACTGAAATTTCAAGTGTTAACTGGAGTTTCCATAATGAGAAATCAAATAATTTTTTTCAGATGATTATATTCCCATATTTTGAAATAATCATTAAATCGAGGAGTTTATGTTTGACGAGGAACGTAGCTCAAATAGGTGAAGAAATGTAAACACAAGTTTATTTATAGAGAAACTATGCAAGAAATCATATCATAATATAAGTGTAAATATAAGGGAATCGGGGGAAGATAGAAAATGAATGGCAATGTCGGTTTTAGGGTTTTGAGCGCCCCGGACAGAACAATATTTGGCTGCCTTTCATACAAATTTATCCTTTCACAATAAATAAAAATGAACTTTTTAGTGATTAAATAGGATGTTATATGATAAAATCCATACAAATTCTTAGATTTCATTATTTTTAATAGTAAATGTTTTTTTATATCTATTAATTTGTTTTGTTTTGAGTTATTATGAATCCTGTCTATACAAATAGTTTTCTTATAAATAGTATTACAATTATTCAATCTGTTGACAATAATAAAATAATTTGGTATTATTAAAGAAAAAGAAAAACAATTTATTATTTACTCGTTCGAAAAATTATCAATTTTAATTAAGAAAATCTACAAAAAGAAAAATGTAAAAAATATTTTATTTTTATACCGACGCCCCTCAAATTTTGACGCCATTTCAGACATGAAAATAAAATTTCTTTTCTTGTGAAAGTGATACCCTAATGAACATCACACGTATAAAAGCCTTTCAATGAATGTCCTTTATATTCTGAAAATCGACACCCGAGTATCGAACCATTCGGATTCCAGAGAAAGGAGGATAATGCAAATTTATGTTTCTAACTTTCTCGCAAATAAATAAAAATAAAAAACAATAAAAATGTTAGTAAATATTTCCTATCCCTTGTGTATATGATGCATTGAAATCATTCTAAAAGCTAGAAATCCTTAAAAAAGCGTGGGTTTATTATTATATTCCTATTTAATATAACGCAATTTATAATTCAATAGAAAAGAATTCTTATTGGCAATGCAAACAATACATAACATAGAATAAAAAAATGTGGAATATAAATATTATGAAGATCTAAACACCATTTAAAATTTTAAAAATTAGACTTTTCTCCAAATTTAAATAGTAAGAAAGATATTTGAAATTAAATGAAAAACTTACGATTGAATTAATAATTTGTTAGAAATATTAATGTAGTCGACAAGGCGCCTCAGGGTGAGAGGTTAGCAAAAGCTGCCTCACCTTCTCTTGATCCCAGATTCAAGTCCCGGGCCTGGCAAAGAAATTTCTCTAGCTGGGGTCTATGGGACGGAATCAACCCAGCCTCTGGGACCAACATTGGGGAATAGCTACTTGATAAAAAGTAGCGCATCCGATCAAGAAAATCAAGGTAAAGGTTGAGAGGACCCGTTCTACTGATCATTGATATAACCGACTTGATAGGCGTTGTCCTTGCGTAGGACGTAAAAAAGTCAGTTTTTTTTTATATATATATTTTATGTATATTATGTAATATATATATATATATATTATTACCGACCGACGATAGTAAGGGAGGTATTGTTTTCACACCAAATTTCACATGTGGAGATTTTTACATATCTCCACGAATCAAGCATTTTCTTACAGAAAAAAGTATTTTTAGCTTGATGTCTGTCTGTCCGTATAGATGTGTACAGCTTTAACGGCTCAACGGATTTTGATGAAATTTTGTATTGGTTTTATCCTCGAGAAAAATGATCTTCATCAGTTTCTTAATTTAAAATTATATCTCGTCACCCAGCCTTTCATGACTTCACAGCCAGAGCCTTCTTATATATTATAAATAAAATAAAATTAAAAATATTTATGTTATATGCATATCTGTATTTACATTAATAGATATATTAAAATTATTTGAAATTGTTTCTGTAGCTGGAAATTAATTTACTTCATCGTCGGTTCGGACCTGGCCACAGGTCAACTTATTTTTTTAAGAACCAAATTGAAAAGATTTAGAAAAAACTGGACTAGATTTATGAATTAATTTGCATATATAAAAAATTATTTTGGAAATAGTTCCTCCAACTGAAAAATATTTTGGAAATAGTTCCTCCAACTGAAAAATAAACTGAAACCAAAGAAGTTTGAGATATATAAAATGTTAATTGGGTTTGTGTAACTAATGTGTTACTTACTAAATTTTTTTTAGAATTAAAATAGAAATTCATACTAGAAAAGAATTATTTAACGTAATTTGCTAAGAACACAGCAAAGAAAAGCATAACTCATCGATATCTTCGAAATGACATGTAGACTTACTATACCGTAAGAAGAACAATTCTTACCATTTACCCTTTTTTATGAAATATATTTACATTAAATTAAAATTATATCACATTCGGCAAACAATTTTAAATTTAAATTGAACCATTTACATTAATACGCCACCTCCTTGTTTTTTTTTTTTCAAAATATGATAATTTCATTAATGAACTTCTTACTGATATATTTATAATTTTTTTTTTTTAAATTTTAATTAAGATCTTTGAATAAAATTAAGCTTATTGATTTAATAGAATTAAACTTATTGATTCGATTTAAGATGTATTCTAAAACACCACTAATTTCAAAAATTAATATTTGTTTATTTTATTTTATTTTAATATGTATTTTATTTGAAATAATTTGCAGTAGAGCGCTCACCTCTGCACTCCCCGCTCGCCCCTCTCCATGCCCCTCCGGCGCCTGACTTCAACTACTCCGGCCGGCAGGGCGACTCGTACGCATTCCCTGCTGAGTGTATGACAGTGTAAGACCCTGACCGGCCTCTCCACTGAAATCATCCCTTAATCAGTCGCTAATCAAGAATTAATTGTAATTTTATTATTTATTTTTATTAATTAAAAGGAAGATTAGTGAACTTTAAAAAAAAAAAAATTTCAATAAAAATTAAATTTTATAAAGTGCATTTTTATAATTTTTTATTCATATACCCAAATAAATTTATAAATTTTTCATTCAAATCTTTGAAAAGAATTAATCTTAAATATTCTATCAGATCTCATTAATTAAATTTTATTAAAAGTTAAATTAAAATTATTTAAAAATTAAAAAATCATATACAAAATTTTATTTTTCTTTAAATATATTTATTGAAATATTTTTTAAATTTCAATATATATATTAATCCTATTAAAACTTATTTATTTAAAAAATATGAAGATGTGCTGATTATTTTCAAAATTCATATAATATAATTATAAATCAAAAAAAATATCAATTCTTATATTCATATAGGAATATATAATTGTAAATATTCTATATATTCTTTCTAATCTCATTATCGCTCACACCGTTCCTTTCAAATCTCATATGAATATTGTTTTGTCAATTTCATATTATTATAACACTTTTGAAAAATGAATAATATATATATCAATTAAACAGAATAAAATCTTCGTGAAATTAATAATATAATCATAATTAGTTTTCTGATGTTTTCTAAGATATTTTTATTATATGTCTATTAAATGCGTATTATAACTTATTATAATCATGGTCCTATATAGGATGTAAAATAATTTTAGTATTTTAATATTACAGAAATAAGATAATATTTTTAAAAATCTATACACTTTTTTAATCCTATTAATATTATTTATTTATTTATATCTTATTTTTTATTTCCTGAATATAATATAAATATCTAATCTTAATTATTTTTTTCTTTATCGAGGCGAGTGTGATGGACATCAATTCAAGTCTACGAGCTGTTCTTCGAGTTTAATCTGCGAGAAATATCAACCCTTTATTAACTCCGAGGTCAGTATTTATTATTAATTTTATTTTTAATTCAATTTAAATTTATTGATTATTAACTAATAAGTTATTTTTCTTCTTCTATTTCATGTTTCAATCTTCGTTCCTGCTACTGAATGTTGATTTGAATTCTTGATTATCTTCTCCATCCTTTTTGACGATGAAATGATTTAAATACAGCTCTCCAAATGTAAGTAATAATCGTTATTTATTTAGCATGGCGCACTTTAAAATAGAAAATGTAAATATAATATTTAAAGTAAAGTTTAATATTATATAGAAAGTAGAATTAAATTACAATGATTTTTTGCTTTTGATAATATTAATTAGGAGATTATAGAGAAATATATTAAATTATATGACAGAATTTAGTGAGATTAGGGAATTTCAGAGTACATCTTTCAAGAAGAAGCATTGATAAAGGAGGCAGAAGAGACAAAGGTATATTTAGAATTAGTAGGTTTCGATGCGTTATACTGGGAGGGTGGCTATTTTTTGATATATATATATATATAGTTGTTAGAAATTTTCAGGTGGTTGCCTCCTACATCCATGCATGTTCTCATCATACTAATTCATAGATTAGATTAGAATTAATAAATAAATAAAATGTGGGTGGATAAAACATATGCCATGCTATTATTTAAGGGATGGATTGCATGAATTGCACTCCAGGTCTGAATTGTGCCATTTTGTATTACTGAGAGTGTATTTGAGGTGGATTGGATGAACGGAAATTCGGGAAGGTAATCCAGCACAGTTCCAAAATGGGATTAGCCTGAACAGGAACAAATTGTTGGTTACCTTTTGAGCGCAGGGCTTTGTCGATTAGCATGGGCCTTCCATGCCTATTGATGGAGGCTATGCACTCCCTTACTAGGTAGGTTTTATTTCAGGTTGCCCCGAATGTCGCGATTTCATTTCGAAATCCAAAAAATCAAAGGCACTCTCAGCTGATTCAAAGAGGCTATAGACCAAACGCCTTATTTTTTTTAATCTTTTTTTTTAAGGCAAACTTTCTTTATTATTACTTTTTCTAAATTTCGGAAGGCGAGGCTTGGAAGGGCTAATTTATGGGGAAAGGAGGAGGCCCTTTTAAATATTCAATTGTTTTTTTTTAATTTAATTAATAATAAAAAAATAATTGAATATCGCGATTATCTTCTTTAACTTTTTATTTTCAATTTGGAATATTCATTTTCATAATTTAAACTTTGATATATTTTAAATATTTTAATATATAGGTAGAATTAATTATTATTATAATTTCTCAATTTAAAATTAAAATGCAAACATCACAAAAAAATCATATATATTGTAAAAATATAATTCTTTTTCATTAGTATTTCTTTTTAACTTACCAAATATAAAAATATTTTATTTTTTTTATTATGGAAATTATTTCATATAATTATAAATATATTGTAATCGAATATATCTATACTCAATAATAATTTAATATTAATAAATTATCAAATTTTTTTCTTATCATTGTACTGATAAATCATATTTGGAAAAAAATAAAATATATAGAGTTAAGCTTATTTAAAAAATTAACTTAATGTATATTTTGTGTTAATTATAAACATGTTTAACATCTTATTTTAAATAAATAAATAAAATTAGATCTCCTAAATTTTTTTTTTAATTTTGATAGATCAAATATTCTTATTCTTTAGCTGACTTACAAAACCCATACGATCATTTTGCTTATTCTTATGTGTATTCTGTCCCAGTGTCCCCGTAAAAATTCTCCGGGAGATAAAAATGTCTCGGTTTACATAAATAATAATATCATCCGTGAATAAACCCAATATTATTCAATTTTTACCGACCGACGCTAGTAAGGGAGGTATTGTTTTCACACCAAATTGCACATGTGGAGATTTTTACATATCTCCACGAATCATGCATTTTGTATTGGTTTTATTCTCGGAAAAAATCATCTTCATTTTTTATTAATTTTAAATTATATGACGTCACCCAGCCCTTCATGACGTCACAGCCAGCTACTACTTATATATTATAAATATAATAAAATTAAAAATATTTATGTTATATCCATATCTGTTTTTATTGCATTAATAGATATATTTAAATTATTTGAAATTGTTTCTGTAGCTGGAAATTAATTTAATTCAAACGGTCGGTTCGGTCCTGGCCACAGGTCAACTTATTTTAATAAAATATTTGTGTAATATTTATTTAATTTATTTATTCTAAAAGATATAATTTTTTTGAATTGCAAATCTCCGTAATATGATTGAAGGTTTGAATTAAAACACCTTTTCTTAATCATTTGAATATATTAATTTATTGTTTTTTTAGTTTTATTTTTATTTTTTTATTAATTTAAATTTTTATAATATAAACTTCTTAATAGACAATAAACAACATTTTCAATTTTATCAATTTTATAAAATAAACATTACATCAAGCTGATGATGGAGGCTGAGCTTTCGAAAATTTAATCTCGATTTAATAATTGTTTACATTAAAAAGTATGGAAAGCCATGCATGAGTTCTTGGAACGATTTGGTCCACCTTGCATAAATTTCTAGTTGATTGAGATTCCAAAAATAAAATGGGACTTGCTGGCGCCATCAAAGTTTATACGTACACGTAACTTTTAAGTTTTTTTTCGGCTAGTCGCCAGAGAGGAAGAAAAGCAGCTTTTGAACGGAAGTTGAGTGACGGGAATTCTCATTCATTGTAACGCCACGGAAATGTGTGTTTGTGTATGATGGGTTGGTGTTGGTAGTCGTGGCTTGGTGTGAGTGATTTCGTCTTAGAATAAATGGAGAGGAAGAAAGAGTAAAAGAAAGAATGGAGGAAGGAGAGAGAGAACCTTAGGATGAGTGACATCAGAACAAAAGATTTGGTAAACTTTTCTTCTTTATATTATACTGCCGGTGTGTTTGTTCCGATTCCTCGCTGAGTATCACTTAGTCAACTCAACTCTTGTTATTTCAGCCACTCACTTGAGGAAGATGTTTCTTTGCTGAAAATAGTAGAAACCGAGAAGATGAAATTATATCGATAGATAGATATTAGTTATTTATTTTATTTTTTATTATTATTATTATTATTATTATTATTATTTTTTTTTTTTTTTTTTCAAAATCTAGCCTATTTCTTGACAAGTGCCATGCTATGATCACTTTCTTGTTCGTCCAGGTCTCCTGGGCACCATTTCAAAAAAAAATTCTTTCATCGGCATTTTGACATTTGCCCCGTGGTGGTTTCTTTGAACTCGAGAACATTACTCAAAATCAGAATACTTTTTGCTTACTTTGCCAACAACAACAAACATTTTCTCAATAAAAATCATTCTTAAGCAGAATAGACAATTTTTAAAGTTCAAACCATAATAGCTGTTTGATTAATTAATAGAATAACTTTGTTAGACTTTTCCCCACCAGAACCTTGTAACATTCACTTTTATATCTTATCTTATTATGCTAGCTAAAATTGTATATATATATATAGCCATGGGTTCTCAAAAACCGCTCTAACGATTTTTTTCAAATTCACACTAGATATAGTATTTATAAAGAAAAATTGAGTTTTATTGATCACATCTCAGGAAACGTACATTTTCATTATTTATTTCTTAATTTAAAATTATATATGGGTGACGTCACATGACATCCATTTTTATTTTTTAACTGAAATTGTATTAATATTTTTTT
This sequence comes from Labia minor, assembly GCA_963082975.1. Lineage (NCBI taxonomy): Eukaryota > Metazoa > Arthropoda > Insecta > Dermaptera > Spongiphoridae > Labia > Labia minor. The sequence goes on along the minus strand of OY720348.1, from coordinate 33,168,487 downwards.
TTTATTTAAAATATTTTAAAATTTATTATTTAATTTCGAAATAAAATTAAAAATATTTATTTTTAATAAAATATATATATATTTATTAATCTCTCTCAAAAAAAAACAACAAAACAAATAAATGTCTTCGAAAGATGGTAAAAATATGTTTTTTATTATCAAAATATCTTAGACCAGTGGTTAGAACAATTGTTTTTACTCCCCGAGTTCGAAGGATCGAAACTCGCCGCGTGCATTTTTTTTATCTATTTTCGTGATTTATTTATTCATTGTTCTTTTATTAATTAAGTTTTAGATAGTTTTATAATTTTTAATATTTTTTCAATAAAATATTATTTAATACATTTAATAATTGTAATAAATAATTAAAGAATTGTATATCAATATTTTTTAAAGGGTAGAGCGAGAGCTCGGTGTCCCAGGTATTAATATTACCAGCCAAATCCAATAATAATGAATCATTTTTTTTAACTTAAGTACCGAGCCGAGGCTCGGTGTCCCGGTACTTAAAATAATAATAATAGTAATTTGGGAAATGAAAAAAAATAATACCTTTTTTAAATTTCACTTTTAATAAGATTTAAAGATTTTACTGGCAGCTCTCTTTGAATCATTGTATTTTGTATTTATTTAGAAATTTAACCTGAATTTTATTTAACAATTTTTAATTCATAAATGGAACTGAAAAAATAAATAATAAAATCAATAAGTTAAAGGTCTGTTAACGCAAAGAAGTTTCCAATTGAAAATATGCTCCAGTGCATAAATCAATTCCCTTATTTACATTAACAAGTTTTTTATTTAATATAAAAAAAAACTGTTTGTCAAGGTCGCCAGCGAATCTTTATTTTTTAAAAAGGGTAGATTAGAGAAACCTTTTAATTCAAGTAATACTTACCAAGTAGACGAGTTAGACTTAAATACCTCTTAAATTATAAGAAATACATAAATCGTCCCTGGGTGATCCGAAAACTGCAGACACGTGGCTTCTTATTTAAATAAAATAAGAAATAAAAACACTGGGAGCTCTCCAAACCACAATCAATTTAACCCACCTAAATCTCCTTAAGGTATAAAGAAACAATTAATAAATAAAACAAATCCAATTTCGTTTTCTTTCATTTATTTATAAATGATGTAATGTGTAAAAAAGGTAAAAAGATATGTATAAAGCAGTATACAATTAAGTTTAAGATGAAAATAAAATGTAAACTAATCTTTGTAAAATAATATATATAAATATATATAAAATGTGTAATTAAATGAAAGATGAAAATATATAAAACAAATAATCTTAATCTAAACTAAACAAATTAATAAACAACTCTTGATTTTATTATTTATTTTTCATGTCCATTTTATATAAATTGAAAATTATTAAAAAAATTTCAGGTTAAATTTTCAAATTTCACTTTTATTAATATATTTTATTTTTTTTTACATTTTAAAAATCAAAATTGTAAAAATTATATATATGTGGGAAGTTGTGACCGAGGAATAATCGGCGACGGGGTGTCGGATCCTCTCACTCCACTCCCTCTGGGAAGGGCGACACCCAAGGTTGTAAAAATGTTTCTCTACCCAGTCATGATTAACACCATTGATTGCTTAGAGGATTGCTATTTGAGAGAGAATGTTATTGCGTGCGAATGCTATGGCGGAAGAAATTGCCTTGAGATCTCTGAGACCGGAGTTATGGAGAGTGTTTGAATTTGTATATTTATTGTAAATAAACCGTTTTTTATAAACTCTATAAGCTTTTATTAAAAAAGCCCAGACGAGAAGTCTTCCTGTTGCTCTCTTTGGAAAATATACCCCTTGACACACGAAAACAATCCCCTCCACAGCCTCTACATTATTTTGGTCAATCGTCCGTTCCTACATATATGTAATGTGTATATATCTTATCTTATTATGCTAGCTAAAATTGTATCTATATATCTATATATTTATCTATAACCATTGGTTCTCAAAAACCGCTCTAACGATTTTTTTCAAATTCACACTAGATATAGTATTTATAAAGAAAAATTGAGTTTTATTGATCACATCTCTTGAAACTTACAGCTTCATTATTAATTTCTTAATTGAAAATTATATATGGGTGTGACGTCATCAATTTTACTTCAATTAATATTTTTTTTATATTTAAAATATTTTAAAATAAAATAAATTTCGAAATAAAATTAAAAATATTTATTTTTAATAATATATATATATATATATATTTATTAATCTTAATTAATTAATTATTAACAAAATAAAATACGGTTAGTTGATTCCCGCTTTTTTTTAAATGAATTGTATTAACATTTTTTTATATATTTAAAATATTTTAAAATTCATTATTTAATTTCGAAATAAAATTAAAAATATTTATTTTTAATAAAATATATATATATATTTATTAATCACTCTCAAAAAAAACAAAAACAAAAACAAAAAAACATATAATTCTTGCAAAGGGAGTAAAAATGTCATGTTAATTAACTAAATATATATCAGTCTAATGGGTAAAGGCACTGTTTTGAATAGTCAACTTAGCAGGATCGAAACCGGCGGAAAAAATTTTTTTTTTTTTTTTATCTATTATTTTATATTTATTTATTCATTGTTCTTTGATTAAATTTAATTTCTTTTATTTTATTTTATTAATTAAAATGATGCAACATTTTATAATTGTAATATTGTAATAAATTTTATTTTTTTTATTTTATTAATTACTTATTAGTCATTAACTAATAATTTAATATTAATTCAAAATTTTATAAATGTTTATTATTTAATTTTGCTTTTGTTTATATATATATTTTAATTAACTTATCTTATCTTTTAATTTATATATGGACAAATGACACTCATATTGAAATTTGACTCCCGCCTTTTTTTAAAAGATATTTTTTTTATATTTAAAATATTTTAAAATTTTTTATTTAATTTCGAAATAAAATTAAAAATATATATTTTAATAATATTTTATAATTATAAATTACGATATATATTTATCATTCTTCCAATAAAAAAAAAATATTCATGCACTTAGAAACATATCTAATAATACATATTTATGTTTTATTGAGGACCCCAAGTTCCATGCAATGATGCAACATTTAATAATTGTAATAAATAATTAAAGAATTGTATATCAGCTCGGTGTCCCAAGTATTAATATTACCAGCCAAACCCAATATAATAATGAATTATTTTTTTTTTAACTTAATTACCTAGCCGAGGCTCGGGGTCCCGGTGTGATCTTAATATATTGTCAGAATTAGATAAATAATGTAGAGAAAAATTATTTAAAAATAGATATTTATTTAAATGAAATAAAATTATTTAATTTACAGAATGAAAATGTCTATAATAATGTCTAAACATTTTTTCGAGCGACAGCTCGGTATCCCAGGTATTAATATTACCAGCCAAACCCAATAATAATGAATCATTTTTTTTAACTTAAGTACCGAGCCGAGGCTCGGGGTCCCGGTACTATATATCTTATATATAAAATTCTCGTGTCACAAAACTTTGAAAAAGTACTCCTCCGAAACGGCTGAACCGATTCTTATGAAATTTTTTATGTATATTCAGTAGGTCTCAGGGCATGTCAGACTTCCTTTATAATTGGTAAGGTGTGTCCAGGGGGAGGAATTTAAATAAAATTAGTTTAGTTACAATGCTAGATCATAGAGGCACTGCTGGCGATAATTTGACATGTATATATATCGTAATAGAAGACTTGCAAACAAAAGTGGTTCGTGGGTGAACCGTCTAAGGCGTTATCTTATGACTTTGCACTCTCAGTTCGAAACTCGCAAAGGCACATTTTTTTTTTAAGTATTATATATTTTTTTTTACAAATTTATTAATTTTTATTATTTTAATATTTTATTAGATAATTTTATTTTATTAAATTAAATTTTATTATTAAATTTTATTTTATTAAATTAATAATTATGTCAATTAATTTTTTCTGCATAAATAAACATATATAAAAAACTATAGAGATGGGACAGGGTAGGAGTTAGATGGTTATAGCTCAGAATAGTGACACTCGGGGGGGGGGTACAGGGGGCGGAGCCCCCGTCTAGGTGTGGAGAGCGCCGAAGGCGTTCGGAACAGCTAGTATATATATATATTTATGTATATTTCCAGTTTTATTATTATTATGCAAAGTTATTTCGTGATTATTATAATAATACTATAAAAATATTTTTACTTTAAATAATCTAATTATAATTTTAGTTTAAGAATTTTGTGAATATATAAGACAATAAAATTGTAAAGATATACAAGTTGTAGAATATATGTATATTTATATTCGGACAGACATCAAGCTAAAAATACTTTTTTCTGTAAGAAAATGCTTGATTCGTGGAGATATGTAAAAATCTCCACATGTGAAATTTGGTGTGAAAACAATACATTGCGTAATCTTGACTACATACACACACACACACACACACATACACACACACACAGACATTTTTCTCAACCTTAGTGAAAATGATTCAGGAACCTTTAAAACGTATAAAAACATCAAAATCTCAACATCGAAAATTTTCGTGATCGCAATACTATCTCTTACGAGATAGTAAAAAGAAGAATTTATTTATTATTCGATTAATAGATTTTAGAATCAATTAAATTCGCAGATTTACTAATGATTGAATGTATGTATCATTTCTTTTTTCTTTATTTTGGCATTTTGCGTTTTCTCCAGTTGTTATTGCGTTAATTATCGTAATTATATATGTAGTTCAGACTATACTGTGCCTGAACATGTTCCGAGAGTGTATTTTTACCGACCGACGATAGTAAGGGAGGTATTGTTTTCACACCAAATTTCACATGTGGAGATTTTTACAGATCTCCACGAATCATGCATTTTCTAAACAGAAAAAAGTATTTTTAGCATGATGTCTGTCCGTCCGTCTGTTCGTCTGTCCGTCCGTCTGTCCGTCCGTCCGTCCGTATAGATGTGTACAGCCTGAACGGCTCAACCGATTTTGATGAAATTTGGTATATTTACTTAATGCATCAGTGGGATGAATTGATCAACTTTTGGTGCAAATCCGTGAACCGGAAGTGGTAGTATTAGCGATCGACGATAGGAAGGGAAGGGTTATTTTCACACCAAATTTCACATGAGGAGATTTTTTTATATATCACCACGAATCATGCACTTTGTATTGGTTTTATCCTAGGGAAAATCATATTTATTAGTTTTTTCTTGATTTAAAATTATATGACGTCATCCAGCCATTCAAGACGTCACAGCCTGGTCTTACATATAAATATATACATATATTATAAATAAAATAAAATTAAAAATATTTATGTTATATGCCTATATGTTTTTTATTACATTAATAGATATATTAAAATTATTTGAAATTGTTTCTGTAGCTGGAAATTAATTTACTTCAAACCGTCGGTCGGTTCGGACCTGTGGCCAGGTATTACTTATTTCATATCCGCGATCGTCATAAATAAGAAGTATGAGCTACGAGTTCAATGGATCTTGAGCTATATATATATATACATATATTAATTTTATTTTATAATATATATTTTATTGAACAATTAAATGTATATATACATATATATATTTATAAAATAAGTGGAAAATTAAATTTTATTTTAATTTATTAAATATACTATCATATACTATTTCAATTATTTTTATCTAGGAGATGTAAATATTTTTTATTCATTTATTTTTTTTTACCGACCGACGATAGTAAGGGAGGTATTGTTTTCACACCAAATTTCACATGTGGAGATTTTTACATATCTCCACGAATCATGCATTTTCTTAACAGAAAAAAGTATTTTTAGCATGATGTCTGTCCGTCCGTCTGTCCGTCTGTCCGTCCGTCTGTCCGTCCGTCTGTCCGTCCGTCTGTCCGTCCGTCTGTCCGTCCGTATAGATGTGTACAGCCTGAACGGCTTAACGGATTTTGATGAAATTTGGTATATTTACTTAATGCATCAGTGGGATGAATTGATCAACTTTTGGTGCAAATCCGGTAACCGGAAGTGGTAGTATTAGCGATCGACGATAAGAAGGGAAGGGTTATTTTCGCACCAAATTTCACATAAGGAGATTTTTTTACATATCACCACGAATGTATTGGTTTTATCCTCGGGAAAAATCATCTTCATTATGTTTTTCTTAATTTAAAATTATATGACGTCACCCAGCCCTTCATGACGTCACAGACTCGGGTAACGCCGGCAACGCCGGCTACTTCAGCTATATATTATAAATAAAATAAAATTAAAAATATTTATGTTATATCCATATCTGTTTTTTATTACATTAATAGATATATTAAAATTATTTGAAATTGTTTCTGTAGCTGGAAATTAATTTATTTCAAACCGTCGGTCGGTTCGGACATGGCCACAGGTCAACTTATTTTATTTATTTAATTTTTTTTTAAGCTTTTATTGTTTTTTTTTTACTTTTCGATTTAAATATTACAATTAATATTATAATATGTTTTATTATTTTTCAAGTTTATATCATCATTTCAATTAAAAATTCAAACTTACAATATAACAAAGATTCTGAATGTATGACATACACTCTATTTTATATATATGTCTATAAAAATCAAATTATTATTATAAAATGTCAAGTATGTATGTAATATCCATTTATCAGGTATAATACGAGTATAAATATGCATTGTAGTACGAGTAACTTTTGCCTTATAGGTAAATTCTAAATATCGATCGGTAAATTTAATGGATTATTTTTATTATTATTTGTTTTATTTTATTTCTAATTACCTTTATTAATTTATTAAAATACCATGTTTTATTTCCTGATATAATTAATATTTTATCATAATAAATTTAATTAAAATTTAAAATGAAAATATCAAATTTAATTGAGTTTATTAATTCTCGATTTATATTTATTTTAATAAAGAAATGTTCTTTTGTGTACATACCTATATTAAATTGATAATGGGATGTTTTTATGTGTGATTATATATATATATATATATATATATATATATATATATACTCAAAATTATATATCTTATTTGGATTTAAAGAATTAGACTAATAACGAATAAATGAAATTTTATTTTAGAGCATCAACTTACAGAAAAAGTTGGTTAGGGTGTGTGTGTGGTAAGGGGTGTGAGTGGGGGGGGGGGCAATGAATTAAATGATTCATCGAATTTCTTCACAACCATAAGTTTCTTAATTCATACTTTTTGTAATTCTTGTAATAGATATTATAATAATAAAATCCCATGTCACTGGACGTAACGCTCGGTAAATTTCGCTCAGATTCGGTGATATTCAGTTAAGTGGCTATTTCAAAAAATTATCATCATTATAATAATAAAATCTCATGTCACTGTAAGTATCACTGTATCATCGTAACGCTGGTAGTTGGCGTCTTCCTTTGAGTGGGTTTTTTAAAAAAACATAATATTCTAAAAATGGTAATTTGATTTTTATGTATTTTAAAAAATCTTAATTGAATACTAGATTTCGTATTATATATATATATATATATATATATGCCTATATTTCATTCTTTTAATCCAATTTCAACAAATACAAATAGAAAATAGAAAAATTTAAATTCGTGGCAAATAACAGCGCACTCTAAAGGACTCTTAACTCAGTAATTATATAAAATAATCGTGATAATTATTTATTTCATATTTTAAATTTTAAATTTTCACATATTACTTTTTTCAAATCAACATGATATTGCATATAATTTACTTTTTTATAATATACATGTTAATTTTAAACATATTCATATAAATATAATCTCAATTATAATATTATTTTGATATTTTAAATATACTAAATGTCATTTCAATCGTGTTTGGCGATAATATCAAAACGAAGAGATGTATTTCCATATTATGTATTAATATATACTATTATAATTAGTAATTGTTTTAAAATAAATAATTTTGTTCATCTCCTTTACGAATGAATGGTTGATTTTTTTTGGAAAACTTAAAATTTTTTTGAATATCCAATGTTATTACGCAATTTATTGTCAAATTCATTGAATCGAAATTATAAAAATTTTAAGGCAAAATATAAGAGCTTATAACAGTTGTGTTTCATGGGTGTAAAACTGATTGAGTTCCCATGAAATGGTCCTTACATTTTCAAAGTACTTGCTCAAGTATATCAGAGAACTTCACATTACGAATGAAACCCACAAGACGAATAAAACCACATATTATTATTTGTTATTGTAAATTTATTCAAAAAATACAAACATATACACAACGTTTCGATTGCTACTTCTGCAATCGTTATCAAGCGACTGCACTGTTCGAGTCACAGAGCATCCGTACCAGAGGCATACACTCAATGCTATTTTTTTTTCACCCTAAGGCCCGATTCACACACAAGTGGCGTATGGCACTGGCGTGGTTCTGGCGTGGAACAGGTTTGTTAATGTAATTGCATTAGCTTATGACTCAATACCCACAGATATGGCGTGTTGGAGGCGTGGAAAATGGCACGAAGACCACTCCACTCCGACGCCACCGGTGGCTCGTAGGACTGGCACGCCACTTCTAGACCATTTCATTATTCATTTGGAGTGGTCTTCGTGCCATTTTCCACGCCTCCAACACGCCATATCTGTGGGTATTGAGTCATAAGCTAATGCAATTACATTAACAAACCTGTTCCACGCCAGAACCACGCCAGTGCCATACGCCACTTGTGTGTGAATCGGGCCTAATGCAATTACATTAACAAACCTGTTCCACGCCAGAACCACGCCAGTGCCATACGCCACTTGTGTGTGAATCGGGCCTTAGTGATGGCAAGTGATGGCAAGGATGGCAAACAGGTTGGACATGTGGGAGCGTTTTTACCGACCGGCGAGAGAGGCATTTTTAAATTTTTTTTGTATGAATATTGGGAATTTAAAAATTATTTATTGAGATATAAAATTAGCATTACATCAAATATGCTTTTTCAAATATCCAAATAAATAATTTAAATTAACAGAAAACTTCACCTACTTTTATGTAATTTACATAAATAAAATAAACGAATAATGTTCTTGTTAATATTTAATATGTATAGATTAAAAATTTTCTTCAATGCCAATATTTGAAACGAGAGAAACACATACGAATTGTTCTTAGTGAGAAGGAAATTTATAAATAAATAATCATTTCTATTTCCAAAAAGATACTATTTAAAAAGATCATAATAAATCTATAAATCATTGATTAACTAAGAATAATTAAACCAACGCATTTTTAATCATCAAAGTTTATCAAAAAACTGAATTACGAACATTTGTGTAAATTTATAAATGAAAAAAATGTGGGATGTCTCCGGTCGGCTATCATGCAAATTCCAATTGGATAAATTAACACATATATATTATATTTAAATGAAATTATAAATTAAAATTAATAAATAGTATTTATTAAACCAGCGCGAGTTTGGCTCTTTGTTGAGGGCATCTGGTCACATGCTGGCGCGTGATTGTTAGTCAACGTGCTAAAAAATTAATTCCGGTACTTTTAGCGATTCAACCAAGCTGAAATTCTATATATAGCAGTTTTATGAAATTTTTAAACATGTGAAAAACGATAAAAGATATACTGAGAGGAGTGTGTGAATATATTTGATTTAATAGTGCTTATTGTGAATTTCTATATTGCTGTGAAATTTGTATTTATATTTATCAAATATTAAATAATTTAACTTTGATATTTGATTTGTTACAATGTAATTTAAATTATTTATCAAACAATTTATAATAAATTTTTCAATGTTATTTGTGTTAAATGTTAAATAAAATTTATATTTATATTTATGCTGGGTTTGTTTCGAATATTATGTGCACGGATACTCTATGTACGGATGGTATGTCGAGTTTGATATTCAAATAATTGCAGGGAATTCGGAAGGCCTGTGGGAGGGGGTGATCTTTGGTCATTTTTTTTTTGCGGTGCCATCTATTGGGCGCCTGAAGAGTCGACTTTTTTCATGTAACGCCATCTGGTGTTCGAGTTACACCGGTCCCATTGAGCTGATACCCCACTGGTTCGAGTGTCCAGTGACGAGTGACGAATGATACTTAATATAAGACCTAGGTCACCAACCAGATGGCGCTCGGAACGTGCTTACAAATTCAAAATTACAGGAGAAAAAATAATTATTCTTAAACAATTAATTTAAAGATTATAAACAAAACGTGAACAACAATTATTTTATGAATAAATTGAGTTCTTTAATTTTACATTATTTATTCTATTAATATTAAACCTTTAAAAATTAAAGAAGTCTCCGCTCAAGGCAGATTATTAAAAAATGATCATTAGGTATACTAAAAATATTGTTTCAAAGAACTATTTAATTAATTGCTACAAGCCACGATAAATTAATTTTAAACTTAGATTGCAAACACCGTTTGCAACGGGTTCGACTATTGATTAATATTAACAAAGTAAGCAATTTCCGGCGCTCTGGGAAACTAGTAATGAATAAAGAATGATTTTCTTTTCATTTTTAAAGTGTCTTGACATCTCTTAGTTATCTGGACTTTCTTTCTACATTAATGCATCTATCTACATTATGTTTTACTGGTGAGTAATCAACTACTTACTACTTCTACTATTACGAATGATCTACTGATGATTAATTACCACTTGAAAAAATTTTAGATTTTTTTATTTTCTTTTATATTCTATGAAATCCAATCTCTTTTTCACTATCTCGCCAAAGATAGTATTGCGATCATTAAAATCTTTAAAATTTCCGATGTCGAGAATTTTAAGTTTTTATACGTTTTGAAGGTCCCTGATCATTTTGACTAAGGTTGAGAAAAATATCTGTTTATCAGTCTGTATGTGTGTATATATATATATATATATATGTGTGTGTGTGTGCAAACACGGGTTGAGCTAGAATAATGGAATTTGGTAATTCAAAATTCGTAGATTTCTATCAACTTTTGAGAAATGTAGCTCTTTCGGAAGAGGGTCATTACTTACCAAGTTTTCAATTTTTTCCTCTAAATTAACCGTAAAAATAAAGATATATGCTTGATAGTTTTTCACATAATTAAAAAGTGTATAAAACTGCTATATATAGAATTTCAGCTTGGTTGAATCACTGAAAGTACAGGAATTAATTTTTTAAAATGACTGCAAATCACGCGCCAGCACCTGACGTGGTGCCATCAATAGAGAGCCAAACACGCGCTGGTTTAATAAATATTATTTATTAATTTAAATTCATAATTTATAATTATATTAATTAAATTTAATTCATAATTTATAATTAATTAAATTTATTTTAAATATAAAATATATTAATTAATCCAATTCATATTTGCGAGATAGTCGAATGGAGACACTCCAGATTTTTTAAAATTAATTATAACTCTGTCACTAACTATCTTTGAGTATTAAAATTAATATTATTAAATGTTCTACAATATTAAAGTCGCTCGCATTTTTATTTTTGATTTTTTAATATTTATTTTATTTTGAATTTTAATACTGTCTAAATTTTTGTATCTAGATATTTAATTATTATTATTTATTTTAATGCGTCATATCACAGTGCATTTAATATTAGACATCTGCTATTCCCTTCATATGCTTGAATAATATTAAGTGATACTAATTGTTGTCAATTGAAATTTCCGGTTGAACAATTGGCAGAAGAGCCAGTAAGTAGCATAGGTAACGAGGTTAAATAGACTACGATAAAGTAGCCAGGTAGAAAACCCAGCCTCTCTATTTCAAGTGGGGGGGATGATTCGTGCGAAGGTTAGTCAAGAAGAGTCGGCTCGTTAGTGGCCTCGCGCCTCCGGCAAGGGTTAACACTAAAAAGCCCCCACGGGATGGGGGCTAGGATCAATAATGATGTCCACGGGGTGCAAAGCTTACGCTGCCCACAAAAATCACCTCCAATTTATTTTTCACATAATAACCATTTTATATATATATATATATATATATATATAATATATAACAATTTTAATAAAATATGTTTATTCATTTATCTTGAATTTATACAATTTAAACATTGTTTAATAATCATATAAATAATTGAAATAATAAGTAATTAATGAATTAAATCCTTTAATATTATCATTCAATTAATATATAATTGTTAATTATCATACCATGTCATATAAAATTGAATATATTAAAAAAAAAACGTTATAAGTTATAATAAATAATTGAAATTCATAAAATTTTCATTGAATATTATTTCTATGGCGATGCAAATATTTGTACTTGATCTGCCATTCCCTTTTCATGTGATAACTTAATAAAATTCTTTTATTAATATAAAAAATAAAAATAAATAAATAAAAAGTTAAATAGAAATTAAACATGACTTGTCAATATAAGATTTATTTTATTATATTAAAATGAATTGATCCGAATTGATCAAATCAAGAATTTGATTTACCAACGGATGATGTTTGATACATGAAAATAAATTATTCATTAACAATTTAAATAGCTAATGAGGCAGCAACCTAAATAAGCCAGATTACTGTTATCATCATCATTATATATATTAAAATAGGTATATATTATTTTTTTTATTCATTTGAAACAACGACAAAAATATTATGATAATTATTTAATGAAAGCGATAAAATTCTCCTTTTAAATATACAATTATGTAAATGAATGTAACTTTTTCAAAGAGTCAGATAAATATTTGAACTTCTCATTGACACGGTGGTCGAATGTGAATAACGAATATATAAATATATATCCAATGTTTTTCTAATATTTGATGATTATCAGATAAAGAAAATTATAAAAAATATTTAATAATACATTAATGTATATCCAATCTTAATATACGAGCAATAATTGGAATTTATTTAAATAAATTATATATATATATATAATTTCATAACGAATGATAACTTAAAATGAATGGTTAAATCATACACGTTGGGGTATATTGCCCCCTATTATAAAATACAACATAGGCAATAGGTCAAAAGTCATTTCTAGATCCCTCAGGCATGATAAAATTCTTATACATTTATTTGTAAATTTATAATAATTCTAGGAGGTGTTGATTATTAGAAAAATAATTCTTGTTGAGAATTAGATATATATATAATTTTAATTCTCAATACCCTCGACTCTTTATATGCTCGAAACGTTACTTCCTTCTTTTAATAATATAAATATTATCAATTTAGATATATATATATATATATATAATATCGGGTTTATAACGTTCCTCGTCTTCCGACGGCCAAACGCCACTGACTGCGGTTCAAACACTCTTCCTCCTCTATATTTCTGGCCATACGCGCGTTAGCAATTTCCACTCTCCAGCTGGCTCTTGGTCTCCCTCTTCTCCTTCTGCCAGGAGGTTGCCATTTTAATACCTTTTTGGGGATTCGGTGGTCTGGCATCCTTTGTACATGACCAAACCACAACAGTTGTTTCACTATGATATCTTCTTTTATGCTAGTTGGAACTTCCATTATTTCCCTTATCCTGTTGTTCGAGATTTTTTCTATTTGCGATTTTCTGGCCTCTCGCCTCCAGAAATCCATTTCTGTTACTCTGAGGCACCTTTCCGATTGAGTTTTCAGAGACCATACTTCGGATCCATATGTTACTATACTTTTCAGTATAGTATTATATATCATCTTCTTGTTATTGTTGGATATGTTTTTGTCCCATAGCACCCCATTGCTTGGGCATTCCGTTCTTTAATGGTTTGATCCAATGTACCTATTTTATTCAGTTTAACCCCCAGGTACTGGTACTCATGGCAGAGTTCGATGTATTTTTCATTTTGCAGACATAATCTTTGGCATGTCTGATCTCCAATGCTTATATACTTTGTTTTCTCAAAGTTCATATTAAGGCCCCATTTTTCATATTCTTCTATGAGCTTTCTAGCCATATAACTTAAATTTTCTCTGTCTTGGGCAATAACCCCTTGATCATCTGCAAAACATAATGTATATAGCGTCGTATCATTGACCGGCCTGCTCTTCTGCTTCTAGATTCCCAAACTCCTTCTCTATTCGGCTCTTGAGAATTTTCGCATACACTCTATTGATGGTGCTTGTGACCGAGATTCCTCGGTAATTATCGCATTTTTTGTTCTGTTTCCTTTTTCTTTGTAAATAACTGATAGATAAGATGTCTTCCATTCTTGAGGTATTTTTGCTCCATTAATACATTTTTGGAAAAGTTTTAAGAGGTGTGAGAAAAGTTTTGTTGTTCCATTTTTAATAAGTTCTGCTGGGATATACCCTGGCCCTGATGCTCTCCCAGCTTTCAGTTTCTTACACGCCTCCTTGACTTCTTCAATTTTTAGTGTAATTGGCGATCCAAAAACCGCATTTGGATCACGTTCTGGGTCTTGCTGTTTGAACTGGTTTCGTCTTTCTGTAAGAAGGTCTTTGAAGTATTCCTCCCAGTCAGTTATTTTAATTGGTGAAATAATATCTTTCTGCTTCCCTCGTCGTAATTTGTTTACCTCCTTCTAATGTTCTAAACGTTCAATTTAGTTTGTTATTAATATGTTTTATTTATTTTACAAAAGACAGTATAGGAAAGGAAATAAGAGAGATAGGAGAAAGTAGAAGTTGGATGGTTGTGGCTCACAGGATAGGGGAATTTGAAGAAATGTGGTTGCTGCGGCCAATAACTTTCGAGTTCTCTAGAGTCATATAGATAGATATATGGATAAATATTTTAAAATTATTTTATATGACTGATTTTTAAAAATTCAAATTATATTAAATATACATCCTGCTGAATCAATTTGGACCTTTCTTAGTGTTTTGTTCATTTTTAATTTTATATAATTAGGCAGTGAACCCCAATCTATGTGTAGTTTATTCAAATAAATATATAAAATAATTAAATTATTTATTTAATCTTATACAGAATGAATAAATAAATTAGATAAAATTAATTTAATTTATATTTTAATTTTTTTATTAATTCTTGGTATTGTTGTGGAATTAATTTTTGGATTTTTGAAATACTTATATATTGATTCATAATCAGCATTTTTGAAAGATATAATTTCATTGTTCACAAATATATATATATATATATTGTCGTATATAAAATATAAGGGGGTTGGTATTTTATAAGAAAATTTGGGTTTAAAAAAAATAAGTTTAATTAATTGGTAGCACTCTGGATCGAATTTTGTATAATTAAAAGGGTTATTGAATCCGCGAAGGTTGATATGGGAAATATAAAATTGAATAGGTTCAATATGAAAAATGCTTATATAAAATTACAACTGTTTAGGCTGCAATCATCAATAGCCCTCCCTTAGTTTTCTATCTTATTAACAACCTCTTTGCCTTTTGTCCAATATGCATCTTTTGTTCCTATGGCCTTTTCGTCACTTGAGTTTTCAACCTTGACCATCACACATCGACTTCCACCTCAGTGTCCTCTCTTCCTGTCGCCTCCTTATATCTTCAATTAAACATTTCTCCAACTCAACGTAAAATCATCCATCGGTGTCTGATCACCTTCCCCCTCATATTACGTGGATTCAACCCATTCATCACAAAGGGCTGCGTTTCACCTCGAGAATACATCCGAGATACACAGCACTAGGCATCCCACGCTAACCACGAGAATTATTTGAAGAATCTCCCACATCAACTTTGAGGCACCAGGAGAGAGAATCTGAAGGTCCGGGGTCATCTTTCTACAACGAGGATAATTGGATTTCATTCCTGCTAATCCATTTTGGGTTTGGTTATCCATTTTTTATCTTTATTATTTAAATTAACTTTTAAACTAACTGAAACCTGTAAATAACTCTTAATAAAATAAAATTATAAATTGAAATCTATTTTATTTATTCGGCAGTATTTTGGATTGCACCTTAATCAGTCGTCACCGACCCTTTCAATCAATTCTAGCTCTATTGAAGCGATAGTAGCCGTGCCATTAACTCAAGGCCAATAAGATATAACATCGAAGTTGGAATTGGGTTTGTCACAATAAGTGCTTAGACATTTTGGCGCCCGAGAACAGGGACGACTTAAAAAGATTTTGGTGTGGTTTAATTTGTGTTGGATAAGTTAAATAGTTTTAAATTAATATATCACGTGATATCCACCATATTGGAATTTGTGAGCGTCACTATATCACGTGGTATCCGCCATATTGGATTTTATAAGCGTCACTATATCACGTGGTATCCGCCATATTGGATCTTGTAAGCGTCACTATATCACGTGGTATCCGCCATATTGGATTTTGTAAGCGTCACCATATCACGTGGCATACGCCATCTGTTTCAAATATTTTTAATTTAATTTTTTTTGTTTTTTGTTTTACACGTGCAGAGATACAATTTGAGTTGATTTTAATTTATTTTTAACTTCTAAATTTAAAATCGTAATTCATATATCCACCCTAATTGGTTAACCTTTAAACATATCTTAATATAACATGGCTGTAACTCCTGAATCAATGAGTACAAAATGGTATGTCTTAGAAGCAGCTTACGACGATTTCAATACAATGAATAGTAGACGAAAGGTTCCTTTGAATTCTTTCCTTTTTCAACGGTACATGGAAAAGGCAGAAAAGTTAATAAATGATCTCGTATCCTTCAGAACCGAAATCATTTTAAACAATTTAAAAGACGATCCCATTTGTAATCAACTGATGAAGGAGGCCAATGGGTGTATGGATGTAATCAACGATATAATAAATCAGATTAATTCAACCTCAGAAGAAATCAAGCAGGAGTCAAGTATTGTAACACGCAATCAAAACATAAAACTCCCGAAAATTAGATTACCCACTTTTGAAGGAGACATTTTGGATTGGTGCTCCTTTTGGGCAGCTTTCCAAAATTCAATCGATTTAAATCCTGCTCTTAGTGACCTTGATAAGTTACAATATTTGAAATCATGCTTGATTTCAGAACCGTTAAATCTGATTAAAAACTTACCCATGAGTGACAAAAATTATAAAACAGCAGTCGAATTATTAAAAGAGAGATATTTTAAAAAAAGACGGATTATATTTTCTCTGTTAGATAAATTATTGGATTGCAAGCCAATGCAAAATAACAGCGCTTCTGATTTTAATAATTTATTTCTTTTGTTCAAGGAAACCATTATGCAACTCATAAATCTAGATTACGATGTAAAGGCCTGGAATCCAATTGTAGTTCGTGTACTCATGCGGAAGATGACCCCGGAACTACGAGAGAGATGGATTCTCTCAATTGGGAATGAGGAGGATATCCCTCATTATGAGTCGGTTTTGTCATTCATTCAATTACACACCGAAGCTATGAATGAAACATCAGCTAGATGTATGGAGGGATCCTATAGGAACCGAGAACAGTTCACCAGATCTGCAAAACCTGGAGTAAGAAATAACTTCCATCTGTCTACTTCCCGATTCCCTTCCTGTCTCATGTGTAACCAGCAGCACAAACTATTCGCGTGCCCAGCCTTTCTAAATACACCCGTTCAAGAGAGGAACACGTGGGTATCATCAAGGAAATTATGCATCAAATGCTTTAATCCTACTCACAGTGCTCCAACTTGTCCTTTAACTAATTGCAAATTCTATAGAAAACCCCATAATTCATTATTACACATGGATAGCGACCATTCGAATGAATCCTTGTTAACGGAGACAAATTCCACAGAATTAGAAAATATAACGGTTCCCGAAGTATTCAAATCCAATAATGCCCTCCAGTCTATTCCATCTCCCGACAATTTTACTTCCCTTCTTGGCAGAGTAACCATCCTCGTTAGAGACTATCAAAATCAACTGGTTAAATTACACGCATTCATTGATTCCGGATCAGAAGTGTCTCTAATTTCATCTGACTTAGTTTCATTTTTAGGATTAAGATCAAAAGTCAGTAACACAAAAATTAGCGGTCTTAACAACGTAAATCTGGATCATTCGAAAAAATCGGTTACATTGACTCTTGGCTCCCCCATCGATTCTCAATTTAGTTTAACAGAATCATTTAGTATAATTGACAATTTCAGCATCAACATTCCCTCAAAACCTTTACAGAAATCCCAATTTTCTTATTTGGCTCAATACCCCTTAGCTGACCCCCAATTTTATCTTCCCAAAAATATAAATATTCTAATAGGCGTCTCCATTTATACAAAATTGCTCCAAGGAGGAATTATTAAATCTCCTAATGGAAATTCCTTAGCACAAAACACGGCTCTCGGTTGGGTGGTCCTTGGTGAAGCTTTACCTGAACAGGATACACATAGAAATTTCTTATTAAAAGCGGAAAAAATTACTAGTCAACCTACACCAGAACAATTGAAAATTACCCTCGACATTCAAAAGCTCTGGGAATTAGAACCGGCCCCTACATCAATCACAAAACCACCTTCCCGTGCGGAGAACCTATTCATGCAATCAGTTCAAACTCTTCCAGATGGACATATACAGGTTACTTTATCATTCAAAAGAGACCCCCCAAAGTTAGGCAACTCTTATAACACTGCGCTAAGAACTTTTCAATCGCAAGAAATTAAATTTTCAAAAAATTCAAAATTCTTCAACTTATATAAAGAATATATCTCTAACCTGATAGAATCTAAATTCATCGAGAAATTATACCCGGTTTCTAGTCGCCCACTAAATGAAAATAACGAATTCTACTTACCTCATCATGGAGTTTTTGAAAGGGATTCCAATAACATTAGAGTGGTTTTCAATGGCTCCGCTAAATCTACTTCTGGACTATCATTAAATGACATTCTCGAAATTGGAGATGCCTTACAAAATGAAGAACTCCCCCAATCAAGTAAATTAAAATGTTTATCCCCTTTTGTAGATCAAAACAAAATCCTCCGGGTTGGAGGTAGTCTACAAAATTCATCCTTGCCATATGACTCGAAACATCCCATTATTCTTCCCAGAGAAGAACACTTTACCACACTCCTTGTTCGATACTTACATCTCAAATATCTCCATTGCGGACCCCAATCATTATCAGCCTTTGATGCCTCTAAATTTGGGATCCCTCAAGGAAGAAAATTAATTAGTAAAGCGTATAGATCATGCCTTGTTTGTTCTAGAAATAGTTCTAATCGCATATCGCCATACATGGCGAATCTTCCCTCAGACCGAGTGATCCCTTCTAGACCATTCAATTGTACAGAGATTGATTTTTTCGATCCATTCTTTATACACCTGAAACTCACTCGGGGATCAAAACCAGTTAAAGCTTACACTTGTGTATTTGTTTGTTTCGCAACGAAGGCTGTACATTTTGAGCTGTGTGTTGACCTCACCACTGAAACCTTCTTAAACTGTTTCAAAATGTTTATTTCCCGCAGGGGGCTCCCTTCCATCATATATAGTGGTAATGGAACAACATTCGTCTCCTCAGACAAACTGATCCGATCCGACGTTAACACCCTAATATCTAACATTAAATCAAAATTTCTAAGAGATTTCTTTTGTGAAAATCAAATAGAGTGGAAATACATCCCCCCTTATTCCCCTAATTTTGGTGGATTATGGGAAGCAAGCGTCAAATCGGCAAAATTTCATTTAAAAAGAATGGTGAAAAATCAGATTTTGACTATCTCAGAAATGGAAACTCTTTTATGCCAAAAGGAAGGAATCTTGAACTCACGTCCATTTACTCCTCTCACTACCGAACAAGATAGCTTTGATTACCTGTCTCCGGGACACTTCTTAATAGGAGCTCCTTTAAAACAACTTCCTTCATTAGAATCAGAGATTAATTTGAAAATCATGTCACTATCAAGACGTTTCCACTTACAAAAAAATATGTTCCATCATTTTTGGTATAAGTGGTCTCGTGAATATCTTTGTTCATTACAAAATAGATATAAATCTAATACAATTAACCCTAACATCCAAGTAAATCAATTAGTAATTTTAAAGGAGAATAATATGGCTCCTTCCCAATGGCCAATGGCACGAGTGGTTGACATCCTTCCGGGAACAGATAATGTTATACGTGTCGTTCGGTTAAAAACCGCTAACGGAACATATCTTCGGCCCGTGAACAAACTCATAATCCTCCCAGACCAAGTATAATTTCCGTTTAATCAAAAGAAAAAATTCCTCTTTATTGAATTTTTTGGGGGGGAGTGTGTTTAGGCTGCAATCATCAATAGCCCTCCCTTAGTTTTCTATCTTATTAACAACCTCTTTGCCTTTTGTCCAATATGCATCTTTTGTTCCTATGGCCTTTTCGTCACTTGAGTTTTCAACCTTGACCATCACACATCGACTTCCACCTCAGTGTCCTCTCTTCCTGTCGCCTCCTTATATCTTCAATTAAACATTTCTCCAACTCAACGTAAAATCATCCATCGGTGTCTGATCACCTTCCCCCTCATATTACGTGGATTCAACCCATTCATCACAAAGGGCTGCGTTTCACCTCGAGAATACATCCGAGATACACAGCACTAGGCATCCCACGCTAACCACGAGAATTATTTGAAGAATCTCCCACATCAACTTTGAGGCACCAGGAGAGAGAATCTGAAGGTCCGGGGTCATCTTTCTACAACGAGGATAATTGGATTTCATTCCTGCTAATCCATTTTGGGTTTGGTTATCCATTTTTTATCTTTATTATTTAAATTAACTTTTAAACTAACTGAAACCTGTAAATAACTCTTAATAAAATAAAATTATAAATTGAAATCTATTTTATTTATTCGGCAGTATTTTGGATTGCACCTTAATCAGTCGTCACCGACCCTTTCAATCAATTCTAGCTCTATTGAAGCGATAGTAGCCGTGCCATTAACTCAAGGCCAATAAGATATAACATCGAAGTTGGAATTGGGTTTGTCACAATAAGTGCTTAGACAACAACTAAAATTATTTATTTAATAAAACTATAAGAATTTAGGTTCCAATTGATAACAAAAGAAATTAAGATGAAATAGAATAATTGAATGGTACCGTAAAAAAAAAATATAAATATAAATTAAAAGAACTTTAATTTATATTTAAGCAATTGCAATGTTAATTAATTAATTGTTAAGTATAAAAGTGTTAACACTTAGCATGAAAGAAAGGAATGGAGAGTTCATTGGAGACTTTGAGTCTTGATTGTCTTCCTGCGGATTTAGCTGGAACACCTCGTATGCAACGGCATCTCTCAACAAAAGGGGTTGGCCGCGGATGTCCTTCCTGCCAGGAAAAATGTCTCACTTCTCTCAAACCTTGATCAAGACTAATCCAAAAATTCATTTTCACTAATAAGGAAAACTTCGTTCCTTCCCCCACCTTGAACACATGGATGGGTCTCTGTACATGTGCAGACACATGTCCCATGACCAATCGTCTTTTTCTTCAATTTAGCACGTGTTCAAAAATGAAAGTTCTAGCTTTCGAACCCTTATATACATAAAAAATGTATTTTTTATGATTATATATTACATCCTTTAGTTTATGGAAAAAAAAAAAAAATTTAAATGAAATGCATAATTTTTTTTTTTTTTATATATAATTATTAAACACAATGTTTTTCACTTAAGTATCTTAGACAAAAATTATTATTTAATATCACTGCACTGAACACAAACACTTAAATTTTCACATAACAATAACAGTAATTTATTTATTTTTTATTTTTTTTTTTTTTATATTACATCAAATGGTTTAATTTTCTTATTTAATTTTTTGAAATTCTATTTCTTATAAATTCAAGCAAATTGTTTTTATTTTAATTATTTTTTTTTTTTTTTTTTTTTTTATTAATTATCAAATCGAATTTATTTGGATTACTTTTGTGGTCGGTGGATATCGAAAAGGAATTTATAACAATTAATACAATTTTGCACTCTTTCTAACTATTAAGGTACCTCCTAAAACTAATAGAGAAGAAAAAAAGAAAAAAAAAATAAACTTATATTATAATATGCCGAAATAAAAAAAATTTATACAATTTAAATTTAAATTTTGTCCACGCCCGTCTTAAATGATATTTCCATTTCTTTGATATCTTTCTCCTTATCTTATTAATGTGTGGAGAAAGTGACGGGGCCATTTGCCATGATCTAATATAATTCAACAGAATATGATATTTAATTTTGAATTTGTATTCGAATTTATTTATATAAAAAGATTTGGGAGGTGTGCATTGCTTCGAACGTCTCGAACTGTGCGACGTCATGTTTTTATTATTTATTTTTATTAATATGGAATTATAGTTATTATTTACCCTTATAAGAATGGGCCTAAGAGGGGTGTGGGTTTTAACTTTATTAATTGCCTTACTTGCCCTTTTTATTTTTAGTTTCATTTCTATTTCTTTGCTGGATACTACTCCTACAATAACAATAGGCATATCTTTCCAATGGCTTACCTGTGCTGGCTCAATGGAAATTATCTTTAATGGCTCAACTGGCATCTTTTTCTTTGTAAATTCTTTTATCGGGACACTGGGAATTATTTTCATGCATGTGTCAATTTTTTCTTTCAATTTTCTCAACTCTGGTCCCTCCCCTATTGTTTCTATATTTTTAATTTCATCTGTCGGTATATTGTCTAACAATGATACATTTACATTTTGACCCTCTATTTTTTCGATTTGCTGATGGTTATTTTCTTTTAAATTTTGCCTATTTGCGCTTGCCTCCCCTGTTCGGTTTAAATTATCATCCTGTTTATGCATACATGCTATATCTCTCTGTTTACCCGCTTCTACGTTTGGATACATTAGGTCCAGAATTTGTTGGAGCATTTCCTTTGCACTAAGATCATTAACCGTTTCCATTTTATTATTATTATTATTATTACTTTTATTCATCAATAATCAGAAAGGCATGAAAAATTATATCAATTTTTTACTGCGACAAAAATTGAATATTATAAACACTAGGCAATTTGCTTTTAATTTTTCAGAAATAGAAACCCGCAAAATCAATTAATATAAGAAGTCAAAATCAAATAAATCCGATAAAAATTCAATAAAACAGACAAAAAACATTTTTTTATTTTTTTTTTTTTTTTTTAAATAATAAAAAAAAAATTTAAATTGAATTTTTCACAAAAAGAGAGAAAAAAAAAAAATTTCAAACTATTAAAATTTTAATATATAAACTGAACGTATCCAACTTTATTTTGCCAAATCAACCATTTCCAGTTTTAATTCAATTCGAGGTGGAAGACCTCCATGTCGTATATAAAATATAAGGGGGTTGGTATTTTATAAGAAAATTTGGGTTTAAAAAAAATAAGTTTAATTAATTGGTAGCACTCTGGATCGAATTTTGTATAATTAAAAGGGTTATTGAATCCGCGAAGGTTGATATGGGAAATATAAAATTGAATAGGTTCAATATGAAAAATGCTTATATAAAATTACAACTAAAATTATTTATTTAATAAAACTATAAGAATTTAGGTTCCAATTGATAACAAAAGAAATTAAGATGAAATAGAATAATTGAATGGTACCGTAAAAAAAAAATATAAATATAAATTAAAAGAACTTTAATTTATATTTAAGCAATTGCAATGTTAATTAATTAATTGTTAAGTATAAAAGTGTTAACACTTAGCATGAAAGAAAGGAATGGAGAGTTCATTGGAGACTTTGAGTCTTGATTGTCTTCCTGCGGATTTAGCTGGAACACCTCGTATGCAACGGCATCTCTCAACAAAAGGGGTTGGCCGCGGATGTCCTTCCTGCCAGGAAAAATGTCTCACTTCTCTCAAACCTTGATCAAGACTAATCCAAAAATTCATTTTCACTAATAAGGAAAACTTCGTTCCTTCCCCCACCTTGAACACATGGATGGGTCTCTGTACATGTGCAGACACATGTCCCATGACCAATCGTCTTTTTCTTCAATTTAGCACGTGTTCAAAAATGAAAGTTCTAGCTTTCGAACCCTTATATACATAAAAAATGTATTTTTTATGATTATATATTACAATATATATATAAACATCAAATCATGTCTTTATCCAATTCTATTATGATTGCAGTACCTCATTAATTAGTCTTTTTAACATTTTTTATTATTTCCTATCTAAATCATCTAAATAGTTTTATTTTAACTCAATAATAAAACAGATAATATTATTTTATAACTATTGAAAAATATAATTATTAAATTATTTAACGAATAGAATTTATATTCATTCAATTTAACTTTTTACCGACCGACGATAGTAAGGGAGGTATTGTTTTCACACCAAATTTCACATGTGGAGATTTTTACATATCTCCACGAATCATGCATTTTCTTAACAGAAAAAAGTATTTTTAGCATGATGTCTGTCCGTCCGTCTGTCCGTCCGTATAGATGTGTACAGCCTGAACGGCTTAACGGATTTTGATGAAATTTGGTATATTTACTTAATGCATCAGTGGGATGAATTGATCAACTTTTGGTGCAAATCTGGAAACCGGAAGTGGTAGTATTAGCGATCGACGATAAGAAGGGAAGGGTTATTTTCGCACCAAATTTCACATAAGGAGATTTTTTTACATATCACCACGAATGTATTGGTTTTATCCTCGGGAAAAATCATCTTCATTATGTTTTTCTTAATTTAAAATTATATGACGTCACCCAGCCCTTCATGACGTCACAGCCTAGGGTAACGCCGGCAACGCCGGCTACTTCAGCTATATATTATAAATAAAATAAAATTAAAAATATTTATGTTATATCCATATCTGTTTTTTATTACATTAATAGATATATTAAAATTATTTGAAATTGTTTCTGTAGCTGGAAATTAATTTATTTCAAACCGTCGGTCGGTTCGGACCTGCCCCAGGTCAACTTATTTCAATTATAAGATAAAATTGAAAAATAAAAAAATTTCTCTCAAACATCGGATACTAATTATTTATTTAAAATAAAACTTTAAAAAAAGCCCGTAACATTTGAAATGCGATTAAATTATTGTTATTTTCTTTATCTTGTTTTTTTTTTCTTTTAATTCTTATCGACAAAAGCAGCCATCATAGACAAACAGTGACATATTTTCTCTATAATTTATTGTTCACTTGGAAAACTGATCTAAAGATATACTTGAATAGTAGCTCTAACGTAAATAAATAACAACGAATCGAGGGGACTTTAAATCATTTGGCAAAGTTATCCTCCTCCTTCTTGATTTATAATATATATATATATATATATATATATATATATATATATAACACTAATTATTTATTTATTGAAATATAAATATACTGAGATAAGACTATTTAGTTACTAAAACCCAATTAACAACTTAATATATCGAAATTATCAAAGGTATATATAATGGAATTTGGAAAAAATACAAATTGAATGGATATGACTGAGGGTAAGGATGATTGTAGCAATGTGATTGCTGCAGCCAATAATTTTGGAGTTTATTACAGGACAAAGTTAAATTAATATGATTATATAGTATTTGTTAAATTATACAATGGTTTCTGGTTATTTCTCTTTTCTGATTGAATGTCGCTTGATTTGTTTTGCATGAATTATCTTTACAAGTTGCCCTTCACTGAAATTCACTTAATTGTTTAAGGGTGCTGTCACTGAATGAGTTTAACTCTTGCTTATCATTAATTTGTATTGGAGTGTACCTAAATAGAGTGTAACTCTTGCTAGGAGCTTAACTCCCTCTCTCCTTATTCTTAACAAATATGAATATAATTGAATAAGCTGCTTAACAATGTATGTCATCCATGGGAACAAATACCAAATAGAGACACGCAATTTGTTTAAATATCAACTTCATTAACAAGCATGTTAGTAAAGTTCCCTCAAGCCGATACACACTCACCACACATCACCACCACACCCTTAATCTAAATATATACTAGTATTTAAATTTTTTTTTATTCAATAAATTATTATAAAATTAAAATATTTATTTTTATTGTGTTTATTTCAATACAACATCTTTATTTAACATTTTTATCTGTAAGATACTAAGATTAAATTTAAAAAAAAAATCTGTACCTATATATATATATATATATATAGTACATAATAGGCCATTCACTAAGTCTGTAGGATGACAGATAGATGGCATCTCTATCAAAAGCAGACATCTTTCAAATGATGAATGTACTATATGTGTCAAAACAGCGATTAGACGATTAGTTTGCGAGTTATAGCATTTTAAATAAAGCAACTTTTGTTATTTTCAAAACAATGAAATTGCATGAAATCGACTATGAATTGGTTTCTCATCCGCAGAATATTACCTCCAGCGACTATTTCCTGTTTGTTTAACTAAGAGAATGTTTGTTCGAAAGCAAGAAGAAGAAATTGCTAGAACTGAGGCCTATTTTATGACAAAAGACAAATGATACTATTAAAATAGTACCGGAAAGTTGTTATAATCGACATACATGCCTCGATATACTGGCAATCGAATTTAATCCATCTGGCTTGTTATATGTTTGTATAATAATGAATATTAAGTTTTAAAATTTAGAATTTACACTTTTTATGAAATTAATAGATTTAACCTTAGGCACTTGTTAAACATTTTACTTTGTTTTAGATTAATCTAATTCGCAGGGCCTATTATAATTTATTTGGAACTTATAGAATTTCTAATTAATATTATTATTTTAATATATTTAAATATTGAACTAATAATATATAAAAAAAATATTTTTTAGACTATTAAGTTTTATTCTTTAAAAAACTTAATTGTTTTTCTGTTTGATGTATCTATATAATTATTATTAAAAATTAATTAATGCTTTTATTTATTTAGTTAGAATCTAAGTATACTAAAATTTAACTTTTAAAAGTATCAAATTTAATAAGAATAATTTTCTCATTAAGCACACGTTGAAATTTTAAGGTAACTGATATGTTTATTGATGCTTTTTGCCCATTTTGATTTTGATCCTATAATCAGAAACTTTCTTAAGAAGTTAAGAAAAAGAAAGCTTTGGGCTGTACAAGGAACTTCAAAATAATCAATAAATAAAAGGATAGCATCTGATGATGACGCAACAGTAGAAATGCGCATAAAGCATAAATAAACAGATTGAAACTTTAAAATTCAATGAATCATAAATTATTATTGTTAAGTTTATTTTTAGTTTACTTAGTAAAATTTTTCAACTACTGTCTACGTTTAATTTTATTAATTTCCAAAAATATTTTTACCAATCTTTATTCTGACTCATATATGGATATCATCCACCTTCTTATATTTTTATATACTCCTATTTACTGTAATGTTGCAGTTCAGTGTCGTCTTTAGCCCTTTATTAGATTCTAATATTTCCCAAAATGAAATTTTGATCTCTTTAAATAAGGTGATGAATAATAAGTCTCCTGATTCTGATAATATCCCTTATGACTTTTTTAAGAATCTGCTTTCGAATTGCTTGCTCTACTTTAAAGTTCTGTTTAACAGAATTTTTGAATCTGGTTCTGTGCTCCCTAGTTGGGGTGAAGTTCAATTGATTATGTTCCATAAGAGAGGGAAAAGAAAGGGAGATGGAAGAGATTTTGTGAATCCTCGCTTCTAAATTATTTTCTATTGCACCTGTTTGGAGTCTGTATTATTGTGACGTCTTGTAGAGGGTACAGGTTGGCTTCTTCAAGTGGCTGATGGGGTTTTCGAGAAGGACCTCTGACTCGGTTGTGAGGCTTGAGGTGGAGGTGGTAACGCTGAGCTACTGGGTTGGGTGATCAAGGTGTTTAGAATGAAGGGATTCAGATATTCTAGAGCTACTTACTTTAGGTTATTTGAACTGGATTCGATAGGGACTGATAAGTATAACTGGCCAGTTCTGAGGACTGCTGGACTCTGCAGAAATTACTGTTGTCCGATTAAGTGATGTAGCCTCTATTAAAGGGGCTTTGAATGGATTGGGCTTCTTCATGACCAACTTGATTATGAGTAATATTGATTATATTAATAACTCATGTTTTAATAGTTATTATAAAGAACTGCTGGTTCTAGATAGGCCTTCACATGGTTATGGTTTTTTCGCAGTTGAGGATTTGCTCTATGTGACTATATTCCATTTATTACCAGAGGTTCTTAAACTGTGGTCCGCAGACTCCTGGGGGTCCGCGAAGCCTTTACTGGGAATCCGCAAAGCCATCGTACATGTGCACGAGAAAATGATTAGTCAGTTAAAACTTTATTTAATATAAAAGGAGCGATGGCATGGCTTTGTGAGGAAACAGAGATTAAATACCCAAGTTCAACGAAATGTGCAAGAAAACTATTGCTACCGTTTCCATCTTCATATTTTTCTTTCTTCAATATTATAATTTCTAATAAAATGTGTTCTACAATATGCAAAAAAATCGTTATTCACCAATCACTGTTAGAAATATTCATCATATATCCTTGTTCTTATGAGATCGTAAGCCAGAAATTAACTAATAAAATGACTTAAAGTACCTAAAGTTGGGATGGGGTCCGTAAAAAAAAAATTTTTCAAGTGGGGGTTCGCGGAGTACATAAGTTTAAGAACCTCTGCCGTAGATAATCATCAGCCTTGGAAGTGAAGGGGCCTTGATGCGCGGCCTATTTAGGGTGCCAAGTGGACTTTGGATGAGGAATTTATATCTATTCGGGTGGAAGGACTTCAAAAGATAAAGATGACGAGTTCATACGCATTTAGATTATTTTTAGTTGTATTAAATAATAATAGTTTGTGTCATGTATTTTTTTTTGTTCTTTTTTTTGAGTCAATGCCTCCATCGTATGGCCACTAGCCGGGCCAATGTAATATAATAGTAATATAATAATAATATACTTTATCATTATAATTTCCAAATACAGATAATTCTGCCTTTAATCATTGCAAATTTTGATTTTAATATTTATTATTTAATTAATTAAAAAAATAATTTTGTCCAAAATTATAAAACCTATAAATGTAGTACAATTTTACTAATCAACTAATTTCTGGAAAAATTTCATATAACTATTTTCAAGGTCAAAATTAAAACATGTTGATTAATGAAATTAATTAAAAATAACATAACCAAAAATGAGTCCTAAACAGATCGATCTTTATCGTTTAAAAATTTAATAAACATACTTATAGTTATTGTAAATTTATTCAAAAAATACAAATATCAATATGTGGTTTAATTTACAAAATACTTAAAGTTGTTTCCAAGATTACAATTACATAGTATATACCTAAATACAATTTTTACTAGTAAAATAAGATATAAGAGAACTAGATATTATAATAATTTTTAGTGACAAAAGACAAAAAACATATAATTCTAATTTATAATATACATATATGTTATATATATGCTTATATTAAGATATAAGTAATTTTTTATATTATTCATTTAATTTATAAATAAAATAAAAAAAATAAATTAAATTTTAAGATTTACTTATCTATTTTGAAAAATAAATATAAAAGATATGAATATATATTTCAACATGAATTCTCTATTATCATTTGCTCAAGCTATTAAGTTAGTTTTAAATTTATTATGGGGCATCTCCGAAAATGACGATAGTATAATTCACAAAAACAAGAAGTGACAACGGTCCATATTACTCTTGCCAATTTTCACAAGCGACATTTGTTTTCGGTTAATAGATTTACGTCAAAAACGTTTAAAAGGGCACAAAGTTCATCCTTGGTGGTGGAGGCCGCTCAGAAGGCTTGGCACGACCCGAACTTCGCGTTCTCCACCTCCTCCTCCCTCCTCCGCACTCTCTTTTACGCGCCAACCCCAACTCACTACTCCGCAATCCTTCTTATTCTATATAACAAACTTGTGACCCTGGAAGAATTTCTTCAAATGCAACATCAAAGCTCAAAATAGAATCATAACTAAAATTAGAGAAGTATAATATAGAATGGATGAAGAAAGGTTTTAGTTGAATTTAATAAAAAAAAAAAAAAAAAAAATTGATAAAAGAAGATAAGAAATGACTTTTTAGCTTTTATTCTTTATTAAATATTAGTGAAACGAATATAGTAATAATTAAATCATTGTTAAGAGAGATATAATAATAAATTTATATGTATTTATATATATTATTAAATAAAATAATAATAATAATAGTTCAAAATAATAAATAAAATAAAATTTTTATGTGTTTAATTAACTAAAATTAAAATTTATATATATTTTATATATTTACTTATAAGTATTATATATATAAGATAAAATTATTTAAATGGTCTTTTTTTAATACACTTTACTTAACTCATACTGTCCGGATGTTTGTTTGTCCGCGGCATTTTATAATCGATATTTCAACAACTTCCCGTCATTCAATCAACTTGAAATTTTGCATACGCGCTTGCTCCTGCTAATAATACACGAATCAATTGAAAAATCCACTGAATTATTTATCTGTTAGTGGTAATTAATTAATTAAACTTTCATATGCGGAATATGGAATAGTTCACTATTTCAATCATAGATGGCGATAGCAGTTCTATTAAAATTAAATTAAATGTCAAACTATTCTGTGGTTGTAAAAAAATGTTACACATGTTATTAATAAGAAATATTTAAAATAACGATTAATTTATTTTCAAGTTTTTATTTTTTTTTATATTTTTTTAAAATATTTTATTGTTGCTTGCCAGATGTAAAACACTGACTACTATTTAAATCTGTCATTCTCGAACATATATTAGATTCTTCGCAAACTTTCTAGGTCTTTTCTTGATGACATTGATTATGCTCTATTATGTACTATGCGAGACTAAGTTCTTTTCGGAATCACAGTACAACACAAGCACATTGTATAGAAAATGTCTAGAAAATATAAAAAAATTGTAAATATAAGTATTAACATCAATCATTTAAATTCACAAATTTTAAAAATCAGTATTTTTGAAAAATTCAAAATATTTCTTTTTGATTATTTAAGTGTCATCGACGTTTCAAATTTGAGCGTAATCGCTCAACTAGAAGTGTTAACCCAATTACATATTTTTAACATTACAGACAGACATGATATAAACTTAATAAAAAGCGTATAAAAATATAAACCTTATAAATTCCCTAATAAATTAATCCGATATATAATTCAAATGAAAAGTTTTCACACTTTACTTTATACTTAATATTTGCCAGAGCAACTAGATATATTTAAACGTTCCAATTCTAAGTCATCTCCATCCAATATCGACCTTCTCCCAATTATCTCAAATCTATTTTTTTTATATTGTTTGTCCACCTCACCATTGGTCTTTGCTTTAAACAAACTTTTCATTAAACTTTCATATCCCATCTGAGTGAAGTGCCTTACCCATTGCAATCTCTTCGATTTTATTACTATGTTCCTATAATTCCTTGTAATGCAATTACCACAATTCTCTTGTCATCTCATCCTTTTTTTTCCATTTGATGAAGATTTTTAATTTCAACATCTTTAAATTTATTCTCATTTTATAAATTCATGATCCACGATGGGGGAATCATAAAAGTATAATACAACTAGTAAAATGTTAGTTTTATAAAATTTAATACGTATATTCTTCATCAATTATTTGATCATATTTCTCTTTTTGAATATTTTATATCTTATCTTATCTTATTATGCTAGCTAAAATTGTATATATAGCCATTGGTTCTCAAAAACCGCTCTAACGATTTTTTTCAAATTTACACTAGATATAGTATCTATAAAGAAAAATTGAGTTTTATTGATCACATATCTTGAAAAATACATTTTCATTATTAATTTCTTAATTAAAAATTATATATGGAAAACGTCAAAATTGGCATCCATTTTTATTTTTTAACTGAAATTGTATTAATATTTTTTTTTATTTAAAATATTTTAAAATTTATTATTTAATTTCGAAATAAAATTAAAAATATTTATTTTTAATAAAATATATATAGATATTTATTAATCTCTCTCAAAAAAAAACAAAAACAAAAACAAAAAACATATACGTCTTGCTAAGAAAGTAAAAAATGTCGTTTTAATCATCTAAGTATTATTAGTCTATTGGGTAGAGCGACTGTCTGAAGATTCAACTTCGCAGGATCGAAACCGGCGGAAAATAGTTTTTTTTTTTTTTTAATCTATTATTTTTTAATAAATTACTATTTTATATTTATTTATTCATTGTTCTTTTATAAAATTTAATATTTATTAATATTATTTATTATTAATTTATATATGGACAAATGGCACTCATATTGAAATTTGACTCCCGCCTTTTTTTAAAAGATATTGTATTAATATTTTTTTTATATTTAAAATATATTAAAATTTTTTATTTAATTTCGAAATAAAATTAAAAATATATATTTTAATAATATTTTATAATTATAAATTACGATATATATTTATCATTCTTCCAATAAAAAAAAAATATTCATGCACTTAAAAACATATCTAATCTATCTATATACATATTTATGTATTATTGAGGACCCCAAGTTCCATTCATTTTAATCAGATTGATGCAATGATGCAACATTTAATAATTGTAATAAATAATTAAACAATTGTATATCAGCTCGGTGTCCCAAGTATTAATATTACCAGCCAAACCCAATATAATAATGAATTATTTTTTTTTAACTTAATTACCTAGCCGAGGCTCGGGGTCCCGGTGTGATCTTAATATATTGTCAGAATTAGATAAATAATGTAGAGAGAAAAATTATTTAAAAATAGATATTTATTTAAATGAAATAAAATTATTTAATTTACAGAATGAAAATGTCTATAATAATGTCTAAACATTTTTTCGAGCGACAGCTCGGTATCCCAGGTATTAATATTATTAGGTCGAGTCATAAATAACTTCCGTTTTTTATTCATACATTTATTTTTCGATAACACAAAAACAAATAAAAATTAATCTAAAATGTATTCTAACAGTTGATTGGGATGTATTGAGCTTCTGTGATAACTCTCTAGTTGACTGGCGTGGATTTTCTTCCAAAACTGACTTCAAAACATCGTCATCAAAGTCAGAAGGACGACCCATCCTTGGCTCGTCTTTTAAGGTCATGTCTCCAGAACGGAATTTTACAAACCAATTTCTTACTGCCCGATCAGTTATCACTCCTTCACCATATACACTGCAAAGTTTTCGAGCCGTAGCTCTAGCACTATTGCCTTGTTTAAATTCCAAAAGCATCACATGTCGAAAGTGTATTTTTTGATTATTCATTTTAAAGGTATAAATAAAAAAATATTTACGTGCGCACCGAAACGAGGTTGTCTAGAGACTGACCAGTTTATACTTGCTAAGGGAAAACAAAAATCCCTTATCAAGGGGAATCTCATTGTGTACAAACAATACCAAAAGAAGCACACTACTTAGGCGGAAGTTATTTATGACTCGACCTAATACCAGCCAAACCCAATAATAATGAATCATTTTTTTTAACTTAAGTACCGAGCCGAGGCTCGGGGTCCCGGTACTCTTATCTTATTATGCTAGCTAAAATTGTATATGTATATATCCATGGGTTCTCAAATACCGCTCTAACGATTTTTTTCAAATTCACACTAGATATAGTATTTATAAAGAAAAATTGAGTTTTATTGATCACATCTCAGGAAAAATACATCTTCATTAGTTTTTTCTTAATTTAAATTTATAGATGGATGACGTCTCAAATGAAATCCATATTGAAATTTGACTCCCGCCTTTTTTTAAAGGATATTGTATTAATATTTTTTTATATTTAAAATATTTTAAAATTTTTTATTCAATTTCGAAATAAAATTAAAAATATATATATTTTAATAATATTTTATAATTATAAATTACGATATATATTTATCATTCTTCCAATAAAAGAAAATATTCATTCACAAACATACCTAATAACCCCAAGTTACATTCATTTTAATCAGATTGATGCAATGATGCAACATTTAATAATTGTAATAAATAATTAAAGAATTGTATATCAGCTCGGTGTCTCAAGTATTAATATTATCAGCCAAACCCAATAATAATGAATTATTTTTTTTTAACTTAATTACCGACCCGAGGCTCGGGGTCCCGGAACTTATGAGTTAAGTTATATTTTTATTAAATATCTAATAAACATTATTAGATTTTGATTAATCCAAAATTTTTATTTGTATTAATATAATTAAATTTACAAAAAAAAAGAATAATATATTATAATAATAATATATATTTTTTATTTATATATTTATTATATTTATAAAATTTAAAATAATAATTATTTTAATTTAATGTTTCAGGAGATCCTATTGAAAATAAATCATCTCATTCTGATTGCGATTGGCAAGTTAATGTTTTTTCCTTTAAATATTTTTTTTCTTTATTTTCCACTTATTACCTTTCATTACCTTATACTATACAAGGATATCTTGTTTAATTTGAATATTTCCCACTTGATAGTGATTGTAGACGGTTGGTAATAGTACAACGACATTTTCTCGGGTATATACATGAATATATAGATATTTCTTGTGCAACTAACATTCCTTTTGAAATTTGAGAAAGCCAGGTTCTTTGCAACCCCCTTTCAAACCGAGTTGCCTCCAAAATACACGCTTTGAGGTCGCATAGAATGAATGACATCTCAAAATCTCTACAAAACACTAGAACACTAGAACCAGTAGCAGTACTTTGTTTTTAATATATTATTGCACAGTACAGTAAA
This sequence comes from Labia minor, assembly GCA_963082975.1. Classification (NCBI taxonomy): domain Eukaryota; kingdom Metazoa; phylum Arthropoda; class Insecta; order Dermaptera; family Spongiphoridae; genus Labia; species Labia minor. The sequence goes on along the minus strand of OY720348.1, from coordinate 33,133,857 downwards.
TGTTTTTCATCTTAAATAATATATGAGATTCTTATATAAAAGAAGAGACATATATAATTAATATAATAGATTAATATAATAATTTATTCAATCTTATGGTTTTTATTATTTTTTTGTTGTTTTATAAAGTTTTTTAGTCAACGTTTCCATACTTATGATGATGAACTTTGTTTGGGCTCATATTCAAAGCGCGCTGGTTTCTGAAGTTTTTCAATAATTGTGATGTTTTAAATTGTAATATGCTAATTAAATAAGAAACCTTTATTTAAGGCTTTAAAACAACAAAATTAAACTTTATTTAATAATAATAATGTACATTATTTATATACCGCACAACAGCAACGAGATTAAGTTAAATAAACATTATATCATATATATTAACATACCTAAAGAAATAAAAAATAATAAGTATAGTGTATTAATATTATAAAAATAAAAATTATAAATTTTATAATTTTAAACCAAAAAAAAAAAAAAAAAAAAAATTGGTTATAAAATTCCGGGGGAAGGGGTCGTAACATTTGCTTATAACGTTATTATGCTAATCTAGCCATGCATATTATTATAATTATAAAATGTTTATTTTTTCATGTTATATACAATTTGTTTATTAAACAAATACTATCCCATTTACTCACTTAACAGCTATTTGTTGAAATTTTATATATGATTTAATAAAACTCATTTTTAAATTAATTAAAATTTTAATGATTTTTCTGCTAAAAATTAAAATATAAACATAATGAAAATTATTGGTACATATATTTATATTTATAATATAAATAATGAATTAAATCAAAAAAATAAGGCATTTTATTTTATAAATTTACTGTCAATATTGAATGAATGTTTCAATATTTGTATAATTTTTTTAATATAACTTAATATAATATATAAGTATAAAATAATTTTATTTAATGTGAATTGATTCACTTATATATATATATATATGGTATATGCGTGTGATTGTTTATGTCAGTGTTTCTCAACCTTTTTGGACCAAACGCCCCCTTTGAAAAACCCGCTTCTTAATTCGCCCCCCTATAAATTTTTTTAGATAAAAATTGTATGATAATCTCTAATATAAGGTAGGTACACTAGGTGATACTTAGAGCTTAGATACTTAGAGCCATATTGAAAAATCGAGTTTCAGAACCTGATTGCAAAATCATCTGACCTTTTTTTTAGAACCATATTGAAAAAAATTGAAAATAAGCTGGAGTGTCTCCACTCGACTATCTCGCAATTTGAATTGGATTAAATAACATAATATATTATATTTATTTAATTAATTATAAATTATAAATAATAAATATTAAACCAGCGCATGTTTGGCTTTTTATTGATGGCACCATGGCACGTGTTGACGCGTGAGATTTGCAGTGTTAAAAAATTAATTCTGGTACTTTCAGCGATTCAATCAAGCTGAAATTCTATATATAGCAGTTTTATACTATTATTAATCATGTGAAAAATTATCAACATATATCTTTATTTTTACGGTCACTTTAGAGGGAAAAAAATCAAAACGTTGTAGGTAATGACCCTCTTCCGGTTGAGCTACATTTCTCAAAAGTTGATAGAAAACTATGAATTTTGAATAATGTCCATGTACCAAATTTCATCATTCTAGCTCAAACCGTTTTTGCGTAATCTTGTCTACATACATACACACACACACACATACACACACACACATCCATTTTTCCCAACCTTAGTGAAAATGATTCAGGAACCTTCAAAACGTATAAAAACATCAAAATCTCAACATCGAAAATTTTCGTGATCGCAATACTATCTCTGTCGAGATAGTAAAAAGAGGAATGTTTAAAAAGCCTGTTCGCAAAATCATCTTACTTTTTTTTTAGAGTTGAAAATGATTTCGCCCCCAAAAATAACTAACTTATCGCCCCCTTTAAGATGTCGATCGCCTAGGTTGAGAATCACTAGTTTATGTCCTCGTTTGTATATTGTAAATAAGAATTACTTTGTATTGATAAATTCCATTCCAAATTTCATACTTTTAAATAATTAATAATTAAATAAAGAGATAAATTCATAGATATGATTATCTAATTTTATTCAAATTAATTTTTGATTAAATTATTTTTTTTCTTTAAATTTCTCTGTAAATAAATTATCAAAAGATTGTTTTTTTTATCTTGATAATTCATTTCTGCTGGATCCACCTCTTTCTCAGCATCCCTTTCAAATAAAAATATATTAGATCTCTACATCTTTAATTATGACTAATGATTGCTAACAAAGCCAGTATTACTTCTATTTGAGTACAAAGTAAAGTAATACGTAATACGTATGTTATTTAATTGATTACTTTATCGCTTGATCTTCGTCCAATGAATTGTTCATTTTGTATTCTGTTTAATGATGTAGAGCAATTAATAAAATTAATTTTAATACCCAAAGATAGTTAGTGAGTTATATAATTTAAAAAATAAATTAATAAAAAAAAATATATATATTTATTTTTCTTGCCTTTTAATTTTTTTTTAGTCTACCATTTACTTGTATTACAACGAATCTTAATTTAACTATTTACAACAATGGATCCTCTCCACCGTTTTTTTTATCTTGGAGGCCGCTACTTTTTATTTTCCAAATTTGATCACGCAGGTTGAGATAACCTCACACCAAAGTCTGAATAAAAACATTTTTACTTTTAATAGCTATCAAGAATTAAGAATTTTAACTATCAATATTTTTAAAGAATTTTTAATTCTCACCTTCTTTGTTTGTATTATCTAATTAATTTTAAAACGTAAAAAAATGTATGAAACCTGTCCCACATAGATAATGAATGTAACAAAGGCACTTGGGGATTGATTCTTGAAAAAATGAGAAAAAATCATTCGTGATATTTGTGTTCGTTGTTGCTAATTTTGGACCAAAGATTTCAATATCAATTTCAGTCTAAATTATATTCACACTGAGAATTATTTCAAAAAATATATAAATTTGTATTTTTATTTTTAAATTATTTAATTTATATAATCTTGATTTTGATTAATTTATTTTAATTAATATATAGTATACTATACTACTATATTATATGATATTTTTTTGGATTAATTAATTAAAAAATAATTTTCACCAAAGATTAAACTTATATATATATACATTATGTATGTATAGTGACGGAAAAATTTAAACATGAGGGTGGAGCTGTCGGACAATCAACCGCTTGAGAAGGCACATTGTCATTGCCCGACAACATCGCCAGCTTGATGTTATGATATTTTTTTTTGATTAATTAATTAAAAAATAATTTTCACTAAAGCTTAAACCTATATATATATATACATTATGTATGTATAGTGACGGAAAAATTTAAACATGAGGGTGGAGCTGTCGGACAATCAACCGCTTGAGAAGGCACATTGTCATTGCCCGACGACAGCGCCACCTCAATGTTTAACTTTTTAATATCTCAGTGTATATCGATTCTTCAAATCATATATCTCTCTAATTCCTGAATTTTATAAAAATCCTTATAAGAATTTTAAAGCTAGAAAGACACACCTGTGTCTAGAAATATACACCTCATCAATGCATACAATTTTTGCACGTATAGATTTGCAAAATGATTCTAAAAACTTCCTCTATATATTTCTATAAATTTATTTTAGGAAATTTTAAACATTTTTTAAATAAATAATATTAATATTTAATATATATAATTTGTTTTAAAGAATCTTCCTTTACAATTCATTAATGAATATGTATAGCAAAAGTATTAATTAGCAAGCATCCTTTTATTAATAAAAAAAAGGATATTTCATTGAAAATAAATAATGAGTCTGAACGAAGTCGTTGAGTATAAATGGGGAGGATATCAGGTTACGTAATTACTGAGAAATTGGCGTTTTTCCATTGACCGTTGATGTTTTTAAATACGGTCACCTCTATGAATGGCTGGGTGCGTGGGTGAAAAGGCCATCCTCTTTGTCAGGTCTGTTTTCGAGTCGCCAGATTGGATCAAAAGGAGCAAACGAGACATGAGCCATTTGGGTCATCAGCCTCATTGAGTCTTGTGGACAAAAGATTCGGACGATAGAAGAGCTAGTCTTGGTAGCGGGGAGTGGTACGGACTGTGTGTTGGGGGTGGGACGAGTCTCTTGGGAGCGACTGAATTTTCTGATGGACTGTCTCGAGAGTCTGGCTTAACGCTTTTGACTGATAAGCAATCGCAATCGCAATCTGGGTATTCCTTTAAGCCTTTAAGCCTGGGATTAACACGTTTAATCGTCCTAGTCAATTTGCCTCCCTCGACATCGCCAGGTTTATTCATTTCTTTACAGTCATTCACATTATCGGCATTTATTATATTAAATATATATATATATATATATATATATAAAATCATATTACAGAAATATGTATCAAATAACAGTATATGCGATCTCACAAGTCAACCAAAGATTAATTCAATTTTTTCCACTTTTTATATATATAATAATAATAATCTTTATTTTTACTATCTCGCCATACACACATACAAACTTACCCATATACATTCAAAACATAAATCAAAAAATAAATTCCAATCTTCAATTATATTAATATTAATTTTTATTAGTTTTTTGAATATAAATGGCCATAGGTTCTGAAGAGGGTCTTAGAATGGAACCGAAACGTCGGCACATTGATTGAAAAATAATTTCGAGAGTTTCCTTAATAAATCTTCAGTTTTCCTTGGATACCTCGGGCTTACTCCTGTATTACTTAATCCATTCTACATTCATTAACCAATATCATTATAAGTTTAATTATTTTATATATTTTTATTTATTTACAATAAATAAAATAAATAAATAAATTTTATCAAACCCTCGATATTAAAAAAAAAAAATTAATTATTTTAGGACTTTTTACTATCTCGCCAGAGATTTTGATGTTTTTATATGTTATAAAGGTCCCTGAGTCATTTTCTCTAAGGTTGAGAAAAATGTCTGTCTGTGTGTGTGTGTATGTAGACAAGATTACCCAAATACGGTTTGAGCTAAAATAATGAAATTTGGTACACGGGCATTATTTAAAATTCTATAAAATTTTGAGAAATGTAGTTCATTCGGAAGAGGACCATTACTTACCACATCACGTGCCAGCATGTGGCGTGGTATTATCAACAAAGAACAAAACACGCGCTGGTTTATAATAAATATTATTTATCAATTTTAATTTATAACTTATAATTATAATTAAATTTATTTTAAATATAATATATGTTAATTACTTAATCCACTTCAAATTTGCGAGACAGTCGAGTGGAGAAGTATAATACATAAAAGTATAATACATTTTATTTAGAAATATATATTATCTAAATTTTAATTCATAATTAACTTAAAAACATATAAATTATTCCTAATAGTGATAGGCTGTAGATTATATTTCAATTCATTATATATAAAGACGACTAGCATTTGCTTTTTATTTGGTTGTATGATCATTTCATATTCACACGAATAAAATACACTATTTCTGACTTTTTATTTATTATCATTTTTCATTCGCATCATTTAAATGAATAAATGAATACAATAAATGCGATGACATCCCTAATCTTGATGTGCCCTAAGCCTATAATCCACTCGATGTCACAGACCATTTTCTGCTTGAAGAATCTGCTTATAGTTCCATCCGTTTTGTTGAATGAAATAATTAAAACCAGTGGGTTCGAGCCAATGACAACCTCGGTGATTAGATTACCATCCTTTTCTCTACTTTCCATTTTATCAATGGATCAATTAATGATGAACGGATACAAATGAAATGCCAAAGAAATGATTTCTATTTACATAAACTTATTTTTGCATTTTTGTAAAAAACTGGAGTTTTCTTTTTTAATTTTAATTTTTTAGAAAAATCTAATCTATTCAAAAATTTAATTTAATTAATTAATTTAAATATCTTCATATTTTACACTCTATTTTTAAATTTAATCATAATATATTTAAAAACAAGTCATAGAAATATAATAGTATAAATGATACCAAGATATTTGATTGTGATTACATCTTATTTTTGTTCATATGAAAAATTCTATTTTTAAATACCATGAAAGTACTTTTGTTCTCTCAAGTAATGGACTAAGCCTCACCTCCATTTAACACAACTGGCTAAATGGTTGTATTATTTTTTTTTTGTATTAATAAATTAATCCATATATCTATATATATAAAAAAGGGTTTTATCTGCACATTGCTCAGAATTTAAAATCTTCGCGTTTCATGACCTCTAGAATCCAAAAGTGACTTTAGAATTTTTCATGTCTGTCTGTATGTCCGGAAAATAACTATTTTATAGACTCAGAATTGGCTGAACCGATTTCTATGAAATTACATCACAATATTCTTATATACCTCTATAGTAACATAGGCTATAAATTTTCTTAATATCTAATCAATAACCGCAGAGATTAATTTTTTAAAGTATATATAATTCTCCGTGTTGTTCATTCAAGAGCATCTCGTTGCCCACTGTCCCTAGCGGAATCATTTTCACAATGCGTATATATTAATTATTATAGGAAGTCCCAAATAAAGAATTAATATAATATTTTATTTTAAATTCTAATATTCAAATATCATTTCAATTAAATAATTTATTCTAAAAGTTCTCATTTTAATTAATTTAATAAAATACTTAGATAATATTTAACTTACTTTTTATTTATTCTTTCTATATATTTGAATATTTCTTCTTTTTTATTTGAAAGTGAAAGGTTTTAAAAAAACAGAATATATTATTTTTAATGTTTTATGAATACAAAAATACTTTCAAAACCTCAATTAAAATGACTAAATGATATTATTTTTGTTTTTGTTTCAACTATTAATTACAACCATATTTTAAGTGCAAAAATGATTACTTGGTTATACTTTCGAGTATGTTTGATCCAAATAGATAGATAGATATAACATATACAATAATAATATATATAATTAATTTACTGATTAAATTATAATATATTTTAAATAAGAACACAATAAGAAATGAATGTTTTATGTAATATACTGATTGAAACAAAATGGATGAAAACCTTTTACTACTTTCAACCAAATACCGGAGCCCCCGTCTAGGTGTGAAGAGCGCCGAAGGCGCTCTGAGCAGCTTGTTTTATAATTAATATTGAAATTTATTTAATATGTATGATTAATATTTTTTTAAAAATAATAATTCATCTTTTGCTTTTTGTTATAAACCAGGGGAAACTTTTGTTTCAGCACATTTCAATTTCTGATTTCATTCTTATAGTTTATACATCAGCTTTATTTCTTTTTATAGGTATAAAGTAACCTTATTTTCAACTTTTCTATTTAGAAAAACCAATTTTTGGTCACTTTCACACATAAATCTTATTTTATTTTGCTTTTAGAGCCATTGAAGTTTTATGGTTTATTGGGCTCCAATAGAGAAATCGCATTTATCTTGATGATCAGCTCAAATCGGCATTGAATATAATAAATTTAACTAAATAAATTATAAATTAAAGCAATGAAACTAACCGATAATATAAAAGGTAAGACATATTTTAAAACAAAATATTTATTTAATGATGAATTATTAATTTAGTTGAAATTTTTTTTTCAAATAATTTTATTCTTTGATTAAATATTTATAGTATTAATTTCGAACAATGTTATTGACATATAAAAAGTTAATATTATTTATAATGACGACATTCAATGTGGATAATTTATTTTATATTAATTTATGTAATTATATACTTAAAATATTTTCAAGTGTTTTTTTTTCTATTTATACTCGATAATAGAATTTAATTCAATTCATTTCTAAATATTTATTTTTCTCTAATTATTCCATTAATCATACTTGTGGCATTCCGGTATTTATACATTCTATTTGTAATTAAAAATAATATTCTTTCCTAAAAAATGTATACTTCAACTCATGAGTTAATAATTAATATTTTTGAATGAAAAAAAAAATATATATATACATAGATATATATATATATAAATAAAGAGTTATCGTTGGTATTTTGGGTTGAATTGGTGGATAATGTTTGTGTTTGTGTGTGCCTTAATTCTTTCTAGAGCTCTGAAGAATCCCCGGCACTAGCGTTAACACTGACACTAACACACGTCCGGCTCGTACTGCAGCTAGATTCAGATATATAAATATATGTTTTTAATTTTCTCATTTTGTTGCCCTTACAAAGAGTAAAAAGCTTTTTATTTTTTTTTTCGATGAAAATCCTTTATTTTATTTTCATTTAATGTAATTAATGATAGTTCAATTTCACTTGACCAGTTCGTTTTCTTGATTACAGGTTAAGAATAGAATTTTGATAAAAAAAATTCTAACCAATTTTTCACACAGCTATCTATATTTCTTTAAGCACAATAAATAAAACTCTTTTTATAGTTAATTAGAAAAAAATGGTTGTGTGGATGATTTCAAAATCAAAATATTAATAATGATTTATTGTTCTTTGGACGGTCAAATCAACTTGTCATTGTCCATTTTTTTTTTCTTTTAAGAAGTTTTTAATCAATAACTTTTACGATTTCCTTTTTGAAACGATATTTCCAAGCACATCGATTTGCATTAATAATAAGAAAACCTCCGCTAATCAATTTACGAGATAACAAAAAAAAAAAGATTTAAACGGCAAACAGATTTTTTTTTTACTTTTAATCCATTCTTATAACAAAAACTTTCTTTCTTTCCTCTTATTTATTTGTTTTTGTTATATTTTTATTATATATATATATATATATACATTTTGATGTTAAAAAGATTTGTCTGCTTTGTTAATAATTTAAACTTTAAAGTGATTTTAAAAGTTGATCAAAAATCACCAGACAATAAATTCAATCATTTAATACTTTTTAAGTATAACTTTAATTATGAAAAAAAAAATGAATATCATTTATAAAGTTTTTCAGATCAATATAGGAAAATTAGGGTTATTATATTATTTGTATTCCTCATAATAATTTATTTATTTAAATCCATTTATGATGTGTAGCCTTCTTCACCAAATCCTAATCTACCTAATTTCCATCTTCTTCGAATTCACTCTTAATTATATTGTTTGCTTGATCTGTTCACTTGACATTTCTAATAGATTTCTCCTTAAAGAAAATTCTTACTAGACTTTCCTAATTCATTCATACCATTCGTCTCGCTCATATTAACCTCTTATAATTTCATGTTTCTTTATGCTTTCAGAACATGTCTCATTTCCACTAATTTAATTTTTTCTATCCCCATAGTCATTTAATCTTTTTTGTCCATAAATTCTAATATTATTACTATTTTTTAAACTATACCCTGCTCGTCCCCAACAGCCATGGATCATGCCTCATACCCAGCAAAATAACAATTTAAAAGATATTAATTTTCATACTCTTTGATCATAATTTTGATCAGCAAGTTTCTTTACATCATAAAACAGACATATAATACACAAATAATATTATCCATATTTATATTAAAATATAATTAATAATATGATTTATTGAATTATACAATTATCAATAAAACAATTTTATTAATTTATAAAGAAAATTACATTTTATTATAATAGTAATTAAAATTAAGACCAGTACAGTAAACTTATCGAACCTCGTCAAACTCATTAAAATTTCAGAATTATTAATTAATTACAAATAAATGAAATAATCAACTGAAATGGACAAAAATCTCCAAAAGTTAAAATAGAGTTTGTATATAATGACATTTTTTATTTATTTAATACTAGTAACACCATCTTATGGAAATTCCTTAAAACTTATTTATACTCCTACTTATATACGTAGATCAGTACCTGGAACACCGAGCTATGGCTCGACCCTTTAACAAATTTATACAATTTATTATTATGAACTTTAAAAATTTTACGATTTTTTAATTATTTATTACAATTGTTAAATGGGTTTTATAAAAGTGACACATTAAAAATTGTTTCCTAAAATTATACAAGTTAATTAAAATAACTTGATTTTCATTTCAAAATGATAAATATATTTCGTAATTTTATTTCGAAGTTAAACAAAAATTTTTAAAATATAATTTTAAATATAAAAAAAAATATTATACAATATTAATTAAAAAACAATGACAAGAGGTAAATTTCAATATGGGTGACGTAATTGCTGACGTCATATAAATTTACTATTTCAAATCAAGACAAAATTAATAAAGATGGTTTTCTCGAGGCTGAAACCAATACAAATCGATTTTTCTTTATAAATATTATCTATGCTGTGAATCCTTACAGCGATTTAATATCTCAAAAATATACAAAGATATATACAAATATATATATATATATATATATATAAATATATATATACAATTTTTGCCAGTATAATAAGATAAGATATTCTATAAATAATTTACAGACAGTCTGGGATGAATCTCTCAATTTTATAAATACTTGTTTATATATTACAATACTATAACCACGCTCAACTTATATACTAGTATATATATAATCTGTTTGTTTGTAAATATACTTTATTGATCAAATATTAGCTGAATATATTTTTCCAATATTAATCGATTTTCTAATATAAATTCCTCGATGTGTATTATATTACTAAAATGACTAAAATAAATTAATCGAATACTCCTCTTTTATGAAAAGTGAATAGAAATTTAAATATAATTTCAATTTTCGATAAGTGAAAGTATCTCTTTTGTTTTTCCAATTATATAAATTGAATATTGAATGATTCAATGTTATTGGATATACCTACCCATCTAATTAATTAGTCATCCTAGTCTTGTTATTATTACACCATCAATTGATTAGTTACCTAATAATTTAAGGAATATAAATTAAACACTTAAATAACAATTTTAAACAAGCTATATAAATATTTTCTATATAATTAATTAAATTTGTTTTTTCTCTTTTTTTTTTTGTTCATTTCCAAACGAAATCTCATTATGGTAGCGATTTCTTAGATTTAAATGAAACTATCCAAGTTTCAATTGAAAGTTAAGAAGATGTATCGGTGTCGGCCGAATTCATTAGATTTGGCCTGGGATCGAATACGGCTCCCTTTGTTTATCCGACATGAAGGGCCAACTCATTGAGAAGCCTCTCGCCTTTTTGGTCTTTGCCCTCTGACTCTACACCTTCAAAGTGGAATCCAGATTCAAAGCACGTTTTTCTGTTCCATTCTCTTAGTCTCTTGTTTCTCGAGATGTGTATAGCAACTTCTCGAATGAGGTTGAGGCCCGAAGCATCCATCTAACTATTTCTTTATATATAGAAAAAGAAGAATCTAGTAGAACTAAACCCAACACCCCTATCTTCTTGTAACTTTATTTTCAATATAGTTATATATATATATATATATATATAAATGATAATTCTAATTTATATACTTGAAAGATGTTCCAAATTTAATTAGAACTACCTGGAACACCGAACTATCGCTCGACCCTTTAACAAATTGTTACAATTTATTATTATTTAATTAAAATAACTTTATTTTTCATTTCAAGATGAAAAATCTATTCAAATTTATAAAATATTTGATCCTATATTATATATATATATATGTTGTTATAATTAGATGGCTTCAGTTTTATATTTTTCAAAGTAGCAATAGCTCATAGACTGTTTCGACCACACACACAAGGATTACTACTGATAATAATATAAATTTTGAAATTATATTGACACTTGTCTATATTTTAATTAAATAAGTTGACCTGTGGCCAGGTCCGAACCGACCGACGGTTTGAAGTAAATTAATTAGCAGCTACAGAAACAATTTCAAATAATCTTAATATATCTATTAATATAATAAAAAACAGATATGGATACATAAATAATAAATATAAACATTTTTAATTTTATTTTATTTATAATATATATGCAAGACCAGGGTGTGACGTCATGAATGGCTGGATGACGTCATATAATTTTAAATCAAGAAAAAACTAATAAATATGATTTTCCCGAGGATAAAACCAATACGAAGTGCATGATTCGTGGTGATATATAAAAAAATCTCCTCATGTGAAAATTGGTGTGAAAATAACCCTTCCCTTCCTATCGTCGATCGCTAATACTACCACTTCCGGTTTCCAGATTTGCACCAAAAGTTGATCAATTCATCCCCACTGATGCATTAAGTAAATATACCAAATGTCATCAAAATCGGTTGAACCGTTCAGGCTGTACACATCTATACGGACGGACGGACGGACAGACATCATGCTAAAAATACTTTTTTTTGTTAAGAAAATGCATGATTCGTGGAGATATGTAAAAATCTCCACATGTGAAATTTGGTGTGAAAACAATACCTCCCTTACTATCGTCGGTCGGTAAAAATAGAGGATTATGAACGGAGGTTATATTTTTTTCTTTTTATTTATAATAATCAATCATTTATATATTATTTTTAATTTTATCTAAAAAACATTTTAATTAATATAATATTTTATTTAATATTATTAGATCAAATTTATTCGAAAATTTATTTGAAATTCCTTCCTTTATATGTAGCTAACTTTATGAATATTTTTTTTTTTTTTGGGTAGAGGGAATGATAAATATATTTCGTAATTTTTTATTCTAAAATATTATTAAAATAAATATTTTTAATTTTATTTCGAAATTAAAAAAAAATTTTAAAATATTTTAAATATAAAAAAATATTAATACAATATCAATTAAAAAAAGAAGGCAAGAGGAAAATTTCAATGCGGATGGCGTAATTTGTGACGTCATTTAAATTTACTATTTTAAATAAAGAAAATACTAAAAAGTTGATTTTTCTCAAGGCTGAAACAAATACAGATCAAATTTTCGTTATAAATATTATCTACGGTGTGAATTTCAAAAAAAATCCTTAGTGCGGTTTAATATCTCAAAAAAAAAAAAATATATACATATATATATATATATATATATATATATATTGTTAGTATAATTTAATTAGAATTTGTGTATTATGTTATCAATTTGATATTTATAAATTAAATATTATACTTTTTTAATCTATATTTTATATCCTAAATATTAACTTCTTATATATATATATATTTCTATCACAGTATCGTATTCCATCTCCATCCAATTTCTATCTTTATCCAATTCCTTCCTATCTACTTTTATATTATTGTCTTTTGTTCACTCATCGGTCGTTTCCCAAATGATTTCCCTTTAAACCAACTTTTCTTTAGTCAAACTTAACCTCTTTGATTTTATGACTCTGACTATTTTAGATATGTATAGAGGTCATGTAACTCCTCAGTCTATTATCTCCGTTATTCATCTATTTTCGATACATAAATATATTAAAGAAGAAATTTATCTAAAAGAAAATCCTAATACTATAATTAAATTAAAGCATTTAATAAATTATTACTTCTCCTACCATTAATTATTTTCAAAGATATATTCATAACTATTTGTGGAGTTATGTAATAATTAGTGGTTATTTTTTAGTCTATCATATACTTGTTTGTATATGTAATTCAATTTTAAATTAATGAACTAAGTTCATTTAAAATGGAGTTCTCGTCCAACATGAACCACCCAGGTTCTTGTTTTATCATTGTGGGATCAAATAAATAATATTCATACGAGATCTAAATGTACATTAACAATAGCAAAATAACAACTCCATTCAAGGATATTAAAACATATCTGTGGAACATCATCATACTAATAATATAGTCTCCTATATTTGTTAATGAATAATCAAGATATAAAATGGAAAAATAGGATTCTACGTACTTCAAACTACTCTTAATTTCTATTACTCTAAACATTGGAATTCACAATTTTCAATATAACTTTAAATGGCTTTATTAATGGAACAAGAACCTACAAGATAATGAAAGGTACAATTGAAATAGAGTTGAGAAGCTAACCCACTTCTAAAATAAGTCTATTATATTCATAGAAAATAATTAAATTTCAATAAAAGTTTGTTTTTGTTCTCTAATATAGATTTCAAAAAATTAAAAGATTATTAAATTTGTGAGCTATAGCTAAAGCTTGGATTCAAACTGAACTACTCAATTTCATAACGGAATTTTGTAAATAAAACCACATATTGATATTTGTTATTGTAAATTTATTCAAAAAATACAAAAATCTACACAACGTTTTGATTGCTACTTCTGCAATCGTTATCAAGCACCTGCACTGTTCGAGTGTCCAGTGACGAGTGACGAATGATACTTAATATAAGACCTATGTCACCAACCAAATGGCGCTCGGAACGTGCTTACAAATTCAAAATTACAGGAGAAAAAATAATTATTCTTAAACAATTAATTTAAAGATTATAAACATAACGTAAACAACAATTATTTTTTGAATAAATTGAGTTCTTTAATTTTACATTATTTAATATATTAATATTAAACTTAAACAAAAGATTTTTGGCGGGAAGCAAGCCAGTTGTATTTGTATACAAAAAATTCCATTATAAATAAAAACAACCACCCAGTGGCGTACCGTGAGGTTCTTGCGCCTGGGGGCAACTGAGAAATCAGCGCCCCCTTTCGTATATATATATAATTTAATTTTTTTTAAAGAATATTAATGAAGAATAACGAAACAGGTTTAACAGATTTTAATAAGCGTATAAATAATATTTATTGACTTACACAAAATACAATTTAACTTTAAATATTAATTCTTCTTTTGTTCCAAATTGGCTTCCCTAATTTTGCGCCCCCTAAATTTGGCGCCCGGGGACATATGTCCCCCCCTGCTCCCCCCTAGTTACGCCACTGCAACCACCAAAGCTTTAATAATTTAATACTCAATTTCATTTACATAATAAGCTGGAGTGTCTCCACTCGACTATCTCGCAATTTGAATTGGACTAAATAACATAATATATTATATTTAAATTAAATTTAATTAATTATAAATGATAAATTAAAATTAATAAATAATATTTATTAACCAGCTCATGTTTGGCTCTCTGTTGATGGCTCTACGTCACGTGTGGCGCGAAGATTTGCAGTGTTAAAAAATTAATTCTGGTACTTTCAGCGATTCAATCAAGCTTTATACAATTTTAATCATGTGAAAAACTATCAAACATATATCTTTATTTTTACGGTCACTTTAGAGGAAAAAAAAATCAAAACGTGGTTGGTAATGACCAACTTCCAGATGAGCTACATTTCTCAAAAGTTGATAGAACACTACAAATTTTTGAATAATGCCCGTGTTCCAAATTTCATTATTCTAGCTCAAACTGCTTTTGCTAAATCTTACCTACACACACACACACACACAGACATATTTCTCAACCTTAGTGAAAATGATTCAGGAACCTTAAAAACGTATAAAAACATCAAAATCTCGACATCGAAAATTTTCGCAATAGTAATACTGGCGAGATAGTAATGAAAGCGTGGGCGCCCAACATGCAGGGAAAAAGACAAATTCTACTTCAAATATACATAGTTATCAAGTATAGTGGAAAAGGTAAAATAAAACATAAAAGTTTGTGCATATACAATGAAATGCCCTTCATATTCTTTTCCTCTTCCTGCATCTTTTTCATTTGATTATTCTAGCTCAAACCGTTTTTGCATAACCTTGTCTACATACATGGCGAGATAGTAAAAATGTTTTTATGGGGTTAATTAAAGTATTGTCCAATTAAAATAATAAAAAATTAATAAATTTAATTAAGGTTTAATACCATTTAAACAAAATCCTTGTAGAACTCTCCTAGGAGAGGAGGAGGTTGAAACTGCCTTCCATATTGTAGCAGATTAGGAACCATGACACAAACCACTTTTGTAAATCGAAAACTTGAAAAAGATACGTATGGATTCTAAATCTCTGTCAACAATTATAACAAACCAGGTAAACAAATCTAGGAATAATCAGCATCATAAAATCAGCGAAAATAAAATTCTCTATAAAAATTGTATCTTGTATTTTTTATAGTTTATGGAAATACGAGTATGTCATTTTACTTTTTTGATATTTATTTATATGTTTTATTCATGAATGTATGAAAGCAAAAATGTTGCCAGGTCGTTAGCAACCCAATAGAAACCTTAATATACAATTTGGTTATGATCGGTTTTATCATTTGAAGTTTGTTCACAAGATTTCCACACACATGTCAACGTGAAAACCACTTTTTAGCATCAAAATGACTTAAAACGTGATTACAATACCTTTGCTCTCTCTCAAAAAAATTATTTTCGATTGAAATATCAAAAGTACAAAAAACTCTCTATATCCCAAAATTTCAAGGAAGAGAAGAATTATATTCTTATATATAAAGCAAGTAAAAATTTAATAGAAGAAATTCTTATCCATAAAATATATGCGTTATTATTTTGTTTAATAAACAAGTGGTTTTTTTTAATTAAATTAATAACTGAATTACAAATCAGACTTAATCCAGAATTTAATTTTCAATTCGTGCACAGTTGGAATTAATATGATAAATAAGCTTCTTTCTTGCTTAATTCCATTTTGCCAATTATTTTCCACTTGTTGATAAAAGTATTTTCATCAATAAACTGTCCGTTAGATTGTTTTTGATGAATATTTCTCATTTTCAACTTGAAGCGTTTTTATTTGAACCCTTCTAAACCTGCACCCTTCATTCTCTTTTCCCAGGTAATGATGATTTATCATTCTCCTTTCTTATTTTAATTCCCATTACATTTTTTTTTCTAATTTTATCTCTAAGACTATATATTATATATAAAGGGACATATTAATCTTTAAATTTTATTTATTCGAGGGTGGATCAAATATAAACGGTAATTTTTAGACCTTTATTGATTAATAATATACACAAGTGAATATTTTAGTTCTTCTCTACATATTCTCATGCAAGTTCCACTCAATTTTGCCAACACAATTTGGAAGGTTCAATATCCCACTCTCTCGCGAGTTGTGAGCCAATTGCACACGTGGTCCTCGACATCTTCATTGCTTGAGAATTGTATTTTTTTTTAAGAATAAATTTCTTCAAAAGTGCGAATAAAGATCTAAAAATTGACTGTTTATATTTTATCAATTCTAATAACTGACCGAGACTTAAAAATTGGATTTTTAATGTAATAATTTATCCATTTTGAAATACTTTGGTAAGTTATGAAGACAAAAACTTAACTTTCAAAAGGTAAAACTTAATAAGAATATATTTTTAATTAAAATACTCTGGGAAGTTTCAGGTTGATTTATGTATACATTTTCGTTAATATACATCATCTTGAGAGAGAAGCTTTCTTATTCAAGGAATGCTGATAATAGAGTAAAAATCAAAAGGCCTATAAAGTCTCACAATAAATATATCAATAAACTTTAAACGTCACTTAAAGCTTTTACTGATGATCTAACAATCGACATGCGCATAAAGCAAATATATTAATCAACTTCAAGCAAATTTTTCAAAAAGCAAGTAAAAATATATATTTATTGTACAACTATTTTTTAATTATCACTACAACACAAACATTCGGTTAATTTATATTTAAATATTTTTTTCAAATTTTTTTTCAAAACGTATCTTTTGTTCTAGTAGTGGGCCATCTGAAAATCAAAAGTTTCAGTATTGGACCACTTTATGATCCAATAATGGACCATCAACCTAAAATGGGTTTAAAATAAATATGTGGAATAAAATGCACTAAGGATTGGTTTTATTAATATTTTTTATAATTCCATATAATTTTTTTAATTTATTTTAATTATTCTTTATATTTACAGTTTGTTTCTATATATTTAAAATTAGTTAGTGTTATTTATATTTTATAACAATTTATTTTTACTTTTAATTATAATATTAAAATAGTAGAATGTAGATAAACTTGAGATTAACAAACAGTCTCTGTTAGATTTATTTCAAGTTTTGTAAATTAATATTATACTTAAAAAAATATAAAACTTAATAAGAATATATTTCGGGGAATTTATAAATTGAATGATATATTGATATTTACTAAATTCGCATTTCTAGAGAACAAGTAAACTGAAGGAGATTTAATAGCAGAAATACGCATAAATCAAATATATCAATCAACTTAAAACTTCTCCGAGTGTTTTAATGAAAAATTATTCTTTTTAAATTTTATTATATTTTTTTTGAAGTTTAATTTTAATTTACCTAACTTATTTGATCTATGATATTAAATATCATTTATTATTTCTATATTTTTATTTCTTAGGCATTTAATTTATACCTATTTTTATAAGCTATTTCAAAAATGACAGAAATTCCTATTTTATATCATAGATTGGATTGAATTCATTCTTTTGATATACATTATTGAACAAAATTGCATTAAATGAAATTCAAACAAAATATTATTTATAACAATAAATTAGTTATTTTAGCTGATAGATAAATCAATTCAATCAATAACAGAAAAAAATTTATCCAAATATTATTTTGTTTGTATTGAAATGAAATTATTCCAAAATCATGAAAAATAATGAATCGTTAAGAAATAAATTGAATATAAAAATGAAAAATTCTTTTTTCATGATATATAATGGATTCAACAAAATTATTTTCTCTCTCCCTTCCTTGGCACTTTTTTAAATCTCATTAAACATAAAAAAAAATGAAATTCCTTTCATATTATCATTATCCTTCGAGATTGTGAGTTTATTTATTTTATTTTTTATTTTTTTTTTTGGATTTAAATAGTATCAAAAAATAAATAAATAATATTGTTATTTAAATATACGTAGTTTTTTCAAATGAAAAAACTATTTGAATAATCGGGGATTTAAAGTTTTAGGCGTGTGTGTGAGGTGATCACATTAGCAATCCTTTGCTAATTTCTAATTTATTTTTAACAAAAAAATCTAATTAGTTAACCAAGTTAATCTTACAGTACTTTTGAATTTACCAAACTTTCGAAATAACACTCTCTTTAAATGGTCTGCCTTATAGGAGGCAAATTAAACGTTATAACTTTTCCATTTTTGTAAAAAAGCATATTCTCTATCAGGGATAGTGATAAGCATCTTTAAAGCTGTAAAGTGTATTCTATCAGCTGAAAAGTTAATCTGTAAGAAAAGCCACAAGAGGCTGTCTGGCAAGATATTCGGACCAACAAACAGATAAAGCAAAGGCCATTATCGACTAATGGTAATGTTCATGATTATTTGTTCAAATATATATAACTGAATACGAAAATGAGTGGTATTCTTCTATTCGCTTTACGATAGGCAACCCGCATCCCAATCATTATTTTTCTCAAGACTTAATGGACCTTTAGTAGAACTTATTTATTTATAGAAAAACTTTTTTTATTCTCGTTTATTAATAACTAGATGGTCAAACAAACTTTAGTGCTCTTTGCACCTAGACAGTGGACTCTTCCCCTTCTACCACGATAGTGATGTATGAGTATAATATTTTGTTTAAAAATATCTCCACTCGACTATCGCGTAAATTTGAATTGGATTAATTAACATATATTATATTTAAATTAAATTTAATAAATTAAATTTTAAATTAAAATTAATAAATAATATACATTAAACCAGCGCGTATTTGACAGTCAACGTGTTAAAAAATTTAAAAAATTAATTTCGGTACTTTTAGTGATTCAATCAAGCTGAAATTCTATATATAGAAATTTTATACAATTTTTAATCATATGAAAAACTATCAAAAATGTATCTTTATTTTTACGGTTAGTTTAGAGGGAAAAAAAAATCAAAACATGGTAGGTAATGACCCTCTTCCGGATGAGCTACATTTCTTAAAAGTTGATAGAAAACTACGAATTTTAAATAATGCCCGTGTATCAAATTTCATTATTCTAGCTCAAACCGTTTTTCTTGTCTACACACACACACACACACACAGACATTTTTTCAACCTTAGTGAAATGACTCAGGAACTTTCAAAACGTATGGAAAGATCAAAATTTCGTGATCGCAATACTATTTCTGGCGAAATAGTAAAAAGTCTATATGCTTAATCATTACATATATTAAAACCATCATTTTCTTTATGTTTTTGTTATTTCTTTTTTTAAATTTAATCGTCAAATTAATAATATACTAATAATATATATTGTATATATTTTAACAAAATATACGCGCTTCGCAACTCATTTAAAACTTTTATTAAAAAATAATAATAAAGTAAATCTGCTTAAAAATTTCTCATACATGTTATCTTTATAAAAAGAATATTTATTCTTTATAAACAAAATTAATATAAAAATAGAACGGTATCATGTCAATAAAAATAATAAACAAAAAAAAAAAATTGCTGGAATTTTGGGTTAAAATTAACGAGAAATAAGTTGACCTGTGGCCAGGTCGGGACTGACCGACGGTTTGAAATAAATTAATTTCCAGCTACAGAAACAATTTCAAATAATTTAAATGTATCTATTGATGTTGTGGTGCATGTCACCACTTGTTGTGGATGTGTGAGGAAGGACATGTGAGAGTTGGCAAATATATACAATACAAATAATAGATATATTGCTGATGGTAAAAACTCTAAATTTATTTCGTTATTCTCTTAAATCTATATACAATATTCACAAGTGTTACTATCGTAATGATGTTAATATTTAAGTGAACGCCATCTGTTGTCGCGTGAGGCACTACAGTACTCCCCCCCTAGTTTACGATACCTAGGGGAAAACTGGTTGAAGTGATGTTCTGGCAGCATCGTGTCGAAGGAAAACGAATTCGCAAGTTTGTGTATGAATGTTGGAATGACACTGGTAAATTTTGTTGCAGGAAACCT
Organism: Labia minor; assembly: GCA_963082975.1. Classification (NCBI taxonomy): domain Eukaryota; kingdom Metazoa; phylum Arthropoda; class Insecta; order Dermaptera; family Spongiphoridae; genus Labia; species Labia minor. The sequence continues at coordinate 33,113,110 of OY720348.1, read as the reverse complement.
GATGCTGTTGTGTTGTTGCTGCTGATGTTGCTGATGTTGTTGGTGCAGTTGTTCAGAATTTTGTTGGGGTTGTTGTTGAGAACTTGCATTTTGATTCCTTAAAGAAGAATCTGGATGATTTGATGATAAGTGATATTTTAGTTGTATCAGTTCACTGTCGGATGATTGAGCGTTGGTTATTTCTTCCAAGTTGAGTTTTGAATGGACTTCGATGGAAGAAATGCGTGAGCGTGCGTCGCAACGACGTTATTCTCGTCGTGAGCGAATGATTAGGACCCGGCAGCGATGATCCGGACGGTGATGGCGACGAAGGTCCGGAGGCTGCAGTGGCGATGAAGGTCCGTAGGCATTTGGAACCAGCAGCGATGATCCGGCGCGGTGATGTCGACGAAGGTCCGGAGGCTGCAGTGGTGAGCGTTGGTTATTTCTTCCAAGTTGAGTTTTGAAGGAACTTCGATGGAAGAAATAAGTGAGCGTGCGTCGGAACGACGTTATTCTCTTCGTGAGCGAATGATTAGGACCCGGCAGCGATGATCCGGACGGTGATGGCGACGAAGGTCCGGAGACTGCAGTGGCGATTTTGGTAATGGTAAAGAGACTGAGAAAGGATCGGTTTTTGTTGGAGACGCCCTCAGGGTTTATTCAACTGGTTCCAACAAAAGGTCCGTCGGGAAGGAGCGATTTACTGGAGACTCTCCCAGGGTTTATTAAACCGGTTCCAGTAAATGTCGGGGTCACCAATGTGGTGCATGTCACCACTTGTTGTGGATGTGTGAGGAAGGACATGTGAGAGTTGGCAAATATATACAATACAAATAATAGATATATTGCTGATGGTAAAAACTCTAAATTTATTTCGTTATTCTCTTAAATCTATATACAATATTCACAAGTGTTACTATCGTAATGATGTTAATATTTAAGTGAACGCCATCTGTTGTCGCGTGAGGCACTACAATGTAATAAAAAACAGATATGGATAGAACATAAATATTTTGAATTTTATTTTATTTAGAATATATATATGTAAGACCAGGCTGTGACGTCAGAATGGCCCGATGACGTCATATAATTTTAAATTCAGAAAAAACTAATAAAAATGATTTTTCTCGAGAATAAAACCAATACAAAGTGGTGATATGTAAAAAATCTCCTTGTGTGAAATTTGGTGCGAAAATAACCCTTCCCTTCCTATCGTCGATCGCTAATACTACCACTTCCGGTTTCCGGATTTGAACCAAAAGTTGATCCATTCATCCCACTGATGCATTAAGTAAATATACCAAATTTCATCATAATCCGTTCAGCCGTTCACGGACGGACGGACGGACAGACATCATGCTAAAAATACTTTTTTCTGTTAAGAAAATGCATGATTCGTGGAGATATGTAAAAATCTCCACATGTGAAATTTGGTGTGAAAACAATACCTCCCTTACTATCGTCGGTCGGTAAAAAACGTAAAGGACGCATCGAACGCCTCTGGAAGCAGCACTAAGAGGTTCGGGAGCACGAGATGCACCTATATATCAACTTTAATTGCACTCTGTGCAGCTAGCAGTATGGAAAAGTGAACAGACAAACAGATTTCAAATAAACTGGAAAGGAGCTGTTGCAGTCGAATCATTCAATTATCTTAAACTGGCATCTGTATTTGGCGATAATTGAACGTGTGATACTGAACCATTACCAACAAAGCCTGATAAGGAAATGTTGGAACCAGCAATGGAGAAGCCGTCAGGTTCGAATTCATAGAAACAACCGACATTCTTAGAGATGAGGGACAGTCGAACATAAGTAGAGAGCCAGGAGATGGTTGACATGACAGAAAAGATTAAAAACTTAATAATACCGTCTCTGCGTTTAAGAAAAACGTTTTTAATAAAATTTTATTAAATTATTACTATTTTAACGTGTAAAAATAGAAGTGTCCACTTTAGGATTTTTAATCATTAAGGGTGTCCGCGCGCTTTTGGATTTCTGTCTTGTCAAATGTTAATGCTAATATTTTTGTAAGTTTAATAATAATAAATATAATAATATACCTAATATATAAAAGAGTTAATACTGTAACCCTAGGCGGAAATTCTCTGTGAAAGGTTATAAAAATAATGCTCAAATTAACGATAAATGGAGAAAAAATGCTTAAGATGTCCGCTTTTGGGTCAGTTACTTTATGTAATTTATTATAAAATTTTAAATTTTTAAAATTTGAATTAATTTAATAAGGAAAAAATAACTCAAGAAAATTTAGAATAAAAATATGAACAACAAAGTCAACTATACATCTAGAATTTGATTAATTTTAATATCTAGCATGTAGCCATTTATGATTTTAGATTGGTAATAAAAACAGAAATCACCATCTCTATTTGTATCTAAGTACAAATTATTGTTTCTGAAAGAAGTTCATTTTCTTTACAGCTTGTTTGGGTTTCTATTAAATTTGTATAATGATGGTAGCCATAGCTAAGTGGATAAAAGAGGTTGCTTGATCCTCCCAGATTGCCAATGTTGTAATTGTAACTAAACACCTCGGGTCGTCTTAGCACTGAGCTTCTGTTGGGTCAGGAAACATCATTCTATCATGCGTAGTTGATCGACTCAGTTGAGCCCGGAGATCAGTTCAATCACTTCAACTCGTTGCTCTTCTTGGACAAAATAGGATTTTAATTTTATCCAGCCAAGCATAATATATTGTCTGGCTCGATGGAAAAATAACGATAACCACTATTACAGTAAAGGCTATAAAAATGAGAAAAAGACAAAAAAAGAAGAGAAAGAGAAAAGGGCATTCACAAAAATTGGATTTAAGCTAAAAACAATACTGATGGCAATGCAAATATAAAAATATTTATTAAAAAAAAAACTAAAAAAAGAATGTTATTGAGTATTTAATTATCATAGTAATTCATATTAATACAGTGGCGCAACCAGGGTTTTTTTTTAGAGTTTGAACCCCCCCCCCCCCAGGAGAGAAAAAAAATTAAAATTGCTATATATTATATAACATTATGTACAGTACATAATGTAATATATTACAAATAGAAAATTTTCAAATTTTATTTGAAAAAAGAAATTCTTCAAGTAAAACTTAGTGTAAGTTTATTTTATTTTAAAAAAATTTTAACACAAAAATAAAAATTGCTTATTTTTTCGTAAAGAATTTATATAAGAAATAAAAAAAATTATTATATTATTTCTCCTAAATCATAAAAAAAAACAAAAGACTTAATATAAGATTACTAGATGATTGTGAAATTTGACTATTATTATCAAATTTTAAGCCATAAATTAAAAAAAGGCAAATAGGGCGAAATCTGAGCCCTAGTAATGACCCACTTCCGGATGAGCTACACTTCTCAAAAGTTAAAATTACGAATTTTGTATAATCCCCGTGTACCAAATTTCATTATTCTAGCTCAAACCTTTTTGCGTAATCTTGTCTACATACACACATACACACAGACATTTCTCTCAACCTTAGTGAAAATGACTCAGGGACCTTCAAAACGTATAAAAATATCAAAATCTTGACATCGTAAATAGTGAGAAAGAGAAATATTTATACCAGCACGGTAGCTTAGTGGTTGTACCTGTAAGACTGGTCCGCCAAATTGTGGATGGAATCTGCTAAGGTCAACTTTAAGATGCAATATTATAATTCATTTCAAATAAATTCCAATGCTAACTAAAATGGGCATAGATCCCAAAAGCCAATATAATTAAAAATAATATATTTTTTCATAAAATAATCATAAATTAAACTTAAAAGTAAAAGCAACATTTACAAAACTTACACTAATTGCAAAATAATTCAAAATCCGGCAATTTTTTTTTTTTTTTTTTTTGAGAACAAGAAATAAAAATTTTATTAGAATAATAAATTAAATATTTAAACGTATTTTTTGGTTTTAAAAATAATAAAAAATTAAATAATTTTACTTTGTTTGTTTTTACAATTAAAAAATTAAATTTTCATAAAAAAATTATAGTATTTTTGGTCTTTTTCATTAAAATTTGTAAATTAATGTTCTTTTTATGTTTATGTTATCTTTTTCATAACTGGTTTACTAAATGTTGTTTACTTTTAGATATATATATATATATATATACGAGTATAATCAAGTATTTTATATATGTCTAAATAAAACATTATAGTCCAATAATATATTTCGTGATTAGGCTATATAAAAATAGTAAATAATTTTAATTGCCTATTTTACCATACTACATATGCTATCTAGTCTTTGTTGATTTTGAAATGTCAAATGAAAAAAATGTATAATCCAATAAGGCTTTTATAATTGAAAATTACAGTATCATAAAATAAAGATTAAAAAAAAATACTTAAATAATTATCTTATATTTCACTGTTTATATGCTAATCCGAAAATTGATTTGATTTTTATATTTCTCAGGTCTGTCATTATTACTTTATGTGAAAGCATTAATGTCAAACAAATTAAAATAATATAAGGAGAGAATTGAATAATTTAAAAAAAATCCTATTAGTTAATAAAATAGAAGATAAGGTTCTTTATTAATTTTAATTATAAGGTCGTGTGGCCACTATACAGCCACTCCTTTTGAATTAGTTAAACCAACAATATTGTTTGAATGCGGCTCTGTTGTTAGTGATTTCTGAAGCACAATGTCATTAGCTTAATATTTATATATTTTAATTTAAACCCCTTTACAGTCACACCAATAGCTTTAAAATAATTATTAAATTATTTGTATGTTCATAGCTTATGCCTCAACTAATTATAAAATCATATAAATATATATATATATATATATAAACAGATTTTTGTTTGCACTTGCTCAGAATTTAAAATTTTTGCATATCTCCGCGTCTTGAATCCAAAAATTACTTAAGAATTTTTCATGTCTGTTTGTCTGTCGGGAAAATTGTGACGTTTTAGACTCAAAATTGGCTGAACCGATTTCTATAAAATTACATACCAATATTCATATATACCTCTATTTGAACATAGCTATATATTATATCAATAGCTATTCAATAACCGCAGAAATTATTTTTTAAAAATTTAAATAATACTCCATGTTCTCATTCTGCGCCTCTGGTGGCTCAGAAAAGAAGTCGATTCGTTTCCGACAGTGAATATAAAATTAATAATTCTAGCAATTTCTATACAAATAATGTTTATAATATTTAAATTTTTAATTTAATTTCTAATATTCAAATATCATTTCAATTATTTAATTTCTTCTAAAAGTTCTCATTTTAATTAATTTAGTAAAATATTAAGATCTTATTTATCTTAAATTATTCATTTTTTATTCTTATTTTATTTGAATATTTCTTCTTTCTATTTAAAAGTAAAGGGTATAAATTTTATCCAAGTTTAGTAAAAAAAAAACAGAAACTATTTTTTTTAGTGTTTTATGAAGTCCAAGTTATTTTTAAAACATCAATTAAAATGACTAAATTATATTATCTTTGTTTTTGTTTTTAATTTAATTAATTAATTATTAATTACTACTATATTATAAGTTCAAGAGTTATTTTTGGTTATATAAAAAGTAAAATATGATATTTTTTAGACATAGCTAACATTAAAAAATCATATATATTATATAATACTCTTATAATTGAAAGTAAAAATTAAAACACTAAAATTAATTTTAAATGATCATAGCGGTCGTGTAATTAAACGAATCGGTCAACAAAACTGATATAAAGATATGTGGCTAGAAAGGGGATTTTAAGTTTACAGAATAACAATCTCTAATCGAGATAAAAGAAAAAAAGGAGCAGAACATAGCACTGTCTTTGCTGGATCAATATTTATTTAAGTTTGTTTTCAGGAATGCTTCAGAGACGAAAATCCTTTCTAAAAATCACTGCCACAAAAGAATCAATTACTAAATAAAACAGTTGCAAGAGAAGGCAATTTTCTTTCATTTCAATGTGATAGTCTCGATTCCATTAGAGAATTAACAAAAGCCGCAAAAGGGTTTTTTAATGATATATTATATTATTAAAATAATTGTATAATTTTTAGAAATTCTCATTAAGAATTTTAAATCACCAAGCAGCCACTTCTATAATTTCTATACAATCTATATCTATATATATATATTTAATTTATATATTTATTCTCAGAAAATTCTAGAAATAAATTTTTTGAATAAAACTTAATTAATTCAGTGTAAATCCCTCCACATTGTTTTAATATTTCAATTATCTTTTAAATTAATTAATTAATTCCAATATTTTATTTATAACTAGCTGCTCAGAGCTCCTTCGTCGCTCTTCACATCTAGACGGGGGCTCCGCCCCTGTACCCCCGAGTGGTACATAGTATTTGGTTGAAAGTAGTAAAATAACAATATATACATTCATTAATAGTATTAATTTAAATTAATGGATTTATTTGATTTTTTATTATTAAGTTCATTTATTAATTTTTTTAGATCATAGTTAATTCCATCCCTTAAAATAAAAGAAGTATTCAAATATAGAAAGAATAAATACAAAATAAAATTTAAGTTAAATATGATTTAAATATTTTATTATATTAATTAAAATGAGAACTTTTTTAGAATAAATTATTTAATTGAAATGATATTTGAATATTAGAATTTAAAATAAAAAGTTAAATATTATAATAATTCTTTGATTGGGAATTTCTTTTTTGTTTGTTTCTATGACAGCAAAAAAGTAAACAAATTACATACATACATACATACATACATACAAACACTCTCCTTTATATATATAGATAAAATAAATTGATATAACGAAATAGATAGAGTATTACGAGGAAAGGTCAATAAGTCCGTGACTTTACATTTCCTATCTCTTAAATGTAATGGCAACACTGCTCCTGCTAGCAGTCAACTACCAGCTGCATCCTGTCGAAATTTGAACCAGCTTGTTCTTTTAGTTTTTGTTTGACATCCATTAATAGCAGACTACCTCGTGATTTGAGAAGAAAATGGGAAAAAGTTAATTTCCATGAAAATCCATGAATGGGGTACGAATTGCTCCCTCATGCACCCTATTCCCCTGGTTTAGACCCAAGTGAGTATTTCTTGTTTCCAAACCTGAAGAATTGGCTCGGCGGAAAGAGAATTTACTCCAACGATGAAATCATCCTACAAACAAATACTTACCTTATTTGATGTCCTCGACAAATCTTATTTTTTGGAAGAGATAAAAAAATTGAGAAAGGTTGGACGAAGTGTATAGAGCTCAAATGAGACTAAGTTGAAAAATAAAATATTTTTTTAACAAAAGACTGTCACGGACTTATTGACCTGCCCTCATACACTACTTATTTTTAAAATAATAATAAACTGTTATAGAAGAATATAATTAATATTCAATATTCTTAAATTCTACAACTACATCCAATGTTCAATATCTATATAACTGATTTACATTCGATAAGAATAAAGGATAATTTGAACATTTGTAATAATAGTGAGAAGTTGTGTGACAAGATATGTATAAAAAATGAATATGAACTATTTTGTAACAATACTACATTTATTTCCTAACTACCCTTCATTTTGGGTCAAATAACCTCTATTTATTAATCAATACATTAATAAACTCTTTTAATAGTAAAAAAAGGAATTTTATTTCTAACTCATAATTTAATTAAATCGGTTTTATAGGAACAATCACAAAGTATCAAATTAATATAATTATCAAGATATATATATATAAAACAATTATTTTTTAGCCGGTTGTATTATATGGGTGTGAGGCATGGTCTATGACCTTAGGAGACGATAGTAGATTTAGAGTATTTGAGAATAGAATTCTACGAAGTATTTATAGGCCAAAGAAAGATGAGGTCACCGGGAAATGACGGGGACTGCATAACGAGGAATTGCATGATCTCTATGCATCTCCAGATATAGTTATAATTATAAATTCGAGAAGGCTGCGATGGACAGGGCACTTGGCTAGAATGGGAGAGGGTAGGGATTGGAGGGTTGTGGCTCAGAATAGGGATACGTGGAGAAGTGTGGTTAACACACTAAGAGCGGGGCGGGTATTTGTACCCGTTGCGGGGACTGCCACTTATAAGCGGGGCGGATATTTATACCCGTTGCCACTTATATGAGGGATATATATTAGTTATCGTTTAAAATAATTAATTTTAAGTGACACAAGGGAAAATATATATTATATAAGTGGCAACGGGTATAAATACCCGCCCCGCTTATAAGTGGCAGTCCCCGCAACGGGTACAAATACCCGCCCCGCTCATAGTGTGTTAATTAATAATAATTTTCGAGTTCGGTAGAGCCACAAAGATAGATAGATAGATAGATATTTAATTAAAATGAATTTAAATATCACAATTATAATATGTTAGGCATTGGTCTAGGTTTACTCGTGATATTTTATAAATTTTAATAATAAAAAAACAAGGATACTTTTTAGTAAATCTATCTGTATATATGCATTTAGAAAGATAAAAGATTTAATATCACAACAATGATATTAGAGAAAATAAAGAAAGGTAAAAATTTTCTCGTAGAGAACAAAGAATCGAGAAGAATCGCCTGGTTTTAACATTTAAATAGCCGAATATTCTATTTAATCCTAAAAATTAAATATCTTAAACCTCTGCTATACTTTTCAGATGATAATAGAGGATTTAAAATTTAATATTTTTCATTCGTATAAAATTAATTTAAGATAATAAAGTTTTAGTGAGGCTATTTTTCAAATCACTCAATCGATTGTATTATATTAATATTATTATTATTATTGTTTACATATATATATATACTTACTTGAATTACATTAAACTTACAAATATTATTATTATTATTTTTATTTCGTTTGAATGGAACAGAAAAAAAGAAATATTCTTTCTTTGTAAAATAATGTTTAAATATTTAGTACTGTTCTCATTCTCCTACATTAAATCATTTCGAAGGCTGGTTGAACTTTCAGGGCAATTGCCATCTCGCTATTTCCCCATTGATCTATATTTCCATTAATCAAAGCCTCTATGCATTGATGATGTTATGTATTATATAGACTTATTAACTAGGATTAGCTTCTGACTAGTGCCACTGAAGCAAACTGCAGTCAGATGTCTATTAACTCGAAATCCAATAATAGCCATTAGATTAGCTCAGGGCATAAAATACAATTGGAAAAATATCCATAAAAGATTTATTACAATGGTAAATTCAAAATAATATTATTTGTATACAGAGATCTAAAATAGATACAAAATGGTAATTTTTCTTTTAATTGAAAAGTGAAGTTAAGATTTTATATTAAAAATATTTTAAGACCAAATAAAAAGTATAGAAATTGCTATTTTCTATTTCTTGTATTAATACAAATCTGACTTTTAATTTGGATAAATACGATCCGGAATCATTGAGATTAAAATCTATAATACTAATTCGTGATGGTCTCTATTCTGTCGTCATTTGACGTAATCGCTCTGAAGATAGCAATGTTGATATATTGGAATTTAAATTTTATATATGAAAATATTGTATTGATTCAAAGAGGTTTATTATCCTAATTTTTGAAATTATAACATATACTATATATATATATATATATATATATTAAATATTAAAAATATTAAATTTATATATATTTTAATGAGTGTAGGTCAATAAGTCCGTGACTTTTTGAATGAAACGCAGGTTTTTGGATAAAAAATTATTTTATTTTTTAACGTAGTCACCTTTGAGCTCTATATACTTCGTTTCTTCAATTTTTTTTATTTTTCCAAAAAATATGATTTGTCGAGGACATCTTTGGAGCCGATTCACCCCGAGGTATCCACTGTTATGACTACACCTTGGTATCTAGTGTCTTGTTCCATGTTTCATTCACGGTTACTAAACGGCAAAAACTCGGTTTATGTTATTTTTTTTACGAAAAAAAATAATGCATAATTAGCAGACGAAACTTATTGAATTGCCCTCGTATGTTTGTTTACATCAGCTTATTAGCATCTCCATTAGCCAGAATTCGTGTTCTAAGCTCAGAGAGAGTAAAAATTTTGAACAGAGAATAAAATGACTTCTTTCGAAGTACGAGCAGAATCCTTTATTGGTGGACGGTGTTACTTACATAATTCTCTTGTAGTATTATTGTTCGACATCTATAAATGACTTTACTTACCACTCTTAGATCAGATTTCACACAAATTAATTGAAAATAAAATTTATTGAAGACTTTTGAAATGTATATTCAGCGAAAATCATTTATTTGATACACTTCATTCTTTATTTTTATTCATCAATCTTAATAAACTTTTTTATCTTATTTCCTTTTTAATTTTATCATTATTATTATTAGAAAAATTTAATAATTTAAAAATATATAAGAATAGAAAAAAATGCTTTTTTTTAGTCCATCTAATTTTCGATTGTGTAAATATTATATAACATTTACAAAGTTTTTTTTTTTATTGCGAGTCGAAGAGAAGTTTGGAATCCTCTGTTTTACTGGATAACTCATGAGAGAAAAAATTCAACGGTCTTTATTTATGAATATATTTTATTTTTAAAAATATTCTTTTTCAATCATGAATAAATGCAACTTTATAAGAAATTTGATTATTGAATTGAATTGGGATGAAATGAAAATATAAATTATAAACATTTTCATTTAGTGAATTTATTTTCTGATATGATTTTAAATGAAAAATAATTATGATAATTGATTAATTCGAGAGTGAATTTCTATTTTGATTACTATCAATTATATATAGAATCATATTCACATTCAATATTGACTATGGTTTATATTTGAGGGAATTTATTTATATAAGCAAATAGGTTTGTACTCATATTTTCTTTTTGAAATATTTTTTTGAAATAACAAAAAACTAGTACTTCTATCTATACTTTATTAATTAAAAAAATAAATAAACATATATATATATATATATATAATAAAATAAAAAAAAAATTACACACTTTAATTAATTAAAAAATAATATGTGTATCAATGGATGGAGTGAAATCCTATCGTGACAATACCAGATGCGCTTTATCCGAATTTTCTTTCTCCTGAAAGTTGAATTAAGTTGTAAATTATTTCATTCTTTAACCGATTGGATTCTAGTAACACAAGTGTACTTTATTTTTTCTAGTAGGCCCGCTTTCTTACTCTTCTCCCCTGGGATATAACACACCACAACTTCCCCAAGAGTCTTGGAGGATTACTCGATACAACCGATGGATTTTGTCAGCTAATTCTGACTAAAAGAAATAAATCTTCGCCTTGATTGTTTCTTTGAAAGTTTGATTCTTTTTCAATCTAATGAACTAAGAAAATTGTTAAACTTTATCAATTGGCTCTAATGAAAGTTGATACCTTTTTGGTGCTTATCAAACCATGTATGCAGTCAGACGGTTGTAGTTCATAACCAAGGTAAAGGTTACCCAATCTTTGATGTCATATATATGATCTACAAAGGATTTTATAATTGTGATAAGCTCTTGCATGAGAAAATATCTGTTAGTAAAGATTAGAAATCAATGAAGTGTTTCTGGTTCCATAGCATCTACGAAAGGAAATTAACTAATTTCCTAGATTCCACCATATAAAACTAGAAACGGTATCAATCGAGTAACAGCAATGCTTTGAATGTATTGGTTTTTTTATTTGTCAAATTATATTTTACACCAAATTACAATGAAAATTTTTATCTGATTATATGTGGTTCTATGAACTTTTTAAATTTTGGTTTGTTTGTTTTTTTGAGACAAAAATATCAGTTCGAAATATCAATAAAAATAATAGTCGAATCAATAGGAGTCAAATCAAATGGATGTCCAAAAATATCAGTCCGAAATATCAATAAAAATAATAGTCGAATCAATAGGAGTCAATTTGGTTAATTTAAATTTTCATTCACTTTGTTGAAATCATTTTGATTGACTTTTAATGGTCCTTAATCATTTTTTTTTTCAAAATTCGTGGTTCAAAAGGGAGTCATATAAGCAATTTTTTTTTATATATCAGTCTCCTTAAATTTTATACATTTTTGATATTAATTTTAAAATATTCAGATCATAAATCAATCTTTTTCTATGGATTTTCTGAACTCAAAAATTATAACCAATAACAACTCACCTTCTTTTAATTAGCACATTTTCTTTTATATTGCCTGTCCATTGTGTCTTTGGTTTATTCATTGGTCGTTTCCTTATTGGTTTCCCCATTTACACATAAACAAACAGATTATAAAATAAATTCATAAATTTACCGTAGGCACTTGTTGAATCATTTTAAAATACTAGATTAAAATGAAACTAAATAAGTTGACCTGTGGCCAGGTCCGAACCGACCGACGGTTTGAAATAAATTAATTTCCAGCTACAGAAACAATTTCAAATAATTTTCATATATCTATTAATGTAATAAAAAACAGATATGGATACATAAATAATAAATATAAACATTTTTAATTTTATTTTATTTATAATATATATGCAAGACCAGGCTGTGACGTCATGCATGGCTGGATGACGTCATATAATTTTAAATCAAGAAAAAACTAATAAATATGATTTTTTCGAGGATAAAACCAATACAAAATGCATGATTCGTGGTGATATATAAAAAAATCTCCTTTGGTGTGAAAATAACCCTTTCCTTCCTATCGTCGATCGCTAATACTACCACTTCCGGTTTCCGGAATTGCACCAAAAGTTGATCAATTCATCCCACTGATGCATTAAGTAAATATACCAAATTTCATCAAAATCGGTTGAGCCGTTCAGGCTGTACACATCTATACGGACGGACAGACGGACAGACGGACGGACGGACAGACGGACAGACATCATGCTAAAAATACTTTTTTCTGTTTAGAAAATGCATGATTCGTGGAGATATGTAAAAATCTCCACATGTGAAATTTGGTGTGAAAACAATACCTCCCTTACTATCGTCGGTCGGTAAAAATACATATACAAATTAATAATACTGATTTGGAATTTAACAATTATTTAAGTTTCAAATTTATTAATATATTTACTTTATGCGCATTTTAACTGTTACCTTATCAGAAGCTTTCTTTATTTTTTCCTCAATGCTTATGATAGGGTAATAATCATAAAGCATCAATAAACTTGAAACACCACCAAATGTTTATCTAAAAATTTATTCTTAATGGCGTGTTTATTTTTTGAAGTCTCATTTTATTTTACTTAGTTTATAAATGATTTAAAGAAAAAACTAAATAATTAGAATAAATAATTTAATATTTTAAGTGTATTTTCAAACACTAATTATAAATAATATAAGTTATAATATTAATAAATTAGAATAGGACTTCTGCATTAGTTTAATTTAAAACAAAGTGAAATGTTAAATTGAGAAATGGAAAGGAGTGAATTCGAATTCCAGTGGTTTTCTAACTTTGCATACGTGCCCCGTCATCGCGAACTGACGCCCTTAAAAGATCCCAGGGAGAGTAATGTTCCTACTTAAAGATTGCGCTCCCCCCCACTCACACAAGTTCACCATCACCATCGCCATGCTTTCTTTTCGAAATTCACCTTTTTGAAGTATTTCAAAATTTATTGTCTGAATTCAATTTCTAAATTAAAACGTTTCTAGATATTAGAACTGATTAAAGAAAAATATTAAAGAGAATATTGAGAAAGAAAGAAAAAAAAGAGTAAAATTAATCAAAGTATGATTTTTATTTTTCTAAGGTTAAACAAAAAAAAAGAGAGGGGATTGGGGACTAGAGAGAGAGAGAGAGAGTTTATAGAAATGTAAGTAATTTGTTTGCATATCAATATCTCGAGTGAACGACTGGAAAGAAAATGGGATTCTTGATTTGGTGATTGGGGCGTAACGACATATTGCCACCCTTGAAAGGCAGTCAGGTAGGGATAAAGGGCTGTTCTGCGACGTCTTGAAATTAAACGCCATAAATCACCAATGTTCTCTTTATTGATAGCTGGAAGAAATTTGCCAGAATTAATGGCGAAAGAGAACAAAAATAGTCCTTGGTTAGAAATCTCTCACTTCTTATTACATTTAAATCAATACCCCCCTTCCACCACCTCTATTCATAAAATCTTTAAAAAATCTTTAAATAATAAAATTATTGAGAGGAAAAAATAGATGGCTGTTTTTCTTCCCATGAAAATGAATGAACCGATGCAATTAGAAATTTATCTTAGGAGTAGGGGAGGGTTATATACATTTATTATATATTCAGTAAATATATATACTTTTATACTAAAAATACTCTTTATAGATTCTATTAATTAATTTCAAAGAAAAATAAGAGGGAGTGGATATGGATATAATATAAATATTTTTAATTTTATTTTATTTATAATATATAAGGGCTGGCTGTGACGTCATGAAGTGCTGGGTGACGTCATATAATTTTAAATTAAGAAAAAACTAATGAAGATGATTTTTCTCGATATGCCTTCACGTGAAATTTGATATGAAAATAACCCTTCACTTTCTCTCTTCGATCGGCAATACTAGCACTTCCGGTTTCCGGATTTGCACCAAAAGTTGATCAATTCATCCTACTGATGTATTAAGTAAATATACCAAATTTCATCAAAATCCGTTGAGCCGTTCAAGCTGTACACATCTCTACGGACACACATCGGACGGACGGACAGACATCATGCTAAAAATACTTTTTTCTGTTAAGAAAATGCATGATTCGTGGAGATATGTACCTAAAAATATCCATAGGTGAAATTTGGTGTGAAAACAATACCTCCCTTACTATCGTCGGTCGGTAAAAAGGAAACGCTACTTGTATAGGTAAAATGTCACTTCTGGTAGTCAGATCATGATGAAATTTGGTATCTGATTTTTTTTCATATTTTTAAATCTATATACAAAATATGAAGCAAATATCTCGAAGCAAACTGGTACTTTACTTGAAAGGTAAACGCAACCATTGTAGGTAAAGTACCACTTCCGGTTAACCGATTTTGACGAAATTTTGATAGAAATCTACAAACTGTGAATAATATGGGTGTACCAAATTTCGAAGTCCTAGCTTGATTAGTTTTTGAGTAAATTTGCTTACAGACATTACATACATACATACATACATACATACATACATACATACACACACACAGACATAATTCCAAAAATGGTATTTTCCGACTCAGGGAGGTCTAAAACGTCAAGATCTATCAAAATCTCGAAGTCGAAATTTTTGACGATTCCAATACTTCCCTTATACGAAGTATGTGGGAAAGTAAAAAAATGGAAAAATGCAGACATTGGGATGGATTTCCAAAACTATCGACCCTCTCTCATGATTTACTTATCATGTTTTTTAGTAGAAATTCTTTTTAAAATTAAACTATTTTAATTGGATATACTCAATTAAAAACATCTTTTCAGAAATAATAATTATTTTTAATATTTACTAATTTTCAAATCTTCGTGTTTCTATAAAATAAAATAGAATTTGTAATAAAATGTAATATGTATTACATTTATGATAATTAAAAACACAGAAAAAGATCTAATACATATCTAGTATATATATATATATATATAGTACATAATTGAGAATTCGACCCAGCCACATGTTGCTTAAAGGCTCTCGGTTTGCAAGAAAGTTTAAGGGACAGATCCAGGACAGATAACCTTTATAGTTCTTTACCATGGTTACAAATACCTAGTTTACTTATATTATTATTATAAATTTCAAGAATTTTAAAAAGTTATAATCAGTTAAAATTGTTATTATTATTAAAAATTTAAATAATTCAAATAACTTAGCATCCTTTAATTTTATTTATATGTATTTCTGATCTTTTTGTTAGATATAAACTTCAGGAACGATATTCCTACAACCCTCACTATTCTGAACCATATCCAATTAATTGCTATCGAATTCGATGAGATCTACTTTAATTTTGTCTGTTCCCCACGACCCTTATCAATTCACCTATCTTTTCCCAATTGGTTTCAATATCATAGGATTTCAAACAGAAAGTTACTTTTTTATTTTTTATAGGCAATTGATCTGAAAAATATGAGAATAGTTTTTTCTTTTCATCCACAACATTCATTTTTACTATTTTTTGATGTTTTTATACGTTTTGAAGGTACCTGAATCATTTTCACTAAGATTGAGAAAAATGTCTCTCTCTCTCTGTGTGTGTGTGTGTGTGTGTGTGTAGACAATATTACGCAAAAAAGGTTTGAGCTAGAATCATGAAATTTGGTACATGGATATTATTCAAAATTTGTAGTTTTGTTTCAACTTTTGAGAAATGTAGCTCTTTCGGAAGTGGGGCATTACTACGTTTTCATTTTTTTTTTCCTCTAAAGTGACCGTAAAAATAAAGATATATGTTTGTTAGTTTTTCACATGAATAAAAATTGTATAAAACTACTCTTTATAAAATTTCAGCTTGATTGATCCTGAAAGTACCGAAATTAATTTTTAACACGACTGCAAATAGCGCGCCAAATGGTACCTGCCATCAGCAAATAAATATTATTTATTAATTTTAATTTATAATTTATAATTAATTAAACTTAATTTAAATATAACATATAACGAGATAGTCGAGTGGAGTCACTCCAGATTTTTTTTATTATTATCTTGAAATATAGGAATTATAAACATATAAGCTTTTCATTCATTTAGTAAATATATTAGAAAATAATCCCATCTTATATTAAGTGTTTTTAGATTATACTTATGAAAGGGAATTTTACTTTCTTAAAAAATAAAAATTAAACATTCATATATCTAAATCAATTATCATTTTTTATGAAAATTAAATTGAAATTTAAAATTGAATTTTAAATTAATATTAATAATAATATATATAATGATAAATAAAATTTAAAATTTTAATTTCAATATTTCAACATTCAAATTGATGATGTCATATAAGAGCCACTAATTAGGATATCTAATTTTTGAGGCAATAATAATTTATAATATACATAATATATAGAAATGTCATTAACATTAATGAAATAAAATAATTACTAGTAATGATAGATCAAGTTAATTGTAATTTATATAATAAAATATTTATACAAATTCAAATTTTGAGGAACATTTTTAATAATCACCAGCAATAAAAACCCAAAACCCCAAGTCCAGACTTTTTACGAAAAGATTTCCTTTTCTCGTTCTATCTCTGTTCTTTTCTAAAAACAAACTCTTCTTCCTTTCCCTTTCCTTCTTTTGTATATATCTTTTATACTATATATATATATATATATAGTAAAATTATGTTATTCGCGAATCTAAAAAGAATAAGTAGATCCTAGTTTACTTTACAAAAACAGCTTCTTTTATTATTTCAATTGTGACTTTATCGTGGTGTAAGATAAAGAATGCTGTTTTTTCTGTTTTTGGTTTGTTGGCGCTTTGTTTATGTGTTCTGTGACGTCATCATCAATCTATGTGTTGTTGGCTGCCGGCAGACGGTTGCTGTCCGGGGATTCCCCCCTTTATCCCCTCCCATCGACCCACACCCCGTCCAGCTTATCGCTGCGGGCTCTCGGCTCGCCGGCGTCTCCATAACTCTTTGGTCTTCCTGCCGGATAGAAGGGCTCTTTCATTTCGGCATCCCTCTTTTCACCCATCTCTCCCATTCGACGAAAGCCTCTCTTAGCAAGAATAATAAAAACAACTATTCATTATCGAGATTGATTTATGTGCTAAATTAATTTAATCGGAACATCCTTCTGAGGGCAAAAAAAAAAAACGAAAATCTTTCTTCAACCACCACAACGATTATTCAATTAAATCGATTAATTAAAATGGAGACGATTTTTTTTTTCTCTCTCTCTCTCTCTCTATTCCATTATTTAAATCTTATCCCGCAACAACTTCTTTATTAATTGGAAAGGGATTCAACTTCTTTTACTTAGAGAGAAAAGTTGAAATGGAATTTCTAATACCATGTTTCCTGGTCAAGGATTTAAGTTTCTTTTTCGTTTCTTATTTTTTTTTCTATTCTAGCTGTGTTTTAATCTAAATAATTTGAAGAAGACTATTTCTTCTTTTGCAAAAACAAAGAATTTCTCAAACATTATAATAAAATAACATCAAATTGAATATACATTATTTTTATTTATTATTCTTATAAAAAACCTTTAAAATAAATATTCATTTAGTAAATATAATAATTAATAATAAATAATACCTATATCTATATAGGACTATGTATATGTATATATAACAGTTCTTGAAATAAATTTATGATGCTTAACTGAAGGCCTGAATTAGTAATGAATGGTGAGGATTGGGATGTTAGTGTCATTGGATAAAGTACCAAAGGTCATTCCTTAAATTGTAAAGTGATTTGAACTAGAACTTGGGAATTTCTTATGGGTGGGCTCTTCTCAAATCTCTTTGAATCTCTGATTGGAATTGGTTTAAGTTGAAAAAATTGGCATTGTCATAATATTGATATATATATGTATATATACATTTTTCTAAGTCATATATATATATATATATATATGGGGTTGGAGCTTTTGAGCTTCGCCTCGCAACTCGAGCGACCGACCGACCAAGACAACCAAAGCTTGGTAAATCTTACGGACTCCAGCTCCGCCAGCCACAACCACGAAATCTACGCAGCGCGTGTTTCCTCTCTAAGCCGCTCCATGCAACAAGCTCCCCACTCGCTACAGGCGCCACATTCCCCCACTACACGCCAAGAGCATCAATGGCCAATTCAATGACCACTCATCTGGAACTTCTTTATAAAAAGGACCCCGGCACGATTCTATTTAATATATCGCAAGTATATCACCAGTATATCCATATCACAATAATATTTCTGATTATCAGCTCGTTATCTCTGCTCTCTGCTCATCCATCGTTACGAAGATCTAAGAAGTATTATTATATTCAAGAACTGAAAAAGTTATATTTTCATTTAATTACCTTTATACTGTTTATTTATCGTGTTCATTTTCTTTTAATAAAAACGATATTATTTTGGAATTATTTCTAAACAGAAACGATATTTTTTGCTAAAATAACCCATAGACAACAAAACTCCCTACATATATATACAGTGAACGCTCTATATAAGCAACTCATGTGAACCAATTCCAATAAAAAAGTTTCTTATTGAGAAAAGTTGCTTATAGGGAAAAATTGTATTTTTAAGAAAATATATTTATACAAAAATATTAAATAATTAATTAATTAATTTTAGTAAGTATTCTAATTAACAGAAATTAACTTCAATACTGGCAGCACAAAACACAAACATATTCCAATAACATAAATTTTTACAATTTGGGGTTATGTTGTTGTGAACAGCTGTCAACCCAAATAGATAGCTTAAAAAATTAAGTTGCTTATACAGAGCAGTTGAACTTAAAAAAGTGGCTTGTATAGAGGTTGCTTATAAAGTATGTTGCTTATAGAGAGGTTGCTTGATAGAGCGTTCACTGTATATATTATATAAGATTTTGAAGGATTTGAATATATTCAAGATATTTAAATATATATATATAAGATAATCAGAAATTAGCAGATAATGAGGAATTGCATGACCTGTAAAATCATAAAATCGTTAGATGGTTCGAATAGATGAGGAAAATTTATTTATAGAGATGGGATGACTATATATATAGTTAAATATTTAAGAGGGATTTGGGAGAACATAAGAATTGAATGGAGGTGGCTGAGAGTTCAATAACATTAAATAAAGATTAGTATATATATATTAGTTAAGTTACAATCAAGTTTAATTTAATAAATTTTAAGTATTTACAAATTTAATATATAAAGAAAAAAACTTATCAAACCGAGTTATACTTAAAAAAAAATTAGCTGGAGTGTCTCCACTCGACTATCTCGCAATTTGAATTGGATTAAATAACATAATATATTATATTTAAATTAAATTTAATTAATTATAAATTATAAATAATAAATAATAAATATTAAACCAGCGCATGTTTGGCTTTTTGTTGATGGCACCACGTCACGTGTTGACGCGTGAGATTTTCAGTGTTAAAAAATTAATTCTGGTAATTTCAGCGAATCAATCAAGCTGAAATTCTATATATAGCAGTTTTATATAATTATTAATCATGTGAAAAATTATCAAACATATATCTTTATTTTTACGGTCACTTTAGAGGAAAAAAAATCAAAACGTTGTAGGTAATGACCCTCTTCCGGTTGAGCTACATTTCTCAAAAGTTGATAGAAAACTATGAATTTTGAATAATGTCCATGTACCAAATTTCATCATTCTAGCTCAAACCGTTTTTGCGTAATCTTGCCTACATACATACACACATACACACATACACACATACACACACACATACACACACACAGACATTTTTCTCAACCTTAGTGAAAATGATTCAGGAACCTTCAAAACGTATAAAAACATCAAAATCTCAACATCGAAAATTTTCATGATCGCAATACTATCTCTGGCGAGATAGTAATTATAAAAGGTGATAAGAATACTAACAAAATTAAAAAATCATTCAATGAATTTCTTGGGAAATTGCAACCCTTAAATTGAGAGGAAAAGAAAGCTAAAAAAACATGTCTATCCCAATTAATATTTGTTATCTGTTTTTTTGTCAGACCAAATAAAGTGGAGATCAGTTAAAAAGGAATGGAATTATTCTTTTAGATCATCTTTTACAAAAGATCTTATTTTAGTCTTTCGAAGTGGGAGCAATAATATAGTTTTTTTGTGCCTTAATGTTTTTCTATCGTTGACATATAGCTTGGCATTTTTTCTTTGATGGTATATTTATTTTAAAAGAATGTTGACATAAACATCATCAACAATTTTTTTCGTGGAAATCTTTCGGACGTGTGAATGATTGTGACCAAATGATAAATTCTCAAATGTCCTTTCCTTTGTCAAGTCGTTGATCTAAATCGAATAATTCTATCAAAATGGCCGCCTTGAATCTTCTAATAAAGCGGCCCCGTTTCGTCTGACTTCAAGAATATTATATTATTATTTTCTTTTTTTTCTTTTTCCAGCATTAGCTGATGGGATAATTTATTTTTTACCGACCGACGATAGTAAGGGAGGTATTGTTTTCACACCAAATTTCACATGTGGAGATTTTCACATATATCCACGAATCATGCATTTTCTTAACAGAAAAAAGTATTTTTAGCATCATGTCTGTCCGTCCGTCTATCCGTCCGTCTGTCCGTCCGTATAGATGTGTACAGCCTGAACGACTCAACGGATTTTGATGAAATTTGGTATATTTACTTAATGCATCAGTGGGATGAATTGATCAACTTTTGGTGCAAATCCTGAAACCGGAAGTGGTAGTATTAGCGATCGACCATAGGAAGGGAAGGGTTATTTTCACACCAAATTTCACATGAGGAGATTTTTTTACATATCACCACGAATGTATTGGTTTTATCCTCGGGAAAAATCATCTTCATTATGTTTTTCTTAATTTAAAATTATATGACGTCACCCAGCCCTTCGTGACGTCACAGCCTCCTTATTATGATCACGGGCAACACCGGCTACTTCAGCTATATATTATAAATAAAATGTGCGTAAGAAATTTGAAAGCAGACGGAATGCGCACCAGCTTCACGAGAAAAATGAAATTTATATACGTATATATATATATATAAAATTCATAATTATTATTTTCAGCAAACTGATTATTATTACAAAAATATTAAAAATACGATGTGTATGAATATATATATATATGTCTGTCTGTCTGTCTGTCTGTCTGTGTGTGTGTCTGTCAAATACTCAAAAACTACCCGTCCGATTGCGATGAAACTTTCAGGGATTGTTGTGGGCGTCCCAGGGAAGGTTTTAGTGTAGTTAAATCCAAAATTAATTTATCCAAAATTAATTTAAATAGTAATATTTTGGTAAAAGTCTATTTATGGTTACCATGGTTACTTTGAAAAATTTACAATAAATAAATAAAAATAATTGGAAATCTTTTCAACTTATTATTTTGATAAATTTTATTAATATTTTTAATTTTTTTTAAACTGCCAAAAATAACATACCCATAATAATAGTTGTAATAAAAATAAAAATATAAATCACAATGTAAGTAAAATATTGAATCGTTTTATTTATATTGTTTCAATTATTGTTTGAATATTTATTAAATTTATATATAGATTAATTTACATGTTTAAATGTATATTTAATAAATTTATTTATTGATTCTTAATATTAATAATTCCAATTACTTTCTTCAAATTTTTTTTTATTTAAAAGCATATTCAGCATATCTCGCAAATTTGAATTGGATTAAATAACATATATTAATTTAAATTAAATTAAATTAATTCAATTATAAATTAAAATTAATAAATAATATTTATTAAACTAGCGAAAGTTTGGCTCTTTTTTGATGGCACCACGTCACGTGTTGGCGCGTGAGATTTCCAGTGTTAAAAAATTAATTCTGGTACTTTCAGCAATTCAATTTTCGATGTTGAGATTTTGATGTTTTTGATGTTATAAATAATATTTATTAAATTATAATTTAATTTAAATTAATAAATATTATTTAATCAAATTCAAATTTGCGAGATAGTCGAGTGGATAGTGAAGTGTTTGGCTCTTTGTTGATGGCACCACGTCACGTGTTGGCGCGTGAGATTTCCAGTGTTAAAAAATTAATTCTGGTACTTTCAGCGATTCTATCAAGCTGAAATTCTATATATAGCAGTTTTATACAATTATTAATCATGTGAAAAATTATCAAACATATATCTTTATTTTTACGGTCACACACACACACACACACACACACACACACACACACACATTTAAAAATTAATTTATTAAAATATATATTAAATAATATATTATATATAGTATATAATTTAATATATATATATATATATTCTGAAATTAATTTTAAATTATATAAATATATTAGAAATTAATTTAATATAATTTAACACATAATAATATATTAAAATATTTTATTTTATATATACATAATTTAGTAATACTGATTATTAATGTAAATATAAATAATAATATTTAATATGGCAAATATGTAAAATTTTGTAAAGAATGTATCAGAAGGTTAGTGTCTAACATTCTGGCGTATTGCGCATGCGTATATCGGTCGGGTCGGTCGGTCGGGTCGTTTTGGAACGGTCGGGTCGTTTTGGAACGGTCGGGTCGTTTTGGAACGGTCGGTCGTTTTGGAATCTCACGCGAAATCTATATTTTTTCCCCATCCCGCAAAAGTGCTCAACGCCGCTAAAGAAGTTTTCACTTCAATAAAATTCCAAATATTTATGTTATATCCTTATCTGTTTTTTATTACATTAATAGATATATTAAAATTATTTGAAATTGTTTCTGTAGCTGGAAATTAATTTATTTCAAACCGTCGGTCGGTTCGGACCTGGCCACAGGTCAACTTATTATTATAATTGTAACTGTTATCATTTATATTCCAAGTAATTGAAATTTAAAATAATAAGTTGTGGCCAGGCACAGAACCGATCGACGATTTGAAATAAATAAATTTTCAAACAACATTATATTATTTATATATATACATATAAAGTATAAAAAAAAATATTTTTAAAACTTGAATTAAAATGACTAAATTATATTATCTTAGTTTTAGTTTAATTAATCAATTATTTATCAATTCTATATTTTAAGTGAAATATTTTCTGTGACAAGGAATAATAATACTTTGTAAACTTCCACTTCCGATTCGTGGAGATTGTAAAAATCTCTACATGTCCCCTTTCTATCGTCGGTCGGAAAAAT
The DNA here is from genome assembly GCA_963082975.1 of Labia minor. Taxonomy (NCBI): domain Eukaryota; kingdom Metazoa; phylum Arthropoda; class Insecta; order Dermaptera; family Spongiphoridae; genus Labia; species Labia minor. The sequence continues at coordinate 33,089,344 of OY720348.1, read as the reverse complement.
TAAATTCAAATTAAATTATATACAAATCTTTAATAATTATATAAAATAAATTAAATGAAAAAAATATAGTAATTGGATTAAGTAAAAGACAACTTGTAGGATGTTGGTTAACTATGTTAATTCACATTCTCGTGTTTCCAGTATCAAGCCCTCGGCCTGGCAAGGGAATTTCCCTAGCTTGGGTCTATGGGACGGAGTCAACTCAGTCCCGGGAACGGGAAGTTATTTGATAAAAAGTACCGCCACCAATCAAGAAAATCAAGGTAAAGGTTGAAAAGAAACTGGGTTAGGAGGAATAATAAAGTTGGAATTAATGTTCAGCTTTCAAAGTCTAGTTTTAATTCAATTTGATTTTTCAATGGGTACATATATATATATATATATATATATATATATATGTTGGTTTAGGTTTCCGTGAATGTTATTGTTATTATTATTATCAGATTTATCAGGGATATAATCACGTATTTTTGTGAGATTGTTTTCTCGACGTTTCGGCACCGAGGCCCGAGGCCTCCGGCTTTTGTCCAGTGCGGACGTGTGCCGGTCTCAGGATTGCCCGGGATTCTTCGGAGCTCTACAGCAACGCAGTGAGTACAAAACCACCCAACCTATCAACCCAAAATCCCGATATTAACCCTTGGTCACACAGACTAACATTCAGAATCCCAAAAATACGTGATTATATCCCTGATAAATCTGATAATATATATATATATATATATATTTAATGAATGTTAGTGTTACTAAGCATTCTTTGATCTTTATAAATTCTCTATTTACAAATCTTCCTTAATATATTTTGTATTTATTTTTTTATATTATTATTTATATTAATATATTTATATTAATATCTATTGACATTTCCAAGTAATTGGGGTATTAACCGTCACGTTGTACTGATCATAGGTTACCTAATTTATAGAACCAACTTGATAGGCCCATCTTCCCATTCCGCTCGACCTTACAAGTTCACTTTGCTTTCACTCAAATTTTCTTTCTCAATAATTTTTATATATCACCATTCGTTTCTTTTTAATAATAGTTTTCAAATCCTCTCTATAATAGATAATATTTTTATTTAACATTTTAGTCAATTTTAAATAATATTAACTTTTTTTTATTGTTTTAATATACTTATAGAAAGATGATGGCCAATGGAAACAAATGTATTTAAATTACTGTATTTATCAATTGAAAAATCATATGGGGGCTTCCACATATATTCAACTATTTTTATTTATTTTTTAAATAATAGGATACAATTTCGAAATCACTTATATATAAACATATATTTCTTTTTTTTTTACTTTATTTTCATTTTATATAATCTTAATAAGATAAATGAATAGATTCAATTTTGGGTTATAATGCCAAAAATAGATTATTTGGAAAGTGCCCATATGTTTGCATCTAAAGTGAATTTTCATCTCAACGTTGGAAGGGTAGAAACACTCCGCCTTATTAATATTTGATATTTACAAATAGCTACTAAAAAATTCTATTAAAATACATTTTCCCCCTTTAATATTTGGATAAAGCCATTTGCCTATTAAGAATTTATTGAATCAGTGATTATCGAATAAATTTTTTTATATTAAAATGATTAAATAATATTTCATTTGTTTTTCATGCTTTTTATCGGTAATAAAATAATATACTATATTTTAAAATAAATATGATTAATATAAAAACGAAATGAAATAAAAAGTAATTTTCAAAAATCATAATTTATTAAAAGTCAAATAAAATGTTTAATATTTTATAAAGTATTTCTTAACTTCACTTGGCGTCTGTCTCTCTGTCTCTGTATCTGTCTGTTCGCTCTTTTGACAAATTGAAATCGATTTTTCATCGACTTTTATTAAGATAGACTTTTGAAAATTTTTATAGATATTTCAATGAATCCCTAGGGTATAGAAGAAATATAATTCAATTATAATTAATTAATTGTAATTAATTAACGATTAATTAATTTTAGTACTAACTAATTAACTTTAGTAACTTACTCCGATTAATTTTTTTTCAACGGATTCTGAAACATAAATATTGATTTCAGGATAGATTTTGATTTTGAACGTATTTAAAAAATTTTTATAGCATTAAAATTAATGATGAATTCTTATTAATCAGTTGAAGAGGGGTTTCTTCCCCTCAAATGGCATAGAGAAAAAAAACTATTTTTTATATATGTCCCCGAGAGAAACAAAACAAAACAATAAAATAACCTTTTTTTATGAAGAATATATATATATATATATATATATATATATATAAAATATACATTTATATATATATTAATGTATATATTTATATTGCAATGATATTACAAAAATATCATTAATCCGTTAAAAATAAAATTTCTATTTTTAAATATAAATTTATTTTCATATGGAAGAGATTATTGTAAGATGTTTCCCCTAAAGAGACTAGTTGTTGAAAAGTCAGACAAGGCCATTCGTTCGGGGGGTACAGGGGGGTAACGTCGAGAGAAGACGGACTTTTCTGGAGGAGATCCTGGAAGAGCAAAAGGGCCACCAGTACACTCGGTCGTCCACGGACTATCTCCTGCGAAAGGACTGGTTACATTATTAAAAAAAATATTGTTTTCCAAGACGGATTGTTTTTTTTTTTATTTTTATAATCCAAAAATTATAAAAATTGTTTACCATCAAATATTGGTTTATTTATAATTTTTATAAAACGTCTTTCTATATTTTTTTATTAAAAATATCAAATTACTATATATAATTTTATAATTTAAAATCTTTAAATCTAAATCTCTAAAGGCTTAAAAAAATTATATTTAAATATCAAATATAATAAATCTTATTATAAATTTTATTCTTAATGATAATCTATCAATTTTATTGCATGATAAAAAAATTGTCAGTTTATGTGTTTAATAAAATTTTTATTATTATACAAAAATTTGACTTGAATGTTCATATAAATAAATAAAACTAAATGCGCCGAACGTTTTTCGTTAAATATGAAGCAATACATCCATAAACTTTGTCAGGCTTATAGAAAAATTATTTTATTCTTTTTAGTCCATTGGAAAACGTTATTTTATAAAATTTTTTTATATTTATATTTTTATCTGTTATCTTTGTCAGGATCAATCCCTCTACTTATTTATTATTTTACTTATTATTTATTTATTTTTTACTTTTGCATTCAAATTTAATTAAGGAATGATTTTTCTTGTTTAAAAAAAAATTTAATTTCCTTATCTTTTTTCTTGCGAGCTTAAATTTTTCTTTTACAGGGTTCTGCATAAATCAAATAACAGAAAATGCAGTTTTGTAAGAGTAATACATTATTCTTTAGTTCCTACAACTGATTTAACTATCTTAACACACTTAACTTATCATCATTATTAGAATATTGTTCTAACAACACTGCATTTTTATTAACTGACCTATGCCAAATACTCTATATAAGCTAAGAGGTCTATCAGTGGAACTTAATTTAATTTAACAAAAAACGTTATTCAATAAATATTTCACAATAGTTTTATACTTTTAATCTTTAATAAATAATAATATTAAATTTAATAATTAATTAACACTAATTAATACATTTTGAATTAGTCAACGATCGCTTATTTACAAGTAAAAAATTTCATAAAAACAGAGATAAAGTTATTTAAATAAATTATCTTTTAAAAATATTATTACCAATGAAATGTTAATTTTTAATTTGAGTTTCAAAGAACTAGTACTTGAATTATTTGTTTCGTTTTTTTTTTTTAATTAATATTTGAAATTTTATGTTATTTATTTTTCATCCGTTTTCTTCCAAGCGTAGACAATCCAATTTGCACATTATTCAACAGAATTGATTTTTTTTTTACTCTCACCGAGATCTTGAAAATTTTCCAGGACTCTTAATAATATGCATGGTGTTTAACTTGGAACAATCAAAACCTAATCTAAATGATATAATAATTTGTCGAGCAGTCTCGGCTGCTATTATTTATGAAAAGTTTCTTGAGGCTTTGGTGCAGGCTGTTTTTCTGTGCATATGTCGCTACCAGCACGGATATTGCTTTTCGTTTAGCAGAAGTTTATCCGGGGGGATTCTTTTCTCTCATTGCTAATGAGGAAGTTTCTTGTGACGTGGCACAGCTGGGACTCGGGAACGGTTCCCGTGGATCCAACGCCCCTCTTCTTATTCATCCCATTTCTCCCTTTCCCCCCCCCCTCCCATCATCCATCTCGATCTTGGCTGAATTGACCGCGACAAGTTGCTAATTAACGGCTTCATCATTGGTGATATTAAAGGCAGCCGAGAGCATATTTTTTCAACGGGATATTTGCATAACGCGACATGATCTGTACATAGGAGAGCCTGTTATTTTCATTGGAGCCCATTAAATCTCGATTAATTCCATTTAATTTTTTTGTAAAAGGAAAAAACTTATGGACTTAATAAGGAAGAGCTTAAATGCGAGTGCCAAAAGCAATTAAATAATAATAAAAATTGGATCCAATGGAATTGAAATAATAAAATCAATTTAAAATTGATTTTCAAGTGAAAAATGTTTAGAATAGAAATTTCATAAATTTTTGAGTGCTAGGTGAAAGAATATAACGATATTTTGATTAAAATCATAATATTTTTTTACCTACTAGAGGTCTAGAGATTTTTTAACTTAGTGTATTTTGTATTTTAAATCAAGCTGGCACCACTGTCATTGTTGAATTACCCACCAAAAAAATTCAAATAAATCTTTTGTTTTAGTTTTTCTGATTTTTATAGGACTATTCTGGTCTAATAAAAGCATCTTGATTTTTTTATTTATTATTCTATTTTTATATTTTTTAAAATTATTTATGATACTATAATAAATATCAAAATTAGTCAGAATTTAAACAACTCATAGTAAGAACATTATAGGATTATCTTTTTACCCTAAATTCGTGAAAACGATTTACAAATAGATTCTGTTAAACTTACGAAAACATGTGGTCTACCTTAATAAAATGATTAGCATGGAATGCATCCCCTGCTTAATTTAAATTGTTTAACTATTTTGGACTGAAAAGGCCGAGATTCCTTGCAGTTGAACACAAAAATCACTGTCTTTTATCTAGAAATAAAAATCGTTAATAAAATATCTACTCATTAAAACATTCCACTTCATTAAATGATATAATATTTAATTGTAATATTCAAAAGTAAATACAGCATCCATACCTCTCTATCTGTTTTTTTATATGGATGAGTGAAATAGGAACGATATCGAAGTTTCAAAATTACTAGAAGGTTTTGTCAACAATTCTACTGCAATAATTTTGCTTTATAAGCTAATAAAGCAAACTTCAACCGAATGAAAACTGATTTTAAGCAACCAATTAGAGAAGTTGGAGAAAATAGAAAAACCAAAGACATAATTGCGAATGTTTTAACAGAAAAAGAGGGTGTACGAGGGTAAATGAAAGGGTGAAGGCTAGTAGATGGGGATGGAGGATGGTAAAATAGCTCTGGTTTAAAAAAGTTTCCTTTAAAATTTGTACAATTTCAAAAATATTTCCATTTAAATAAAACTATGTAAAATGATAAACCCAACCAATTAGTGGTATTTCTTTTTCTAATTCCATCAACGTTTATGCTTGACTTTCAAAGAAATGGAATCAATATTTTAAATTCCTAACGGATCACTAAGGATATAGAAATTTTATTTCAGAAATATTAATATTAATATTAGATTATTCATCCAATAACAAACTTTCATTTTAAAAATATTATATGTATTTATTTTTTAAAATAATTTATAACTAATTTCTTCTAATCTTATCTTATCTTCTTATGCTAGCTAAAATTGTTTTTATGGCCATGGGTTCTCAAAAACCGCCTTAACGATTTTTTTGAAATCCACACTAGATATAGTATTTATAAAGAAAAATTGAGTTTTATTGATCACATCTCAGGAAAAATACATCTTCATTAGTTTTTTCTTAATTTAAATTTATATATGGATGACGTCACAAATGACATGCATATTGAAATTTGACTCCCGCCTTTATTTAAAGGATATTGTATTAATATTTTTTTTATATTTAAAATATTTTAAAATTTTTTATTTAATTTCGAAATTAAATTAAAAATATATATTTTAATAATATTTTATAATTATAAATTTATCATTCTTCCAATAAAAAAAAATATTCATGCACTTAGAAACATAATAATACATATTTATGTATTATTGAGGACCCAATTTCCATTCATTTTAATCAGTTTGATGCAATGATGCAACATTTAATAATTGTAATAAATAATTAAAGAATTGTATATCAATATTTTTTAAAGGGTCGAGCGGGAGCTCGGTGTCTCAAGTATTAATATTACCAACCTATCCCAATAATAATGAATTTTTTTTTTAACTTAATTATCGAGCCGAGGCTCGGGATCCCGGTATAATAATATTATAGAAAAATTTAAATCGTGTAAGGACTTAGATATATCAAAATAAAACATATTTTTCCGTTAATGCTATATATATATATAAGACGTGACGCATGACTTTGGTTGACAAGAATAGATTCAGGATATTTAAATGTTTTTTTTATGGAGAGATCACTAGAGAGTTCATAACCAGGTATTACTGAACCTCTACGAATCTTCAAACATAGTCAATATAAGTACGCTAGCGAGAAGTATATTTTTAGAGGAACCGATTGGGATACGAAAAGAACTGTACTGTATGAAGAAACTGGGAAGAGATAAGAATTGGATGGATGTGGCACATAAGGAATGAAATATTTTTTTTTTTTCTCTAATACAATTGTAAATATATATCATAGGCTTGACCTTTCTTAGCTATATTTCAAAAATTTTTGTTAAATAAATATAAATACCGAATTTAGTAAATTTAATAAATATTTTTCACTTAATATTAATCAATAAATCATTCGTAGATTCATTTTTCAACTTAATGTTGTATTTATATACATATAAAATTATTTCTCTCTCTCTCTCCCTCTCTCATGTTCTCATAATCATTTGTATTGCAAATGTATTTATGTTTTTTTCGGGATTGTTGTTTTACTTGCAAATTACTTTGCCTTTCGATCCGCCATTTGGATATAAAACGCATTAAACGATGATTTTGCATTTTTCTGTGTTTTTAATTTGATTGATGGCGTTGTGTTTATTTTTCTCCAACATGATTTCGCTATTTGTCATTGATTTTATTTCTTTTAGGCTATAAGAATCCGTTGCTTTGGGGCCATATGGCACGTATTTCATCTTCGGCCATTGCTGTCTTCCTCAGGGTTTTCCCTTGTTTAATATTTTGTCATCGATGTTAAAATATATTTGCAAATAATTTGTTCTCTATTTCCGTTTGTGACATTCCCCCTTCGTGATGCTGCTGTAGTTAAATAACGCAGCGAAAACCAAAATTTAATTTTCAATTCATCTTATTACAGATAAAAAAATAAAATAAATTTGGAAACTTGTTAAATATTTAAATATATATATATATTATTATAATTAATTATTGTATTTATTTTGTTTTCATATTTTTGACCCAATGACTTTAAATTATAACGACTCTGAAGACAAAATATTTCTACAGAGGAACAACTATCGGCTGTATGTTGGCTATAAAAATAAGCTTTATCAAGACAAGATTTCATCTAATTTTAAATAAAAAAATAGTGAAAATGTTTTATAGCTATTTTTGAAGTGAAAACTTCTTTAGCGGCGTTGAGCACTTTTAATTGTATTAGTTTGTTATATTATATAAAACTTAAATAATGCTTTGTTTAAATTTATTTTGATTTTATTTATTTTATTTAATAATTTTATTTATATTAATGTATAATTTTATTTATTTTAATGAATAATTTTATTTATATTTATGAATCGTTTTCTTCATATTAATACATAATCCTGTAATATTAAATAATTAAAATATAGTAAATAAGAAGGTTTACTAAAATAGAGTCCAAAAGTGAGTAAAATTAAAAAAAAACATGTTGAATATATGTGTTAGCCCGTGATGATCGGTTTTACCGTTTGACCGGAATTTCGTTCAGGATTTCTACCATATATATATCTGTGAAAAAACACATACCGGAAATGAACGGTATTACAAGTACTTTATTCTCAAAAAACATCCATTTAATTATTTTATTTATGTATTACTTATTAACTACGTTTATTACTTTTAATAAATTATAAATTATATATATATATATATAAGTATATATATAAATTTATTTATTTTTATATCGGTCATATGTTTTTATGTTTTTTCCTCTCCCTCCTATACTCTATGATCTTTTATTAAATTTTTTATACTATTTATTATTGCGTTTGGACAGATGTATGTTAAAATGCATGTTCAAGAATATATATGTATATATTGTGAAATTGATCTGGGTCAAAAAAAATGAAACTTTGCTGTAATATTTGTAATTTGTATACAGACTAGATTAAAACAAGATGAGAAGAAAAGAGGCGAAAAGAACAGACGAATAAAATTCCACGAGGCAACAAGAGATAGCTTTTGTTGAAATTTTCCAAACCGTTACTGTAATTCTATCCTCTTTAAAGTAGGTTACCCTATTATAAGAAAAGGGCGTCATCAAAAAAAAAAAGAGTATAAGTTCCGCGCTTTGTTTGTTTTTTTTCAAGACATGAAATTGATTTTTTTTTAAATATTTGAATATTTGTTGTAATTACTAAAAGAGCGACTCTCTTTTCAATCGTAAATCATGTGCTAAGGTCCAGATTTGCTTATTTAAAAGACAAACGATCTCCGAGGTGTATGCCAAATATGCGAAGAACGCAGGTTTCTCTCCAACGCCCCCAGGGATGCCCGAATATCGTCGCCTCCCATTTATTTGGAATCCGCAAAGATCCCCCTCCTCTGTTTTTCCCACCTACCCCATTCCATCTCCCTTATCTGAATCGACCACCGCCCTATGAAATCAGTCTTCTCCATTTGGAACCCGAGTCTCTTTTAAAAATAATCTCCTGTATTCATATAAATACGATCAAATAAAATTTGTCTTTTTTTTCCAAGTGTTGCTCAGGCTTATATTTTATATTGGAGAATTGGAGGGAAACAAATGTCTCTCTGAGCCAGGGGTTGTGTTTCTTGTATTAACTCGTTTGATTCTTTGTCATATATATAAGTCGATTTTACAATTGCAGACATTTTTTTTCTTTCCCCAATCCCTTTCCCCTATACACTCCATTTTATATAAATATTATATATAATCGTTTTATATATATATTTTATATTTGGTTTTACTCTTGTATATATATATATATATATATATATAGTATATATACTTTAACAATTTATTTAATTTTTTTAATATCAAATTAAATATTTTTTTTTTAAATACTGTAAAGTATAATATTCAAATGACCAATTATTATTACTATTATTTTTTAATTGGATGATCATAGATGATTGGACAATTTCAAGGTCAATCGGAGAAGCAGCTACCCTTGACTAGTTACTTCATGCAGAGGGTTGATTAATTTACTCCACGCTCAGGTAGACGGAGTTCAATCGCAATATTCATCTTTGAAGGGGAGATGAAGTGATGCGATGATGAATCGAATATGGGATGGTGAAGGTAAATTCCCCTTAGAATATGATCATTTATCAAATGACATCATACAAAATATAAAAAATTCTTCTAAGCATTCCCGTCTCGTTCGCAAGATTGCAATTCCATAATATAATATATAATATGCCTCCAACTTTTATTGAAATAAACATGAATGGAAAAATCTTGATAATATCTAAATGAAATAGAAGTACACATAAGTAAAAAAACTAAAAAAAACAAACTTAGAGCATCCATCATGCATATTAGAATATATTTTTTCATTTTCTGGTTCTATTATTATTCTAAATAAGTTGTTATCATCTGATTATATTGCTGAACGCGTTAATTCTTGGATACATAAACAACATTCTTCCAAGATTCCCCATCTTTAACCACCTCCATCCAATTTCTACCCTCTTCAAATTCCTTCACCACATTGTCATGTGTCGTGTTCTTATTATAAACACAGGTCGTTTTCCATTTGGTTTCACCATAAACTTTTCACTAATTTTCCCCACTCATGCAAGCCAAGCGTTTTGGTAAATAGAATTTCATCGATTTTATGACCCGATCAGTTATGTTTCTGAATAAATAGGGGACAACTCTTATTATTGGATCTTATCCATTCCCCACTCATTTTTTTTATCGATCCACTAATGTCTATTTTCAAATACCCTAAATCTGTTCATCATGCCTTATCCAACCGGCAAAATAATTGTAGTGTATATGTTTTAATTTTAATATTATTTTATTATTTAATAAGTAAAAAATTAAATTGTTTTTCATTAGATGTGAAAAAATAAATTAAAAAAAATATCTTTTTTCGTCTCTTTTCATTTCAATTTATGACTCTTTTATGAAATATTTTTTAATTAATTTTGAAAAATAGTTATGTGTTTGATATTAAGAATCGAGGAATTCATTTTTTAATGGAGGAGGGGAGGTGTCGCTGGATGCTGTGGGCAAATCGGTGGTTGAAGAGAAATTGGAATTTCAGCTGGGATAAAATGATAGCGTGTGGTAGTGCCCGGTAAATAAGTGGGATGTTTGCCACAATGGCTCTTGTGCCCTTTTGCATTACATTGCCTCCTTGGGTCGAGGGTCATAGGTCCGAAGGGATCCCTCCACAAAATTTAAACATTTACATTTACACCTTTTATCACTTAACTACTTAATAGAACGGAGCCGGCTCAGGAATTAATGAAAGAACAGTGCGATCCACAAAAATAAGGATTATTTAACACTGCAAAAGTTTATAATACTTTAATATCATGTAACAAAAGTAATTTCAATAAAGGGATTAAATCAAAACGATATCTCATCATTTTTCAAATTAATAATAACAACAAAATAGAATGAAAATATCATATGTTTTTTTTATAATAATATAAAAATAAATTCGTTGAGATTCTAAAGATAAGAAAAATATTTAATTTTATTAAAGAAAGTACTGTTTACATTTACATCTGGTATTTTTTTTTAGGCAAAAACTCAGGATGTTGCTGAGATAAGGAGAGACAATGATTTTCTTCATACCTGGGTTTTATCTTAAAATGTTTAAGATGCAATTAAATAAGTTGACCTCTGTGGCCTGGTCCGAACCGACCGACGGTTTGAAGTAAATTAATTTCCAGCTACATAAACAATTTCAAATAATTTTAATATATCTATTGATGTAATAAAAAACAGATAGGCATATAACATAAATATTTTTAATTTTATTTTATTTATAATATATATGTAAGACCAGGTTGTGACGTCATGAATGGCTGGATGACGTCATATAATTTTAAATTAAGAAAAAAACTAATAAAGATGATTTTTCTCGAGAATAAAACCACCACAAAGTGCATGATTCGTGCTGATATGTAAAAAAATCTCCTCAAGTGAAATTTGGTATGAAAATAACCCTTCCCTTCCTATCGTCGATCGCTAATACTACCACTTCCGGTTTCCGGATTTGCACCAAAAGTTGATCAATTCATCCCACTGATGCATTAAGTAAATATACCAAATTTCATCAAAATCCGTTCAGCCGTTCAGGCTGTACACATCTATACGGACGGACGGACAGACATGATGCTAAAAATACTTTTTTCTGTTAAGAAAATGCATGATTCGTGGAGATATGTAAAAATCTCCACATGTGAAATTTGGTGTGAAAATAACAGTTTAGTGGAAATATCTTGAAATTCAAAAAGTGTAATTTTTCTCATGAGTTTTCACAACCATACCCTACACAATTTTTTCTTGCCTACCAGTGATGTCACTATACTTTTCCGTATAGGTCGGTTCACTTTATGAAATAAAAAAAATCTTCTAAACTAAAATATCAGATGAATCTTTTATTTTTGGTGAAAATATTTTCCTTTGTTTCTTTATTCTTTACTCCATGCTAAAGATATAAATATGGATTGTGTGCTTAGAGTTCAGAGGAAATATACAAAGTTAATAGGTAATGGCTTGGAAGGTTGTACTTTACACATCAGTGAAATTCAAATTATTTTATATATATATATATTTATTTAAAAAACCTTTTTTATAACTATTATATAACCCAAGATTTTTTTTGTCTTTATAAAATGTATTTTGAACTGCTAAATTATTAAGAGTAATTTGGTTTAGTGTATATGTATGGGATATAGAAGGAGGGATGGTTTCATTTAATCTCTTTTCAAGAAAATATTTTTCATTCCTTTTTTTTTTTTTTTAATAAGGATCTTCTTTTGATTAACAAAGAAATTATAACTTTTCGAAAAGAGAGAATAATTTTTCAGTTTTTTTTATCCCTTCCTCCCACTCATTCTACTTAGATATTTATTAATTCAAACGTTGCCTCTTGATTCGATCATTTTCTCATTTGACAAACTTAGGTCAAGGCTTCTCATTCAAACAGTAATTAACTTGAATTCAAACTTCTGAAGAAGTTTCTACTCTGCTTATTATAACAATGTTAATTAGTATTTATCTGAAAAAATTAGATTTTGGCATTAATTAAGTTTTACTCTTTAAAGTCACGCTTATCTCGGTAGTATTATCCACCTCAAAAGAGGAGAGATATCAGCAACATAGACTTTATTTCTCTCTCTGCCCCTTCTATTCTTTAAGCTTTTTTTTTTAATGATTCTTCACTCAATTCATAGACACTGACATAGAAAATTTAAAAAACTACTTATGACATTTGAATTTTTTTTTTTTTTTGGAAAACCATTTTGTATATTTTTCTCCTAGACAATTAAGTATTAATTATGTATTTAAATTGAAAAATAAAATGAAATAATTTTTTTAATTGTATACAAATTAATTAATAATCAAGAAAATCACCGCAGTTTAAGTGCCCACTGAATGGGATCGAACCTCTATAACATTGTTTTATGATTATTTAATTAAATTATATTCTAAATGCCAATATTGCGGGTTTACCCACTCCTTCCTCCCAAATTCACAATATTGAGACTCTTGGTCTCATACAAATCCCCAAAATTCTCTCCAAAATGGGCAGCGAAATGTCGATACTTGAATTTCACAATAAAGCGTGAAAATAACCCGGAATTTACTTTTCTCTTCGGTATTAGCCTAATGCCTACCTTAGGCCACGATCAAAAAACAACCTAATTCTTCCGACAATGAATAGAAAAATATTTTAATTCTAATTTTAACTATTTTAACAATTTTATGTTAATTTTTTTCTATTTCGCCAGAGATAGTATTGCGATTACGAAAATTTTTGATGTCGAGATTTTGATGTTTTGATACGTTTTGAAGGTTCCCGAATCATTTTTACTAAGGTTAAGAAAAATGTCTATGTGTGTGTGTGTGTGTGTGTGTGTAGACAAGATTACGCAAAACGGTTTGAACTAGAATCATGAAATTTGGTACATAAATATTATTCAAAATTTATAGATTTCTATCAACTTTTAGAAATGTTGTTCAACCGGAAGAGGGTCATTACCTATCATGTTTTGATTTTTTTTCCCTCTAAACTGACCGTAAAAATAAAGATATATGTTTGATAGTTTTTCATATGATTAAAAATTGTATAAAACTACTATATATAGAATTTCAGCTTGATTGAATCTCTGAAAGTACCGGAATTAATTTTTTGACTACAAATCACGCGCCAGGACGTGTCGTGGTACTATTAACAAAGAGCCAATCACGCGCTGGTTTAATAAATATTCTTTATTAATTTTAATTTATAATTAATTAAATTTAATTTAAATATAATACATCTTAATTGATTCAATTTAAATTTACGAGATAGTTGAGTGGAGACATTCCAGATTTTTAAAATTTGTATATTCTTGTATGAAAGGGCGCCAAATTTTATTTTGCCTACCCCGGTGGTTAGATATTATATTATTTTAGAAAGAAAAGGGGTGATGTTAAAATCAATGATCTTGAACGTATGTTATAAACGGTTCATCTAACTGATTTATCTAAGTAATTATTCTTTATTATTATAGAAATAAATAAACCTATTATCTTTTAAATAAATACTTTTATTAAGATAGTGACAATATTGAATTTAATTGAACATATTACCAGCAAGTATGAGTTAACCACAAGGAAAAAGTTTAATGTACATTGGTACATTGGTTAATAATACAAATTAAATCTACATTTAAGAACTCGTCTAAAATTGAAATTAAATCTACATACACCTAAATATGTATTTATATAGGAATATACAGGAATTTAAACATTGAGCTTGATAACCATCGTTGATTCATTTCAATGTTTTTATTTTAATATCCTTTGATATTTAAATGACACTTGTTTTTAATTACTTTAATTAAGAGAAATCCAATTAAAATAATTTCTTACTTGTAATAGAAATATATATATAGATATCGTTTCTTCAAATCAAAATCCCCATAAAACGTCAAATTCATAAAACTTATGCGGACCGTTTTCACAATAAGAGAGACAATACCTATATATACTATACATTAATTTAATAATTTTTTGGAAATATAATAATAGGATAGATAAATATTAAAAGTGAAATATATAAATCGTTATAACTCTATTTTGCTATTAATATCTAATACTTTAATTTCTTTATTATATAGCTTATGAGGTCTGTTCAAAAGAAAGAAAATAATTTTGAATTTTCGCGGGCTATGTACATTCGATTATCTAATTTTTTTTGTTATGTTGACACACATATGTTTCTCCTATATTGACATTATCATTGGATTAGTAGTTTATTTTTTATAAAGTTTGAAAAAGTTAGTCATCTTTTTGTATTCTTCGATTTTTACACCGTATGTTTCTCTTATGTTGACATTATCAGCCATTTTGAATTAGTAGTTTGTTTTTGACAACTGAAAAAATTACTCACGTTTTTTTACCTTCAAAAAAAAATGGATCAAATAATCTATATTAAATTTTGTGTTAAAAATTGAATAACGTGCTCCACCGCACTTAAAATATTGACTGTGGTATTCGGCGAGTCTACTTTGTCTCAAAAAAATATTTATAAGCAATAACAACAGCACGCCAAGTTCGATCAAACGTGAAGGCTTTGCCCACTGTTTTCGATTACAATGGCGTGGTGCATCATAAGTTCTTGCCAACAGGTCGTACTTTTAATAACGAATACAAGGAAGTTATGCAACATATGTATGAAACAATACGACTCAAACGTTCGGAAGTACAGAAAAACAAATCAGGGATTCTGCATCACGGTAAACCACTAGCTCACACATCATTGCATTGTTCGTGATTTTTTGGCCAAAAACAACACCCTAATCATACCTCAACCACCGTATTCACCAGATTTGACTCCCTGCGACTTTTTCCTGTTTCCAAAACTGAAGAAAATTTGTCACAATTGATGAGATAACGAGTTGATGACCATGCCAAAAAGCGCATTTCTGAAGTGCTTCGACGATTGGAAGAAGCGCTGGCATAAATTCATCATATCTGAGGGACAAAATTAATATTAATTAATAAATAAATACTTTTCTAAATAATTCAAAATTCTTCTTTTCTTTTGAACAAACCTCGTATATATATTTTCCTCTTCCTACCTCATTTTCTCCTTCTTTTTCTCTATCTCTTCTTTATTTTCCCCCACTCTCTCATTAGTCAACCACTGCCTGGACGAATCACTCGACCGGCAGAGGCCCACTGCAAATAAACGCCCACCACTTCTTCTACTTAAAGTAAAACCACAACACTTGGCCGATTGTATTAATTTATTTGGATATCCTGGAGATGATAAATATATAGAGCAAAGAGAATATAATACAAGAAATAGATTAAATCCATATTTAAAGGAATTTGTTGAATTATTTATTATGCGTTTTTATATTAAAATCTATTTTTCATGGATTTTTCAAGCATTATAAAAATATTTTAATTTCAGAAGTTTTATATATAAATGACTTTTGTTTAGACTTAGACTGTAGTGCATTGACATAAGCACATCTGATCCCATTCTATTCTGAAAATTTAGACGTCCGTCAAAATTTCTATTACATTTACACGATTTTTATATTTAAATTAAAAATATAATTTAAATTGGATTCATGACTACTTATTATTATTATTATAAAATAAATACATTTAAAAAAATGATACATCCAGAGAGAGACTAACCAACATTGTTTGTTCAATTATTGAATTATTGAATCTGTTGATTAAAAGAGATTGGGGCGTTTTTTTTATTGCACCATTGTGGTGGGGTAAAATTCATCGACCTACAAGAATATCGGACCTCTCACCGAGTGATATTTCAATTTGTCGGATATCAAAGAATAAAGTTTACATTATGAAATTAGTAAACCTATAGTACTGAAGGGATTGATTGAACAAGAATTTGAAAACAAAATTTTTATTAATGGTGTGAAGTTGTATGGCAAGAGATTCAGAGTTTCAACAAGTCAATTAACCAAAAATACGATGTTTTAAGAACAATATAATTCATATTCATTGATAATGTGTTAAAAGGTTGTACAACAATGGAAGACACTTGAAACATTTGCAATAATGATGTGAAATTGTGTGACAATATCTTATATATAAAATTCTCGTGTCACAAAAATATGAAATGATACTCCTCCGAAACGGCTGGACCGATTCTTATGAAATTTTTTATGTATATTCAGTAGGTCTCAGGGCATGTCAGACTTCTTTTATTAAACCGCTAATTGGTAAGGTGTGTCCAGGGGGAGGTATTTAAATAAAAATAGTTTAGTTACAATGCTAGATCATAGAGGCACTGCTGGCGATAATTTGACATGTATATATATCGTATTAGAAGACTTGCAAACAAAAGTGGTTCATGGGTGAAGCGTCTAAGGCGTTATCTTATAACTTTGCACCCTCAGTTCGAAACTCGCAAAGGCACATTTTTTTAAGTATTATATATTTTTTTTACAAATTTATTAATTTTTATTATTTTAATATTTTATTAAATTATTTTATTTTATTAAATTAATTTCATTTTATTAAATTAATTTCATTTTATTAAATTAATTATTATGAATATTAATTAATTTTATTAGTATTATGTTAATTATAATTAATTCCTTAGATAATAAAAATACAAAGAAAATTAAAATATATATACATATAAATTAATATTTATTTATTTATTTTATCTTATTCTTTCAAATCATCCCGTTTTAGATTTCAAATCGATTCTATCACTAATTGTGAAAATATTACCTTTCTTATTATAATATCTAGTCAATCATTTATTATATATAAAAAAATTGTAAATGGAAGGGCTGTTATTTTTCATTTAAATTTATAACGTCAATTAAAATAAATACTTCATTTTTGAATGTATATGAGAGGAGGGGGAGGTAGAGGCGAAATTTGGGTAGAGTAGAGTAGTCTAGGACTAAACGGTGTATTGAGAAAGGGAAGCCATTGGATAATAAGTATATAAATTATCGGGATAAATATATGGAATATAAAAGATGTAATAACATATAGGATGATTATGATCTAAAATTATTTTTTAATAAATTTAAAAATAATATCCCGGGTAGCGAGTAGATTCTTTTCTATAAACCCAGTAGAAAAGAATTCTATTTCAGGGATTGGCGTCCCTGCCCTCACGTGAGCTCATGATTTCTTCTAAATCCCTCTTCTACCTGGAGGAATCATGTTCTTTTCCCATTGACGCCTTTCCATCCATCCCCTTACTATTACTCTCCCCCCCTCCCCTGATCATTCAAAAAATCTAATTTATTTGGATGAAGGAGAATACCTAGCATAGCTTCATTAAAAAGAAAAAAAAAATTGAAATCTTGTCTCTTATAGGAGACTATAGAGTCTCCTATATATATTTGAATTAACCCCGAGAGATTACGTCACTTTTTTGACTAGCAAAACCCCGTATATTCACGAGTGAGACATGTCTTATATGCCTCTGAGAGGACCCACCTCTCCTACGCTTCATATTTGTAAAAATTTGGAACTCATATTTATAGTACTCTTTGGAGAATTAGAAAAACCAATCAAAGAGTTCTTTATCACGTGCGCGTGTTTTTGAGTGGCACAAAAGATTTTCTGAGGGTCGAGAGAGCACCGAAGATGACCACCGTCCGGGCCGTCCTGTTTCCATTTCAACTCCAGTGCTGAAACACCCTCCTTACTCCCCTGATCTAGCACCCTGCGACTTCTACCTGTTTTCGAAAATCAAGTCCGCACTAAAGGGAAGCCGATTCGAGTCGATGGAAGAGGTGAAGAGAAAAACGGCGGAGTTTCTGAAAGGCCTAACAAAAAACGACTTCGAACACTGCTTTGAGCAGTGGAAAAAAAGGATGAAGCGGTGTGTGGCGAGTGGAGGGGAGTATATTGAGAGGGAAAGTTCGATTGTACCCCATAATTTTTTTAATTAAACCATTTTTTATAAGCAGTCTTGTTATTTAATAGCCACACCTCGAATGTCAGTGTCTATGAGTGAAGAATCATTAAAAAAAAAGCTTAAAGAATAGAAGGGGCAGAGAGAGATGTTGCTGATATCTCTACACGTATCCCTATTCTGTGCCACAACCCTCCAATCCCTACCCTCTCCCATTTCTCTCACTTCCCTTCTTACATTATCCACCCACCGCGTCCTTGGTCTTCCAAGCGGGCGTTTCCCACTCGGTCTCCCCACCAATATATTTTTCGCCATTCAAGCCATGTTCAAGCCACGTGCCTTGCCCATCGCAGCCTTCTCGATTTTATAATTCTAATAGAATTATTAAATCTAAAATATAAAACGACAATTGACAAGATGGAAGGAGGGATGAGTTGACTTCACTGTAGGAGTAGTCTGGATGAAAAAAACTAGAGGGATGAATGCTATGAACTGGGGGAGGCCTATGCCCGGAAGGCCCTGATACTAATTTAACCTGGAATAATAAATAAATATAACATATCTATGTATATATTTAACCGTATATTTCAAGGTATAATTTATAATAATAATTAATAATATATATTATATAATTTCAAATATTATATCATTTAAGCTAATAAATAAAACAAAATAGAAAAATTCTATTAAAAATACATTTTTGGATTTAATCAACGTTTAAACAAAGTTGATTTGTTAATTCAAGGTATAACAACATATTTATTTATATATTAATAATAATCAAAGATGTTTTTAGAGATTTTCAGAGATTTTTCTTTCACGATAAATACCAACTCTCCAACCGCCAAAGCTCATCAAACTGAAAAGTTATTTAAAAAAATTACATTTTTTTTTTGGAAACATTTAATTGAAAAAAAAAATAAAGCATAAATAATCAAAGTGGGATTTGATGGCTGATCGCTTTAGATATCCCCCCTTCCCCTTTCCCGACTCACACCGCTGGATAATATATAGTATATTAATTGAACCGAGTTTAGAGCAACGAGTGAAATAATCCAATTAAATGATAAAAAGATTGTACTCGTAGACAATTTTTCATGGGTATCATTTCTGTTTTGACACAAATCTATCTATGTATAAAATGGTTTTAATAAAAAAAAATATTTACAATATGCTCTCTATAGAACGATACAATATAATATAATTAAATATGCAAATCGTACATCATATGTTGGTTTTATATTTGCGAGGCAGCTGATTAAATTTTACTATCGCTTTCAAAAAAAAAACATCTTTATTCCAAATTAAGATAATAATTAATTTTAGAATTAATTAACTAATACAAACGACAAATGAATTATAATCTATCCCCAATTTTAATCAATAAATTAATAAAATATTGATAAATGTTATTTATAAAATATTCATATATATAAATTTCATATATTAAAATTTTATATATATTAAATTTATACTTATAAAGAAATCATATAATTATTCTATATTACATTTCTAATTAAAATTTAAGTTTACAAAAAATTTATTTACATTCTATATAAATATTTCAGTTTAATTAATATTAAACTCTATAAATGAAACAGTTGTTAATTAATGCTAATATATATATTAACTCTGCATTTATATCATTTTAAAATGAATTTTAACTCAAAATAATTATTAAAATCACACTATCTATTAAAATATATCTCGTAAAATACTATATCTGTATAAGTTGATATAATGTTTAAAAATTGGAATTTATTAAAAAATTTAATTGTTATAATTTGTAATATATTTTTATAAGTATTCGTTTGTACATACATGGGCTTAGCAATATATATACATTTTGAACGGTTGATCTCATTTTTTTTTATTTTTTTAAATAAAAAAAAATATAGCAATGGGTAGATCAATCAAGGTCAAGGTCTGTCGATATAGATACAAAGGAATTGGAAGAAGATAGGAATTGGATGGAGATGACTCTAAGTAGGAATATTTGGTGGGATGCAATTGTTGCGACCAAGAATTTTCCAACTAAATGCTGTTAAAAATATGAATTTATGACAAATTCGAATGTTTTAAATTGAAATATATATTTATAAGAATTTGTTTGTGCATTAGTAATATAAAAATTTTGAGCAAGGAACCAAAGTTTTTTTTAATATTTAAATTAAAAAAGCGTATAACAATGGACAGAGAATGAGAATATAATTATGATGGAATGGAAAGAGGGTAGGAATAAGGAAAGTTGGAGGATTGTGCTTTATATGGCCAAAAATTAACGAGGTCTGTAATATATATAATCAAAATAAAAAAAAACCTCTGACTTTTGTACATCCTACGCACTGTCAGCGCCTATCAAGTCTGTTATATCAATTAGGTGTTCTATGATCAGTAGAACGGGCCTTATCAGCCTTTACCTTGATTTTCTTGATCGGAGGCGCTAGTTTTTATCAAATAGCTTCCTAATTTTGATTCCGGAGGCTGGATTGACTCCGTCCCATTGTTCCCAGATAGAGAATGAGCCAACCATGTTGCCCTGTAATGCCTTCCTATAATCAAAATAGAATATCTTCTTTAGAATAATAATAGAAATAGATTTACTATTCTAAAAGTCTAAAAAATCTGGTGATCATTTTCACTGCGAGAAATACAGAGAGTAGAGGTCTGATAGATCTCGGCGATACAAAATCATAGCGGGTAGATTTAGATTTGTAGGTGAGCATGGACCAATATTATGGGAACTATAACTTTTAAAAAAGTTACATACTAAATGATAAGGCATACGAGCGCCTCTTTAATATTTTAAAGAGCATGATGGGTACTAAAAACACTTCATGACAAGAAGGTGCCTCATAGAAAGAGTTGAAGGAATTGGATTATTCCGGTCAAGAGAGAACTATCTTTTCAGTCATGTCACACAGATATAATTATAATATTTCAACATTTCTCCAAAAAAAAAAAAGAAAACAAATTAATATTTCAATGTTCAGATAAAAATAGCTCTATGATATTAGTAAAACGTTTAAAAAAAAAATTCTAACTATATAGCCGCCAATAACGCAAAGGCCTATTTTGTATTTGCATTATTAAATTAGACCGGAAAACATTAATCAGTGGTTTTATCGCTGTGAACAGTGATGGCAGCTGAACAATGTTATTGTCATAGATTTCGATTAAAAGGAGAGTAGTGTTATCGAATCATAAACGACATTAATTCTGTTATTTCTTGTTTTAGTACTTTACTACTAGCAGTCATTAGGTGGAGGTCCAGTAGTTGTAGTAATAACTAATTTAGTGGCAGGGAAACAATGATGAATGTGCTTGTCAAAATGGATTCAATGACGCTCCAAAGCCATGTCCATTGCTCCCGTTTTAAGATGGTCACCAAATGATAATTGAACCTTAATAACTTGATTTTTTTTAGAAACAATTATTTTCAACCTAGAAGAATTTATAGAATACATTTCTAGGAAAAATTAAATAAATTAAAATTTTAACTTTTTTTATAGAATCATGATTCTAATCCTTAAATGTATGTATATATATATTATTATTACATAATTAACGTTATATGAGGTTTTTGAATTGAAGAATCGATTTTTTTGCATAATCGTTTTAATTGGTTTCCTCTTGATTAAAGTGAATAAGTATTATTGAAATATATATATAAATTATGTATAATTTATACATATAATTATATATAGATTATAATCAAAATTAAATAGCTGAATCGATAATTATTATTATAAATACTTTTTTACTATTTTCATATATTTTAATTTATATTAATTAATTAATTTATTTATATATATTCTAAAAGCTGTTCAATCTAGCCATTGCATTAATATTAATAAAACACAATCCTATGCCTAAAATTAACAAAAAGAAAAAAAAAATCATAAACATTATGTCATGATTCAACATTTCAATTCATCTGTCTCCTAATCAAAATCCACTTGTCATTTAAAAATTGAGTCGTGGTAGGCAAACATAGTTTATTATGATAGATGTTCAGAAAATCTAAAATGATAAATGATTTATATTTATAAAATGAAATTCTTAAATAATTAAATTGTAAAATAATAAAACATAAACTAACCGTTAATTAATTTTCTTTGAATTCTTTGAACGTTCGCCCGTAGGCATTTGCCTATTAGTTTTTATTCAATTATTTTTTTTATAGTGCAAAAATAGTTGAATACAATACTACTAAGTACACTAAGCTCAGTACATATTTATAGTCACTAAAGCACTAAATAATTTAAATTAAAAAAAAAAAATAAATAAATAAAAAATACCAAAAAAAAATGAATAGTCGATGTACAATTTTTTGATTTGCCAAATGATAATATCTTTGTTTTATTTGCCAAATGATAATATCTTTGCTAAATATGTATTTTTTAAGTATTATATAAATTCATTAAGTATATCTACACTCTTGAAATGTTCATATAAAATTTCAAAAGGCATTTAAAAAATCATAAATAATCTATTGACATGGAAGCTATGACAGGTTTATTATAAAATAAATGAGGTTTCTATTTGATCCCGGGTGGTCTTTTCTCAATAGAGATAAACGGATCTCTGGTTCAAGTGATAATTTAACGCCAGCTGGGAGCGCCGGCTGGAGCCACTTTTTTGGAATCACCCCTCCCCCCTCTTTTCTTTACCCCTTACTCTACACACCCCCTCTACCACACTTCTCTTTTCAAAGGAACCACAAAGATTAACAAAACCTCATTATTAAACAATCAGTGGCAAGTTTGGAGTGATTTTTCCTCTTAAATAATCGAGCCATCAAGTGAGAAGACCAAAAACCAGCCAGCCCTCATCTCGCATTCACACATTCAACTTCTTTAATCTTATCGTATTATTGTTTTTGATAAGAATTTCTCCCATTATTCATGGATACGAGAATCAGAGCCGTAAACAAAAATGAATAATATTCAGAGCTACAAACAACAAATTGAATGACAAAACTTATTTGAATAAAATTCTATTTTTTTTTTTTGTTTTGTTTTTTTTTCAAACAATTATATAAATCTTTTATTTCAGAGATTAAACTTTCGATGATGTTTTTATTTTGAAAGTAATAAGTGATAATAGACCATGTTATTTGTCACTTTCTATTTGTCTCCGGGATAGAACTAACTTACATAAATCCTATTCGTTAAAAAATGGGGTTTTACTGACAACTCCTTCGGAAAAAACACTTTATAATCACATTTCTAATATATATATATATATATATCTTATTTAAATTGATTTAACATTATAAAAACATTATATTATTCTAATTCTTAATTGAAATTATTGAAAAAATATTTAAGAAATACTAATTTAACTAATTTTATCTAAAAACATTTTTCAATTTTTTTCTAGTTAAGAAATTGTATAATATAAAGGACTATATTTATTTACATTTGGTACTTTGGTAGACAAAATTGCAGGATGTTCCTGAGATAAGGTTTAGACAATGAATATTCTTAACACCTGGAGCTGATTTTAAGATTTTTAACACCCAATTGAACAACAGTTTAGTGTAAATGCTTTGAAATTAGAAAAAAGTTTAAATGTTTTCCAAGAACAAATCAGTTTTCATAACCATATGCTACACAATTAGTAGCCAAGCTTGTTTCTACCCTGTCAATCATTATTTATAGGAGTTTTCATTTTAGGAAAAAATAATTTTAAATAAATATAGGGTTTTGTTTATCAAGTATATCTCTCTCTCTCTATATATATATATATATGTTATAAAAGTATAAGTATAAGATATAAGAAAGAATATTTATCCTTTATACTTTTCCAAATGGTCGATCCAATTGAAATTTGGCACAGACATACTTTAATATTCGGAAAATAGAAATGGCATATTTTTATTTGAAAATTTGGAATATATAAATAAAAACATATTGATAGTATGCCTATTTTATGTATTAATATAAAAAAAAAATAAGATAAAAAATTAATAAAGACAATATTTCATATTATTTAAATGTATTGTTTATGCTTGCGTCAGTTGTTGGAGAATGCTTTGTATGAAGACCTCTTCTACTTTACTATTAGAAAAATTGGAACTTATACATTTATCTGATTTAGTCTTCAGACTTGCTCTTCCTAAGCGATGTCGTGTTATTTGTCTTTTATGCCTTGTTTATACGGGCTTAGTTCTTGCTATTAGATACTGGGGTTACCTACTTGTCGCTAGTAAATAGAAACCATTTCTATCCACTCCACTCGCTACTCTTCTAATACTAACTAACTACTTATACAAGGTGTTTACACGTTAAAAAATTCTTGTAAGTAGTTAGTACTAATGGCAAGAACTAAGCCAGTGTAAACAAGGCATAAAATGAGCCATTGTATCTTAAGACACCAATTTACACGGGCTTAGTACTTGTCATTAGTTCAGGGGTGGGCAAATACTATTAAGTGCGGGCAAATACTTTTAAGCGCGGGCTTTTTGAACGCCCGCCGGCCCGTTGAAAAAGTTGGCTCTTATTTTAATTTTTCGTTCAATATGTCTCTAAAATAAAAAGATACATTTTTTTTTATTAGTGTTTTCGAAATATGGTCCTCCGGCCCGGAAGATATTTTGAAAATTTCATTTTGGCCACTCCTGAACTAATGACATGTACTAAGCTACTACCTGTAAATTGGGCTTAAGTCACTTTCAAAAATACTGAGATTCGATGAAATAGAACCAATTGAATAATAGTAAACGACTGAATAAAATTCAACAAAACTTATCTAGTTTAATAGGATTTAAAATGTTATAATTAAATGAATAATTAATTCACAATTAATGATAATTAATTTACTATTTAGTTAAATAATAAACTAATAATAATAGCCTATGGATTATAAATTCATATTGAAAGGACAAAGTTAGCCCTTCCTTTTGTTACTTGGAGTGGGAGGGAACGGGTCCAATCTAGGAAAACAGTCGCCTAAAATGAGCCGATGACAAGTTTTTTTTATTTTTCAAATATCCCATGAATATTTTATTTATTAATATATTCTTTAAAAATTTATTAGATGATATTTATTCAATTAGGTTCAGCTTATTAAAGTTTTGGCGAAATTTTTGAAATGTAATAATATTATTATTATATATTATATAATAATTATTATTTATTAATAAAAGGAGTAAAAATATAAAAGACTTTTCAAAAATAGAAAATATATTTATATTTAAATGTTTATATAATAGTAATAAAAAATAATATATAAATATTGGATGAAAAAAAAAATAAATAAAATTCAAAAATAATTTTAATTGAAACATCATCACGGGTAACGGGTAGTTTCTTTTCTATCATCCCAATAGAAAAGATTTCTACTTCAGGGTTTAACGTCCCTGCCCTCACGTGAGTTCTTGATTATCTTCTTGCATAGGAGGGGATTAAGCGTGGGCAAGATAAATATTATGATAAATAAAAACATTATAAAATGGCCCGCAAATACTGAAAGGTGTGCTAATTTAAAAAAATCCAAGTTCCTTATATTCAACAAGTCACTTTGACGTTTTGTTTAAAAATCAATAAATATTAATTAAATTTAATATAATAATAATAATGTATATAATAATATAATAATAATATAATATATATATATATATATATTATAATTTCAATAACATATATTAAATTACATAAATTCTTATTCTTTATTAAATTACAGACGATTTAATTTAATTATTTTAATCTTCAATTTAAATTCAATACAATTTTGAATTTCATTCAATTTGTACTAATATATTTGATTAAAAGAAAATGTAAAAGTAAATCAATTTGTTCTTAAAATTAAGAAATGACCACTTAATAAGATAAGAATTCCGTTCTTTTCTTTGGCGTCGAGTTTCTTTGCAATTGGGAACTTCCTCTTCCTTCTTCGTTTTTCTGAATAAATGTGAATGGACGCGATCCCCCTTCCCCCCTCTTACCATCTCACCGAAAGAAGGGCATTCATTCTATTTGAAATCGTATCGTGAAATCAGAAGACACTCGATCTCTCCAGAAGGGACTGCTGCCCTTTCTTCCAATAACTTTTGAATTTCAACCATTTTATCCGAATTTAATAGAAAATCAATTCATTTATAAAAAAAATAATAGATATTCAATTTAATTCAATTGAACTAAATTAAATTACTAATATTAATAATTAATAATATAAAAAAATATATATTTCTTCTTTATGTAACTGAACTTCTATCATACTTTTTATCTAATTAGGAGGGTTTTCATTTTATTTTAGGAACATAAATATACTAGAGCTCGATTCATTCTGTTACTATATTTCTGTATTAAATTGGGGTAATATACATACATACATTTAGATTTCGAAGAAGAAATAAATACATATTACAGTGTTTTATTTAACTTGCTTTGTTGTCTGGCCTTCTGTATTGTTCAAATCTAGTAACTCATTTTTAACACAGTTGCCGTTTACCAATCGAACTAAAACTTTGCACACTTTTCAGATTTGGATGACAATACATGAATATGAATAAATAAATTGTTAATTAATTGTTAATTTAACTTAATTAATTAATTAATGAAAAATAAATTAATTATTTAAAAAAATTATTTAAAATCGTTGAAAAAATTTTAATTATTTAAATTAATTTTTAATTATCAATTAAAACTTAAAATCTTAAAAATTTATTTACTAAAAAATTAAAAATAAAAAAAAAATTAAGTTACAGTGTTTTATTTACAAATGCACTAAAAACTAGAAAATAATTTTTCTCTTAGCCTCAATAAGTATATTCTTCTTCATGATGGGGTCGTACAATGGTCCACCTACTTAGCACTTCAACAACAATGGTCTAGATACTTTGAATAAAGTTCCTAATTAAAATGAAATAGTTAATTAATTTTCTAGAGATCTCTCAAATAAAACGTTTGCCGTTTATTGCCATTTAATTTTGACACCATTTTTAATCTAAATGCAAGCGTTTTATTTGAGAGATCCGTAGAAAATTAATTAACTAATTCATTTTAATTAGGCTCTTTATTCAAAGTATCTAGACCATTGTTGTTGAAGTGCTAAGTAGGTGGACTATTTTCTAGTTTTTAGTGCATTTTTAAATAAAACACTGTAACTTAATTTTTTTTTAATTTTTTTTTTTATTTTATAAAATAAATCTTTTTTTTAAAATTCTCTCAATTGAATTGAATAATTATACTTTTGAAAATTGTCGTTTTTTCGCCAGAGATAGTATTGCGATCACGAAAATTCCCTGAGTCATTTTCACTACTGTTGAGAAAAATGTCTATGTGCGTGTGTGTGTGTATGTAGACAAGATTACGCAAAAACGGTTTGAGCTAGAATAATGAAATTTGGTACACGGGCATTATTCAAAATTCTTAGTTTTCTATCAACTTTTGAGAAATGTCGCTCTTTCGGAAGAGGGTCATTACCTACCACGTTTTCATTTTTTTCCTCTAAACTGGCCGTAATAATAAAGATATGTTTGATAATTTTTCACATTATTAAAAATTGTATAAAACTACTATATATAGAATTTCAGCTTGATTGAATCCAAACACGCGCTGGTTTAATACTTATTATTTATTAATTTTAATTTATAATTTATTAAATTTAATTTACATATAATATATATTATTTAATCCAATTCCAATTTGTGATATAGTCGAGTGGTTCAGATTTTTTTTATAATAATAATAATAATAATCCGTATAATTAGATAGATTAAAATGATTTATCACATATTATCAATGATTTATTTTTTATTATTATTTATTTAACAATTATTTTATCTATTATAATATTTTGCAAATGTATGTGAGGGTTAGGTATATCTTTTTAAGGGTCATTTTAAGCTCTAACTTGACCTATTGTTCATCCTTTATTTTATTGCATTTGGAATTTACTCCCAAGTATAAATACTTACAAATATATATATATATATTATTTTGTCATATAATTAAAATATAATAATAATAATTTTATCTTTGAACTTTATTAAAACTACACAAGATGATATACGTCAGTTAACCATCTCTCTAGAGAAAGAAATATGAAAGTTTTCCTAAAAATCCGATTGCAATTTTCGTTCAACTTTTTAGGTTGTCTTTTAGGGAGCTTGTCGGAAAGAGAATTTTTTGCCATTAGACGCCTTGAATAGAAAGAAGCCTCTTGGAGATGTTCAAATTCTATTACGCGCTTTTCACAACTGACAGATTTTGATTTATTAATTTATTAATTTACTCAAGTCCAAAGAAACGATGAAAAGTGTAACTTAGATGTTGAAGGGTTCCCGCTCAGGAAGATGAATGCGTTTTCGGTCCTCAACCCCTTCACTTCTACCTGTAAACATTACTATTATTATTAATATCGACAAATACCACAAGGATCCATGAGCTCAATTAATCCTATATTAATTAGTTGTCACTTATAAATAAGATTTTGATAATTCTTTCTCGATTGTTATTATCATTTGAATGAAGCCCCAAGAGTATCATTTTTTATTTAAACAGGATTATCTTTAATTCTTATATATATCTTATCTATAATATATATATATATATATGTGTGTGTGTGTGTGATGTGTGAACATTTACACATTTCAATTAAAGCCTTTTCAAGTTGTTTCGTCTCCTTTAGATGATTTTCTTTTATATTCGTGGAATTCTTTTCTTGATAAAAAGAATGAGATGCGTAAGAGTTGGAAGCTGCGTGATCGGTTTCGATTGTATTTGATGGGAAATAACATTGTATTGACCAAAGAGGATAAATCACCTTCAGAGCAGAATGGAGGAAGGAGACAGGAAATCAATTTTATTCCCAGAAAGATACCATTTAATTTCCATTAAGGTAGAATAGAAAATTTTCAATTTTAATCAATCAACTTAGTAGAGATTTATTTATGAATTGATCTGAAATATTTCTTTTTTATTTTGATTATTAATTAATATTCTCATGATTAATAAAAAGTTTTATTAATTTTTAATATTAAAATATTTTTTAACGAATAGATCTCTCATTCTCAACAAAGAGAAATCTTGTCATCGGTCACTTTCTAAATTTAAACCTTAGCTTACTAAATTCAAATTCAAATTATTTTGCCAGGCTTGTTATAAGTATGGAATTTGAAGCGTGGTCCATGATTTTCAGAGACGTGATTTAAGTAAGAGTATTAAAAAATACAATACTCCATAACACATGTATACGAGGTTTGTTGAAAATAAAAGGTGAATTTTGAATTATTTCGAAAATTGTTTAGTTATTAATTAATATTAATTTTTTCCCTTTCAAAGTAATTCCCCTCAGATATAATGCACTTATGCCAACGCTTTTTCCAATCGTCAAAGCACTTCTGAAATGCGCTTTTCGGTATGGCCATCAGCTCTTTCTTCGATTCCGACTTTATCTCATCAATTGTGGTAAAACACTTTCCTTTCATTGGGCTCTTCAGTTTTGGGAATAAAAAAAGTCGCAGGGAGTCAAATCTGCTGAATACGGTGGTTGAGGCATGATTACGGTGTTGTTTTTGGCCAAAAAATCACGAACAAGCAGCGAGCTGGTTAAGTGCGTTGGAGCACTTTATTCCATTTTTAAGGCAAAATTTAATACACTTTCTTTAAAAATTCGAAGAACACAAAAACGTGATTAGCTTTTTCAAACTTTGTCAAAAATAAGCTACTAATCCATAATGGCTGATAATGTCAACATATGAGAAACATATGTCTAACAACTTAACAAAAAAAAAAAAATTCGATAATCAAATGTACACATCCCGCGAAAATTCAAAATTTACCTTTTCTTTTGACCATGCCTCGTATGTGTCCAAAACAAAGGAAATCACATAAGAATATGTTCTTTAAGTTTCCCCAAATTTATAAATATAAAATTGAAGGTATAATGAGAGAGATTACAGGGGAAACCAATCGGGAAATGAATTGTGAGTAGAATAAGCTAGAAGTGGATCTGAATAATTTTCATTTCAAAATTCATTCAATAATTTAAAAATAATATAATAAATAATAATCAATGATGTATAAAATTTATTATTATTATAATTATTTTCTTCTTATAAATTAGTATTTTTTAAATTAAATTAATTGTACTATAGTGTGCATTGTTTATAAAGTAAAGTTACTTTATTATTATCCGTTTTTTTTTATTCTCAGTGCAAAAAAATATAAACTTTTATTGATTGAATACAAACAATTTAATAGAGGAGTTAATTAAAAGTTGTGATAATTAAATTCCCTAACCCGAAATCAGATAAGACCCGATATTAACTTGCAATTACATTTATTAACATTTATTCCCTTTTGAAGGGGTCATGCGACACGAAATATCGGATGTCATTTATTTTTGTAAGTAATTATAAGTATTATATTAGATAAAGTAAATAAAAAAAAACAATATATCAAATGTTCACCTAGAAAGAAAGATAAATTTGTTCAAATATGAGTGAATTGCAAACCTTACTTGTTAAGCTTTTTGGGAAAAAAATAAAATTCAAAGAATAAAAATTAAAATTTCATTTTTCTCCTTTAATTGCGATTGATACTAATTAAGGAGATCTAGAACAAAACAAATATATGTTTTAAGCTATGAGCCACTTCAGCAACAATGGTCATTTTTACCGTAAGGAAATTATCATCATTTATATATGTGACTAATTTCACATTTAACTAAGCAACTCCTCGACGGAAAATTTTATTTTCTTTACCGGGGCTCAGCCAGGCAAAGATTTGTTTACTTATTCAAATTTAAATTATTCATTGAGAAATACCAAGGCTTATTTTTCTAGAGTTGTATATATATATATATGTTGGTTTAGGTTTCCGTGAATGTTATTGTTATTATTATTATCAGATTTATCAGGGGTATAATCACGTATTTTTGTGAGATTGTTTTCTCGATGTTTCGGCACCCATTTTGGCGCCAAGAGATTATTTAGGTGGGAGTATTTTTGGGATTCTGGGTCTTAGTCTGTGTGACCAAGGGTTAATATCGGGATTTTGGGTTGATAGTTTGGGTGGTTTTGTACTCACTGCGTTGCTGTAGGGCTCCGAAGAATCCTGGGCAATCCTGAGACCGGCACACGTCCGCACTGGACAACAGCCCGAGGCCAACAAACCTATCAACCCAAAATCCCGATATTAACCCTTGGTCACACAGACACTAAGACCCAGAATCCCAAAATACTCCCACCTAACAATCTCACAAAAATACGTGATTATATCCCTGATAAATCTGATAATATATATATTAAAATTTTGATTCGATAAATATTATTTTAATCAATAAGTGTTCTATTTCTTATTTTATTTCAGTTTATGTCAGTTTATGTCTCAAATTACTTTATTATTTTTTCATATGCCTTCATACTTCTCAACTTCAGGAAGAATGGTTTCAGACGATTACATAAAAAAACTTATAGAGCATATTCGTATGAGCACCCTTAATATTTCTCATTTTGGGATGTATATTTATATTTAACAATTTATACTGGGATGATGATACAATTACATAATTTTAATATCTTGATGATAATAATAATAATAAAAGTAATAATCATTATTAAAAACTACACTATTTAACTTGAGTTAACCAATATGAATGTGATAAAATAAATTCCAAAGACCAATAAAAGAAATTAAGGTATACTAAAAATATCATAGATTGAACGATATATATATATGAATTAGATAATTCATAAAGTATTAGCTTAACTAATAGAGAAATCAAAATTATTTTTATTTTGTAAAATAAAATCTTAGTTTATTTCAAATTTCGTTAAAATTGTTTAAAATATTTTCGATTGATATTCTATTTTAATTATTTTTATCTACAAGATGTAAATATTTTCAATTCATTTATTTTTTTTTAATTTTTATTTTATTTTTAACTTTTTATTACTATCTTGCCAGAGATAGTATTGCGATCACGAAAATTTTCGATGTTTAGATTTTGATTTTTTTATACGTTTTTTGAAGGTTCCTGAATCATTTTCACTAAGGTTTAGAAAAATGTCTGAGTGAATGTGTGTATGTGTATGTAGACAAGATTACGCGAAAACGGTTTGAGCTAGAATCATAAAATTTGGTACATTGGCATTATTAAAATTCGTAGTTTTCTATCAACTTTTGAGAAATGTAGCTCATCCGGAAGAGGGTCACTACCTACCACGTTTTTTTTCCTCTAAACTGACTATAAAAATAAAGATATATATTTAATAATTTTTCACATGATTAAAAATTGTATAAAACTGCTATATATAGGATTTCAGCTTGATTGAATCAGTGAAAGTACCGGAATTAATTTTTTAAACACTGCAAATCACGCGCCAACACGTGACGTGGGGCCATCATCAAAGAGCCAAACACCCACTTGTTTAATAAATATTATTTATTAATTTTAATTTATAATTTATCATTAATTAAATTTAATTTAAATATAATATATGCTAATTAATTCAATTCATATTGCAAGATAGTCGAGTGGAGACACTCCAGAATATTTATTTTTTATTTTTCGATTTAAATAATACACAATTGATATTATAATATGTTTTATTATTTTTCAAGTTTATATAATCATTTCAATTAAAAATTCAAACTAACAATATAACAAAGATTCTGAATGTATAACATATACATGTATACATATTTATATGTCTATAGAGATCAAATTATTATTATTATTATTATTATTATAAAATGTCAAGTATGTATGTAATATCCATCGAATAGGTATAATACGAGTATAAATATGCATTGTAGTAAAATTTATGCCTTATAAGTCAATTCTATATTTCGATTGGTAAATTTAATGGGTTATTTTTATTATTATTTGTTTTATTTAATTTCTAAATATCCTTATTAATTTATTAAAATAGCATGTTTTATTATTTAATATAATTAATATTTTATCATAATAAATTTAATTAAAATTTAAAATGAAAATATTAGATTGAATTGAGTTAATTAATTCTCGATTTATTTATATTTATTTTAATAAAGAATGTTCTTTTGTGTACATACCTATATTAAATTGATAATGGGAAGTTTTTGTGTGTGATTATATATATATATATATATATATATATATACTCAAAATTATATATCCTATTTGGATTTAATGAATTAGCCTAATTACGAATAAATAAAATTTTATTTTTGAACTTGAAGAAAAGTTTGGTTTGTAATTTTTATACTAGTTTTAATCAATAAAACATAATTTTATGTTTTTTTCTTTAAACTAAAATCTCCCCGCCATCTAGGAATATTTTTTATTCCTCTATCATCATAGTTTTATGTACTAGATAATTTACTGGTGAGTAAGTAATAATTTACTAATAATGATTCATTGAAACGTTTTCTTATATATGTTATGAAATTAAATCATTAATCAAAACTTTATATTAAAATCAATTTTATATATATATATATATATATATATATATATATATATATATATAACATTTTAACAAACATTAATAATATATCCTATATATATTATATAATCGAAGGCTGTGAACGAAATTGTACTGATTCTTGATTCCAATTTTAATTATTTGTGTATTATTAATTTATTCATTTTATATTTAAGACCACTTCTCTTGTATTGTTTTTATTCTTTCTCATATAATAGTTTTTTATTCCCCCCCCTTCTGCATATATATGCCCCCCCACTTCTCCTACTTAAAAAAACACATCATTTTGCCGATAGTATTTATTTGAATATCCTAGAGATTATCAATTTATAGAGAACAGAGAGAATATAATAAAAAATAGATTAAATTCATATTCTGAGGAATTTGTTAAAGCTTTTATATTAAATCCATTTTTCATGGAATTTCTAAGTATTATAATAAATATTTTAATTTCAGATTTTGTAGTTCAAATAACTGCTATATTAGCATTGGCGTACCTAAAGGGGGGCGGTGGGTGCGGTCCGCACCGGGCGGCACTTAACTTGGGGCGGCATTTTTTATATTTAGTTAAAGTTGTAAAAAGCAACTTATTCATTTCATATTTATTTTTTTTTCTTTCTTGAATTATAAATGATTATTATGATTGTTATAAGTTTACTATTTGATTTATATAAATTATGATCAACTATATGATTTCGAATATTATTCCTCGGTGTATATGAATGCATTTTAGTGTAAATTTTGAATTCTAATTCCAAGAACAGGATAATAATTTTATTTTATTGTATTCATTAAAATTCGTTGAATTCGTAAACGCATCTTTAAGATTTTGTTCGGCAAAATTATCTTCATTCTACAATGAGTCGATTAAGACTACAAAATCTTGCAATATTGTTAATAGAACAAGAAATTACAAATAATATAAATTTTGAGAGCATTATACACGATTTTTCTAGTATGAAAGCTAGAAGAATAAATATTATATAAATATGTTTACGAGTGCATACAAATAGGTGTAAAAAAATTTACTCTGTGTATTAATAAATATTGATTAAATAACTTAATAATTTATTTATGTGTATTAATTTATAAAAACCACTATTTGATTGACTTAGGGCGGCAAACTGGAGATCGCCCCGGGCGGCAAAAGTTCTAGGTACGCCACTGTATATTAGAATTTATTGTTCTACGTATTGTTAAATTAATAAGTAAATAAATTATTTGTTTTTCTTATGAATGAACTACCAAATTGGAATTTAATATGACATTTTGTTTATACTGTTGTCTATTCACAAAAGCAAAATTCCACCTAGTCCCATTCTATTCAGAAGATATCCAATTAGACATCTGTCAAAATCTCCATTTCCTTTACCAGATTTTTATATATTAAGTACAAATCTAAATAAAACAATATAATATTTTTGGTTCAAAATCCAAAACAAGAACACCGTCTGGTCTCGCATATATCTGATGGGTTTTCTTTACAGGGATTTTCGATTTTTACTATTGACAAAAAGCAGAGAAAAAGAACAGTTAGTGTTACCGTGAGTATAGAAACCTCTTATATGTTGCCGACGTGCAATGAATAAAGGAGTGCATTCAACAAGGCCCAGTGGCGTTATCAAGCTGGATCTCGGATCCTGAGGGAGAAAAAAAACATGGAGAGGACGGACCTTGGAAACTCTTTTGCCGAATAAAACGCTAAAAGAAGGTCCTTTTGGTTGTCCGAGAATCAATCTTGCCAGACAATACTTTCTCTGAATTCTCAATTAACTAATTGACCAAGGGAAAACAACTCTATTTGCACGGACCTAAACATGGAACAAATAACAAAATCCTATTTACAGGAGTACAATTTTACTATACGCTATGCTATTCCCATTAAAAATAAGCTCTTTCACCTCCCAAAGGTGACCCCATCCTTCTGTTTATAAGGCTTTAGCATCTTTTTCTTGTCAAGCGAATAAAAAAGTAGTACTATGCATCTTTAGATCAATTATAAAATCATAAAAAAACTGTTTTTGGATAATAGAAGTATTAATTTAAAACAAATACTACAAATATAATATAAACCAAAAAGCTAGTAGATAAATAAGGAATTAAAAAATAAATTTGCATATATCTATTATTCCCTTTGTCAAAATTCTACCCTGATCTCTGAAACTACAATCCTGGAATCTTGAGATGGTTCTGATTGAGAACCGAAATATCTTGAAAGTGTTTAAAAAAATATAAGAGAACAAGAATACTTGTTTTATCTATCTATTCTTTGATTAACAAATATTAATAATGCATACTTATATATATTCACTCATAAAGTCAGTATACATTTCCATACCTATACCTACTTATTACTAAATATTGATTTATTTTGATTTAATTAATTTTAATCAATATTAATAAATTTAATTCATCTATTAAGATATTATAATAAACATATAATAAAAAATAACGAATTTTGATAAAAATGGAATCCGTACTATTTGTTCGATTGCTAGACTAGACCCGTGAGATTCTTTCTATTAATCGATGATCGTAATCTCTTGAGTTGTTCTCCATACAGAACCACTTGTAATACTTGATTCAGGCTCAGTCACGTTGCCTCTCACGGGAATCACTTGGGATGGAGCCTAAAAGGGGACCTGGGATTTGTAACCCTATATCTCCGAAGACGTGCAACCCCAGGGTGTTGTCTCTCCAGATAAACTAGACCATTGGATATATGCCTAGTTATCTATATCTATATCTATATATATACTTGAAAAATATTATTAATATAAACTATTTTTTTTATTATTTAAACGTCTGATAACAACTTTATTTTCTTCATTTGGGGAGGTCCGAAAAATGTGCTTCAAAAGTATTCGAGTTAAAACACAACCTGAAATAATTCTTACTAAATAATTCTTACACCAATTTCCTTCATTTAATAAAAAGAAAAAAAAAACAATTATTAAATAAAAATCAAAAAATATTTAATGAATTAACCTGAAAGAATTTAATTCGTTTTCGTTGTAATTCAAATATTTTATTTTATTTACTAAATATATAATACAAAGTTATAAAAAAAAATATTTATGAACTTGTTTTGGTTTTATGTAATTTTTACTTAAAGCTGTTGAGTCATTTCCTTTTGATAATAATAATATTTAAGGTAATTGTTTACAAAACGAGAAGCTTCAGGGATTTAGATGAAACTTTGCCAGTGGATTTCTTGTTTAATTCCAAAGAAACTTTCCTTGTGCAATATTTCTCGGTTACAAGATAAAATTTTTTTAAGTTTGACAGATTAGCTGGTAATGAACGTCGAAATGTGCAGTCATTAAGTAATGTTTTATTGATTAATTCACTAATTATTCACTTATTCACTAATTTACGGTTTGGTTTGGATATAGGAAAGTGATTTAATTAATTCATTTTTATATTTTCATATTTTCAAACTGAAGTGAAAAAACACAAAAAATTAGTGGAGCCCTCTGATGGCCAAATAAATAAAACATAGTAGCTAAATAGAAGATCAATAGATTTATATGCAAATTTTAATAATTTTTATCTCGTAAACTAGCAGAGACCGAGAAATATTACATAAGGAAAGTTTCTTTGGAATTGCAAGTGGGTGATGGGTGAAATTAGGGAATGGGAGAGGCTCAGGATAGAGACAATTGGAGAAATGTGGTTGCTGCGGTCAAGAACTTTCGAGTTCTATGGAGTCACAGAGATATATGGATAGATAGATTTATTATTGTGTATTGGACTCATTTAGTAGATCTGAACGTACGTTTACGTCCTTACCAACAACGCCAAACCAAAGACGAGGCCACTCATATATACTACAATTGTTGTTTTTTTAATTATTATTATTTGTTCAAAAATTATTTTAGTACAATGGTATCTTGAGTGAAATTAGTGTTTTTTTTTATTTATACATAGGTACTTTTTATGGTCTATTTGGATCTTAAACGAGATGTGTGGTAGCAATATCTTCAGGTAAAATTACATAAAGAATAAAATGTACATCTCTTAAAAACAAAATGATTGACAAGAAAATAATAACAA
This sequence comes from Labia minor, assembly GCA_963082975.1. Lineage (NCBI taxonomy): Eukaryota > Metazoa > Arthropoda > Insecta > Dermaptera > Spongiphoridae > Labia > Labia minor. Next base: position 33,051,450 of record OY720348.1, on the reverse strand, counting down.
TGATTCATTTACAATTTACATACAAACACAAATTACAAACAGTCTTAGTTTCAACATAAACTAATAATTGGCATGAATAACCCTGAGAACGCTTATTTTAAGGGGATTTGAAAATAAACAATATATAGCAAAAAAAGAGTTCAAATAATTTTACAAAAAATAATTTGTTTAATTATTAAGATATTTATTAGGAAATATCAAAAAAGATGGAAGAAGTGGAGGAGAGAGACAAAGTGATCGATTTAAAAGGAATGATTAATTGAGTAGTTTGGGTTGGTGAAATAAAGATATTATTCCCTCTGGGCATTAGAGAGGTACATTTAATATAATATCTTACTCATTTACACGCTTGTAGAAGTTAAACGATTATCTCAATGGGAAGTGGTTAAAATTTGAAAAATGGACCAAGTTTTCAACTTGGAATTTATCCTTGAATTGTATAACTTCCAGGCAAAATTGCGTTTGTAACGATATCTTTGAAATCTTTTAAAAGATCCCTTTGCAATGATTCGTTGCAAAGGATTGGTTTTGAAAATTCAACAAAAAGACACGATTCCCGAATTTCAAAATAAATTCAATGAAACAAAGAAATATCTTCTTCAACAATAAACAAATTTAATTATATGATTCATTAATTATCCCTTCTTATTTCGTTTGCCTTCTCTTTTATTCTCACTCACTCAATGACACATACAAACTTACCCAAATACATTCAAAACATAAATCAAAAAATAAACTCCAATCGTCAATTATATTAATATTAATTTTTATTGTTTTTTTGAATATAAATGGCCATAGGTCCTGAATAGGGTGTGGGAATGGAACCGAAACGTCGACACATTGATTGGAAAAAATATTTGGAGAGTTTCTTTAATAAACCTTCAGTTTTCCTTGGATGCCTCCCGCTCACTCCTGCATTATTTAATCCTTTCTACATTCATCAACCAATATCATTATAAATTTAATTATTTTATATATTTTCAGCTCAGAACGGACCGACGGTTTGAAATAAATTAATTTCCAGCTACAGGAAACAATTTCAAATAATTTTAATATATCTATTAATGCAATAAAAAACAGATATCGATATAACATAAATATTTTTAATTTTATTTTATTTATAATATATAAGTAAGAGCTGGCTGTGACGTCATGAAGGGCTGGGTTACGTCATATAATTTTAAATTAAGAAAATGAAGATGATTTTCCCGAGGATAAAACCAAAACAAAGTGCATGATTTGTGGAGATATGTAAAAAAAATCTCCTCATGTGAAATTTGGTGTGAAAATAACCCTTCCGTTCCTATCATCGATCAATAATACTACCACTTCCGGTTTGCGGATATACACCAAAAGTTGATCAATTCATCGTACTGATGTATTAAGTAAATATACCAAATTTCATCAAAATCCGTTGAGCCGTTCAAGCTGTACACATTTATACGGACACACAGCGGACGGACGGACGGACAGACAGACATCATGCTAAAAATACTTTTTTCTGTTAAGAAAATGCCTGATTCGTGGAGATATGTAAAAATCTCCACATGTGAAATTTCGTGTGAAAACAATACCTCCCTTACTATCGTAACGAATGATTTTTATCAGTCCCTCGATATTAAAAAAAATAAAAATTTAAATCTTATTTTAGGACTTTTTAACTTCTATAAATGTTAATTGTTTCATTGTAAATTTTATTATATAGTAGCAAACTGAAAGAGAGGTCAAGTTTCAATTTTAATGTTTCTAGTGTTTTGAGAGTCCATATGTCGCCCATTAAATACTTTTAAATGTTAAAATCATATGAACTTTCTATTTAAATTGAAGACAGCATCTAAATGGGAAGGGAAACTCGTGATTAACATCTTCCTTTTTATTTGAGAAGAAAAGAGGGGTTGATGATTTAATGTATAGTTTGAATTCAACAAAACATGGAAAACCTTACATTGCTACATTGCATATTTTCATTTATATCTCTTACTCTATCGTGAGAACAAATAAAATTTTAAATAATGAAATTTATTATTGCCTATACCAGATAAATATTTATATTTCCAAACTTTGATCTTTTGTATTTATTAAAGCTTTTGTGGTTATTTTGATAATTATTAAGAGAATTTTTATTAAAAGACCACATTGTTTGTATAAAATTATTTATTAAATTAAAATAAGTGTACAACGTTTCGACTGCAGAATAAGCAAGCGGACTTGAATCGGAGCAAGCGTACGGTTACTTGAAAACGACTGCAGATTAAGCAGTCGATACGTTGTACAGTTATTTTAATTTAATAAGTAATTTTATACAAACACAATGTGGTCTTTTAATAAAAATTCTCTTAATAATTTAAAACTAAAATTAATGAAAACAAATTATAATTTACAAATTAATTATCAATCTATAGAAAGTGTTTGATGATACAATAAAATTTAATTAAAAAATATTTAATAAATTAATAGATTTAATTACAGTTAAAATATTTGAATAAGTTATTTAAACTAAAATCAAACTTAAAAAATATATCCAACTTAAAAAGAATAATTTTTATTTAAAGAGTAGGTGAATTTTCAAGTTTATTGATATAATTTTGCTTTAGCTGTATATGTATTTCGGTTATTACACCATTAGAAACTTTCAACTGAAAATAAGAAAGTTTATTTATTATTATATATTTTGAACTATATCATTATATTAACATAAAAGCGTTAACTCTTCTTTGGTCCAGATTGAATGGAACTTCTCTCTATTATTAATTTTAACATTCCACTCCTATTTATTTAGGCTCTTCTGACATAATTTCAATTTTTATAAGATATATAATATATTTATTTATAAATATATTCTCTTTGAGAATGTTCAAAATTGTTTAAATTAAAATTATACATGTTTATTATTCATTTTGCATATACGAGGGTTGTCTGAAAAGTTTCCGTCCTGACCAATAAAATGTTTTATTTTTCAAAATTCAAGATAATTGAGACCTGTACGATGTCAGCTGAACGTGTGCGAAATATTTTGCAAAACTATTTGAATATGGAAAGCTGTGTGCAATGTGGGTGCCGCATTTCCTAACGTTAGACAAAAAATTGCTTCGAAAAACCATTTCTAACGACAATTTAGGGCTGTAGGCGTAATTAATTAATTAATTAAAAAATTTAATTAAATAAATAATTTATTAATTAATTAAATTAATTAGAACACCGTTATGAGAAATGTATCAGTGTTGATGGAGATTATGTTGAAAAATATAGCAAAAAAAAATTTAAAAACATCGATTTTCTTGATCAGGTCGGAAACTTTTCATCCCACCCTCGTAAATATAATTACGTAATCCATTAGTTTAATATTAATTCATATTATTAGTTTGTTAGAAATTTTAGTGTCTTTTATTATTCTAACTAAATGATTCTGACCTGAAACTATTTTTTAATTAAAATAAAAATTAATATCCACCGAATTTAAATAAAAAACTAAATATATATATTTTTTAAGAATACAAGGATTATTTTGTAAACTTGTTTCAGCTACACATTAGGCAATTTATTAAAAATATCTATGAGATTGACTTTAAATAATTTTATGTTTGTGTGAGATTGATTGTTTTCTCTGATTTTCTTTCCTGAATTAACAATATTGGTATGAAAGAAAACTCAATCGCCAATTTATTTAATTTAAATGCCAAGTTGTTGCATCTATTTTTCGCCCTTTGCTCTAATTTTACAATAATATTGATTAATATGCAAACTTATAATTATGTTTCCATTAAATTATAATTTTTAATTAAAAACAAATATTTTTAATTAAACTTTAATAATGGATATATTTAACATTATTTTACTTATTATTATTTATAATAATAATAATAATAATGAGAATATTTATTATTAATATACATATCTAATACACTTCAGATGAATTAGTTTAATTAGTTTTTTTAAGTTAACATTTTATATTAGAAATTAAAACTACACTTTATTTGCATTAATTAAAAGAATAAAGGCAAATAAGATTTATGGTTAAAATGATAAGAAGCTCAGCAAATTAAAAAAAATCAAATTCTTTGATCTGAAAAATTGTATAATTTCTATATTTATTCTCTCTTTGTAATATTTTTTGTTTATTAGTCAGATTACTAAGCCACTTTAATCATTGAAATAACACACCTGTTGATTAATTACATTAATTAAATAAAAACATTTAAAGTGAGTTTTCCTAAAAATGAAATCTATTACAAAACGATTAATCAAAGCACACACACAAATAAGTGATTTTATATTACTATTACTATTAATAATAATAATATTACTAATAAAATAATAATTATAATAAAAATATAAGCTGAGAAAGTGCAACAAAATTGGGTAATAATAAAATAATTTCATACTTAAATTAGACATTGAATTGGAAAGTTTGAAGATCTGCATAATTATAAAACTATGCCCGTAATTTTATATAGAATTTGAAGTAGGGGTCTCAGCCAAAGGCCCTCAATTATTTATCATGTATATATAAATAAATAGATAAAAAGAGAACAATTTATTCCAACCGAATGATAGAGTGAATGAATAAATGAGTTAGTTTCGAGGATGTGGTTTTCCTCGAGAGTCTACTAAAAGCATTATTATGCAAAATTATTTATATACAATTCAGACTGACTTTTGGTGATCTTCACGTTTAGGCGGAGAAGGGGGGTTAAAACCTTTTATAAAATAACTGCAGTGTTTCTTTTCCTTGTAATACCAGTTGCATCAGTAATATTTATCATTGGATCCGATTCAAGGGTGGATATTAATAATGGATAACATTTTCTATTAATTAAAAGGATCAAGAGTAAACTGTTTAAATCTGAATGTTGACAGTTGCTTACTAAATTGAAACTCTTTTGGTTTTATTCCTTTTTGTATCCTTTTTCTGAGTACCCTCCATCTACTTCATATTGTCTCCAAATTCCCTTTACCTCTATATTTGTAGTTCACAGTGGCGTACCTAGAACTTTTGCCGCCCGCGGCGATCTCCAGTTTGCCGCCCTTTCTATTATAAGTCAATCAAATAGTGGTTTTTATAAATTAATACACATAAATAAATTATTAAGTTATTTAATCAATATTAATTAATACACAGAGAGCAAATTTGTATGCACTCGTAAACATATTTATATAATATTTACTCTTCAAGCTTTCATACTAGAAAAATCGTGTATAATGCTCTCAAAATTTATATTATTTGTAATTTCTTGTTCTATTGACAATATTGCAAGATTTTGTAATCTTAGTTGACTCATTGTAGAACGAAGATAATTTTGCCGAACAAAATCTTAAAGATGCGTTTACGAATTCAACGAATTTTAATGAATACAATAAAATAAAATTATTATCCTGTTCTTGGAATTAGAATTCAAAATTTACACTAAAATGCATTTATATACACCGAGGAATAATATTCGAAATCATATAGTTAATCATAATTTATTATTATATAAATCAAATAGTAAACTTATAATAATCATAATAATCATTTATTATTCAAGAAAGAAAAAAAATAAATATGAAATGAATAAGTTGCTTTTTACAACTATAACTAAATATAAAAAATGCCGCCCCAAGATAAGTGCCCCCCGGTGCGGACCGCACTCACCGCCCCCCCTTAGGTACGCCACTGGTAGTTCACTTCCCTTTTACTTTACCCTCCAGTTGTTTCTCAATTTTTACAATATTATATAAATTATATTATTTAGACCAATATTAATAAACAATAAATAAATAAATTTAAAAAAATATTCTCTTTTAAAATAGAAGATAATTACATTAAACTTTTAAAAAAATTAATTTCCCATTAGGGTTTGTTTGTTTGTTTGTTTTTTGGCATTCTAGATATATGTAAAAAAAAATTAAAATTTATTTTAAACAAAGAGTAAGTAAATAAACAACTTTATTTATTCATTCACTGATTATATTATTTATATATTTTTCTAGAGTATTTTTTTGTAATTGTATTAAAACTCTGAGCGATGCCGTTCTCTTGTCCTGCCGCATATATTCTTTCACTTTTTATCACTTTCCCAAATCCTCCTTCTATTACCAGTTATCTATTTAATGCGCTTTTCCTCTCCAAAGAGAAATCCCAAAAGTCTCAAATTGAATTCGCCTTTTGCGTATCGCCTACTTTGATTGGATAAAACAACTTGGTGATCTAATTGGAATTCTTTTCCTATGTTAATGACAATTTCTTCTGACGATAATTTGTCATTGTTACCATATCTCGAGATGCTCTTTATTGTCTTCAAGTTTATTTATTTAATCAAAGGAACATTTATCAAAGTGTTGATCCTTTTCGTTTGGAGAGGATTTCAAAATGTCGTAAGGTGAAAATTAAAGTCGAATTCACTCCTTCCATTTGCCTTTTCATCTTATTTCTTCACTCTCCATGTCTTCTCTGTCATTTATCAATATAAATTAAGCGTTGAAGTATTTTTAAATAATATAAATCTCGTATTCATTAATCCTATTAAAATAAATAAATTGAAGCAATTCCCTGTAGTCATTAAGATATTATCCCGACTTTCAAATGAAGCAAATTACCCTTTATGCATACAAATTGAATGTAGCAAAGATTATACAAGTTATTCATTTAAATTTAACTAAGTTATCTATATTGGTTTAGATATTCGATATTAAATATTCTCCTTCTAGTTGTTTGCAAGTTTCAAATACGAGTTTTCGGTTGTGCACCACCGAACCTACGACTTGGGATTGGTGAAGAACACCACGGTTGGAATGGAGAAGAGAAGATGGAAGAGAGTGGGAAAGGAGGTGGGAGTGAGGAGAGGATGCACGCGTGAATCTTTGGAAACCTGGTGTTAATATTAATGGATGGAAATTAACTTGGACTACATCTTGTGCTGTTATCATGACCGACTGATATTTGCGGGACCAATTTCTCCAACCTTTAATAATACGCTAATTCAATTGATACTTATAAGGAAATTAAATTTAATCTGAAAGAGATGTAACCTGGGACATTGTCTGTCTTCCGTTTGATTAGCATCTATCTAACTAATCAACAATGGAAATCGTTTCTTGTTTCTATTGATTCACTGTTGGATTGGTATTGGAGGTTATCATAAATGACGGTTGGATTAATTGCAATTATGACCAATTGAATAGGCGTTTAGCCTTGAGAAGTTTACTTTGGCGTTACCCTCATTAACACATGCTTTACACAGACGAGATACGAGTATTATTATCATGCAATGGCCTAAGCTGCGCGTTTGAGTGGAAAGTGAAATAACGACTGCTATGCCAACCCAAGGGGTTATTTTAACCAGAGCGTGACCGACATACATACATTTGTGTAACACACATATTATATATATATATATATATATGTTTGTCCAAATACTGTAATTGATACATATATAGCATCATTTATTTTGTATATAATTCGTACCATTGTTGGCGTTTGATAAATGGTTAAAAATAAAAAAAAAAGGAATTTTAATGTCTAGGGCTGAAAGAATGGTAAATTTCACAATATTTATTGAATTATTTTCAAACATCTATGTTTAATATACAACCATTATAAGCATCAAAGTGAACTGTGAAAATGCCATGACACAATATTTTGTTGATTAGAATAAAGTTTGTGAAATTCCTCTCCATTAGACAAACAGAAGCAACACACCAGATAACAGATGAATTGATAAAGAAAAGTATTATATTAACTTATGTAAACTAAAATAAAACTTAAAAAAAATATAAAATTTAATAAGAATAATTTTTGATTAAACACTTGATAAAAATTTTTTTAGTTAGTTAATATATTTATTTTATACGTATTTCGACTGCTAAAGAATAAACATTTTAATGATCGCATTATAGCTGAAATTGATGGTATACAAAATTAAACCTTAAAATATTATAGAAATATAATTAAAAATCCTCTAATATTAGTATTCAATGACATCTTATAAAGTCAAATAATACCAACCCATTGACAAATATTTAATATGATGATTTTATTTAAAAAAGGAGATCTTAAGGACATTAATAATTATAGAACATTAACACCAGTACTTTAACTTTACATCTTTATAATACATTGATCTTGGAATTTATCCCTATTTTGTTTGTCGAAATTTGGACGAGCTGGGTGTTTTAATTTTTGTTTAACATCCATTAATAGCAGACTACCTCGTGATTGGAGAAGAAAATGAAAAAAGTGAATTTCCATGAAAATCCAGAAATTGGGATACGAATTGCTTCCTCATCCACCCTATTCTCCGGATATAGCACCGAGTGACAATTTCTTGTTTCCAAACCTGAATAAATGGCTCGAAGGAAAGAGATTGGACCCCAATGATGAAATCATCTCACAAACAAATATCTATTTTGATGTCCTCGACAAATCTTATTTTTTGGAAGGAATAAAAAAAATTGGAGAAACGTTGAAGGACGTGTATAGAGCTCAAAGGAGACTATGTTTAAAAATAAAATAATTTTTTATCCAAAAGTTCCATTCAAAAAGTCACGGACTTATTGACCTGCCCTGGGTTCTGCATGGAATTTGTGGCTCATTTTCATTATTTTTTATTTCTTCATGGATTTCTTTGAAGAAGATAATAGTTTGTTTTTTTTAATTAATATTTAGACGTATATTTTTATTTTCTAAATTGAAACTATTTATTATATTTGATAAAGGACTTTTGCTAATAATACTACAAGGTCTGCGAATCTTTAAGTAAGACCCTTTTATTTTGTTGTATTTTCTTTTTCCCAGTTAAATTTTTTAACTAGCTCTTCTAGAACGCGATTAAACAGGATAGATACAAGTTTTACCCCTTTCATAAATAGAAAAATTTTCTGGCCAGATTAGAATGATTCTGGCATTTAAATTTTTAAAGATTTTTTGTAAAATCTGAACATAGTACAGATTTATCCCTTGAAAGATCATTGCTTTAAATATGTAATCTTGATGTATAGAATTGAATTCTTTTTTCATAGTCAATACTCTTTAGATTTTTTTATAATTTGATTAATAGAATTGAGTTGATCATTTGTAGAATATTCGTTTCTAAAAAAAAATCGCTTGTTCAGTTTACTAGATTAACATCATTATTTTTTTCATTCTATTTCAAAAATATTTCATAAAGATTTCTTCAATATTTGACGTTAGAGTTAATGTTCTATCATTATTAATCCTTAGGATATCCTTTTTAAAATAAAATCATTATGTTAAATGTTTACCTTTGGGTTAGTATTATTTTTAAGATGTTATTGAATGGTAATCAGTCAATCCTGGTCACTCATCCAAAGACAGTACAATGGTGGCCAAACCGTGACTCGCGAGTCATATATGGCTCTTTTTGAGTTTATTGTGGCTCAATTAAAGAATTTAAAGTCATGACACACAAAAAAGGTAAAATTTTTTTTCCGATTTGGCTCTTAAACATTTTCGATTTTTCAATATGACTCACATGTATCACAAGTGTGGCCACCCCTGACATATGTTCAAAGTATTCTCGGTATAGGTATGAAGGAAAATGCAGAAACTTCTAACTAAAATTTATTTTTCAATGTAGTCCCCCATAACCTCAATACACTTGTTTGCTCGGAAAACTAACTTTTGAATTCCCTCTAAAAAATATTTTTACTCCTTGTCCTTAAAATGTGCGTTAATTGCCACCTTCAGCTTTTCATCGTCAGAAAAACGTTTTCCACGAAGAACTTTTTTTTTTAGGTTTGGGAACAAGAAGTAATCACTGGGGGCAAGGTCTGGGCTGTAAGGTGTATGCTTTATTTCTTCAAAGCATTTTTCTCAACATTGTCGCATCAGTCATTCTGGTCTTCTTACACCAACGATAATTAGATTAGTACTAATGATAAATAAATGAAATTTTGAGGTTATGTTCTCAGGGAGAGTCGTTACCAACTGAAATAATTTAAATCCCTTCGTCACTGTTAAATTATCCCGTTACCGAGAATACTTTGAACACTCCGTAGAAAACACCTAGAAACTACTTAAAGAGCCAGATAATATTTGAGAAGATAAATAAAATTAGCATAGAAGAGATTTATAAGGAGATAAAAATGAAAGGTATAAACGTTTTTATTAATAGATTGAATGGAGATGAAGCGGTTCCATTGTGAGGTCGGAAGATCATCATCGAATGATATCGTATGGGAAGGAAAGGAAAGAAAAGAAAACCGTTGAAGAGATTGGAGGACGATCTGGCGGTATTAAGTGGTAGAGATTTTAAGCAAATAGCTGGGAGTAAAGAGAATTGAAGGATTTGGTACAGACCTAAAGGGCATGCTTTATGAAAAAAGTGCAGTATAAAATAAAATAAAATAGTTCATTGAAATAATAAAATTAAAAAAATGGATCTATGTATATAAACTTATAAATAAATGGGTCAATTACCTAAAAACTAATATATTTCTGTAAAATAATATGTATATATATATAATGATTATAATTGAACAAAAAAAAAATAATTATAATAATAATTTTAATTTATAAACTGATTAAAATTTTTCAACTAGTGCTTAAGTTTAAATCTATTATTATTGGTAGTAGTATTATATGAATTAAATTATTAATGAAATTTAATTTCGAATACTTATATTTTCATATTAAAGAACAATAATAATTCATTAATTAAATAAAAAATTATATTTATTTTTTTAATGTCGCCCTAATTTGATACTATTCAAGAATGTATTGTATTTAACACGACATTAACTCGGTTTCATCTTGGATAGAAATAAATCTGTCAAGCTATTTATGATTTATGCTTTTCCAAATCAAATCAACAAAAGGGTTCAGCCATGGCAATTATTTTAATTCGTTTGACCTGCTCTTTTATTTTCTGGGAAAAATTAATATTTGGCCAAAAACATTCAAGAAATCAATAATCATAACTAAAACAATTCAGATTAAAAATCACAAAAAGAAAAAAATATTCTTGCAACAAAATATTTTCAATTTTACATCCAAGATTATATAGATAGATATATATTTCAGCAAGTAAAACTATATAGGAAACCTATATATTAAATTAAATTAAAAAAATCTGGAGTGTGTCTCGACTATCTTACAAATTTGAGTTGGATTGATTATAACATATATTATATATTTAAATTAAATTATAAATTAAAATTAATAAATAATATTTATTAAACCAGCGCGTTGTTGGCTCTTTGTTGATGGCACCATGTCACGTGCTGGCGCGTGATTGGCAGTCAACGTGTTAAAAAATTAATTCCGGTACTTTCAGCGATTCAATCAAGCTGAAATTCTATATATAGCAGTTTTATACAATTTTTAATCATGTGAAAAACTATCAAACATATCTCTTTATTTTTACGGTCAGTTTAGAGGAAAAAAAATCAAAACGTGGTAAGTAATTACCCACTTCCGGTTGAGCTTCATTTCTCTAAAAATGAAAAAAAAACCCACAAATTTTGAATAATGTCTGTATGCCAAATTGCATGATTCTAGCTCAAACCGTTTTTGCTTAATCATGCCTACATACAGACAGACACAGACATTTTTCTCAACATTAGAGAAAATGACCTTCAAAACGTATAAAAACATCAAAATCTCGACATGGAAAATTTTCGTGATCGCAATACTATCTCTGGCGAGATAGCAAAAACAAACATTAGTAAAACCCGAACACATATTATTTTTATGTAAAAGAAAAATATTGGTAATATTTTTAAAATTATTAAAATACGGTAACAAATAAATTTAAATTTCCATTTATATCACGATTAATTCTTTTAGAAAATCACTAAAATTATTTTGTATATTTCTTCTAGAAGTAAGTATTTTTACCAATAATGAAAAAAATTTATAATGAAAATAATCAAAATTGTATCTTCCAATCTCTATCATGCAGTGTTGTTACAGCATATTCATATTATGTCCATTTCTCATCATTTGTTTTTCAAAGTGTTGTAATAATATTTAACATAACGTAAATGAATATAAAAATTTTGTTCTAACTACACTATATAAATATATATATATATATAATTGTGTGGATCTTTATAGATATTCTGTGTAAATTCCAAAAATAATTTTTTATTTAATTCTTATCAATATATCATAAATTGCAAAACAAATTTTAAACTTGTTGACTAATTTAAAAAATATCTGCTATAGGGGTGAGCAACTCACAACCCGACGAAAAAATTAGTGCGGCCCTCAAAGCATTGTTATCCTAAACACTTGATAAGTTAAATTATATTAGAATAATAAAAATCGCTAGAACCTGAGACGTTGAAGGAGACATGTATTATATTATGTATATTGTTCATTAAAAATATTTAATGATTAATAATTTATTATTTATTGTTTGCAACCCGCCAAGAAATGTCGAACTTTCGTTTGGCCCTTGACAAAAAAGGTTGCTCACCGGTGTTTAAAACAGTGATTTTAGTTTCTAGTAGCGAAAAAAAGTTTTTATTTCAATGTTTATAAGAGAGAATTATAATTTTAGTAATGTATAAAATTCAATTACTATTTATATTTCGCCTAGATTCTAGACATAAGACATATCTTTTAAAAATATTTTTTTTTTCCATTTATTTTTTTTAAATTTTCATTTATTTTATTAAAATTAATGAAATACTAATAATTTATAAAATTTTGTATCAAAGTTGATATAAATAATAGTATAATAATAAAAATAGATTAGATGAAATAACCTTTTCCTTCCTATCGTCGGTCGGTAAAAATTGAAATAAAATGTGTCAAGATTCAATATTTCAGTTCATCCATCAACTGACAAAATCAAGAATTTTAAGAAATTGGTTCTTTATAAAAAAAGATTTTTTAATAATAATATTAATATAATATTTTCAATAATACTTTATTGGTATCCTAAACTTTTTGTGGGCCACTTGATTACTGTAAAGTTAAATAATAATTATAAAGATATTATTATATTATTCGCTAAAATAATGAAACAATTTTTTTGAGATCTTTAAAAATACTTGTATTTTGATAAAAAAAAATGATTGCTTACCTTCAGTTCTTCGTGATTCTTAAAATTTTTAGAAAAAATTCTAAAATTATTTTACATACTTGTCATAAAAAAACACAGCTTCATATAATTTAATTATAAATCGAGTGATTTTCATTTTCAAAATCTTTTCTCATCAAAATTCAACTGAAAGCTTTGATTGACTGAAAGTTCTTTTGTTCCTTTGAAAAAAAAAAGGTTGTCCATTTCATAATATTATTTCTTTGACATTCATGTGTGTGATGTAACACATTTAAAAAAAATTATTATAATTATTTAAAATCCTTTTGATCTTAATTTTTTAATAAAATTATTCCACTGTTTGTCTTATCTGTTATTTTCTCTTCCTTTATTCTTTTTAATTTAAATTATGATATTTTAATATCATCATTTTCTAAATAAAATATTGTAAAAATAAATAAATAAATAAATTTCTGTGTTTATTTTTCTAAAGATCTATAGAATTGTCTCTCATTCTGTTTCATCATGGAAGACGTTCCACTGAAAGAGAATTGATTTATTTATTACAATTTCAATTCAATGTAGATTACTGAAGTTAAAAGCCTAATGTTTAAAGTGTACAAAAAGTGAAATCATGAGTACGCTATTAGCTGTTATTAGCAAACAAGAAATGAAATATAGAGCATCGTCATTATTAAAGTGGGGACGATAAAATAGCAAAACAAGTTGCCTTTATGGTCGGAATGAGAATAGAAAAAGCGAGAAACATCAATTGCATTAAGAGGGATGTAGATATGTCATTTCCTGACAGGCCGAAGAAAGGGAAATAAAAAAAATAAAAAAATCTTTGCCCAATGGAAAAAGAAGTTGTCTGTTCGTTTGCAATCCGCAAACGCTCCAGGAAATTTCTCTTCATTTTTCCTCGTTGCCTCTAATTGATAACATTCTTTTTAGGGGTAGAAAACCCTCTTCGAAACTAAAACAGCAATTAGAATATACAAAATAACTTTCATTAACTTTTTTCAGTCAAGTGAGCAGCAGCTTGACTTAATGCTCCTAATCACTCAGGACAAGTTGCTATGGATAGATTTTCAAATGAAAACTCCCCCTCGACTTTAAGAGTTGTTCATTTCGTGTCGACTTCACTACTAAAGTAACATAACCGTTTTACTTACTTAACGCACCACCCACCTCCCACCAGTACCCATCCTTGTGACTCTTCCAACAAGATCAAATTCATTTTCTGGATCCTCTTCATATACAATATACAATATATATATATATGATAGATTTGAAAATTAATAAAGAGTGTACACCCTCTCCATTTGTCAAAAAATTAAACTTGTCAAAATTTTATATAATTGGTATTTTAAATATAATATTTTTAAAAAATCACTTTTTTCTCTACCAATAAATTAATTATATTTTTGATATAAAAATTTATAAATTACTAAAAACAATTAATTTTCATATTTTTTTAAAAATAATTTTCATTGTATCTATTTTTCTAATTATATACATTATTATTTAGTAAAATTTAGTATTGGAATTTCACTCACCTAGTTATCATATTAATTTAAAATTTTTAAATAATTCTCAAGAATAATATAAACAATTAAATCTATCTATCTCTATTGCTCTATGGAAGTTCTTGGTCGCAGCAACCACACTTCTCCAAGTATCCCTATTCTGATCCCCAACCCTGTTTTAAGATTAATATTTTAATCTCTAGATGATCATAATTGTCTTAAAATGTAATATAGATTAGCTGTCAAAAAAATTTAGTGAGTCTCAAAGGTAGGCACTAGCTACTAACCTTCCCACAGCCATACGAGCCTACATTAATCTCCTCGTCATCTTTTTTAATATTTTCAATCTATTCTCGTCCTTCAAAGTCATTTTTCACAGCTCTCATTGATACATTCGGAAAATAATATATTAATTTTATAGATTATAATATATCTAATTTTATTTAAAATTTTGTTCAAATAATATTATTTTTACTATCTAAGAGATAGTATTGCGATCGCGAAAATTTTTGATGTTGAGATTTTGATGTTTTTATACGTTTTGAAGGTTCCTGAATCATTTTCACTAAGGTTGAGAAAAATGTGTGTGTGTGTGTGTATGTAACCAAGATTACGCAAAAACGGTTTGAGCTAGAATGATGAAATTTGGTACATGGACATTATTCAAAATTCATAGTTTTCTATCAACTTTTGAGAAATGTAGCTCAACCGGAAGAGGGTCATTTTTTTCCTCTAAAGTGACCTTAAAAATAAAGATATATGTTTGATAATTTTTCACATGATTAATAATTGTATAAAACTGCTATATATAGAATTTCAGCTTGATTGATTCGCTGAAATTACCAGAATTAATTTTTTAACACTGCAAATCTCACGCGCCAACAAGTGACGAGGTGCCATCAACAAAAAGCCAAACATGCGCTGGTTTAATATTTATTATTTATAATTTATAATTAATTAAATTTAATTTAAATATAATATACTATGTTATTTAATCCAATTCAAATTGCGAGATAGTCGAGTGGAGACACTCCAGCTAATTTTATAATTATAGGACTTAATTAATTAAAATATTTTACATTTTAAACTTCCATATTTCCCTTAAATTAACAATTTCCAAGACAACTTTCAAACATAGAATTCATGCTTTATTTTCTTTTAATGGAAGATGATAAGTGAACGTTGTTTGTCTCTCCATTTTTTTCATCAAATTCTATGAAATCTTAATCTTTGTCTACCAAATGAACCGAAAATAAATAAATATTCTATTTGATGAAGGATTTTTCAATCGATTTACTAAGAAGTAAATGTCGTTTCGTGCAATGGAATCTGGAAATGATAAGTGAAGTCACCTTCACCTCTCATTTACTTTCCACAAAGATCATTGACTAATTTTAAACCTTCCTCTCCCCCTCAACTGGCTCCAATAAATGGCCTTTTCATTCTCTAATGTGTGGAGCTATTTACGTTTACATACAGCAACACTAAATTACAACAACCAAATGCCATAACACTAGTCAAAACCATTTTGGAAAGGCGTTCATAAAATGTGATTATGACTGTCATTTATTACTTGGGGAGAGTAATGCTATATAGCATCAGCGAAATAGCCCCGCTCGATATTGGCTATTTGGGCCCCATGTCCTGGAAAATACAAAAGGGAGAAAATTGCTTCATTCATAAACGCTATACTTTTCTCGTTCACATTCTATCCATTTGAATTCGCTTTATATCCCATTTCGATTTTGCTAAATTCCAAAGTGGAAGTATATCAACAAATCAGCCGTCCTTAAGAAACATTTTTATTAATTACACTCTCTGTTTGTATGACTCCCACTTATCATACCTAAATAATAACAAATCAGCAGGGAAATAAATGAAATCCATTTTTTTTTTCTTACTTTCATATTCATTCTAATAAAGTGTATATTTTATTAACTAAATATCAAAAAGAATGGCTCTGTTTTATAGTCTTTTTTATTTTTCTAGTTGGTTTAATAAAGCATACAATTGGACTAAAAGTTGCCTGCAATAATTTCAAAGATAGCATGCTGAAAAATAAAGCTTTTAAATAAATATATTTCGTTGCGAGAAAAAAAAATGGTTGCTTAAGTTCTCTAATTGTGTGTGCTTTCCATTTTTATCCGTTTTCACTCAAAGACCAAATTAGAACTATTACAACTCAATTTTCATACATCTCTCTCTTCAGCTAGGATGGTATCATTTAAATACGAAACCTTTATTTTTATTCAACTGGAAAATCCATTATTTTTTTTTTTAATTGATTTTTCTTTTTTTTAGCTATGAAATAGAAAATTTGTTGGATTTGAAAGAAAAATATGATTTATATATATATAACTTCTCATATCAACTGAGGTGGACTTAAATTCCACCTCCAGGACTCTCTTATGTATTTATAAGTTTTGTAAACGCATGAATAATTAAATTATATCATCTCACTATATTCTTTTTCTAGGCCGAATCCTCAAAATTCATTTTATTTATTATTTTCTTTGATGATTAAATGGTTTCTATAATATTAAAAATTATAGTTTATTTAGTATTCTAGAGTAATATTAATGAAGTATATAAGATTCCCATTTTCACTAACATTTTATTTCAGCAGAAGTAAAATCTGCAAACTTTTAATAAGAAAAGATCAATAAGTTCGTGACTTTTTGAAAAATCAATAAAATTCAAAAATAATTTTAATAGAAACATTATCACGGGTAACTTTTCTATCATCTCAATAGAAAAAAATAATCTCTTTTACCCCGTGGACTCAATCAATCCATTCCCTTAAGCCTAGTTTACACGGGCTTAGTACTTCTGATTAGTTCAGGGGTAGGCAAATACTTTTAAGCGCGGGTTTTTTGAACGCCCGTTGAAAAAGTGACTCTTATTTTGATTTTTCGTTCAATATGTCTCTAAAAAAAAGATAAATTTTTTTATTAGTGTTTTCGAAATATGGTCCTCCGGCCCGGAAGATATTTTGAAAATTTCATTTTCATTAAAAGTATTTGCCCACCCCTGAACTAATGACAAGTACTAAGCCCGTGTAAACTAGGCTGTACTCTGTACTCTCCCCCTCCCTTGGTCCTTAAAAAATGAAGCTTATTTGAATGAAGAATACATAGCATCGATACATTAAAAAGAAAAAAAATTAAATATTCACTTTTATAAGAAGGCCCTAATTAAAGAAGAGGGGGGGGGGTTAAATATATATTAGATATATATGCTGATTACGCGCATTTTCTGAGCAGCAAAGCCGTGCAATTGACGAGTGAGACATATCTTATAAGTGCCTCTGAGAGGACCCACCTCTACTAAGCTTCATATTAGTAAAAACTTGGAACTCATATTTATTGTATTCTTTGGAGAATTAGCAGAACACATCTATTCATTGTTTTTTACTTTATAAAAATTTTTGACTAAATTTTGTAAATTATGACCAAGACAACATAATTTCTAAAAAAAATTGATTTTTCATATCATTAAATGGAAAATTTTAATTAATTTTTAACCGAGTGTTTTTTATCACATTAAATTAACTTTTTCTAATAACAATATGTAAAACTGATACCAAAACATTCCTTATAAAACGCAGATTCATTTTCACTATACTATTATATTCAATAATTCACTAGAACCTTTGTTTAACAACCAAGACCATAGATATTTAATTATATATATTAATAATTTAAGTATATGGCATTATATTGAAAAGACTAGAACTACAGAAAATACTATTTCTATTATTTCTATATCTGCCATATATAATTTGTTAACATTGTTTATTTTGGTTGATCAAATCTATTTGCAATATCACCCACCACACTCTAATCTCGTTCGTCTTGTCACAAGCCAATCAACAATGAAAAAAATATTATCAATGCTACTATTAATTTTATGAAAGTATCTATAAATAGGACGTGTATGTTGCCACCCCACTAAATACATTGATCCAAATAACTATTCAAGTTCGTTGTCGTTGTGACAATAATTATTTTATCTGTTTTAAATAACTATAGATTAATTATAGAAAGCACAAACAGGGGGAAGTCATTGTGCATTGTCAATTAAAAAAACTCTTTGATTATTAATCTACAACGAATATTCTATCTCTGGTATTATAAATAAACTCGATCATGATAGATTCTATTTTATTAATTAACTTCCTACAACAAGGCTAGGAATAAGTTCGATAAAGATTCTATTATCAGCATGCTAATAAAATTAATTTTTCAAATGAATCTTCTTTATTTAAAAACCGCAAAATATAAAAATAAAATGAAAAAAAAAATGTATATTTCGTTCTTTATGAAGGATATTATATATTATGTACCCTTTCTCTTTTTTAATATTCCCTAAAATGTTTAAAATATATTTGAAACTATTTTCAATTTTTGTTTTATAACATTTAATAAATTTCAAGCAACTTCAGAAATTGATCATTATATTGTACGAATATTGCAAAATATTGAAAATTCATCAATATAAAATCATCATTTAAAGTAAGTACCGGGACCCCGAGCCTCTGCTCGGTTATTAAGTTAAAAAAAATAATTCATTATTATTGAGTTTGGCTGGTAATATTAATACTTGAGACACCGAGCTGATATACAATTCTTTAATTATTTATTACAATTATTAAATGTTGCATCATTGCATCAATCTGATTAAAATGAATGGAACTTGGGATTATTAGGTATGTTTGTGAATGAATATTTTTTTTTTATTGGAAGAATGATAAATATATATCGTAATTTATAATTATAAAATATTATTAAAATATATATTTTTAATTTTATTTCGAAATTAAATAGAAAATTTTAAAATATTTTAAATATAAAAAAAATATTAATACAATATCCTTTAAAAAAAGGCGGGAGTCAAATTTCAATATGGATGTCATTTGTGACGTCATCCATATATAAATTTAAATTAAGAAAAAACTAATGAAGATGTATTTTTCCTGAGATGTGATCAATAAAACTTAATTTTTCTTTATAAATACTATATCTAGTGTGAATTTTTAAAAAATCGTTAGAGTGGTTTTTGAGAACCCATGGCCATACAAACATACAAACAAACAATTTTAGCTAGCATAATAAGATAAGATAAGTAAATAAATATTTCACTCAGTCTCGGGCTGTTGTGAAGTGCAGACGTGTTTCATTTTCAAATAAGATAAGATAAGTAATTTTTTTAAATATTTCACTCAGTTTCAAAAACTTCTTCAAAATAGTGCCAAAATGGGTGCCGAAACGTAGAGAAAACAATCTCACAAAAATGCGTGATTATATTCCGGATATATATATATATATATATATAAAGTTAATTTTACTAGGGCCTATGTGTGTGCTTAAATTTGTATGTGTGTGTGTACCTTGAAGTAGGAGCTGACCAAGGGACGAATGCCCAAAAAGGGGAAGTTCCAAAATAAAAAACGCGGATTGATAAAAGAAGGGATTATTATGATTATATCTGAGAGAGAACTGGCGTGTTTTAGAGATCAATTAGTTTCTATTTTTGTGTATATCTATTCTATTTAATTTAATTTTCAATTATAACTAAACTATTTTATTAAAAACGAGATGAAGGACTTTTATTTATTGATTATTAAAATAAAATCCTCATATGATATGTGAGCTGATGCAGAATCCATGATTTATTTTCCACAATGCCGATCGTTTGAGCCGTATTGCTTCACGCAAACGTTGCATAACTTCCTTGTAGTATTCCTCATTAACAGAACGACATGTTGGCACGAACTCATGATGCACCAAGCCATTGTAATTGAAGAAAACAGTGAGCAAAACCTTCACATTTGATCGAATTTGGCGTGCTTTTTTACCACTTATAATCATTTTTTTGAGACAAAGTAGACTCGCTGAATGCCTCAGTCAACATTTTAAGTGCATTCCATTTTTAATGCAAAATTTAATTAACAGATTCTTTTATCGATTTTTTTTAGGTAATAAATCAAAGAACACACAAAAACGTGATAACTTTTTCAGTTGTCAAAAACAAACTACTAATCCAAAATAACTGATAATGTCAACATATGATAACATATGTGTACCAACATAACAAAAAAAAATCGAGCTTCAGCCCGCGAAAATTCAAAATGGAAAAAAAGTGACATAGTGCAAGCAGCGAGATTGATTAAGCAAGGAAATACGCCATTATGAGTTTATGTAGGAGAAAGCACTATTTATATTTACACTCGGTTTTGGTTAGCAAAACCTCAGGAAATTCGCATTTGAAAGTTGCTGACATAAGGAGAAGCTAATTTTGTTAGTGCGGGAATAATTATTAAATTTTTGATACCCAATTAAATAACTATTTATTAGAAACGCCTTGAAATTCGAAAAAAGTCGAGGAACAAATCAGTTTTCAAAGTCATACGCTACACAATTGGTAACTATATGCTTAGTTCTTGCCTACCAGTTGACGTCACGATGTTTTCTCCTAGGCGAGCAGCAGCTGCTTATTTTACCCCCAAATCCATTGTTCAATGAGCGAGTAGTAAAAATGCGTTCGATGTATCATTGTTAATATAATGAAAATCGAAAAAACGGTAAAACGGATGAATATGGATTGAATCTGTGATTTAACGTTATCTATTATTATTATATATTTATATAAATAATTTTTATAAAAAAAAACGAATATACAAAATCGATTTTCTCATTGACAACAACCCAAAAAGGATTTTAAACCATATTCTATATATTTCACTTATCAAATTAATTTAATTTTTCAAAGTTTTATGCAAATTGTTTGAATTTTTTATTATTAGTTGGTTAGTTTACAATATGAATTGGTCTTTCAATGAATAGGCAGACGGTCTTTGTTATTAACTCTGAGTAGCCCTAACAATTAAATGAACATTACTGAATTGATTGCTTAACCAAGCGGCAGTGATGTGCTTATCGCAACATAGAGATAGGAATAATAAGCTTTGTGTAAGCCCGACCTTTGATACAAAGACATATTAAATCCTCTTACGGTCCACATTTCTTCGTTTAAAATTCTCAAACTGAGGAAATATCCGATTATTATCGCCACTCAATTTTTAGGACCTTCTCTTTAATACATTAATAAAATCTTGGTCTTTGTGAGTAAGCGAAAATCCACCCTAATAAGACTTGTAATGTTTGCTTGTGCCCCCAATTAAGAATTTATTTTTATTTTATATACTTTTTTCTTCTATTATAGTTAATAATAATAATAATAATAATAATAATCATCATCATCATCATCATTTCATCATCGAACTATAATATTTTTAATAATTATAATATAATTATTAATATTAATATTCAATTGTTTATATTTACATCGTTATTTTATTATTTATAGAATATATGTATACAGGGTCCGCCATGTAACATTTTTTTTTAAATGCAATAAAACAAAAACGGTTGGATGAATTTTCAAATTTATTTTTTCATAGTGAAGTATAGACCTTCCGATTATTTATGAAATACTATCTCATTCAAATGGCTGCCTCGGCTGGCCTTGCAGTACGCCATTGAAGGAGAAGCCGATTTTGGGCAAAAAATCATCTTTTCGGATGAGGCGCATTTCCATATTGGTGGATACGTCAACAAACAAAATTGCCGTATCTGGAGGACGGAAAACCCACACGTTATCATGGAGAAGACAATACATCCTCAGAGAGTGACGGTTTGGTGCGGATTTTGGTCTGGCGGCATCATTGGACCATTTTTCTTTGAAAATGAGGCAGGAGCCGCCGTTACGGTTAATGGCGACCGCTATCGAGTCATGATTTCTGATTGGTTGTTCCCGAAACTTGAAGAGGAAGACTTGGACAACATTTGGTTCCAACAAGACGGCTCTCCGTGTCACACAGCTAAACTTACAATCGATCTTTTGCGCACTGTCTTCGATGACCGAATTATCAGCAGGAATTCTGATGTCGTTTCGCCGCCTCGGAGCTGTGACTTGACACCGTTAGACCAGAGTTTCTTAAACTGTGGTCCGCGGACCCCTGGGGGTCCGCGAAGACTTTACTGGGGGTCCGCAAAGCCATCGTACAGGTGCACGAGAAAATAATGAGTCAGTTAAAACTTTATTTAATATAAAAGGAGGTATGGCATGGCTTTGTGAGGAAACAGAGATCAAATACACAAATTCAACGAAATGTGCAAGAAAACTATTGCTACCGTTTCCATCTTCATATTTATCTGAATTTTCTTTCTTCAATATTATAATTTCTAATAAAATGTGTTCTACAATATGCAAAAAAATCGTTATTCACCAATCCTTGTTAGAAATATTCAACATATATCCTTGTTCTTATGAGATCGTAAGCCAGAAATTATAACTAATAAAATGACGTAAAGTACCTAAAGTTGGGATGGGGTCCGTCAAAAAAAATTTCTCCAAGTGGGGGTCCGCGGAGTACATAAGTTTAAGAACCTCTGCGTTAGACTATTATTTGTGGGGAGCTGTCAAAGACAAATGTTATGTAGACAAATCAGAGACAATTCAAGCTTTGAAGGACAACATTCGTGCAGCCATAGCTAAAATAAAGCCGTATACTATCACAAGTGTACTCAAAAATTGGACCGACCGTATAGCGTTGCAGTACGCCGAGGCAGCCATTTGAATAAAATAATATTACATAAATAATCGGAAGGTCTATACTTAACTGGAAAAAAATAAATTTGAAAATTCATCCTACCGTTTTTGTTTTATTGCATTTAAAAAAAAAATATTACATGTCGGACCTTGTATATACTATTTAAATTAACATTAATTTATATATGTAGTTTTTATTTGAATTAAAGATCTCAATAATTATATATAAAATCTTAAATAAATAATAAAAAATGCTGACATTAAAGTATGAAAAAAATATTTCAGCTTTCTTTATTATTGTCTAATTCAAATGTGGATTTTAATGGTAAAAATATTCTTTCCTTCTGCTTTAGAGTATTTATTTTTGAAGTTGCAGTGGTGAACACAAGGACGTGGCAGGGAAGGCGCAAATCAAAAGAAATACTCACCCGGTTGATAGGTGCACTTGAATTTTATATTATTGAACCATGTACTCTATACCATGTTATTCTATATTTATACAAAAAGGCTGTTGCCCAAACAATAAATTATGACAATATATAAATTAATATTCCATATATATATATATATATATATATATATATACATATTTATCCATCATTTATTATTATTAATAATATTATCTAATTTAATTTACATGGATTTATTTGGATGTATTTATTTTGCAATATCTTTTTGTATAAATATCTTGACGAATACATATTACAGAATACTAGACTATATTTATGAAGTTAATTTTATTTAATGGTTTCCATGTTTCATTAAAATTTTTAATTTTTGTTTTTCATTATTGGGTTACTTAAGACCCTTGCCACAGGCGGTTCATACCCTCGTTACGACACTGTTTGAATGAAATTATTAAAGTAAGCTTTGAGATAGATTCATACATAGTTTATTAGTTCAATCTCATAACAAGCATTATAATTGACATATTCTAAGATGTAAACAAATATGGAAATTGAATTTTGAAAATTGTCTCTTAAGTTCTATTCTTCAGCGATCCTGTTACTATATTTGAAATAAAAACCTCGACATTCTCATTTTTTTTTATGAAATCGAAAAAAACAGTTTAAAGTTGTATCATGAATACAATTTAGCCGTTTTAGCAGATAATTGTTTTTTATTAAGAACATTTTTTGTAAATTTGACATATGTACATATATATTTATCATATGTTGACATTATCAGCCATTTTGGATTACTAGTTTATTTTTGATAAAGTTTGAAAAAGTGTGTTCTTCGATTTTTTACTTTAAAAAATATGTTTTAAAAAATCTGTATTAAATTTTGCGTTAAAAATGGAATAAAGTGCTCCGACGAATTTAAAATGTTGACTGTGGCATTCGGCGAGTCTACTTTGTCTCAAAAAGATGTTTATCATGGCATCAAATGTGAAGGTTTTGCTCACTGTTTTCTTCGATTACAATGGCGTGGTGCATCATGAGTTATTGCCAACAGGTCGTACAGTTAATAAGGAATATACTACAGGGAAGTTCTGCAACGTTTGCGTGAAGCAATACGGCTCAAATGATCGGAATTTTGGAAAAACAAATCATAGATCCTCCATAAGCTCAAACATCATTGCTTGTTCGTGATTTTTTGGCCAAAAACAACACCTTAATCATACCTTAACCACCCTATTCACCAGATTTGGCTCCCTGCGACTTTTTCCTATGCCCAAAACCGAAGAGACTTGTGAAAGGAAAGCGCTTTGCCACAATTGATGAGATAAAGTGGGAATCGAAGAACGATCTGAAGGCCTTTCCGAAAAGCGCATTTCAGAATTGCTTCGAAGAAGTACTGCTAAAATGCATTATAACTGAGGGGAATTACTTTTAAGGGAACAAAATGGATATTGATGAGTAAATAATACTTTTTCGAAATAATTCAAAATTCACCTTTTCTTTTGAACAAACCTCGTACTTCTAATTAATTTTGTTTTTATGTTGAGAATTAAATCAATCTTTAAATCCTCTTCTCCCATTTATGACTCTCATAAATATTATTATACCCTCTTAGAAAGAGACACTTTTGATTCTCCCTTCACCTATTGTGTGTGTTCATATTATATTTTAAAGAAATTATAAATTTTATATAGAATAAAATATTTTTGTACCATAGAAAATTACAATTTTAATTAAATTGTAATGGTTTGTGGATTGAAATTATCTTAAATAAAAGATACATTATTATAAATATTAATTCATTATAATTATATGATTCATTAAAATTAGAACCAATAAAACGGTCAGCACCTGTTTTCTTTTTTTTCATCTCATTTGAAGTTTAAATTCAATTTTTTAATAAAATAAAAAAAAAAAAAAAAATAAAACGATGCATAAAACTTTTATTTTAATAAGATATCTAAATTTTATTAGCGCTATATATTTCAAAAAACGATATTTTTCGTCATTCATAGGGCCGGAAGTGGATGGAATGGAGGCCCGGGCCCCTCCCAGGAAGAGAAGTGGCCGCCAGGCCCATAACCTCTAAAGTGATGTTCAAAATGGCAGTGGGTTAACTGGTCCCCATGAATAGAAGATTTATTGTGGATTATAGAAGAGTCCGGCTCGCGCCACCACCCCTTCCACCCTTTTCCCCTTCATCCCCTTTACTTTTAGCGACTCCACTCAATTCCCCCTCTACTCCTGCTGGCCTCTATTATTTACTAACCATTTATTCATCTAATAAATTTAAATAATTAATTTATTTATATCAGTGTCTAGTTAAAAACCGTTTAAAATAAAATAGAGAGCGTTTGGGAATACATTGCATCTACTGGCTATTATTATGTAATTTGATTTGGAATACAACGTTTTTAAACACTTTGCATGTCTGTTTCCATTTGCACAGCGAGATAAAAATAATAATAAAATAACTATATTATATTATATCATATTAATATTTATTTATTTTTATTTATTATTTATTTATTTTTTTTAATATTTACTAAAGAATATTAAAAATTAAAAATTATAATAGTATTTCCATATTAATAATAAAATAATTTCTAGGTCAATTTATTAGCATCATTATTATGTCGAGATACCTCTGCTTTAAAATGTTAAAAATTGAATAATGAAAAAAACAAAAACCAAAAAAAAAAAAAAAAACAAAAAAACAAACATTCATGTTCAATCAATTAATTTAGTAAACAGACAATACTGTACAGATAATATTCAATAAATAAATAAATTGAAAAATTAGAAACAACAATTCATAATAATAAACATTCGATTAACTTTTCAATCACTGAAACATTAAGGTCATCATATTTTGACGTATTTTATAGCTTTGAATGACATAGGAAAGTAAAAAAATTGACATTTTCACTCCTAAAAAGCAAGGTTGAAAATAGCGCCAAAGTGGACGCCAAACTCGCCAGACTCAAATTTCATAATAAAATGTAACTATCTATATAAGGTAAAGGAGGGTAATTTCGTCAGTATTTTTAAAAACCCTTAATTATAAGATTATAGGACCCATCAGTATTGAATGAAATTTACTTTTTGAAATTCGGGGCCTTTGGAAACCCCTATTTACAAAAATTCTGGTGACACGTTTCAGTATGGCGGTGAAAAAAAAATTCCGAATCAAGCATTGGTGAGTATTTCTTTGTTTTATTAAATTTCTTAGCATTTTTCTTAAGAATTTACTGTTTCATAAGATTTTTGCTGTCAAGTTTTAAGCTTTATTCACAACGGGGCGTTTTTTAGAATCTAACTGTGTTTAATTATTTATTCAAAACAATAAAATGTGGTTATAAACGCTTGGGGCTTCTTTAGGGGGAGGGGGGAGGGGGAGGTGACGATAATACCTACAACCAGAAGCTTTGATGTATTGAATTTCGTCAGTGTGACGATTTTATCTTCATTTATAATTATTTTTTTGAGTTGATGTTAAATCGTCAGTCACTTACTTTAACCACTTAATGCTAGGGTTTTTTTTGCAAAATGAGGTCAAAAAAGCAGGTTTTTTTTTGTTTTTATTTTTAATATTGATAAATTAGAAATCATAATATAAACTTAAAAAAACATACAAAATTGAAAAACTTAACATCCGGAGAGAATGTTTGGGACGAGACCGACGAAGAATCGAAGGAAACAAAAGTTTGCCAACCTGTGCAGAAATATGTCAACGAATATGTCGTTTTTAAATATGATGGAAAATACTTATTATTGCTGTAGGTAAAGAAGAGGCGACCATATCATCAATGCAAAAGGCAGGCCGGATAGGCCAGACATACTACCCTACCCTTGGAATGCAATTATTGGTCAGATAAACATTCCAAAGAAAATCAGTAAGACGCGAAATGTATACATAGTGAATGAACTTTCAAATTTTTTAGATTAGATTAGATGGAATTTAATTGTATTTAAATTATAAATTAACTTAAATAAAAATTTAATTTTGATTCAGCTGAGTGAAAAGTTGCTTTTTTTACCTATTAGATTTTAGAGCAGAAGGAATCTTAAGTAGTAAAATGTGAGTGACGAATTTACATACAATGATGACGAAATTAACATCAACGATTACATGAATTGACGAAATTACCTACATTTTTTTGCTTAATTTTCTTCCAAAATTTCTGGTATCACAGTATCAGTAAGAAAAATTAAAATTAATAAGTTATTCAAATAGGCATTGCTGAGTTATGTTGCGAAAAGACAATTAGCATTTATGAAAACTAACATGGCAGCATTAGGAAACGTGTACAAAAATGGCTAAGGGTGACGAAATTACCCTCCTTTACCTTATATATGTATAATAAAATAAAATTTTGAATTTAATTTATAAGAATCAAGTTGATTTAATGTCATTTAATTTTCTAGATATTATATTTTCTTTATATTGTTTTGATCTTCTATTAATCGATTTGATTGATAATAAATAAATGAATAAATAATAGACTAGAATAAATAAACTTAAACTTACTGATCCAGCTGTAAAATGTTCACTCCGAACTAGGTTGAAATAAATAAATAATTATTCTACCTATTAGAGTGACTGTAAAGTTTTGATGAGAAAAGCCTCTTTACTGTATGATAACAGGCTTTAACTGATTGAAACCTCTATTTAAATTCTTATCGAATATTATTATCCTTTGTAATTACATAACCTTACTATTTAAATTTATCTACATTTTCAAATTCTACGTTTTTTATGTTAAGATTTTGCTGTTATGCTGTTAATGTTCGTCTCTGTTACCAAATATTTTGTCTTATCACTATTAATTTCAAGACCTACCTCTTTTAAAAAGTGGGATAATAATTGTCTCCTGCGATTTTAATGTAATCTTTTCTTTATGATAATATACTATATAAATTAAAATTAAATTTAAAAATAGAAAAACCTTAATAAAATTAAAAATATATACTTAATTAATATACTCTATTTATATATAAGAATACTTTATATAATTACATTTACCAAGATTAATGTTTAAATAAAGAAATAATTTATTGATTATAGTTCTAGAATTAGAATCAGTTGCAGATTTGCAGCTCTGGGTTAAATTAGAGTATTCTATTTAATATTGTTCATCGAAAAGAGAACAAGTAAATAAAATTAAAGATTGAATTAGCATGGGAAATTGATGTTCTTAAATAATGGTTAGCACTCCGCACCCTTTTAATCGAGCTTAGAAAAGCTAATTTCGGTTTTACAAGGGAAATAATATAAATCAAATATAAATATAGATCTAGTAAAAAGTATAAATATCAATGAGCCTTAAAATTTGTTTATGTAGAAGTAAATTCTATGAGTATTAGAAATATCCTACCTAGTATCTACCTAGTTTTTTTTTCTAATTCATGAAACCCACCATCTTAATTAATATTTCAAGGATGTTATTTTGAATAATATTTATATTTTTAAAAATAAAAAATATATATTTTGGAGTAATAGGATAAAGCCTCATGGAATAAAATAAAAAGATAAACATTAGGCTAAGGGAAATCTGATGACTCTGGCAGGTATATCTCCCTCTTTCTTATTTTAATATTATTGTATTTAATAATCAATTATTATTATTATTAGATGGAATTAGGAGGAAGCTAATCATCAATAGAGGAGTGTTGAGGATTTGATTAGAATGAAAGACCATTTTCTTGTTGGTGTTGAGAATTGATCAAATTCTCCAATTTCTACACACTCCACTTTTCCTATGATTGAAAATTATATCTCTTATATATGATTATACTTAAATAAGTTGACCTGTGGCCAGGTCCGAACCGACCGACGGTTTGAAATAAATTAATTTCCAGCTACAGAAACAATTTCAAATAATTTTAATATATCTATTAATGTAATAACAAACAGATATGGATATAACATAAATATTTTTAATTTTATTTTATTTATAATATAAATGTAAGACCAGGCTGTGACGTCATGAATGACTGGATGACGTCATATAATTTTAAATTAAGAAAAAAAACTAATAAAGATGTTTTTTCTCGAGAATAAAACCAATACAAAGTGCATGATTCGTGTGGTGATATGTAAAAAATCTCCTTATGTGAAATTTGGTGCGAAAATAACCCTTACCTTCCTATCGTCGATCGCTAATACTACCACTTCCGGTTTTCGGATTTGCACCAAAAGTTGATCAATTCATCATACTGATGCATTAAGTAAATATACCAAATTTCATCAAAATCCGTTGAGCCGTTCAGGCTGTACACATCTATACGAACGGACAGACGGACGGACGGACAGACATGATGCTAAAAATACTTTTTTCTGTTAAGAAAATGCATGATTCGTGGAGATATGTAAAAATTTCCACATGTGAAATTTGGTGTGAAAACAATACCTCCCTTACTATCGTCGGTCGGTAAAATGGTTACATTAGATTATTCCTTATTCATGATATATTTTGAAGAAATTATTTAAATTACATAAAATAAATTTTTTGTGCCAAATTAAAAAGAGAAAAAATAAATTACAATTTCAATATTATTATATAGATTGCTTAATAATATTTAAAATTTTCAACAATCTCTAATTAAACATGATTGATTCAATTATTTATTATTAATTTATTCCATTCTATTTTTATTTTTCATTAGATTGATATGTTATTTACTTTCATTATACTAAAAGTCGATAGACTTGATTTGGATCTGAATTTCGAGATCCCAAGTCAGGATTCAATATTTTTCTGCTGATCGTTTCAGTTCTTAATCGTAATTTTAAAAATGTTGATTTTTTTTATTTGCTACTTGCACGCTTGGGACCTTTCGTTTCAGAAATAATTTTCGGACCTCTTCCCATGATCGTGTCCTCAGGGATAACAGTTACGTGATCAACATCATTCTCAAACAAAAAAAAAAACATTAATCGAACCTCCAGTCACAATGAATTGTTTTATTAATAATCTTCTCTTTGTTTCTCCTTTTTTCATATTATTAAAATATATATATATATATTATTTACTTTTATCTTTATTTTTACTTATATTATATAGTTATATATTTTTATATTTTACTTATATATAATATTTTTATTTTAATTAAATTTTTTAAAAATAATTTATAACATTACTGTACATTATTTTGAAATACACATTATAGGGTTTAATTGTAAATGAAATCCTGGCAAATACAAAATTATTTTGGAAAACAGATGATGTTAATACCTTTGTCATTCTGTATCAAAAAACATTTCTTTTTTTTTAATTTTTTTTACGTTCACTTAGTATTTTTGTCATCTATGTTTGAACGTTAAGTTAGTTATAAACAAACATTGAAATGTGAAATTAAATGTAAATAAAAAAAATGCATATATATTCTAGTATAAAACATGATAGCGAAAAATATTTTTTAAAAATCATACTTTGGAAAACTTTATATGTATATACGATTTATGAATATTACACATGTTATTCATTTATATATAATGGTCTTTGAAATACACTCACATTAGTTCTTTAAAAATATTTTTTTTTAATGTGAATTAAAAAAAAACTTTTAAATGAAATTTATAGATTTAGGCATAAAAGTTTAATTAATAACTAAAATTAAACTTAAAAACTTTAAATTTTTTTTTTGTTTGTAAAGTAAAAATAATAAATCTTTTATAAAAATAAATTTTAATTATAATAATATATACCTTGAATTTTCAAATTGATTGATGTTGTTTTTGCCTTATTTGTATTTCGAGTGCTGTAACTTATATTAAAATATCTGGAGTGTCTCAAAACGACGATCTCGCAATTTGAATTGGATTAAATAACATAAAATATATTTAAATTAAATTTAATTAATTAAATTATAAATTAAATAAATAATATTTATTAAACCAGCGCGTGTTTGGCTCTTTGTTGATGGCACCACGACACGTGCTGGCGCGTGATTGGCAGTCAACGTATATAGTAGTTTAATACACTTTTTAATCATGTGAAAAACTATCAAACATATATCTTTATTTTTACGGCCAGTTTAGAGGGAAAAAAATGAAAACGTCGTAAGTAATGACACCCTTCCGGTTGAGCTACATTTCTCAAAAGTTGATAGGAAACTCCGGATTTTGAATAATCCCCATGTACCAAATTCCATGATACTAGCTCAAACCGTTTTTGCGTAATCTTGTCTACATATACACACACACACAGACATTTTTCTCAACCTTACAAAGTGAAAATGACAAAGGGACCCAGAGGCGGATTATCCGTAAGGCAAACTAGGCACGTGCCTAGGGGCGTGTAGTTACAAGGGGCGCGCGAGCTCAGAATTTTTAAAATTTATAGTATTATGATGGGCATTTATGGCCGATACAGGGGCGCCGATAAAGTGATTGCCTAGGGCGCTCTGGACCTTTAATCCGCCACTGCAGGGACCTTCAAAACAATTAAAAACATTAAAATCTCAACATTGAAAATTTTCGTGATCGCAATACTATCTCTGGTGAAATAGTAAAAAGAGATATATTAATGTAAGAAGGCAGCTTAGCCGTGCGTGTATAGTGGCAATTTTCTACTCATGAAGTCGGCGTTCGATTCCAACTAAGAACAAAAATTTTATAATAAATTCAATTTAACATCAGCTGCCTCCCGCTCCAGGAACTGACAAACCTGGTTCTAAATAACCCTGCACCAGCAGGATTACTTCAAAAAATAAGCAACCACAAAGTGGAAGCTTTGCGTGATCCCAGATGGTCCAAACGCAAATAATAATAATAATAATAATAATAATAATAATAATAATAATAACAATAATAATAATAATAATAATAATAAGGGGTACGGCAGCTTCTAGAGCTGATAGGGCGTGGCGCCCCTTCCCCTACCGGAGCCATGAAAATGGAGAAAAAAGAGCAAAGCCTCGGAAAACGATCGCTTCCTGGGGTCCCCAGGACATATCTTGAGCCGGTGCTGGATATGGCAGCCTGCGAACCACCGGTGACAGGGTACTGAGAGAGCGGGTCCCTGTCACGGAAGAAGCTACAGCTCCCACAAACCACCCAACGGATGATGGGCGCTTAGATCAAGAGCCAACAGATCCATCTGGCTCGTACTCAGGGAAAAGGAAAAGATAAATAAATATCTGAACCTCGCGATGGAAATCAGGCGCATTTGGAAGATTGGAGAGGTGAAGATTATCCCGGTGGTTATCTCGGTGGAGGGTGCCTCCAGTTTTAATTTGAAGAAAAAAATAAAAATATTGGGAATTTCGGAAGACCATATACCACTGATTAACAAGTGTGTTATTCTTCAAACTTGCTACATAGTGCGGAAATTCCTAATGATGAGCTGAGAGACAGGATATCCGTGTGGGTTAGGGTTTCCCTCTCCACACCGTCCGAGCCCAATCCCATACAACATCTAAAGGAATGGGTGAAAGTTTTCCAGCAATTTGCTGAGAAAGTGAGCTAAAATCGGATAATAATAATGTAAGAAGTAACAATAAATTTATCACTGACACTGAACTAGAAGGTTACTTTTCCCGGAGTATTTTCGTTCCCGGGAATCGGGAAATTTAAAAATCCCGGGAAATTATAAAAAAAATACTAAATTTGAGGTGGAAATTGTAAAAGTTCTACGAAAAAGTTGCCAACTGCCGTCTGCCAGAGTTCACTGTAAAAAAACTCAAAAAATAGAGAAATTATAAAGAAAAAGTAAAGGGAGAGAAAAAAAGAAAAGAAAAACAATACCTCCCTTACTATCGTCGGTCGGTAAAAAATTATAACAAAAGACAAATGTGATTATTTCAGTTAATAAATATGGATTTCGGTATCAGCATCATAATCAGCATGAAAAATAATTTGTTTTGTTTTCCCGGGGAAATGTCTCGTTTTTTCCCGGGAAACGGGAAATAAAATTTGAGGGGTTTTCCCTCTACACTGAACTTACAAATGTGGTCAGGGTCGTAGTGCCAGTGTAAGTGCTTATACCAGGAATTCTTCAGAGCTTCAGAACCCAGTAAGTCAAACATTACAATATTAATTCAATCAAAAATATAAATTCCAACAATTGGCCAATCAGAAAATTCTCTTGCAAATGGCACTGAAACGTCGATACTAAAAATCTTATAAAAATACGTGAAAACAGCTGTTCTGTTTCTATTTATATTTCCTTAGTTCTTATACAAAAATCTATTATTTTTATGATTAAACCAACTCAACTAAAAAAATTTTTAAGATAATTTTTTTCTTAAATAAATATTTATGAAAATAGAAAATTATATTTTGGTAATCTTATAATCCTTGTTCAGATAGAGGGATCGAATCTCGCCAAATTCACTTATTTTTAATTAAAAAATAAAAAGACTGGCTTAAATAAACGTTATCGCTAAAAGCACATATAAAATAAATAAAATAAAACTAATATTAAACAAACAAAAAAACTTTTTTTGAAATTTCAATGATTAATTTCATACATTTTCTATTTTCAAATTTTTATATTTTGCCACTAACAAGTAGAATAAAATTAGATATGAATTACATTCTTTCTAGAATATGATTACAAACTATAAAATAAATATGTTAAGTTAAATACTATAAATATGTATATTATTGGCAATTACTTAAATTGAATTATTCCAACCAGAATGTTCCATTTCTCTGATTACTATAATTTCCATGTGAATAAAATCTCTTATTATCCTTGAACATCTTGTAAACCCCTTTGGAACAGCTAAATCACGTGGAAGTCCTGTATTACTTTTCCTCTTACTCCTAATACATTGTATCTCTCTATTATACAAATAAACCTTTGTTAGCTGGACTGAGAAAACACTTAACAACCGTATTTAATTGAATCAGCCTAGAACTTGGCTAATTTGTAAATGTGTCCACAGTTAACAATAGAAATGGCAAGCAAAACAAAATTAAATATTATATTCGTTATTGTAAACAGAGAAAATCCTGCGACCGTTTACCATTTGTCTGGATTAAGCTTAACTGTACCAAGTCTATCAATATGACAGGACGATAAATCAAATTTACAGGTGTGATCATCGCCTGAGGTCGACCATTGATCAATATGGTGATTTATTCGATTTCGTTCACACCTTGGACATTTCCTATTTAATTTCTATATTCCGATTTACAAACTATAGTCCAATATGAAATATTAAACCGCTTCTATTTTTATTTTTTTCATGTTTTTATACCAATGCTAATAATTTTGCTACTTTCCTATCAATCCATTAATTTTAGTTATCTATTAGTAGTTCCATTACAAGCAGTACCTGGTTCACCGAGCCGCCGCTTGGTACTTTAAAACAATTATTCTCTATGAACTATGAATATCCAAGATTAAGATTATTATTTAAAAGAAATAAACAACAAAATATATGAAACAATTTTAAATAATTTAAAAGAATATAAATTAAAAAAAAATAGTCATAAAACATACAGCTCTTAAATGTACGTATTAATACACTGAAAGACAGAAAAGTATGGCCTGTGGATATAACATAATATAAATTTCGTAATTTGATTACGAAATATTATTAAAATAAATATTTGTAATTTTATTTTATTTATAATATTTTGTATATACGGAAGTTGCCCGGTGCCATGTATTTTATTATTAAAATTCCTATTTTAAATTAAGAAAAAACTAACAAAGATTATTTTTCCCGAGGCTGAAACCACAATACAGATTGTTTTTTCTATTTAACAATTATCTATGGTGTGAATTTCAAAAAAAAATCCTTAGAGCGGTTTAATATATCAAAAATACAAATATATATTTAGATATATATAATTTTTGCTAGTATAATAAAATAAGATTTATCATCATATCATATAATGTATTTTTATTTCCAGAATATTATTCTCTCAGATTTTCAAGAATTAGGATAATATTAAAAATCTTTCTTTTTTTTCAATAAATTTAAATGGATTTATAGAAAGCATGTCCTAATGGAGAGATGATTGATTGGTCAGAATTCATTATGATATCAAAGTGAATTTTGTTTTTGTGTTATTTTTATTTTATTTTTTTATTTTGATGTCCGCATGAAAAAGTTAGTCAGCCATTCGCGGTCGCAATTTAATGGAATTGACAGGGAGAAATTTTTCATAAAATAAATTTCATAAGATTTTCTATGATAAATTTTCATGAATACAACCTATTTTGTAAAACAGAGCCTGTCAATGAATCGGAATGATGGAATGAGGTAATTGGTTATTGAAAAAACAAAACAAAATATTTTCTTATAAAAAATAATTGAAAGTATATTGCAAACGGATTCTAGATCGTACATGTAGGGACGCGTTAGTTGTTTTCCCCTCCACTACTTTCCAATTTTGTCTCAAAGTTATTTACAATCATTCCGATTCATTGATGAACTCTGTATATAGTTAAAATAGTCTTTTTAAATTTGGTTTTTATCAAATTGATTTTTTTATTTATATGTGTAACAATCAAATTAAATTCAAAATTATTTTATAAAGATGAAAAAATTACAATGAAGGATGTACTAAAAAATAAGTAAGTTTTAAAATAAATATCTTTATTACGAAATAATAAAAAGTATATAGATTCCTAACTGATTGTAAAGTGTACAGGTAGTGAAGCGCTAGTTGTCTTTATCTCCACTTTCTCTTCTATATCTTAACACACTATGAGCGGGGCGGGTATTTGTACCCTTTGTGGGGACTGCCACTTATAAGCGGGGCGGGTATTTATACCCGTTGCCACTTATATGAGGGATATATATTAGTTATAGTTTAAAATAAGTAATTTTAGGTGACACAAGGGAAAATATATATTATACTAGCTGCTTCGAGCGCCTTCGGCGCTCTCCACACCTAGACGGGGGCTCCGCCCCCTGTACCCCCCGAGTGTCCCTATTCTGAGCTATAACCATCTAACTCCTACCCTGTCCCATCTCTCTCACGTTCCTTCCTACATTGTCCGCCCTGTTCACAATTGATCTTCCAAACGGACGTTTTCCAATCGAACTCCCCACCAATATATGTTTCCTCTCCCATTCTAGCCACGTCTCCTGCCTATCGCAGCTTTTTCGCTTTTATAACCCTAACTATATCTAGAGATGCATAGAGGTCATGCAATTCCTTGTTATGCAGTCTCCGCCATTCCCCGGTGTCCTCATCTTTCTTTGGCCCATAAATGCTGGGAAGAATCCTATTCTCAAATACTCTGAATCTACTCTCATCACCCAGGGTTATAGACCATGCCTCCCACCCATATAATACAATTAATAATTTAATAATTTTGATCCCCTTTGATAATAATTTCCAGATTGCAACCTCGATTTAAATTCTTTGCAAATATTATTCTCTCTGATACTAATTATTTTGTCTTATCACTATTAATTTCAAACCCCATCAATTTTCCTGCCAGGATTAATTTTTTTTTATGCTACTTTAAATGTTATTAATTTATTTAAAAAAAATCAGAGTAAACAAAATAAAAATAAAATATAAAATTAGCATAACACTAAACTACTATAAAAATAATATTAAAAAATATATTATATATTAAAATCTTACGTGAAAATCCAATTATGAGATCAAATTTTCTTAATTAAAATAATTTACTCACATAATCTTAAAAATTAATAGTATTAAATTATAGCCGTAATGTGAATGTTTTCAAATTTTAAAAGGCCAATAAGATCAATTGAGATATTGTAAATATCAATAGATATATAAAAAGATTTTATCTGCACATTGCTCAGAATTTAAATTACCGCCAAATTATCGCCACCAGCGCCTCTATGATCTAGTATGGTAACTAAACTATTTTTAATTAATATTCTTTATAATTTTTTAAAATTTTTCTAATTAAAAAATCGAAAATCGGGCTTCGAGGTCTGGTGGCCAGCCCCTTTGTGCTTCCGTGTAAAAAATTCCATGTCCCTGCGTGCGATAGATTTGCCTGGAGAGCTCGGTCAGACAGACAAACAGACACATTACACTTGCTTTTATTATTATAGATAAGTGGCACAGTCCCCGCAACGGGTACAAATACCCGCCCCGCTCATAGTGTGTTAAGTCCACCTACAATCATCCCGTTTCATTGATGAACTCTGTATAAAGGTAAAATATCATTATTAAATTTGGCTTTTATTAATTTTTACTTTTATGTGTGTAGATGCAAATCAATTTTCAAAAGATGAAAAAATTCGGAGTAATGATGCATTAATATTCTTTAGTAATGTTACAGAGATATTCATCTTGAGTATGAATATTTAAGTTATATATATATATTGTATATTAAAATAAACAAGAAACGATTTTTCTTTGCGAGTGCTATATAAAAGATTTCTATGAAAAGGGTATATCAAGGATGGAGAACGATTTAGTACGAAGCCATTGGATTTTTGCCGTTGAACCTCTAATGAGGGTTTAAGAGAGGAACAAATCGTTTGCGAGTGAATGAAAATTAAAAGCTTAATATCCTGACATTAATTATCCAATTTTTTTCTAATTAACTTAATAAGAACTTATCATTTGTTTTTGTTCCTTTTGAAATATTACATTTAAATAAAAAAATAATTATTCTAAAGTTAATGTTTTAAACATTTTATATAGGAAGAGATAGCTATAATAATGGTAGTCGTTCCGTTTAAGAGGCTATCTTTAATTGATCCTGTGATCTAGATTAAATAAACAGAGAGAAAAGAGGTGAACAGGTGGATATAGCGTGCGTGGCATCAAATAATCTCCGTAAATAACCCGAGAATTATAGGTGGTTTATTATTTGAATTTGCCTTTATGCCTTTCGAAAATGGTTATAGGATAATCGAATTCGTAATGGATTTAAAGACAATATTATTCGAACAATTTTAGGCTATACCAAATATCAACAGTTCTCTATGTAGATAATGAAGGATGGATAATAAAAGTTAGAAGTAATTATTATGTACATATTTTGCCCCCCCCCCCCTTTTAATTATATTTTGCCACAATGTAACTGTATAATTTATTACTATTTTCACCTGGAAAACAGAATCATATTTTTAATTGGATAAAACTCGTGACGTCATCTGGTAGGCAAGAAAAAACTGTGGTTTTCAAAATCGTATCGTTGTGCAAACTGATTTTGACTTTTTTGAATTTCAAGGCGCATTCCCACTTAACCTTTGTTTTATTTGGTCTCAGGTTTTGAAAATATTTCTTGACTCTATTTATCTCA
Organism: Labia minor; assembly: GCA_963082975.1. Classification (NCBI taxonomy): domain Eukaryota; kingdom Metazoa; phylum Arthropoda; class Insecta; order Dermaptera; family Spongiphoridae; genus Labia; species Labia minor. Next base: position 33,012,703 of record OY720348.1, on the reverse strand, counting down.
GTAAGGTTTCAACATTTCGCGATGTTGCCTTCCAGAATACCGAATGTAAATATAAAAGTGTATTCTTCTATATAATGTATATACAGGGTCCGGCAGTGAAACCTGACGGTTTTTGAAATGGGATAAATAAAAAAGTTGTTGAGATATTTTAATTATTTTTTTTTTATTGTAAAGAGGAGAATTGGAAATTTAACATTTATAATAAAAAGGCACAAAAATAACTTATGTAGGAAATATTATGTTACTTAAATGATGACCACCATTTTCTCTACACTGTACGAGTCTCCTGGAGAAGTTAGTCATGACTCTCTTCAAAGTTTGGCGCGGGATCTCACGACTTTCTCGCCGAATGTTCTCCTTCAATTGGTTCAAATTATTTGATCTGTTAGCATAAACTCTTCCCTTGAGGTACCCCCATAGATAAAAGTCACAAGGGGACAAGTCGGGAGAACGTGCCAGCCATTCGATGTCACCCCTGAGCGAGATCAGCTTACCGAAGAAAAATCCTATGGGTTGAGCCATGGACGCCCGAGAGGTATGGGCAGTTGCTCCGTCCTGCTGAAACCAGACCCTCCTGAGAGGGATACGATGGCGACGTAACTCTGGGATGAGAAAGTCACGGATCATGGCAACATAACGCGCTGAGTTCACTGTCACTGCTTGGCCATTCTCCTCAAAAAACAAGGCCCTAACACTGCTGACCTACACACTGCAGCCCAGACAGTTACTCTTTCACAGTGAAGATGCTGCTGGTGAAGTTCCTGTGGGTTTCTTGGAGCCGAATATCGAAAATTTACGTACAGTGTAGAGAAAATGGTGGTCATCATTTAAGTGACATAATTTTTGCTACATAAGTTATTTTTGTGCTTTTTTATTATGAATGTTAAATTTCCAATTCTCCTCTTTACAATAAAAAAAAATAATTAAAATATCTCAACAACTTTTTTATTTATCCCATTTCAAAAACCGTCAGGTTTCACTGCCGGACCCTGTATATAGAGTGGAAACATTTGAATAATTTTAATTTTTAGAATTTATTTGTTTTTTACCAATATAATTAATTGTAGGTTGCTTTCTCTGGTTTATTGTTAGCCTTACTCGTTTGTCAAAGGAATAAAATTGATAAACTACTTAAATTCTTTTTAATTATGATACAAAGATATGAAAACTATACGTGTATTGCGTTCAAAGGTGCCCCAGTTATAAATAATATTATGAATGTTACTTTTAAAGAGAGCAAATGAAATATATTTAATATCTTAATTTTTAAGAGTTATTGTGGGTTTAAGAGATAAGATGACTAATTACTATTTAACAATATATATATATATATATATATATATGTTGGTTTAGGTTTCCGTGAATGTTATTGTTATTATTAGTATCAGATTTATCAGGGATATAATCACGTATTATTGTGAGATTGTTTTCTCGACGTTTCGGCACCCATTTTGGCGCCATTTTCAAGAGATTAATTTAGGTGGGAGTATTTGTGGGATTCTGGGTCTTAATCTCTGTGACCAATGGTTAATATCGGGATTTTGTTTGATAGGTTGGGTGGTTTTGTACTCACTGCGTTGCTGTAGAGCTCCGAAGAATCCTGGGCAATCCTGAGACCGGAACACGTCCGCACTGGACAACAGCCCGAGGCCAACCTATATATATATATATATATATATATATATATATATATATATATTGTTATTCAGTTAGTCAGTTTTTATTGACTAACCTAGATGTAAAGAGTGATTTATTGGTAAAATAAGAAGTAAGGGTACGCATAGTGGGAGCAAAAAAAGTCCTATTTTCAGGAAAACTATTTTTTTCCATATAAGTTTTTATTTTTTCTTATTCTTACTATACAAAATATTAACGAACACAATAAAAGAAATTCAAACAGTAGATTTAAGTGGGAGTTGTCGGGACATGAAAAAGTACTGTAAAAAGGTAAGGGAACGTTGTTCCCCCGCGTCCCCCTCTTAATACACCACTGGAAGTAAGACATTTTTAAAAATTAAATAAAAAAATATTATTTAATTATTCTATATAAAAAATACATAGTAAAGTACAATCGAGTTTGTTAGCAGGATAGTCATATCTTGTAAATATTTTTATTTTCATTTTATATATTTTTACTTTTCATGGATTAAAAAAATAAAAGTTTTTAATTTAATTAAGACAAGAAAGATAATCGAATTTAAAAATTTTCTTTGAATTGTATCTTTCAAGATTCAAGGCATTAAATAAAAAGTGATATTTTTATTTTATGTTTCCACCTCCCCCATCTCTCAAGTCTCTCACTATTTCTGATCTCACTATTATTTAGTCTTATGGGGGCCATACACTATGCGATTGCCTGCAGGCCGTCGCCTCAACAGGCGATCGTAAGACCAATATCGCCGAGTTCCATACACTAACAGTCAACAGCCTTCAGGCGGCCGTACTGAACTGCAGATGATAGCCTGATGATCTCACGAAAATTATCTCACGCAAAACTGATGGAAATGGTGACAACAGATCGTTTGCCTGCAGGCTAACTAACAGTGTGTGGTGCGAGGCACATGAGATAATTATCCGACAGGTCGCTGCCTGTCGCGAATCTCTCATCCTATCCCCGCCTGCCCGGCGACCACACACCTTTAGTCCGGGCAAACTGCAGTCCATTATCTTCAGATCAACTGATAAATGTGTGGGCAATTCCGATCTACGGCCTTACGATTATCTTCAGTTAAACTGACAGTGTATGGGGCCCTTTATATAGAACTAGCAGCTCAGAGCTCCTTCGTCGCTCTTCGCATCTAGACGGGGCTCCGCCCCCTGTACCCCCCCCCCCCCCCCCCGAGTGTCCCTATTCTGAGCTATAACCATCTAACTCCTAACCTGTCCCATCTCTCTCACGTTCCTTCCTACATTGTCCACCCTGTTCACAATTGGTCTTTCACACAGACGTTTTCCAATCGAACTCCCCACCAATATATTTTTCCTCTCCCATTCTAGCCATGTGCCCTGCCGATCCCAGCCTTCTCTATTTTATGACCTATATCTAGAGATGAATAGAGGTCATGCAATTCCTTGTTATGCAGTCTCCGCTATTCCCCGGTGTCCTCATCTTTCTTTGGCCCATAAATGCTGGGAAGAATCCTATTCTCAAATACTCTGAATCTATTCTCATCTCCCAGGGTTATAGACCATGCCTCGAGACCCATATAATACAATTAATAATTTAATAATTTTGATCCCCTTTGATAATAATTTCCAGATTGTAACCTCGATTGTTTGGCAGCTATCTATGAAAATGCTAATACATTCCAAAACCGCTAAAGGAAATTTTGGTATAAAATAAATAAAAAATATATATCTACTTAAAACTTTATAACTTCTCCAATTTTACATCGATTTACATAAAACTTTTAACATTTTGTAGATAAAGAATTAATGGAAACAACTGTTGAAGGCAATTAAATGATATACAAGTAGTATGTTATAAAAAAAAATGGAAAGCCAAATAAAAATTAAAAAAAAAAATTTAACATTTATGTTTTGCTGCGCAAATTCCATGTAACCCCTTCTTGCAACGGCAACAGATAAGATTGGAACGTTTTATTCCAGTCCTCCTATTACTGCAGACCGCACACTGCCGTAAATTGCGTCCAGGTAGTTTTTCCAAAGCAAATTTTGGGCTTGAAGTTGATGCTTCATTTTCCATATTTCTAAAGGTCATCCATTCTTCTTCGATTTGTCCAATAATAGCGGATGTGAATTGCAGCCGGGACATTTTTTTTTCTGTGGTTAGATTTGTATAGGATATAGCCCAGGGGTGGCCAACCCGCGGGCCGCATGTAGCCCGCCGAAAACATTTTTGCGGCCCGCGAGATTCATCACACTTTTCTATTCTGCGCCCTCATGAAACAAATATCGCACTAGTGAAATAAATATGATTTCATTTTTTTTATTTCGTTGTTTCTTTTTTAATTTTTAGTATTATATATTTTTTACAATGTGCATTCAGTATCATCATTATTATCCGTTTGGCCGCTACGCAGCGCCGTCGCGCTTCGATATATCGTCTCCAATATAGCTACGCGGCGCGGTAGCGCTGTCATTTTAGTGCCAGTTTGTCGGTCGCCGTGGGAGGTTGTTTCTTGCCGCTCGTGTGTTTTTTAAATAAAAGTGTTCTTTCTCAAGCGTAAAGAGTACGATACATCAGTTTTTATTTTATAAATATTTTTTTTTATATTTTTTTTTCGCATTGAAAAACGTAGCCATGTCGAGTGATGATAATATTTCGGACTCTGAATTGAGTTCTAATTTCACATCTGAGAATGAATCTTTGGACACGATTGATGTAAGCAGTGATGACGATAGTGTAGTTGGTCATAGAAAGAAAAGATTGAGAGTGGAAAGTAAATCTTCAGAATCGTCTTCTTCTTCTTCTTCTTCAGAAACGGAAGATCTAACATTCATACCCATTCCACCAACAAAAACATTATTTTACAATGCTTGTCAAACACGCTAATACAGTTTTTCACCAGCATTATGTACCACATCAACAACTATCTATTGATGAATCACTGGTTGGTACACACTGCGATTCATCAATAAAGCAGTATCTTCTCAGTAAAAAGCATCATAAATGGGGAATAAAATTCTGGATGTTGTGCGACTCAATAACAAAATACTGCTTAGGATTTTTCTGTTACAAAGGAGCCAATAATGCAGAAGACAGGGATATAATAAAAAAAGACGGACTAGGATTTTCAGTGGTAGAAAAGTTATTGTCAGTTGGAAATTATCTACATAAAGGTTATCATTTATTTTTGGAAGGATGGTGTTGAATGGCTATATCAGAGGTGGCCATCCCAAATGATCTTGCGGGCCACTTTGGAAATGCATCATAACTTCGCGGGCCGCATATAAAATTATACATACCCATATTAGATTTAGACCCATTATAGATATTGTTTGGTGTGACAAATTGAAAAATAATGAATTTTTATTATGTTTACTATTATTTTTACATATAAACATATATAATATAATTCTTTGCAAATATTATTCTCTCTGATACTAATTATTTTGTCTTATCACTATTAATTTCAAACCCCATCAATTTTCCTGCCTCGATTAATTTTTTTATGCTACTTTAAATGTTATTAATTTATTTAAAAAAAAATCAAAGTAAACAAAATAAAAATAAAATATAAAATTAGCATAACACTAAACTACTATAAAAATAATATTAAAAAATATATTATATATTAAAATCTTACGTGAAAATCCAATTATGAGATCAAATTTTCTTAATTAAAATAATTTACTCACATAATCTTAAAAATTAATAGTTTTAAATTATAGCCGGAATGTGAATGTTTTTAAAGTTTAAAAGGCCAATAAGATCAATTGAGATATTGTAAATATCAATAGATATATAAAAAGATTTTTATCTGCACATTGCTCAGAATTTAAATTACCGCCAAATTATCGCCACCAGCGCCTCTATGATCTAGTATGGTAACTAAACTATTTTTAATTAATTATTCTTTATAATTTTTTTAAAATTTTTCTAATTAAAAAATCGAAAATCGGGCTTCGAGGTCTGGTGGCCAGCCCCTTTGTGCTTCCGTGTAAAAAATTCCAGGTCCCTGCGTGCGATAGATTTGCCTGGAGAGCTCGGTGAAACAGACAGACAGACAGACACATTACACTTGCTTTTATTATTATAGATTAATATACAAAACTATATTTTTAATGTAGAAACAAAATAATAATTTTTACCACCTCTGTAGAATTAAAAAACAAAAAAATAATTTAACTAACTCATTTATTTATTTTCTTTTTTGATGTTTATAAAAATAATAATTATTCCTTTTTAATATTTTTATATTTAAAATAAAAAATTTAAAAAAAAACAATTCATTTTTTTTAACTTTTCAGAACCATTATACAAATTCAACAAAAATTTGTTTTATTAAAATATTTTTTGATTTCGAAACCTTTTTCATTTTTATTTTTATGAATAATCCAATGAAACGAGGAAAATAATAAAATAATGTTTCATATTTTCTAAGAGTGATTAAGAGATTCAATAATTATCGTTGCTCACTCCTTAACAATATGTATATTTTACTATTCAGTCAGTGGCGTACCTAAGGTGGGTGCGGTCCGCACCGGGCGGCACTTATCTTGGGGCGGCATTTTTTATATTTAGTTATAGTTGTAAAAAGCAACTTATTCATTTCATATTTATTTTTTTTCTTTCTTGAATAATCAATGATTATTATGATTATTATAAGTTTACTATTTGATTTATATAAATTATGATCAGCTATATGATTTCGAATATTATTCCTCGGTGTATATAAATGCATTTTAGTGTAAATTTTGAATTCTAATTCTAAGAACAGGATAATAATTTTATTTTATTGTATTCATTAAAATTCGTTGAATTCGTAAACGCATCTTTAAGATTGTTCGGCAAAATTATCTTCGTTCTACAATGAGTCAACTAAGACTACAAAATCTTGCAATATTGTCAATAGAACAAGTAATTACAAATAATATAAATTTTGAGAGCATTATACACGATTTTTCTAGTATGTAAGCTAGAAGAGTAAATATTATATAAATATGTTTACGAGTGCATACAAATATGTGTAAAAAAATTTACTCTGTGTATTAATTAATATTGATTAAATAACTTAATAATTTATTTATGTGTATTAATTTATAAAAACCACTATTTGATTGACTTATAATAGAAAGGGCGGCAAACTGGAGATCGCCCCGGGCGGCAAAAGTTCTAGGTACACAGTCAGTCAATCAATCAGTCAGTTTCATGAGTGAGGACTATCCTGGAATTAGATTTTTTGTAAAAGAGTTATATGATTATACCTATTTCTCTCTCTCTTCTTATTACATTAGTGAACAGAAAAAAAGATGCAATTACATATCGTTTTGGTGCATTTTATCCAAGGTATAGTACTCAAATCTCACCATTACCATAATTTTTTAAACTATATTTATATTAAATGTTATTGTTTAAATTTAAAACAAATATTAATGAATAGTAATACGTGTTATATTACTTTTGGAATTAATGTAATTTACAATTGCAATTAAACAATATTTCGCCTCCCTCTCCTTTAACACACACACTCACACTCTCTCTCTCTCTCTCTCTCTCAAAAATTATAACTTAATTATAAAAATCATTTTTTTCTCATTTCTTTTGTTATTGTTATAAATATTGAATTATTATTATATTAACATGGAAATGTTAACTCTTTTTTTGTTTAGATTGAATTATTAATTATAATTATTATTAATATAAATACATTCCATTGCTAATTATAATCATTTAATTATGCCCTTTCGGTATAATTATAATTTTTTCTAATATATTCATATATATATTCTCTTAAAGTATTAATATAATTTAAAATAAACTTATACATCTATATTATTAATTTAGTATATATATATATATATAATACAATAAGTTAAAATAAGTTAAGTAAACTAATAGTAAATTTAAAAAATATAAAACTTAATAAGATAATATTTGTTTTGTTTTTAATTAATCACTGAGTGAATTTTCAATTTGCTTATTAAAACGTTCAATTTGCTTTTTGAGCGTTTCGGTTGTCAGCATCTAAAAAATCTAAAGTTTCTTATGATGGTGTAACAACAGAAACGCCCATAAAGTAAAAATAGATCAACTTATATAATTTTAATAAATTAATTAATAATTAAATACAATTCGGGACGGACATGCCAAATTGTTAAACGGCCTCTCTAATAATTCTAGATATATTTTTAATTTAAATTGTTATTTTAAAATAGAATCCGTTTAAATTTCGAATTAATTCTTTGTTTTTTGCGAGTTAAAAATTTAGAGGATCACAATTAGAGGCTACGTTGTGTTATGCTTACTAATTCTATCAAACCATACAGTAGGTGAAATTTAAATTTTTAACGAATTAAAAAATATTAATTCAGTTAGAAATTTTAATATTTAATCAACTTCTATATTTATATATATATATATATATATATATATATATATATATATATATAATATAATATAACAAAATTTTACTAGACATGAAAATTATTGACTCATCTTTTGAATTTAGAAATTTGAATAAAATTATTCAGGGAGATTATTTTAATTAATATACCTATATATATATATATATATATATATATATATAATTATATTTTCAATAATAATATTTTTCTTTTATTAATTAATCACTTTATATTTTATTTAATTAGAATCATTGAAGTATTTTTCAATTATAATGTAATATAATAAACACTTGATATTTATCGTTTTAAATTATATTCATAGGTTAAAAAAGCCATGATGTAAAAAGAAATCAAATTTTGGATATATTCCTGGTTCTCATTAAAAGGCTATAAACCTTTAATGCCCAGGATGATCATTAAGTGAGTGTAAAAATAAACGCATCGTTAAGCCATTATCTCTCATTTAAAGAGATTTTGAGAAAATTCGATATCACTTTCTTTCTCTCCACTGATACATAATAATTAGTGAACAAATGTTAAACCTGTTACTAGTAAAAATTCATTTTTATTTATTTATTTATTTATTTGATTTTGAATAATTAAATTTTTTTTCTTTTCTTTCTATTAAAACTCCAGTCTTGTTAAAAAATTTTTTTTTATTTTTTTTTTTGGGTACCCTGTATATAATATAATATGGGCTGAACCTAAGTTAAACGGAATAGAATAATTAATTGATTGCCCAAGCTGATTATAATGGAACTTGTAACAGAAATGTTTCATACCTATAAAATAGTTTTACAGCTAAACTTTCAACTTTTAATCCAGAAATTCTGTTTTTTTTTGGATTCTAGGTTTTTTAGTCTGTGTGAATTCCCCCTCTTAAATAAATCTTCTTGAAAATGGCACCAAAATGGGCGCCGAAAAATCGAGACCCAAATATCACAATCAAACATGAAAATTTCCTGGAAACCTAAAACATATATAATTATTATATATCAGTAATGAATAAAGAAATTTTTGTGGAAGGGGAATGAGGAACAATGGTTACATCAAGGTTTCTTTAGATATATATATATTTTATTCATAATATTTCTCTTTGCCTTTCTATTTTATTTTATCACAACATAAAAATTATTTCATTATATACCTATATATATATATAATTAATTAATTTTGAAATACGTATTTATGCTTATTTATATTATATTAACATTATTTAGGAATTTACCAATGTTTTTAATTATGCTGATAAATATTTGTATATATTGTTCATTTACCTAAATTTATCCTATTGAATTCTTATGAATATTATTAATAGTACCTAAAACACCGGGCTATCGCTCGACCCTTTAAAAAATATTGTTATACAATTTTTACCGACCGATGATAGTAAGGGAGGTATTGTTTTCACACCAAATTTCACATGTGGAGATTTTTACATATCTCCTCGAATCATGCATTTTCTTAACAGAAAAAAGTATTTTTAGCATGATGTCTGTCCGTCCGTCCGTCTGTCCATCCGTATAGATGTGTACAGCCTGAACGGCTCAACGGATTTTGATGCAATTTGGTATATTTACTTAATGCATCAGTGGGATGAATTGATCAACTTTTGGTGCAAATCCGGAAACCGGAAGTGGTAGTATTAGTGATCGACCATAGGAAGGGAAGGGTTATTTTCACACCAAATTTCACATGAGGAGATTTTTTTATATATCACCACGAATCATGCACTTTGTATTGGTTTTATCCTCGAGAAAAATCATATTTATTAGTTTTTTCTTGATTTAAAATTATATGACGTCATCCAGCCATTCATGACGTCACAGCCTGGTCTTGCATATATATTATAAATAAAATAAAATTAAAAATGTTTATATTTATTATTTATGTATCCATATCTGTTTTTTATTACATTAATAGATATATTAAAATTATTTGAAATTTTTTCTGTAGCTGGGAATTAATTTACTCGGTTCGGACCTGGCCACAGGTCAACTTATTTAATTATTTATACAAATATTAACTGCTATTCTAATAATGACACATCATAAATTTGCTTCCTAAAATGGTACAAATTAATTAAAATAATCCAATATTCATTTCATGATAAAAAAAAATATTCAAATTTACTTAATAAAATAAAAATATATTATATATATATTTTGTTATATTTAGGTGGCTTCAGTTTTATATTTTTCAAAGTAGCAATAGTTTATAGACTGTTTCGACCAAGGATTACTACTAATAATAATATAAATTCTAAAATTATGTTGACACCTGTACTTGTCTATATTTTAATTAAGAAAGGAGGTTATATTTTTTCTTTTTTTTATAATAATCAAATATTATTTATATTATTTATAATTTAATCTAAAAAACAATTTGATTAAATAATATAATTTAGTCAATATTATCAAATCAAATTTATTCAACAATTTATTTGAAATTCCTTCCTTTATAATTGTTCATATGTATTATAGTCTAGTTTTGAGACTATTTCGACCAAGGATTACTACTGATAATAATATAAATTCTGAAATTATATTACCATATATATATATACTATTTTAATATAAAACAAAATAATATATTTAATATAAATTATTATGTGACACGAGACAGAAGCCCTGTTCATTCGAGAAATGTAAATATATTTTTTTCTTTTTATTTATAATTATCAAAATCATTTATAATATTATTTATAAATTATTCTAAATATTTAAAATAAAAATACAAAATATATTATTTAAAATGAAAATTAATCGTACCATATTTCATATATAATGAATTATAAAGAGTAAATTTATAGTGATTAAATTGTATTTAAAAAAAGGGTCGAGGAGATCGAAATCATCCTGTCAACCTAAATGAACCGCTGTAAAGGTTCTACTCCTTCCAAGCATTGTTAATTGACCCAGCTATCGAACTTATTGAAACTATTTAAATAATGTATTGGCTGCGGCGGGGTTTAGCTTTATTCCAATTTGCATTGCATTTAAATATTTACTTCGAGAGAAAAGTTACAGTCTTAGTCCGTTGCTTGAATTTCACGAAAGGAAAACCGTATTAAAAGCATATTAAAGACATTAAACGACGAATTCTATTTACAATTTAATAGGGAATAATGGAATGACATTCGAAACCTCTCTCTTTCCCTTTAAAATAAAAATAAAAAAAAAGAAATACGAATTTAATTTTTATTTAGTTTTGTTTAAATAATCTAGTCGATAAAATACTTATTAACGATACAAATACTAAGAAATTAAAAAAAAAACTTTTTTATAACTATTGATAATTTATTAAACTTAATCTAAATATTTTGAAAGTTTTATTTTTTTTTTTTGAATGTGTGTGTGAATAAAATAATATCTACTTTTGTTATTTGAGAGAGAGAGAGAGGTTCCACGTTTGCCTACTAATCTGCTGGACTGGAGACAAGGAAATTTTTCTCTTTTATGGGTTTCGTAACAGGTTTGCCTAGCCTAAAGGATCAAACTAGTAAAGCTACATGAAAAAAGTAGAGGCCCCCAATCTAGAAAATCAAGATGACGGTTTAGAAGTTGTACTGATTAATACAACTTAACTACCTAACGACAACCGGCTTTCATAAGATTTTCAAAAGCCAGAAATTTTTCTCTTTTGTTCTTATCAATTTGATCAATCTCATACTAGCAACAATTGTATGCAGAAATATATCTGCAAATTGTTCCAGAAAATTATTATTATGAAATTAGAGGTTTTTTTTGCGCCGAAGAATGCATCTATATAAGTGGCACATTTTTGAGTAAAATCAATTTAATTATTCTTTTTCCTTAATATTTTTTCTCATTAAATAAAAACATCCTCTCCTATGTAACATCATTTTCATTATTAAATAATAACAAAAATTTGCTCATCACTATTGAATAAATATTAATTTGTAAATCTAATCCTATTATTCTAGCTAAAATTGTATATATAAATGGATTCTCAGATACCGCTCGATCGATTTTTTTTTGAAATTCACACCAGAGATAGTATTTATAAAGAAAAATCGAGTTTTATTGATCACCTCTCTGGGAAAAATCATCTTCATTAGTTTTTTCTTAATTTAAATGTATATATATATGACGTCACAGCCACCGCTTCTTATATCTTATTTATATTATAAATAAAATAAAATTAAAAATATTTATGTTATATCCATATTTAATATTAAAATTGTTTCACAACGTTTGGAAGATTCAATTTAGCGCCTCCGTAAATAATCTGTACAATTTTGAGTCTATAACGTCAAAATTTCTCGACAGAAAGACTTAATTTCTGCGGTTATTAAATATATATGGAAAAAATAGAGGTATGTAATTTCATCGAAATCGGTTCAGCCAATTTTGACTCTATAACGTCAAAATTTCCAGACAGACAGTCATGAAAAATTCTAAAGTCACTCTTGGATTCTAGAGGTCATGAAACGCGAAGAGATGCAAAAATTTTAAATTCACAGCAATGTGCAGAGATAAACCTTTTTATCTATAAAGTTAGGGAAAGGATGACAAATTTAACGACTAATATAGATATTCGTCACCTCCAAACCGTCCAATGCGATTTTTCAATGATAAAAAAAATCTCATACGTGTTCTTCATTTAATATTTTTCATATCATATTCAACCTCTTCACCGTATTAGATTATTATGTTTTATTATCATTTATTATATACATTTTTTAAAAATATTTTTATATTTTATTTATCTTATCTTATTATATTAGCAAAAATTGTATATATAAAAAAATAAACCTCTTACTTTGTACGTCCTACGCAAGGATAACGCCTATCAAGACGGTTATATCTATGAGGTGTCCTATGATCAGTAGAACGGGTCCTCTCAACCTTTACCTTGATTTTCTTGATCGGAGGCGCTACTTTTTATCAAGTAGCTTCCCAATGTTGATCCCGGAGACTGGGTTGACTCCTTCCCATAGACCGCAGCTGATTGGCCGAAGGTTTGACATAGAGGAAGGGTTTTTACCTTTTTTTGGAATAGCTATTACATTTGCTTTTTTCCATTTTGATGGAAAGTAATGGTTGTTAATTGCATTGGTAAATATTATTGTGTACAGTTCAAAGAATTTCTTTGTCAGGTCGAATTGTGTAAGGCATTTAATTTAATTTAACACGTGCTTTTCAATAAGGTCTATTGAATTGTTTATTTCCTCATTGTTTAGATTTTTAGTTGGCGAAATGTCGAAGGGAGTGTCCTTGTTTGACACATTTTGAAAGAGATGCCAGTTAGTCTTATTAAAATTGTATTTATTATCAATTGTTTTATTCCAAAAGTTTTCAGGTTTGGAAATGTCGATTTTAATTAACGTTATTAGACCGAGATGATCACTGTCAAAATCAATAGTAGGTACCTAAGAATTTAGAATTTTGAGACGTGGGTCAAGGAAGATTAAATCTAAATACGAGGAACATCTAGGTTATGAAGAAAGACCAGAGAAAGCGAGCTTCATTTTGAATTTAAATTGGTTATCAGCGAACCATTTATTTAGAATCTTTCCTCTTAAGACGCTAGTATTATTATTCCATAAGGAATGTTTAGCGTTAAAGTCACCTGCCATATAGAAGTAATTGTTAAAACTGGAAAGTTTTAATGATTGAAATATTGAATTAATTTCATTGATAAAATTACTGTTTCTCATATTGGTGCTACGAGTATATGCTGAAATTATAAAAAGATTTTCATTAGAATTTAGCTTAATTTTTATTATAGTTGTTTCTAGAGATTTGTTGCCTATTTTAAATTTTGTTATTTCTGTAAAATTTATGTTTTTTTTAATTAATATAGCAGTGCTACCTCCAAAAGTGTTACCAGGTCGATCAGTTCTTAGAATTGAATAGTTGGCAAGATCAAGATGGTCTTTATCATTAAGTTTGGTCTCGCAAGGAATGAGAATGTCTGGATTGTGAATTGATATTATTTGAAGTAGATTAGCTTTTTTTTGAAGAGAGATAATAGAGTTCACATTTAAAGAGATGATTTTGATAGTGTGGGAATTTATATTGTGTTTGATTGTTAAATATTTAAGAGTTTGGATATGCTATTAATTTGGAAGGTATGGGTTTGGAAGCCATTTAATATTTTATTTATATTTAATTGAATTCGTTGCAGCCTATAGGAAATGGCGTGATTTTCATTGGGGTGGATTTAACCTTGCCAGCTACAATGCTGCTGGATTTGTGAATTTTTTTTGCAGATTCTTAGTCACTTTCCTTGCACAGAAAATGTTTGGAATAACTAGGCCTTTTATTGAAATAAATTTATTTTGGAAATTAGTTTTTTGCTCTAATTGCCTTTCGCTGATTGTTTATATAAGTTCTAATCTTTTGGGGCATCCGTGGTAAGAGGCCTGGTGGCCTTTTACCTTACAGTTGACACAATAGATTTCTGATTTTTCTGATTGTGATTGTAATTTGCATTCGCCAGAGGAATGCGTTAGATCACATTTAACGCATCGGTAATCTAGTTTGCAGTTACTCGCTATATACGAGTTTTTTAATTGTTTTAATTTCACTCATTTTACTCTCGGGGGAGAATTGCACTAATAAATGGGGTAATATAGTGTTTTCCTACGGGATTTAGGTGTTGTTAACCTTTATACTTTAATTAATTTAATATTTTCAAGTTTTGATAATTCATCACTGAACATTTCCACATCAATGTTTTCATTTAACCCTTTTAGCACTAAGGTTAAGTTTTTTTCGCACTTGGGGGTATACGTATGGAATTTTATTTTTTGGTCTTTTAAATGAGAAATCACTTTTTTATAAGTCACTAAGTCATTAATATATAATGAGGATTTGGAGGGGTTTTTAACAATTAGAAATTCGATTTTTCTTTCTCTAAGTTGCCTTAGGAGAAAGATTGAATCCTCATTATGTATTATGATGGGAGGAGGTTTAGATGAATTACCTGTGGGTAGGGCAGTTTGAAGAGGGGGTTCGACTACATTCCTTTTTGGTTCAGCGGCAGGTTGTGTGGAGCGTGTAGTTGTCTTCGTAGGGCGACTCGGGGATTCCCTAGGCGATTTTTTTTGCTGGAGTTGAATTAGGCGAGGCTTTTCTGCTTCTTTTATTAGAAACAGTGGAGAAATTTTCGCCGGGATCCATTTCTGTATTGATATCCTTGTTGGCGAGGATATTGAAGGCCAGCTTGGTTGTTTTTTTCTGTCTCCAGAATTTGTATTTTTTCTCTAAACGATTCAACCACTTTATTCAGTTCTTCAATTTTTTTGGCTAGGTCGGGGCTTGCCATTTTAATGTTTTTCCTAACTTTGATATTTGGATGATGAGTAGGATATCTCTTGTTTCTACCGATAATTTCTTTTAAGGATTTTCTAGAGATATCTCTAATATTAAAAATCCTTATCAACTCTCTTTTTGTAATTATTTATTTCACTTGATTTGGTGGCATAAATATTATCAAGAGGCTCTGAGGATATAAGGCTCAGTTGGGGGGAGTGTCGCTTGGAGAGAGGTCCGTTATGAGAGACAGATCTTCACACAACGGATGTCAGAACAAGACTGACTACCCACACACCCAATGGCGTCTATATATATATGTTGGTTTAGGTTCTGTCAATATTATTATTATTATCAGATTTATCCGGAATATAATCACGTATTATATATTTGTATTTTTGAAATATTAAACCGCTCGAAGAATTTTTTTGAAATGCACACCATAGATAATATTTATAAAGAAAAATGTATCTCTATAGGTTTCGACCTTAGGAAAAACCATCTTCGTTAGTTTTTTATTATTAAAAATAGGAATTTTAATAATAAAAAAATGGCACCGAGATTCTTTAAATACAAAATATTATAAATAAATTAAAATTAAAAATATTTATTTTAATAATATTTTGTAGTTAAATTACGAAATATATATTATGTTATATTCACAGGCCATAATTTTCTGTCTTTCAGTGCATTAATACGTACGTTTAAGGACTGTATATGTTTTATGACTATTTTTTTTTAATTTAGGTTCTTTTAAATTATTTGAAATTGTTTCATATCGTTTATTTATTTTAAATAACAATCTTAATCTTAAATATTCATAATTCATAAGGAATATTCTTTTTAAAGTACCGAGCCGCGGCCTGGTGAACCAGGTCCTTATTTATTAATGTTGATTTATTAATGTTATTGAATTCTTATCATAAAGATCGTCTCAAAAAACATAAGGCCTGAAATAATAATACTCTTTTTTAATACACTTTACTTAACTCACACTGTCCGGTTGTCCGTTTGTTTGTACGCGGGTTGTCCGCGGCATTTTATAATCGATATTTCAACAACTTCCGGTCATTCTATCAACTTGAAATTTTGCATACGCGCTTGCTCCTGCTAATAATACACGAATTAATTGAAAAATCCACTGAATTATTTATCTGTTAGTAGTAATTAATTAACTAAACTTTCATATGTGGAATATGGAATAGTTCACTATTTCAATCATAGATGGCGATAGCAGTTCTATTAAAATTAAATTAAATGTGAAACTATTCTCTGGTTGTAAAAAAATGTTACACATGTTATTAATAAGAAATATTTAAAATAACGACTACATTTATTTAAGTACGACTAAAAAGTATAAAATAAATTTAAGTAAAAAGAAATCTTTTTAAAAAACACACTTTACTTAAAATTGCACTAAAAAGTAAAGTGTGTGTGCTCAAATTATAATAACACCGTAACCACTATTGGGCGCATTTTTTTACTTTTTAGTGCAATTTTAAGTAAAGTGTGTTTTTTAAAAAGATTTCTTTTTACTTAAATTTTTCATACTTGCCACGCTATTCCCCAGAAAGGACGGCTCTATACAACTTGAAAAATTATCAAAGATATAAATGAAAATGAACATGACATAATGCATTAATGGTTTAAAGTGCTAATAAAAACCCACTAATAATAATAATAATAATAATTGATCAGATCATAACAATGATTTGAGGAAGTTTAAATCTGATTTTGGATAATGTAATATAATATATTTTATTCATATATAGGTATATCTATTTATATATTATTAATACATATCGTAATGTATGATTATTCTTAATATTATTTAATCTATTCAATTTAATTATTCTCTCTCAATTTTAATTTTTATTCAATTAAATTATTTAATGATAAAAACAAACAAACAAACGTGAAATCTTATTTCAATTAAAATTTTAAATATGCATGATGAAAAAATTATAAGTTTTAAAACAAATTAATTAGTTTCAATGGTATTTGAATGATTATTAATACATTTTATTGTTAAAATCTTTATTTTTATATATATTATATTGATATAACCTTTAGTCAACAAAAAGTATAAATGAACACTAAGGAGGATATTTTGTAATATTATTCTCAAACTCAGGGGTCGGCAAACTACGCCCCGAGGGCCAAATCCGGCCCGCCATCTATTTTTATCTGGCCCGCGGATAAATATAGTCATTTTTGAAAATTTGCAATGCAAAAGAAATTTCCATATTCCGAAATCGATTTGAGTGTTGATTGAAGAACTTCCGTCAGAACTTCAGTTGGAAGTCATTGATCTGCAAAATGATGACACACTAAAAACGAAGTTCAAAGGTATGGATCTAACACAATTCTATGAATATCTTTCCGAGAATGAATACGGTCAATTAAAATCATATGCACTCTGTTTTTGGAAGTACATACCAATGTGAAAAGATATTTTCGAAAATGAAGTATACAAAATTGTAATACAGATCATTATTAACAGATGACCATTTGCAAATTAATTATAGAAAGTACTATCTTTGTATCCGAAGAAATATTATCTCAAAAAAAAAAAAATTACATTTATCACATTAATTTCAAAATTTAATCTTTTAGCAATATGTTTATTAATAAATGAAATTACCGAGTGTATGTACAATTATACACATACATACATGTTATTATTAATACATATTTTGTAATTGCAAATATTTTGCGAATAAAAAATTTATAGTAATATTTTTTTTATTATTAGATTCGTTGTTAGGACAGTAAAATATATATTCTAACATGTCTGGCCCCCAGATCTTTAAAATTTTTATACTTAACCGTTTCTTTAAAAAAATTGCCGACCCCTGCACTATGTTATGGATTATTGGATTCTCAAACAGAAATGAAAATTATTTTGTGTAAATATTTGGAATCCTCAGATGATGAAATAATATAATTATAAATAGATAATACAAGATTTCTTTTTCTACTCCATTCGTATTTTAATTGAATTATATAATGTAGAGTTGACCCGTCAATTCAGATCCAATGAATTTGCGTGGTCATTTCCTAAAACGACCCGTTCACATATCAGCATAATCTAGTTAGGAAACAATTTCCTAAGCGCATATGCCCAGTTAATGTACTTAAAACGGCCACGTAACCCACCTTCGATTCTGTTCAATTAAACTGAACTCTAAATTTTTCACTCGTCCCAGACAATTACGCAGAAACATTTCGAGTTTCAATATCCTGATAAAAAGAATACTTGATTTTTATACGAATTGCAAAATAAGAAACTTTTCTTATTAGATTCTGGGTCAAAAAGAAAAAAAAAATATTTTTCTAATCGAAAACTTGGTAGAAGCTTTCCACTAAACACATTGAACCAAATGGGGCGGTGTAATCTGAATTACACCTTTGGAACAGTTTGAATTCACTCGAATGGATCGGATTACATAATGGGAATCAAATCTTTTCTCTACCACTGAACTATTGAATAATTGAGTTTGATAAACCAATTAATTAAGAGATATCTAGAAGTATTTTAGCATCAGGTCCTTTAGAATAAAACTTGTTGAAAGATAAACAAGGTAAATTGAATTGAAAACTTATAAAATATCAGAAATTATTTAGATTTTATTATTTACTAATAGTCATAGATGGATTAGACACAACGATGATTAATGAATTTTGATGTGTTCATTTTTGAGGTTAAAGTTATCTTATGAAATTTGACAAATCAATTGAATAGTCTAAATTTTTTCGATTTTGGGTCTTTCAGTGTTAACAATAGTCAATGTTGATATTTTAAAGTGAATGGATGAGTAATCTTTGATTTACCGCGTTCAGAAGCTCTGAAGAATTCCCTGCACTAGCACTAATATATCTCTGACTCGTATCACAACCCTCATTAAAAATTATCTTGAATATGGCGCCAAAATAAACGAGGAAACGTCGAGAGTCAAAACTTTTTATAATGTTTTTCTTAACTTCACTTGGCGTCTGTCTCTCTGTCTGTCTGTTTGCTCTTTAAACAAATTGAAATCGATTATTCATCGACTTTTAAAATTTTTATAGATTTCAATGGATCCCTAGAAGGTATAGAAGAAATATAATTGAATTATAATTAATTAATTGTAATTAATTAGCGATTAATTACTTTTAGTAACTAACTCCTTTTGTATTGCTCCGATTAATTTTTTTTCAACGGATTCTGAACCATAAATATTGATTTCAGGATAGATTTTCATTTTGAATGTCATTAAGATTATTTTATAGCATTAAAATTAATAACGAATTTTTATTAATCAGGTTTAGTGCCAATGAAGAGGGTTTTTCCCCTCAAATGTGGCATAGAGAAAAGATCATTTTTTCATAAATGTCCCCGAGAGAAAGGAAACAAAAAAAAACAATACCTTTTTTATGAAGACAATATGAGTAGAATATCCTTATATACATTAAAATTTCACTAAAAAGAATAAAATAATATAAATATAAATTTTTTTTATAAAATAGGGTTTTTCTAATGGACTAAAAAGAATAAATAATTTTTCTATAAGCCTGACAAAGTTTATGGATGAATTGCTTCATATTTAACTAAAAACGTTGGGCGCTTTTAGTTTTCATTTGATTTCAATGCAATTAACTTCCTTTATCGAGCTATAATTCATATATATATATATATATATATATATACTAAGATACATACCACATTAAAACACTTAATTAACAAGTAACACTATTTCTTCAAATATAATCAACCATTTTGGATTTGATTGATAATATTTAAATTTAATAAAAATTCTTTTAAATTTTGATACATACTTTGATATAAGTATATTACAGTGAAAAATAATAAAAGATTAATTTCTTAGCTCTTAAACTATCAATTTTATAAATTTATAAAAAAAAATTGTCACTTTATGTGTTTAATAAAATTATTATTATTACAACTTGATTCTTCATATAAATAAATAAAGCTAAATGCGCCCAACATTTTTCGTTGAATATGAAGCAATTCATCCATAAACTTTGTCAGGCTTATAGAAAAATTATTTTATTCTTTTTAGTCCATTGGAAAAACGTTATTTTATAACATTTTTTTATATTTATATTTTATAATATTAACTTTCACGGAAGCCTAAACGAACTTATAACAAATTTACACCTTTAAATGTTCTCCATTGCAACAATTATCTATGCTTGAATGTGTATAATTGTAAATTATTTCTATGAGTAGTTTATTTTATGTGATCTCGCGTTTTTTCACCAATCTGTCGTGTTAAAAAAACGTATTCGAATATCTCCTCCTTCCAATTTGTCAATTTTGCTCATAGGAGAGTCTAGAGTGGATGTTGGTTGTCTCATGGCTAGACGAGAGAAGCGATATGTGCCACTAGCAATATAGAAAAACCCCAAGGGAAAAAATTTTCATTTTTATAACCCATTTACTAATAGATGTTCTAGTCATTCCGCTATCATCTCAATTTTATCTCTATATTTTAGCAAAAAATAAAAAAATGTTCAAATAATAATTCTTATATAGTAAAAACTAATTTTATTTCTATTCCTTAAAAAGAGATAGTTTTCTTTCTTTTTTTTTTGTTCTTGAACAATAAACATTTAATTGATAAAAATTTTCTTTAATATTCTTGTTAATATTGTATATCATTTATTATATACATTTTTTTATATTTTATTTATCTTATCTTATTATACTAGTAAAAATTGTATATTCACACCACATAGACAATATTTATAAAGAAAAATTGATCGTATAGGTTTCAGCCTCGGGAAAAACTATCTTTGTTAGTTTTTTATTATTAAAATAGGAATTTTATAAATATTTTAAAAATATTTATTTTAATAATATTTTGATGTCAAATTACGAAATATATATTATGTTATATCCACAGGCCATACTTTTCTGTCTTTCTGTGCATTAATATATATGAAGACCTTAGAGCGAAACAATGGTAAGCCACATTTGTAGAAAATTGTTTTATTCTTAATTATATATATCTAAGAAATAATAATTGCTGACTTTTTCCCTTTACTGATATTACATATTGAGCAAATTTGAAATATATGCAGTAAACCCAATGTTTTCTATCTTTTTTCTACACTTTAAACTGCAATATCTCAACATTTTGATTTTGTGGCTTACCACTGTTTCGCTCTAAGGTCTTCATATATATATATATATATATATATATATATCGTATATTTGTATTTTTGAAATATTAAATCGCTCAAAGGATTTTTTTGAAATTCATACCACATAGACAATATTTATAAAGAAAAATTGATCTGTATAGGTTTCAACCTCGGGAAAAACTATCTTTGTTAGTTTTTTATTATTAAAATAGGAATTTTATAAATATTTTAAAAATATTTATTTTAATAATATTTTAATGTCAAATTACGAAATATATATTATGTTATATCCACAGGCCATACTTTTCTGTCTTTCTGTGCATTAATACGCACGTATATATAGATATGTTATAGATATGATACTAATATTTATAATTAAAAATTATTATTTCAATAAAATTACTCTCTCCTACTATAATAGGCAATAGGTAATTTGGCTCTCTCGTTGATCTTTAAAATAAGCTGCTAAAATAAATAATAATTATATATGAACAAAAAATAACTCATTATAATGCATGAAGTTATCATTCCAATCGACTATATTCATTTGTATTTTAATATACTTATGAAAATAATTGAAAAATAATATTATTTAGTTATTCAATTTCCAGAAAAAATTAGATATATTATTTCTATTTTGTTGTATGTTTTTTTTTACACAAATTTAATCGATTAGACTGCAAGTCCTATAAACGACATTCGGATTTACATTTTCATTTAAATGGTAATATGTCAGTAGGTATATAATATTAATCTCAATTGAAATTAAACGTCATTTTTACAGAGTCGATTTAATTATATTTATAAATAATTGTATTTCAACAAATATGAACATAAATTTTATGCAAAAACTTAATGAGACTAATTGAATTACGTTTGAACTCTAGTAATTATTGAAATCGAATTATCCTTTTATACGTAATACTATAAAATTAAAAACAATTTAAGTGTTGATTCAATTATTATCAACTTTACTTTTTCTTTGCATTTTTCTGGGTTCACAAAATTTAATTATGCTTCATTAAGAAAAAAAAAATTAAATTAAATTAAATAAAATAAAAAGTGAAAAAGAAAGAAAGCGGTAAAATTTCTTTCTACTGACTTCTTTATCGTTTTAACATATTTATCAAAATGGGTGTGAATTAAATAATAAGCTTGTTTCAATGATGAATTTCGTGTAATGTTTATACACTAAAAACAAAAAAAAACATGATTATATATATAACAATAATATTAATATTTTCTTGATATTATGTAAAAAAAAAACAACAAATATATATACCTACATATACTTGGTGAATTGTGAATTATTTCGAAAAGTATATATTTATTCATCAATATCCATTTTGTCCCCTACAAAATATTTCCTCTCAGATATAATGCACTTATGCAGCGCTTCTTTGAAGGACTTTTGAAATGCGGTTTTCGTTATGGCCATCAGTTCGGTCTTCAATTCCCACTTTATCTCATCAATTGTACCAAAACGCTTTCCTTGCATTGATCTCTTCAGTTTTGGGAATAGGAAAAAGTCGCAGGGAGCTAAATCTGGTGAATTCGGTGGTTGAGGCATGATTAGCGAGTTGTTTTTGGCCAAAAAATCACGAACAAGCAATGATGTGTGAGCTGGTGCATTATTGTGATGCAGAATCCAAGATTTGTTTTTTCACAATTCCGATCATTTGAGTCGTATTGTTTCACGCGCAAACGTTGTATAACTTCCTTGTAGTATTCCTTATTAACAGTACGACCTGTTGGCAAAAACTCATGATACACCACGCCATTGTAATCGAAGAAAACAGTGAGCAAGACCTTCATATTTGATCCCACTTATAAACATCTTTTTGAGACAAAGTAGACTCGCCGAATGTCACAGTCAACATTTTAAATTCGTCGGAGCACTTTATTAAATTTTTAACGCAAAATTTAATACAGATTCTTTAAAACATATTTTTTTAAGTAAAAAATCGAAGAACACACAATAATGTGACTAACTTTTTCAAACTTTATCAAAAATAAAATACTAATCCAAAATGGCTGATAATGTCAACATATGATAAACATATGTGTACCAACATAACAAAAAAAAATTGTAATTGATGAAAACAGTGAGCAAAACCTTTACATTTGATCGAATTTGGCGTGCTTTTTTCCCACTTTTTTACCATTTATAAACATTTTTTTGAGACAAAGTAGACTCGCCGAATGCCAGTCATCATTACTAAAAAATAAATTTTAAGTGCGTTGGAGCACTTTATTCCATTTTTAAGGCAATATTTAATAGAGATTCATTGATCCATTTTTTTAAGTAAAAAATCGAAGAACAAAATGGCTGATAATGTCAACATATAAGAAACATACGTGTACCAACATAACAAAAAAAAAATTCGATTATCGAATGTACACAGGCCGCGAAAATTGAAAATTCACCTTTTCTTTTGAACAGGCAGATATATACAAATATAATATATATAAAACTTGGTCCATTTTGTTTCAACAAATCGGATGATTAATTTTAATCAGCTGTGTTTAATTTGACACTTTTCACTTCATAATAATTGACCCTTTCAAAATATAAAATATAATATTATAAATACATAACATTTTAATGCTGTACCCTCTAGAGTGAGGTCGAGTAAGACATCTTTAGTGGGTCCACATGGCGACCACAGTCGTTGAAATCTTGACGAAAACGCACTTGAGTTAATTATTGTTACGTTCTCAAGCAAATGGACCGGGAAAACCTGCAGTCGTGAGTGTGAGCGTTGTGGACGACTACTGGACCTCACCCCTGGTGTTGATTTTCTATAAATCATTCCATAAGGTCCAGGGGCGGACTAAGGCCTAGGCAACCTAGGGCCCGCAAACCGTTGCACGTTAAAATTTATTTTCTAGCTCTGGTTTTTGGATAAAATTGCTTAAAATTTAGCATAGAGCCTAAATGGTTTTTGAAAAAAATTGGTCAACACAATACAAATCAATCTAGTATAATTATATATTTGAAATTAATAAATTAATTATCAATTCTATGACAATTCATAAGTGAATTAATCAATAATAGCCCAATAATTATTAAGAAATATTATTTTACGAAAGTATAGTGACGGAAAAAACAGAACGCAAGGGTGGCGCTGTTGTCGGGCAATCATCCAAAGGTGCATTGTCATTGCCTGAGAAAATTGCCAGTATATCTAGCGCAGCTCCTTTCTTAAATATCTATTTTTTCCTTCCCTCAAAAATTAATTCCTTTAATTTTAATTCACATATTAAGCGCTAGATAAACTAGTGTTCTCTTATTTTCGTCACTGTACATGAAAAAATTAATTTTTAGTTTATTTTATAAGTAAAAATGAAATCGTTTAAATAGTCTAAATATATTCAAAGGATGCGACATAAGTTCGTTAACCAAAAAAATGCTGTATTGTTTGGACAATACATAATTCATATTCTTTTCCTACAACCGATATCTTGTTACACCATTTCTTATCAATATAAACAACCGTTTCTGACAAGAGATGTAATTCAGTTGTAGTAAATGAACATGAATTATACTCTTCTAACAACACTGCATTTTTTGGTTGACTGAATTATCTCAGTTGCTTACAGGCACCGATGTTCTTTTCATCTTGAATAGTGTTCTGAGGATGTTGAACAGCTAACTTTTTGTTGAGTAGTGCAAATGGGTCCCATAATGCCAGTAGATCCCATTAGTTTATTATTTACACCAGTGATTCTCAAAGTGGGCGCTGGAGCGGTAATGGCCACAGGTGGATTTTGAGAAAATTACATGTATATTACTTTTCTATTCTGAGATCAATAAATAGATACATAAATTCAATGTTTCTAATTTACACCTTTATTTATAATATTTTGCAAATAGGTACATTTATCTTTCTGTTTAATTGTTATTAAAATTAAAATAAGTATATTTCCAAGGGGGCGCTAAGTAAATTATTTTCTGGAAAGGGGGCTCTTGGCCAAATAAGTTTGAGAACCACTGATTTACACTAACGGAATACCTATCTATTTATTCCAGGAACCCCTCAATGATTTTTCGAAATGTAGTTAGCTATTTCTGCCACACCCTTTAATTAATTTTATTAATTTTTTAAAATTATATATCCTAATGTGTACATTGGATAATATTCTTTATTACTCATTGTATGTAATTGAATGTAGTGTAATTATTATTTTGTTTTTATTTTCATTTCATTCTTATTATTACAATAAATTTTTATAACGTTTTTCTTAACTTCATTTGGCGTCTGTCTCTCTGTCTGTTTGTTTGCCCTTTAGACAAATTGAAATCGATTTTTCATCGACTTTTAAAATTTTTATAGATTTCAATGGATCCCTAGAAGGTATAGAAGAAAGTACCGGGACCCCGAGGCCCGGCTCGGTAATTAAATTAAACAAAAAAGATTTGGCTGTAAATATTAATACCTGGGACACCGAGCTCCCGCTCGACCCTTTAAGAAATATTAATATACAATTCTTTAATTATTTATTACAATTATTAAATGTTGCATCATTGCATCAATCTGATTAAAATGAATTGAATTCGGGTCCTCAATAATACAAACAAACAATTTTTGCTAGCATAATAAGATTATCCAAGCAATATCGTCTATTTCTAGTCGACACTATTTTCAGTTATGAAATGAACAGTCAGTAGAGAGTAAAAAAATTGTAATTGAACACCGCCGTTTTTTAAAATAATTAAATTATTTTATAGATTATAAAATAAAAATTATTGTATTAACTTAAAAATATTGAAATAAAAAATAATAGTTTGATTTAACAAACTAAAATATTATAAACATTTTTAGTGGGAATTTCTCAGGGAGGTAGGGAGCCCAATTCATTTAACCATCCATGTTGCATAAGGCAAGTTAAAATTTAAACAAATTCAAATATTCTAATTTTTAAATTTATATACAATTTAATATTATTATTTTTTCGAGACTAATGACAAATACCAGTGGCCCTAGTAAGAGCAAGAGAAGACTCCTTATGGTAGTGGCCCAGTCGATGATGTTATGTTATGATGGATCGGAGATTTGGGCTTTACAACTATATTTTAAGTGAAAAAATGATTTCTTGGTTATATAAAAATTAACCATTAACCATTCACCGAATCGCCATTCAAATAATAACATACAAACAGAAAAGTAGGCGAG
This sequence comes from Labia minor, assembly GCA_963082975.1. Classification (NCBI taxonomy): domain Eukaryota; kingdom Metazoa; phylum Arthropoda; class Insecta; order Dermaptera; family Spongiphoridae; genus Labia; species Labia minor. Next base: position 32,986,062 of record OY720348.1, on the reverse strand, counting down.
TTGATATAAAATATATACCTGTGACACTGAACTATCACTCGACCCTTTAACCAATTTATACAATTTATTTTTATATACTTTAAAATTTTACAATTTTTTAATTATTTATTATAATTGTTAAATGGGATTTCTAAAAATGACCCATTAAAAATTTGTTTCTATGCAATTAACTTCCCTTATAGAGCTATAATTCATATATATATATATATACTAAGATACTAAATGCGCCCAACGTTTTTCGTTGAATATAAAGCAATTCTTCAATAAACTTTGTCATTATTTTGTTATTATTTTATTCTTTTAAGTCCATTGGAAAAACGTTATTTTATAAAAAAATCTTATATTTATATTATTTTTAATATGCTTTTTGAATAAAATCTAAATATGATTACTATATGACTTCGTGATATTTTTATTAATTAAAAATATTTTCTTATATTGCATTATATTTATTGAATTTTTGGAACATAAAATGTAAATCATAAAGTCGCTCTACTGTGTCTGGGAATTTTCACATTAAGATCTATATTAAAATGAAAGGCCAAAAAAATAAAAAAAAATTCTCTAAGATATAAAAAATAAATTTCATAACTGTTTTTTTTTTTACTACTTTTTATTATTTTATCGTCGTAATTTGTAATATTTCCATTTACAAATGTTTTTTTATTCAATAAAATAAAATTCACAAATTATTTTAATATTCTAAAAAGTCTATTTTGGTAAAACAAAAAACACACATTTGACTGCATAAATCTTTTTTTATTGGATTTCATTTATTAATTAACTAGAAGAATAAATTTGTGTGAATTAATTGAGAAAAATCATGTCATGTGTAAACAAGATATTGTTTGCAAATGATGATTGTCAGGCAGAAAGCACCATCCTCTTCCTCATTCTTATTGATTTGCCTTTCAATTGTTCAATATGTTAATATGAAACTTGCTGCTTTATTCGTTTTCCAAAACTGGATTAATTAATTTTGTAACTCGATACTTAGAAGAAGAAACTTCATTGTGATAGTTACCTAGGAGTTGCCCAAAAGTTGAAATCAAATTTTTTCTGAATTATAAAAAACGACATAAAACAATATCAATAGATATAATACTAATTTTAATGGTTAATTTAAATTTTTTTTCTCAAAATTTAAAAACTAAATATTTTTTTTAAATTTTAAGTGCAAAAAATATAATACTTGTATAAAAATTCGTTTTTATAGTAATCGATTGATGAATATCTTAAAATAAAATTAAATTAAACATTAAAATATGAATTTAATATAAAAATTAACAATTTCATTTAAATAATATTTGAGTAATAATGAAATGATAAACATGAATTGATTACTTTTTCCATCCCAATAAACAAACTTTCCTCGAAACCACACCAGTTTGAAGATGTATAGAGATCGTGTAATTCTTCACACATTATACAATATCCACTATTTCCTTGTTATTTTATCATTTTTTCCGATGATGAAATTCTATCTTTTTCTCAAAATATCTGAAAACAATTTTCCTCTTTAAAAATCATGAATAGATCAATATGAAAAAATAAATTGATTAATTAAATTAAATTTAAATCATTAAAAATAAAAAAAGTCAATTAATTGATTTTTTTTTAATTTTATTGATTTATTAGTATAAAAAAAACTAAAAGTTATTTAATTTAGAAAATTATTGAATTTTCTTTAATTAATAAAAAAGGATGGTAAAAAAGATATGGGATACCAAATGAATGTCATGAGAAAAAACCTAATCTATGTTATTTGGGGTAAATAATTTATATACCCATTGATCTCATTATACATGGTATATATAAGTACTATAATATAGGTATTCAAAGAAGAGAGATTTGAGAAAGAGAAATGTGTATAAGTAAAAGACCACCTCTTAGCTACATAGAACGAAACAGATGTAATAATAAATATAATAATAATAATAATAATAAATATTGATTTTAATTATGGTATTCGATATAAACATATTAATTTCTAAAATTTCAGTTTTTATTATATTTGATGCTTGATTAATTATTTTACAAAATATATTTATTGCAAAAATTAAATAATATAATTCACTTTCTTGTTATTTATATACTCACATGATTATAAAATAAATAATTATAATATTTTTATATTTTTATGATAATTTATATGAGTTCTTATACAGCTTATTGAAAAGTTTTAAAGTTCGCTAATTTCCCCACTTTTGACCTTGTTTTTGCTGACCATAACGAATTCTGGCACAGCCCACAATTCAGTTGATGGTAATGATTAATGCGAACTTATAAAAAAAAATCCTTTTATCTTTACTATAGTAGTTTGGTTACAACTCTGCATTCCGATTTTTTATAATAATAATAATAAAATAATAATAATAATAATATAATAATTCTTTTAAGTAAATAGAATTTAACTAATTAAAATATATATATTAGAGGTGTCACTACAACTGATCCTCTCTGCCTTATCTTAATTTATATAAGGTGCTTGAATAAGTTCTCGCTGTTTTCTAACAGATGACGTTTCCAGTAATATAAGTGGATGATATTTCTGAAACGAACGCATTTCCAGGAAATACTTTTCGTATTCTTGAACGCCAGTGTGTTTCTGTTTGCCACAGTGTCAACCACATTTTGTTCTGAGTTCTTAAAGATGTCGAGTTTTGTGCCACGAAAAGAGTATTTGCGGGGAATTCTATTGCATTATTTTATATAGAAGAAATCAGTAGCTGAAGCACACCGAATTCTTGTTGAGACGTATGGGGAACATGCTCTGTCGGAAACGACTTGCAGAGACTGGTTTCGACGGTTCAAAAATGACGATTTTGATCTTCAAGATAAAGAACGTTCTGGCGCACCGAAAAAGTTTAAAGACGAAGAATTGGAGGGATGGGAAAAAGTAGTGTCTTGTGATGGGCTGTACTTTGAGTGACGTGTTGTGCACCACATTGTGTAAATAAAGCATTGATTTTCACAAAAAAAACATCGTGAACTTATTCAAGCACCCTATATATATATGTCATGGATTATGATTTTTTTAATAACATATAGATAATATAATTTAATTATTAAATCAATCCAAAATATCAATAGTACTATATAAAATATCATATATACGATTTTCTTTCTATAAAGCTTGAATAAAAGTAAATAGTTTAATTTTTTTATAGTAGTAAATAATTAAAAGTTTGGAATACATACACTTTTCAGTTACCTTGTTACATTCCAGAATTTCGAAATTCAAATATATTTTTTTAAATATAATAAAATACCTCAATAGTGTAGCCACTTATAATTAAATTTGTATAAAGATAAAATAAATATTTAGTAATGGAACTTTAACAAATTGATGTATTTTAGTTGGATATAATTCAATTTCTAAAATCAACAAAATTTGCATAAAGCCGCCTCTATAATTAGTTATTTGAATTGAAATCCTCTTGGATGGATTTCTATACAAATCTGAAGTGATTCTCAAGAGGCAAAATAAAATTTAGCTAATTTTAACAATAGACAATTATTAGATGGGGGAACATCGTACCAAGTGAGAATGAAGAGGCAAAGCTGAAACCGATTGGATACAATGCCCATCCGAAATGGGATATCACAGAAGGGGATTTTTTTTGTAACCAATTAAAGGATATTTTTTATAATATAGTATTTGGGGTAAGTTCGAATTTTTATTTTCATTTGTAATTTAATAATTTCATTTAAGTTGTTCATAATACTTTTCTATTATTAATACACTTTACTTAACTCACACTGTCTGGTTGTCCGTGTGTTGTTTGTCCGCGGTTTGTCCGCGGCATTTTATAATCGATATTTCAACAACTTCCCGTCATTCAATCAACTTGAAATTTTGCGCGCTTGCTCCTGCTAATAATACACGAATCAATTGAAAAATCCACTGAATTATTTATCTGTTAGTGGTAATTAATTAACTAAACTTTCATATGCGGAATAAGGAATAGTTCACTATTTCAATCATAGATGGCGATAGCAGTTCTACAGACTAAAAAGTATAAAATAAATTTAAGTAAAAAGAAATCTTTTAAAAAACACACTTTACTTAAAATTGCACTAAAAAGTAAAAAATAAAATCACTGTAAAGTGTGTGCGCCCAATAGTGGAAGCAAATGTTTTATGGTGTTATATAATTTGAGCGCACACACTTTACAGTGATTTTATTTTTTACTTTTTAGTGCAATTTTAAGTAAAGTGTGTGTTTTAAAAATATTTCTTTTTACTTAAATTTTTTCTATATTATAGTCAGATGTTGGAGCATATATTTGTATTATATTTATTATTATTTGTTTATTTGTTATTATTTTTATAAGTGCTATTCTATCCGAGTATCCTTTATATTCCATTATCTTATATCCATATATTTCTGAAATCACAAAACCTACTCCTCTCTGTCCTTGCACCTCCGCCATATGGTAAAACACTTTTCCACTTTTCAATTTAATAATTTTTTCTCCAGCTCTCCTAACCTCACTGACGCCCAATATATCTGTTTGTGTTATCTAAAGCATTTTCGAGCTCTAAATAACGTTCTTCATCTTTTAATGTTCGTACGTTAAGGGTAGCAATTACTAGTTGTTTCTTGTTTTTATTAGTTTTTTTATTGTTAATTCTAATTATTTCTTCATTAGATTCTGTTGAAAGGTTTTGGTCTAATATGCTCTGGTTGACCAGACCCCCTGAGCAACGAGCTTATTCCTATTGTTCTGTGATATTGTTTTATAATTTTCTTTTTTGTTGTTATCGTTGTTTGTTAGATTTTCGTTTTTATTTAATTTGGGTAATTTATATCGTTCAATTTCCCCAACGATTGACTTTTTTCTTTTGACAGTAGTTCTTTCATTGAACTTTGCTTTAGTTGGTCCAATCTCCTTATATTTACCTGTTTTGGTGTTATTTGATTTTTATATTGTTTAGGATCAGGTTTATCCGTTGGAGATGTGCTCAATTGTCTTTTTTGCCTTTTATCTGTCTTCTTGTTTAGTTTAGTTGGTTCCTCTCGTATAATTAATTTATCATATTTAATGATAACAAATTTTCCTTCTTCTCTAGCTTTTTTCATCTGAGGGAATAATTCTTTCCTTCTTTCTACTATTTTTTTTGGGTAATCTTCACTCATATTTTGTGGCAAACCTTTTAGGTTTTTACCGTGTTTCATTATTATCTTTTTCGTTCTTAAGGCCAAGAATGAAACGATTATAGATCTATTTTGTCCTTCTATCTTTTTACCGATTGGTTTTATAAAATCAATATGTTCAATTTTGATTTCATTATATAGTTTTTTTTTAATAAAATCAATTACTACATTTTCTAGTGAAATCATATCTTTTTTCATTTTCCTCGATGTTAAAAATAATAATATTTCTAATTTTTGATTCTCTTTCTAAGTTTTTCTCTAGTCTATCTATTCCCGTCATCTTTTTATCTATTATTGCCTGAAAATTGTTTATCAACTGTTGGAATTTCACTTCTATATCTTGTTTAATTTCTTTCATTGCACTAATCAATTGTTTATTCATTTTTCTGTTTATTTTATTTTACATACATACATTTGCATATTTAATTTAATATAAAACTATCGATGATATTAATTAATAATTAAAAAGAAAATTTTATATGAAATTATAGATATTTTTAAATAATAATAAAAAGAAAAAAATTTAAAAATTATATTGGAAATAATATTTGTTTTTTAATATGAATGTTAAGAATTTAGGGTTGAAATTTACCATGAAGAAATCTGAATTTTTAACAAATAATAATTTGATATAAAACTATCGATGATATTAATTAATAATTAAAAACAAAATTTAAAAAATTATTTTGGAAATAATATTTTTTTTTAATTTGAATGTTAAGAATTAAGAGTTGAAATTTACCCTGAAGGAAATGGAATTTGAAAAAAATGAAAAATCTATTGTTTAATATATTCCTCTCGATTATATTGCAGTATAGATAATGAACTGAATGGAATTACTTTTATATGAAATTTAAATAAAAAAAGAAAAAAAGGGTGTTTTAAAAAAAAAAACTATTTAGGGAGGAGTTAGAGCAAAAAGAAAGAATTTTGTCTTCACCTATACATACACCCTCTACTATAAATATCAATTGCAACCATATTCTATCATAAAAATAGGGATTGTTTATGATAAAATTTCATAGATATTTTTATAGAAAAAATGAATTTTTACTTAGCCCCTTGGAGATAGGCAATTAGTGGTGCGGCTGCACGCGTGCAACTCCACCACCCACTTCCCCCCCGCTTTTACTATTTAACCTTATAATTTCTATATTTTTCATCCAATCTCAACCATATTTTATTTATAATCATTGAATACCATTCTCTATTCTTCTATCACTATTCCAATTTCATTCTCTCTATATATTATATTGATATAATAATATTAATAATATTATTAAATCCATTTCCTCCTATTCTTAGTTATGTCAATATCCTTCGTATAATTTTTGATTGATTTTAATTGATTCTTCTTAGCTTTTAATTTTCATAATGAAAAGTCTACAAAGAAATAGGAAACAAGAAAGCAGCAAAAGCAGAAGTGAGATATCAAGAGAAATAAATGATCAACATTGATGTATTTTTTTATTTACCATTATATCTTATCTTAAGTATAATTATATAATTTTTTTTTACTTATATCAGTCCTTTTAGAATTATAATTGATTTCTTTTCTTTTCTTTTGTAACACTTTTAATAATATTTTATAAAAATGAAAATCTTTTCTTTCATTTTTATTTCTTTTTTCCTTTCTTTCCATATAATTTATTAATTTTTTTATTTATTAATTTCTACATCATGCTTATTTTTTATGATTGAATATTGTTGATAATTTACTAATTTATTTTTTGTTTATTTCTACATTATGCTTATATTTTATATAACTTAATATATTCTATAGTTCTTTACCTAATAATCTATGTTATGAACAAATAATTATAATTGCATTCAGTTTTTCACATTATTAAAAATTGTATAAAACTGCTATTTATAGAATTTCACCTTGATTGATTCGCTGAAAGTAGCGGAATTAATTTTTTAACACGTGACTGAAAATCACGAGCCAGCACGTGACTTGGTGCCATCAACAAAGAACCAAACACGAGCTGGTTTAATAAATATTATTTATTAATTTTAAATGATAATTTAATTAATTAAGTTTAATGTAAATATAATATATGTTAATTAATCCAATTCAAATTTGCGAGATAGTCGAGTGGAGACACCCCATTTTTTTTCCATTAGAAATAAAGACCTACATCAGGATTTGGAGGTGTTACTCGTGACCGGCAAAATATGTGTAATCGCTGCGAAATATGAGGAAAGACTTCATCCCGTGAATTTTGAGAACAAAAAACTCATATAATCAAAATCAAAATGAAAAATAACCACGATCGTCTCTGATACTTTTTAAGGTGCTATTAGGAAGAATAGTAAGACCGTATTTGATATTTAGCGTCCCTAGAGAATTTCTGTGAATTATTGATATGAAAATGAGCTGCTGATTAGTCCTTAGATTAGATTGAATTGATATTAACAACATTAATGTGCTTAACAAATCTTGTTTTGTGTCTCTTTCAATATTGAAAATGGAAAGTCAATTTAATAATCTTTCCAATGTTCATTGTTTTTTACCGACCGACGATAGTAAGGGAGGTATTGTTTTCACACCAAATTTCACATGTGGAGATTTTTACATATCTCCACGAATCATGCATTTTCTTAACAGAAAAAAGTATTTTTAGCATGATGTCTGTCCGTCCGTCCGTATAGATGTGTACAGCCTGAACGGATTTTGATGAAATTTGGTATATTTACTTAATGCATCAGTGGGATGAATTGCTCAACTTTTGGTGCAAATCCGGAAACCGGAAGTGGTAGTATTAGCGATCGACGATAGGAAGGGAAGGGTTATTTTCACACCAAATTTCACATGAGGAGATTTTTTACATATCACCACGAATCATGCACTTTGTGGTGGTTTTATTCTCGAGAAAAATCATCTTTATTAGTTTTTTTCTTAATTTAAAATTATATGACGTCATCCAGCCATTCATGACGTCACAGCCTGGTCTTACATATATATTATAAATAAAATAAAATTAAAAATATTTATGTTCTATCCATATCTGTTTTTTATTAAATTAATAGATATATTAAAATTATTTGAAATTGTTTCTGTAGCTGGAAATTAATTTATTTCAAACCGTCGGTCGGTTCGGACCTGGCCACAGGTCAACTTATTCTATTCACCATTTGAATTAAAAATTATTTTTCTATTTTTTTTTTCTATGCTAAATCCATTTTTTATCCAAAACTTAATATACATGAAACCATTTTTAATCAAGCATTTTCACTTAAAAAAAAAAATTATTATTAAATATTGACAAGTTTCTATAGTATATAAATCGTTCACGCTTTCTTCATCTCACTTTTACTTATTTTCATTCCTATAGGTTACTTCTTCTTTACCTCGCTTTCGATCGCTCGCACTCTTACTTTCTCTACCACCTCCCTCTTTCACATCCCCCTCTCCTTGGTTTTCACTCTTCCAATATATACGAATATAGCTAAAGCTAAAATTTTCCTTTAAGCTTTATCTTGGTAAAACTTTGTAGAGATGGGATCGCAGACGGCACGAGAAGAATATGCTAAAAGCAAAAAAGAAATGTGCCAAGAATTTTTTTTTTTCTTAAACTTGGTTTATGTGTTAAAATTTGTTTCATCCAAAAAAATAAAAAAAAAAATGAAAAAAAAATCCCGCTGTTTTATTACTTTGAAGAAATATATATAGTCAATGAGTCTTTACCACAAAATTAGAATCTTGTTCGACGGAACTTTAAGTGTTATTATAGCATAAGAGAATTAATGAGTAAACTTTCTTTTTTTTCTTTAGAAAAGAATGTGGAAATAAGCTACTTACTACATCACCCGTGTTTTAAACGGTATAAACAGATTACCGGCTAATGATTGATTGTAATCATAACTCACTCATATTATGTTATTAAAAGAACATAATAAAATATTAAAAAGAGTAATGTATTTTGCTTAAACTACGGGGATCTAATAAGGTTTGATTAATTTTCTAGGAATTATTATTTACTTTTAAATAAATCGCGAGGATTTTAATTAATTAAAATAAAATAAATACATAGAATTTGGAAATAGGGCTAAGTTCAATAAAAATGTCAATCATTAATTATATATATATAATGTATATACGAGGGTAGGTCAATAAGTAGGTGACTTTTTGAATTTTCGGTCTCTTAAATGAAATGGCAACACTGCTCCTCTCAGAAGGCAACTATCAGCTAACTCCTGTTGAAATTTGAACCAGCTGAATTTTTTAGTTGTTGTTTCACATCCATTAATAGCAGACTACCTCGTGATTGGAGAAAAAAATGAAAATAAGTGAATTTCCATGAAAACCCATGAATTGGAATACGAATTGTCCCTCATCCGCCCTATTCACCAGATTTAGCTTTGAGTGATTATTTCTTGTTTCCAAACCTGAAATAATGGAGATTGGACCCCAGCGATGAAATCATCTCACAAACATTACCTATTTGGATGTCCTCGACAATTCAAAGGAGATTACATTGAAAAATAAAATAAAAACCTGTGTTTCATTCAAAAAGTCACCTGAGCTGTTGACCTGCCCTCGTGTATATATACACCTCTGATAAATAATTTTATTCAATATTTATTGTATATTATATTATATAATATATACAGGATTCGTCATATATAACTGATAATGCAGTGTTTTTAGACCAATATTCATATTAATTTCCTACGACTCGTATATATATATATATGTAAAAGGTATATTTATAAAAATAACTTGATAAATATAATTTTTTTTTCAGGAAGGCGCAACTGCTCACGTTCTGGTGGTCCCGGGGTCAAGTCCCGGGCCTGGCAAGGGAATTTCTCTAGCTGGGTTCTATGGGACGGAGTCTACCCAGCCTCCAGGATCAACATTGAGAAGCTACCTGATAAAAAGTACCGCCTCCGATCAAGGAAATTAAGGTAAAGGATGATAGGACCCGTTCCACTGACCATATAGCCTAGTTTACAGGGGCTTAGTTCTTGTCATTAGTTCAGGAGTGGGCAAATACTTTTAAGCGCGGGCCTTTTGAACGTCCGCCGGCACGTTGAAAAAGTTGATTTTCGTTCAATAGGTCTCTAAAAAAAAAAAAAAACCACCCCTGAATTACAAGAACAAGAACTAAGCCCGTGTAAACTAGGCTTATGACACAATTGATATAACCGACTTGTTAGGTGTTGTCCTTGCGTAGGACGTACAAAAGTCAGAGGTTTTATATATATATATATATATATTGATAGTACATGAAAATGTTCATTTGTAATAATATTGAATTATATGATAAGATATGCAAATAAAATAATATCAATTATATTGTTCAAACAATCTGTATTATATATTTCAAAAATGAAACTTGGACATATGGGATATTCTTCACTTAACATTTTTAAAATTTATTATTTCTATTTAGTAATGTAAGTAATTTATAATTTTAATTAATAAAATCTATGATTAACTATATAATAATTAAGAAATTGTATTATAAAAAACGAAAAAAAAACAAACTGTTAGAATATCACAGATTATGATAGATGGGACTGAGGCCAGCAGGATCAAGGGGGCAATGAAAGGCTGTAGTAGTTATATAATCGGTATTTATTGTTTGATGTGTTCGGGAGAAGAGGTTACAAAGTCGGTGTTGTTGAAGTCGCTGAAGTCGGCCGAAGGCGGATCGTCGGTGCGGGACCCAGAGTACGAAGTCCTCTCGGAGTGCTGCTAGATGGCCCTAGATAGCCCTCGGTCGGTGATGCGGCCGAGTCGGAGGATGGTCCGTGAGCAGTGTGTGGGGACCGGAGGGCGACTCGTTGACGACGTACTGGAGGACGATCAATGGACGATGCTCGTGGCCCGGAGGATGGTCAGCGGACGATGCCCGTGGCCCGGAGGATGGGCATTGGACGATGACCAGGTAAGACGGTCAGTAGACGAACTGCGTTGACCGGTGGATTGGTCAGCGTACGATGCCCATGGACCGGAGGGTAGTGGTGGCTTGCGGAATCTCTATCTGCCTACTCCCCGCAAGCCGGAAAGGATAAGTGAGGTATGACTTACAGAGTATCTATCTGCCTACTCTCTGCAAGCCGGGAAGGTGAGGAAGGGAATGGTGGTGACGGAGGCAACCGTGGCGATGAGGCCCGGAGGTAGCCGTGGCGATGAGGGCCGGAGGCAGCCGTGGCGATGAGGCCCGGAGGTAGCCGTGGCGATGAGGGCCGGAGGCAGCCGTGGCGATGAGGCCCGGAGGTAGCCGTGGCGATGAGGGCCGGAGGCAGCCATCACGTCGGGGTTACCAATTGAGGGGACATGTGTAGGAGAGGATGGTGAGGATGGGACTGGGTCCTGGACTGCTGTCGAGCTGCCCTTATATACCTCCAGCGCTCGCCTCTGGTCCGCCCTATAGGGCGTGTCCGGAGGCGGAGTTATTTCTTCTGGAACATTCTCGTCTTCTGGAATCTCCTTGAAGCGTCTGGAAGTTTCTCAGCGTTTGAGTTCGAGCATGATTGATAGGGACACCTTGTGTGACGCCCCAGGACTGATCAACAAACCTAGCTGATCAACTTAAATATATATATTGTATAGGTACAATGTATATTATATAATGTACAATATTTTTATCCATTACACCTATATTATATTATATTATATAATAAATATATACATATATATATATATATATATATATATATATATATATATATATAAATGAAATAGAGCTGTTGATTATTTTGAATAAAAATAACAAATTAAAAAAAGACTAAATATAATTTTAATTTTATAAAATGGGAAAGACAAATTCATACAATATTCGATTCTTACTACTACTTCTTATTAAAATGAAAAATTTATTTTAAAAATAAATAAAAAAAAGAAAAAGGAATTGATCATTTAACTACATTTAAATTTTTTAAGCAGAAAATGCATTTTTTTAAACTATTATGATAATTATATTTTTGGTCTGTTTTGATTTACAATTTTTGGAAAAATTAACATAAATAAATTCAATATCATTTTTCCATCCTAAAATTATTTTTGTCAGTTTACTAGTCACCGATTAATTTCCTATTGAATTTTTTAAATGAATAAACCAACATTATTTAACATTATATAAAAATATATGTATATATTGACCAGGCTGTTGAAATACCAAGTAGTCCGAACCCATTAATAATATTATTATAAAAAACGAAAAAAATAAAATATTATTAATATAATATTTGATATTTAGACGACATATTATAATCGTTATATATATATTATATTTTATTAAATTTTTAACTTTAAAAATTATTTCTAAAATGTTTGTTTTTCTAAAAATTATTTTTAAGAAAAATATTAGTTGAAAAGAGAGCAAAAGAAAGTGGGGATGAATGTGCGATAAGTTATTGCTAAATATTGACTTTGAGCGAAATACGACTGGCGGGCAAAAAGTTAAAAAAAATAAATTTCTTTTAACGAGAGTTTTTGGTTAAAATATTCCAATCGCGTAAAATAAATATTGGAATTAGAAAGTTATTGAAAAAAAGATCGTTGGAATAACAATAATAGATGATTAAAAGAACACGACCAAATGAGAAGTGGAGAATTTTACAATTCAAAAAAGAAATTTAATAAATCCATTTACGATATACTTCAATTTTAATCAATAATAGTCCATGATAAGGTGACCATATTGTCTAGTTACAAAAAAGGGACATTGAAATGTCAAAAACCGGGATTTATAAAATGGAGTGTAAACTTTATACATAATATACATCAACGTTATAATGATATACAAAATAAGTTGACCTGTGGCCAGGTCCGAACCGACCGACGGTTTGAAGTAAATTAATTTCCAGCTACAGAAACAATTTCAAATAATTTTAATATATCTATTAATGTAATAAAAAACAGATAGGCATATAACATAAATATTTTTAATTTTATTTTATTTATAATATATATGTAAGACCAGGCTGTGACGTAATGAATGGCTGGATGTATAATTTTAAATCAAGAAAAAACTAATAATTATGATTTTCCCGAGGATAAAACCAATACAAAGTGCATGATTCGTGGTGATATATAAAAAAATCTCCTCGTGTGAAATTTGGTGTGAAAATAACCCTTCCCTTCCTATCGTCGATCGCTAATACTACCACTCCGGTTTCCGCATTTGCACCAAAAGTTGATCAATTCATCCCACTGATGCATTAAGTAAATATACCAAATTTCATCAAAATCCGTTGAGCCGTTCAGGCTGTACACATCTATACGGACGGACGGACATGCTAAAAATACTTTTTTACCGACCGACGATAGTAAGGGAGGTATTGTTTTCACACCAAATTTCACATGTGGAGATTTTTACATATCTCCACGAATCATGCATTTTCTTAACAGAAAAAAGTATTTTTAGCATGATGTCTGTCCGTCCGTCCGTCCGTATAGATGTGTACAGCCTGAACGGCTCAACGGATTTTGTTGAAATTTGGTATATTTACTTAATGCATCAGTGGGATGAATTGATCAACTTTTGGTGCAAATCCGGAAATCGGAAGTGGTAGTATTAGCGATCGACGATAAGAAGGGAAGGGTTATTTTCGCACCAAATTTCACATAAGGAGATTTTTTTACATATCACCACGAATGTATTGGTTTTATCCTCGGGAAAAATCATCTTCATTATGTTTTTCTTAATTTAAAATTATATGACGTCACCCAGCCCTTCATGACGTCACAGCCTCGGGTAACGCCGGCAACGCCGGCTACTTCAGCTATATATTATAAATAAAATAAAATTAAAAATATTTATGTTATATGCCTATCTGTTTTTTATTACATTAATAGATATATTAAAATTATTTGAAATTGTTTCTGTAGCTGGAAATTAATTTATTTCAAACCGTCGGTCGGTTCGGACCTGGCCACAGGTCAACTTATTCTGTTAAGAAAATGCATGATTCGTGGAGATATGTAAAAATCTCCACATGTGAAATTTGGTGTGAAAACAATACCTCCCTTACTATGGTCGGTCGGTAAAAAAAATTCTATTGACATAAAAACGGAATTTTTTAATTTTTTTCGTATTTTTTATCTTCTGAAATATTATAAAAAAAATTATAAAAAAAAATCTGGAGTGTCTCCACTCGACTATCTCGCAAATTTGAATTGGATTATAATTAACCTATATTATATTTAAATTAAACTTAATTAATTAAATTATAAATTAAAATTATTAAATAATATTTATTAAACCAGCTCCTGTTTGGTTCTTTGTTGATGTCACCACGTCACGTGTTGGCTCGTGATTTTCAGTCACGTGTTAAAAAATTAATTCCACTATTTTCAGCGAAAAGTATCACTAAAGATATCACTAAAGATATATTTACAAATATATAAATATAAGGATTATAATACAGTTTCCCTCATAAGTAACTTAAACAAAAATGCAGTGTTGTTAAATTAATATCATTCATATTCATTTTTCTATAAATTATTTGTTATGAGAAATATTTATATATCAATAGAGGACACTTTGAATATTTGCAATAATAGTGAAAAAATGTGTTACAAGCTATGAAAATCAATAATAAGAAATGAATATGAATTATATTGTTTTAACAACACTGCATTTTTTGTCCATTGACTCAAGCCGGACATTGTTCATTGAAATGAATTTATTTTCGAGAAGATTAAATAAATTTCATATATAAAGTAAACATGTTATTTCAGTATACCCGAGATAAATTATTGTAATTAGTTGTGGAATGTTGATTTTAATGATAAAAGAGAAGTTTAATAATGAGATTAATAGAGATAATTAATAAAATTAATAAGTGAATAAGAGAGTTGAATGAGAAACAAAATTGTTAAAACTATTTCTATAAATAATTAAATGAGTAATTATTTGTGTGTGAAATTCTTGAATCACACACATAATCTTGATTTTTATTCAATTTTTATTCAAGACATACAAAACATAATTAATATTATGACATTCGAATATAAGGATTAATAAAAACTATTCGTTTTTAAATTAAATTATTTTTTTTTTATAAGAAAATTTCAAGTAAATAAAAATGTTTGTACGGTTTGATAATTTAAATAAATTAAATAAAAATAAACAAGATTTGTATTTTAATTGTATTATAGATAATTATTTATTGAAATATATGCATTATATATAAAAATAATTTAAACTAAATTTAATATTATGGAAGTTTTGAAAACAAACAAAAAAAAATAATTTCATTAGTACCATAGCAGAAGTAAAGAAAAATCGATCTGTATTGTGGTTTCAGCCTTGGGAATAAGAATCTTTGTTAGTTTTATTTTTTAATTTAAAATACGAATTTAAATAATAAAAAAATGGCGCCGGGTAACACCGAACAGCGCTTCCTTAAATACAAAATATTATAAATAAAATAAAATTAAAAATATTTATTTTAATAATATTTTGTAATCAAATTACTAAATATATATTATGTTATATCCACAGGCCATACTTTTCAGTGCATTGATACGTCCGTTTAAGGGCTGAATGTTTTATGACTATTGTTTTTAATTTGTTCTTTTAAATTACTTGAAATTGTTTCATATATTTTGTCGTTTATTTATTTATAACGTTTTTTTCAATTTCGCTTGGCAAATGTCTCTCTGTCTCTTCGCTCTTTTGACAAATTGAAATCGATTTTTCATCACTTTTAAATTGAGATATACTTTTGAAAATTTTTATAGATATTTGAATCGATCCCTAGAAGGTATAGAAGAAATATAATTGAATTATAACTAATTAATTGTAATTAATTAGCGACTAATTACTTTTAGCAACTAACCCCTTTTGTATTGCTCCAATTAATTTTATTTCAACGGATTCTGAACCATAAATATGGATTTCAGGATAGATTTTCATTTTCAATGTAATTAAGACTATTTTATAGCATTAAAATTAATAACGAATTCTTATGAATCAGGTTTAGTGCCAATGAAGAGGGTTTTTTTCCCCTCAAATGGCATAGAGAAAAGATCATTTTTTTATATATGTCCCCGAGAGAAAGGAAACAAAAAAAACAATACCTTTTTTTATGAAGACAATATGTGTAGAATATCCTTATATACATTAAAATTGCACTAAAAAGAATAAAATAATATAAATATAAAAAATTTTATAAAATAACGTTTTTCAAAAACTAAAAAGTATAAAATAATTTTTCTTTAAGACTGAAAAAGTTTATGGATGAATTGCTTCATATTCAACTATAAACGTTGGGCGCTTTTAATTTTCATTTGATTTCTATGCAATTAACTTCCTTTATAGAGCTATAATTCATATATATATATATATATATATATATATATATACATACATACCACACTAAAACACTTGAAAGTTGATAGAAAACTACGCATTTTTAATAAAAAGCCCGTATACCAAATTTCATTACTCTAACTCAAACCGTTTTTGCGTAATCTTGTCTACATACATACATACATACACATACACATACACACAGACACAGACATTTTTCTCAACCTTAGTGAAAATGACTCAGTGATCTTCAAAACGTATAAAAACATCAAAATCTCGACATTGAAAATTTTGATGATCGTAATACTATCCCTGGCGAGATAGTAGAAATAGTTTAATATAAACCACACACACATGTGTTATTCATTTGATTCTTATTTTTTTAATATAAAAATATTTTATATGTTAATTTGGTGATAATTGGATTAGAATATAGATATACATTCTAAAATGAAATGTTAAATAAATATCGTAATTCATAATCAATATGTATTACAAAGAGAAAGAGAAACTTGGAAATTTATTATTAAATTGAAATCAAGAGATTATATTAACAGATAAATAATTATGTTGTATATCAAAGAATATTTTTTAGTATATTTTTCTATGGAAAATATTCTTTAAATGAACCAAACCCTCCAATTTCCAATTGACGAGAAAAAAAAATCACCACACTTGGAATGAGCTGAAATCAATCAGTGGCTTAGATTATCTGGAGCTGTTGAGTCGATTGCATGAAAAGATCCGCAATATTTCATTCGTAAAACCAAACAATGAAATCAAGGAAAAGAGGCACTATACATTTACTCAAATGAGAGAGAAAGAGCAAAAGAGCGTGAGAGGGTAAAAAAAAAAGTAAACGGGAATTGAAAAGAAAATCGATTGTATATATTACATGACTAGAAAACAGTTAAATAACAACAAATAAATTTTCTCAATTCTACTATAAAATGACAATTTCAAAAAACTCTTAAAAAAGCTTTTATAATCGCAAATAAGTTGTTTTTATTTTCAATTTCTATATAAGCAACAAACTCATTAAACTTGTATTAAACTTGAAATATATTTCTCGTCTCTTTACGGCGACACGGAAATAATTAAGCCCGATCAAAGAGCACAAAAGAACTATTATAAACATGAAATTATGATTTTTAATGAATGTTCATAACGAAGCGACGTGCTTATTTTATATTAAGTGGAAAATGAAACAGTATAGAAAATTTCCAAAAGTGCTTGATTAATAATGGATACGATTGATTGGAAAAAAATTAAAAAATAAAAACAATGTTTCTCTTCCTTTTCAATAAAAAACCTAAGAGAATTAGGAGTTATCTATTTTTATTTTCGAATATCGATGGTCTAAAATCTCTTCGCAGCACTTATAGTTCAAAGAAAGTTGAGGGTACATGTAAATTGCAAAAACTGCATAAGGAGGAATTGGATGACCACTATACATCTCCAGGCATAATTAGAGTTATAAAACTGGACTGCGATGGGCATGGAACGTGGCTAGAATGGGAGAGGAAAGAATGGCGAAAAATATATTGGTGGGGAGACCGATTGGAAAACGTTCGCTTGGAAGACCAAGGACACGTTGGGTGGACAATATAGGAAGACGTGAGAGAGATGGGAGAAGGTAGGAGTTGAATAGTTATGGCTCAAGATAGAGACACTTGGAGAAATGTGGTTGCTGCGGCCAAGAACTTTCGAATTTCGTAGAGCCATGTAGCTGTCGAAATGGTCATAAAATTTAATAAATAATTTTTGAAACTTAAAACCTAGTGTTTTTAATAATTTACCTTAAACTCATTGATTTTCGGATATTTTACATAAACAATTTATTAAAAACATTTACATTATATATATACAAAACTTCTTATGTCTTCAGGCATGATAGGTAGTTCTTGGGAAGCTGCTAAAAGTGATTGGCGTTCTGGCAAGATAAGTTGTTCGTAGATCGTCTGTCGCTCGAAACCAGGGCGCAGAGTTTTTAATGACGCGGCGTGATCAGTGATGACTCGCCAATGAGAATACAGCATTTAATATTTCTTCTTATTTACAAATGAACACAATCTCGGCTACCATTAATTTCACAAATGGTTACCAATCTATGCTCGCACATGACGTCATTAACCAATTAAATAATAGGACTAATATTTTTACAAAAAGTGAGATATTATAATTCCACATATATGGTATATATATATATATATATATATATATAATATTTTAATACATTTTATAATATGAATTATAATAAGCTATAATAATCTTCAATCTTATAATTCACAACGCCCCTTCCCCCTAATTCTATCATACGTAAGAATGAATATTCTAATAATTAATTTAATTCATATTACAATAACAAATCTAGTAAAATATTTTAATGTATTCATTAAAATTATTATGTATAACTGTGTGATTTTCAAAGTACGAATGAGAGTTACATATATATGGAAGTAAGGTTGCGTTTGGTCCATTTGGGACACATTTTATGAGGGCGTGCAATAATCCATATATGGTTGTATTTTGCCTAATTATGTTTAAATGATTGTGATTATATATATTAAATCTTAATTTCAAATAGAGAGATGAAATTGTTATGCCTCATTGGTAATATTGAATATTTATTAAATAAATAAATAAAATTATTTCAATTAATATTTAAAAAAAATTTTTTTCCAAATTCATTTTCATAAATGTTTCTAAAATCGAATACTGATATTTATTTATGGAGTTTATTTCATATTTTTGTACTTATATTATACTCTTAAGACATTTTTCGGTTTTTCTATCTCTCTCACTCTCTCAATCTTTTTGTTACTCATGATAAAATAAATAAATAAAATATTTTAGAATAACATGAAATTTTTAGGATGGACGTTCCAACTAAAGCGACTTTCCCTGTTCACCGATAATCCTTTATTGGTTTATTTTCCATGTTTTTTTATCGAGGATTTTTTTTTAGATGAACAAACATTATTAAGTTTATTTGGTATTCAATTTTTATTAGAAATTTTTTTGAGAACTTATCCAATGCTTATATAAAGTAAAAATTAAATAGAGAAATTACAATCTATAGTATAAGTAAAAATGTAAAGAAAAATGAAATTTTATTTATGTAAGATTTAAAATTAGGCTCTAATGGAGAGGGCTTTCATAAAATATCCATTTTATATACTAAAGGAACTACACTTGAATTTATAAACTAAGGATATATGGTAAAATGTTGAGATTATTTATTTATTTAATGATTAGTACCTGGTTCACTATGTAAAAAGCTTTATGCCGTTCAACCGATCTCAAAGAACCGCATGTACATTGCTGAGAATAAATACAAAAATATTAATTCAAAAGATTTACTAAATTAATAAATATAATTAATTAATTTATTAATATATCGATATATATAAATAAATATTTATATAATTAATTCCCTCACCCTATTAAATTGTTGGGGGTTCAATTCTTCAATGTTAAACTAAGGTTAAACCCGCGCCATATCCCTCATACACGCACATAGGACTCTATTTTTGATAAAGACTTGCAAATTATAAAAAATGAGGAATATACAAATAAATAAGTTTTAATAATTAATATTTTAATGAATGTGAAAACATGTAGAATACAGTATACTTGCAAAAATTACAAAAGAAAACAAATTATGAGTATGATTTCAAATTTATGGCTTAATGTGAATTTTTTAGTAAATCAAACATCTCGTAATAATGACACATTTATGTAATAGAAAAATCAAGAAAAAAACTTCATTAATGTGATTAGCAAAATTTTCATTTGCGTTATTATTATTATTATTATTATTATTATTATTAAATTGATAATTTAAAAATTATTACTACTGTTACTTATTACTAAATATTGTGATTATCGAGGTATTAAAATAAATATAATGAGATTTTGAAAGTGTTAATCTTCAAGATGACGGAAAGACAAATCTTCTTTGCTCGATGGTTCGCTTATAAATAAGGTAGACACGCTTCATCTGGTCGTGTATGTGGCTACTTTCGTTCTACAATGGATTTTCCTAGATTACGAGATATAGAAAACACGCCATATCCCTAACCTCGTCATATGCCTCGGTTTTACCTTATATGTTGTACATTAAAAAATTGATAAAATAATAAGATTATATAGATAAGAAATGTTATTCGTATTTTAATTTTGATATTTTACTTTTTTTTCTATTTTTTGTAAAATTATTCATTTGTATTAATCCAATAAGAATATAAATGAATTAGAGTGATTGCTAGTATTTTCGAAACGACTAAAAATAAGTGGAAATTGCAATTAATTATCATTTTATTATTTTGCAGAAATTCCAAATGGTGTCTTTCACTTTTCCTTTGATGTTTTGCTGTTCAATTGAGAACAAGGAAAAAAAGAATGGATCCAAGTTAGAAAAAAAAAATAAAATTTAATTTACTCTCAAGCGCATAAAGAACACTTTGTTCCATTTCAAAAATATGATAAATTTAAACTTGGTCAAATTAAGAAAATGAGAGTGCTGAAAAGGTGTGGTAGGCGTGGGTGGTATTCGGGTTTGAGGATAGCTTCAGAATCTCATTTAAAACAATTTGTGCTTGTTTTAATCATTTTGTTACAGACTCCAGGCCTTGATTATAAAATAATAAGATTTTCCAAATCTACAGAAGATGCAATTCACTAGAAAATTAAATTTTATCTCATTATTTAAGCATTAGGAAATTAAAGGATTTGCCGAAGGATATATAATTCGTCATCTTGCAAGGTCAGTTCAAGAATTAAATATTGTCATCTCAAATCTTATTATGCTCCAAAATCAATAACTCGTTTTTTTATGTTAATATATAAGAATGCCAATACTTGCAAGGATAAATTTTTTATTCAATTTATTATTGAAAATTATCTACGATTTTATGTTACTTCAATACCAAAATGAACCTTACACGATATTAGTTTTTATATATGTTCGCTTTTCTATCTGGTTTAGATCCCTCCTCTTAATAATATTTCAATCAATAGATATATATGAGTTATTTAAAAAGATAATTGAGAAGGTTTCTTATCATTTTAAATTTTCGTTTTTGATTCAACAACCAACTTCCTAAGATAAAATAAAATTATCGTTGTTTACAATTATAATGATAATTATATAACATTTATGAAATAGTATGGTATTTTAATATATTAATAGTATTAATAAACACACATATATATATATATACGAGGATAGTTCAATAAATCTGTGACTTTTTGAATTTCCCTCCTCTTAAATTAAATGTCAACACTGCTCCTATTAATACTACTACTAATATACTACTATACTATTCTATATATATACTTTAATTATAAATCTGAAAATAAGTAAAATATTTGTAAAATGAGTTTAAAATATCTAATTAATATATGCAATTTTCAGTTATTTTGAAAAGATTCTTCTCCTAATCATCAACCGCACCTTACTATTTTGAAAAAATTTCTGCAGTCAAAAATCTCTGGTAGGATTTAGTTACTAGTTTAAACTCTATTATTTAATTAGATATAGAATAAGTCAGTGGCGTACCAGTTTGCCGCCCTTTCTATTATAAGTCAATCAAATAGTGGTTTTTATAAATTAATACACATAAATAAATTATTAAGTTATTTAATCAATATTAATTAATACACAGAGTAAATTTTTTTACACCTATTTGTATGCACTCGTATAAACATATTTATATAATATTTACTCTTCTAGCTTTCATACTAGAAAAATCGTGATAATGCTCTCAAAATTTATATTATTTGTAATTTCTTGTTCTATTGACAATATTGCAAGATTTTGTAGTCTTAATTTACTCATTGTAGAACGAAGATAATTTTGCCGAACAAAATCTTAAAGATGCGTTTACGAATTCAACGAATTTTAATGAATACAATAAAATAAAATTATTATCCTGTTCTTGGAATTAGAATTCCAAATTTACACTAAAATGCATTTATATACACCGAGGAATAATATTCGAAATCATATAGTTAATCATAATTTATATAAATCAAATAGTAAACTTATAATAATCATACTAATCATTTATTATTCAAGAAAGAAAAAAAATAAATATGAAATGAATAAGTTGCTTTTTGCAACTATAACTAAATATAAAAAATGCCGCCCCAAGATAAGTGCCGCCCGGAGCCTTAGGTACGCCACTGGAATAAGTTTATATTTCTCATAAAGAATTCACACTCAATTAGTGTTACTTGAATCATTATTATGATAATAATAGCTTGCTCATTTTTAGAGAATTCAGATATAAATAAAACTTCTCTTTTAATCTTCTATATCACTACTTAACTACAATTATTTAATTATGCCCTTTTGTCTTTGATAACATGTAGCAAATATATATATCTTTAAAATAAGAATTGTATTTTATAGTAAGAATTTGAAAAGAGATAGATAAAATTCCTAATATAGTTTTGTGATAATGTATCTTAAATTTCTTTAGTAATTTCAATTAATCATATATTTATTTAAAGACCAAAGCAATCATATGAGCTATTCTTGAATTTGAAACAAGGATATTTTTATCTTCCCCTTCTCCTCTTATTACTCCCTTCTATCGAATTCTGTAATTAAATATAGTAATATCGAATTAACTAATAGTAATAAATATAAATATTTTTTATTTTAAATTCTCTAATAAATAAATAGTTTAAAAATATTTCTGATCTAAATAAAATTAAAGTTTTGCCAAACAATTAAATATCAAGTTAATAAAAATATTCACTATTTTTGTTTTGGGGTATTGAAATTATATCTATTCCTAATTTTATTGATATCCATTATTTTTTACCGACCGACGATAGGAAGGGAAGGGTTATTTTCGCACCAAATTTCACATAAGGAGATTTTTTACATATCACCATGAATCATGCACTTTGTGGTGGTTTTATTGTCGAAAAAAATCATCTTTATTAGTTTTTTTCTTAATTTAAAATTATATGACGTCATCCAGCCATTCATGACGTCACAGCCTGGTCTTACATATATATTATAAATAAAATAAAATTAAAAATATTTATGTTATATCATTATCTGTTTTTTATTACATTAATATTTGAAATTGTTTTTGTAGCTGGAAATTAATTTATTTCAAATCGTCGGTCGGTTCGGACCTGGCCACAGGTCAACTTATTTGTATAGGATATATATATATACTAAACTCAATGGTTATTGACGTCCAGCATCCTCGAATTTCCATTCTCTCCTAATTTACTTTTTTATATTGAAGGCCAATCGCTTCCCTAGTATATCAACCGGTTGCTTCCCTTTTGAGGTCATCATAAATAAGCTTGTTGCCTATCTTTCCTCACCAATTCTAGCCACATGTTCCGGATAATGAATCCATCTGCAATTTTATATAGCCATTAACACTAAATATATTTAAATACATCACCGATATTGTTGTATAGGTAATTTAGCCATTTTTGCATTCACTCTTTCAAAGAGTGATTCAATTTTATTGAAAATTTTCTAATATTATTAAGAGAATATTCTTCAAATTTAAACGAAATACTTTTTTTTACTTAGAAAAAAAATCTACATTTTTCGTAATTCAATTTTTGAAAGATTTCTAACTTCTAATAGCGATATAAAATATAGTACCTATTCATTGAATCCCAATCATTTGAAGCAAATGAATAGTGGCTGAGAATCGTAAAAAAAAATTCAAAGAATATTTTAATTAAGAGAAATCGTAAAATGAGAGGATGCTTTTTCTTACTTACTCCCACAAGACTATAAAATATGATCCGTTGGTAAACCAATTATTAAGCAACCCCCGACATCACTTAACCCCAGGAGTTGTAATATTTCATTAAAATAGGCTCTTAAAATCCAACCAGTTATTATTCATTGCCATCTCAAAAACTCAACCATAGACTTTATTATTTTTAGAAAATTTCCCTAATTAAAAAAGATATTATAAAATAGAAAAAACTTTTTCAAATAAAAAAATATATATAGGTATATATACCATATATATATATATATATATATATATATAATGTAAGCTCTCAAAAAGACTCAAGTTTCAAGGACGTAGAATATTCCATAATCATTAATTTAATTAAACAAATATTTCCCCCGTAAAGTTGAATTCATTTTGTCACCCATTTCCCTTCTGATGACTTACCAGTCATTGGGGAGTGTACAATTATTTTCAAATCAAATAGAGAGTATCGAATTACCAATTAATATTATAATATAATAATCTATAATTGATATCAGATGGATATTATTTTGTCATATAATTGATATCTCAAGGTGAATATGTGTATGTATATGTCTTACTCATTGAAATTGTATAATAATTATGTATATATACCATAAGTAATAGAAATATATATATCGTATACCATAAATAATAGAAATATATTTATTTATTTATGAAGTATTAAATAATATTTAGTGTTATTTTAAATTGTTTTGTAGTGAAAAGAAAAAAACAATTGGTATTCATAATTGTGTGAAATTAACCCTTTCAGTAGTCAAAATAATTTCTGACAAAATTACCACACTGTGCTGAACAAAATGTTGATTAAAAATTAATTATATAAATATAATTAATAATAAAATATTATAATAATATTATATGATATTGATTTATACTATTATTTTATTATTATTATTATAAATTGTTATTATATTACATATGACCTAGTATGACACCACATACATTTTATAATAATATTATCAAAAAATAAAAAAAAATATATAATATATATAACCTAATGCTATTAGGGTGATTGTAAAGGGTCTATCTAAGGCTTATATTTTAAATAAATCATTAATAAAAAAATAAGTTGACCTGTGGCCAGGTCCGAACCGACCGACGGTTTGAAATAAATTAATTTTCAGCTATAGAAACAATTTCAAATAATTTTAATATATCTATTAATGTAATAAAAAACAGATATGGATATAACATAAATATTTTTAATTTTATTTGATTTATAATATATATGTAAGACCAGGTTGTGACGTCATGAATGGCTGGATGACGTCATATAATTTTAAATTAAGAAAAAAGTAATAAAGATGATTTTTCTCGTGTATAAAACAAATGCAAAGTGAATGATTCGTGATGATATGTAAAAAATCTCCTCATGTGAAATTTGGTATGAAAATAACCCTTCCCTTCCTATCGTCGATCGCTAATACTACCACTTCCTGTTTCCGGATTTGCACCAAAAGTTGATCAATTCATCCCACTGATGCATTAAGTAAATATACCAAATTTCATCAAAATTCGTTCAGCAGTTCAGGCTGTACACATCTATACGGACGGACGGACGGACGGACGGACAGACATCATGCTAAAAATACTTTTTTCTGTTAAGAAAATGCATGATTCGTGGAGATATGTAAAAATCTCCACATGTGAAATTTGGTGTGAAAACAATACCTCCCTTACTATCGTCGGTCGGTAAAAAAGAAGTTATAATTATATTAAAATATTTTCGTATTTTTAATCTTTATATTATGAACAAAATTCAACTATATTAATTGACAGCAGTGGAAGGGTTAAGTTACTATAATTTTTCAACTTAGAAATGAAGACAGATTCTATTGGTAGTGTAATAGACAAAATGCGCATAAAGGAAATCATTATAATTATCTTGAAACTTCTGTGATTGTTTAAATTTAAATTTTTACAAGTGTTAATTTATTTAAATTTTATTTTAGAAATAATATTTTGTAGTTGACTATTCTTCCATGAATAAAAAACAAATGTGATTAAATTTAAATATTTTTAAAATCAACATTTATTAAATGTCGTGACAATGGAACAATGACAAGTTGATTGATAACGAGGGGATAATATCGTTACAAAACAGTGAAATAACTCAAATTTTGACTAACGGAAAAAATGTCAAATAATAATAATGTAGAATCTCTGGTTTCAAAAAAAAAAATTTGTTTAATTTTTTATAAATTATTTCAATCTCCAATTTTTTACCGACCGACGATAGTAAGGGAGGTATTGTTTTCACACCAAATTTCACATGTGGAGATTTTTACATATCTCCACGAATCATGCATTTTCTTAACAGAAAAAAGTATTTTTAGCATGATGTCTGTCCGTCCGTCTGTCCGTCCGTCTGTCCGTCTGTCCGTCCGTATAGATGTGTACAGCCTAAACGGCTTAACGGATTTTGATGAAATTTGGTATATTTACTTAATGCATCAGTGGGATGAATTGATCGATTTTTGGTGCAAATCCAGAAACCGGAAGTGGTAGTATTAGCGATCGACGATAAGAAGCGAAGGGTTATTTTCGCACCAAATTTCACATGTGGAGATTTTTACATATCTCCACGAATCATGCATTTTCTTAACAGAAAAAAGTATTTTTAGCATGATGTCTGTCCGTCCGTCTGTCTGTCCGGATGAATTGATCAACTTTTGGTGCAATTCCGGAAACCGGAAGTGGTAGTATTAGCGATCGACGATAGGAAGGAAAGGGTTATTTTCACACCAAAGGAGATTTTTTTTATATATCACCACGAATCATGCACTTTGTATTGGTTTTATCCTCGGGAAAAATCATATTTATTAGTTTTTTCTTGATTTAAAATTATATGACGTCATCCAGCCATTCATGACGTCACAGCCTGATCTTGCATATACATATATTATAAATAAAATAAAATTAAAAATGTTTATATTTATTATTTATGTATCCATATCTGTTTTTTATTACATTAATAGATATATGAAAATTATTTGAAATTGTTTCTGTAGCTGGAAATTAATTTATTTCAAACCGTCGGTCGGTTCGGACCTGGCCACAGGTCAACTTATTTAATAGTTAAAAAATTTAGGAATCATTTCTTTTATATATCAATTATTAAAAAAATATTTATTTATATAACCATATGGACAGATGAATACGGATAATCCCTGATGAACAAGCAGGCTTCAGAAGTTCAAGAGGGTGTATTGACCAAATATTTAGTTTAAGTGCCATTATAGGAATAAAGTTGAGACTACATGGGAGAACAGTATGGGCCTTATTCGTTGATTTTAAAAGGGCGTTTCATTGTTTAATTCATGAAAAATTATGGATAAAATTATTTAATAAAAGATTAAATCCTAAGATAGTCCGTATACTCAAGAAAATGTACGATGCGGCATCAATGAAGGTTAAAACAGACAAGGGATACAGTGAGGGGATAGAAGTTACCACGGGCGTTCTACAGGGTGATGTGTTGAGTCCTTTACTGTTTTCGCTTTTTGTGGCTGATTTGATAGAATTTTTTGACTCCCATGGCGCGAGAGGTTTGAATATAAAAAGTAGGAGAGAATTGATTGAGAACTTCTGGATTATACTGTATATCCAACTGTGCACCGGCGAAAATGTCTCTTTGCTATTTGATGATAGTTAAATTAACTAAAGACAATTGAAATTAATAATATATTAATGATCCTTCAGATGGTGTGCATTTTGAAAATCCTAATAATAATAATAATCATATTTTATTAATTACTTCTAATTTTTTCATTGAACTTTTCCACCAGTTCATTTTTTTTTCACCGTCGTATCACCATAACCAAACTTTCCTTCAGTTTTCCGCAAATTTCATGCACTATATTGTACGAAATTGTATTTCAAAAGTTAGGCTACAATAAGTTTCGTGCCAGGTGGGTACCACATTCAGGCGGCGGATTTCTATGAGGAAGGAATTTCGAAGCTCGTTCATCGCTACTAAAAATACCTCAACTTTTTTGGCGACTATGTAGAAAAATAGTATTTTAGTTGCTCTTTCAAATGTATATAATAAAAAAACATTTTCCTGTACTAGTTTTGTCTTAATTCCAAAACGTAACCTACTTTGTGAATTGCCCTCGTACATGATTAGAGGGTTCATTTTATCATTATTTCGGTCATAAAGGTAATTTATCTAAAAAGTAGGGAGAACGAATTAAACAATATTATAAATAGCTTATATAGGGGGATAGGTTTAATTTATTTAATAATTATTAGCAATTCGAATTTACCGATCAATTTTTAAGGTATAATTATAGCTTATAAACATTTTCCAATTTTTATCATCCTCGAATTATTAATGAAATCACAATTAAAAAATCAATATTAATTTTTAATCAAAATAAGAAGATATTTTAGTTTTATCGTATATATCTATATAAATATATATATATATATATAAAGTAAGTAAATAGATACATTATCAATATCGTCTAAGACAGCCAAAGCCACCTCTATCTCCCTTTCCCGTCTCTTTTCGTCCCGCTTGTCAGTAACATTTAATTACGCGCTTTATTTAAGCCAACTCTCTCCAATAAACTTTAGCAGTTTCGGCAGAAACTGACTAATTAACTACGGACGGAAATGACATTTTCCTTTAAACCTATAAATATAATTCACCACAATCTTAGCCATGTTTAAGATTTATTCACTGATCGATTTTTAATAAAATAATGGTAGATTCGATAACATATTTACGAACTTTATAAATAAATAAAAAAAAAAGAAATAATAATAAAATAAAACCTGTAGTTAAATAAATAAGAGTTTATCAATTTATTTTAAATTATTATATACTGGCTGCTCAGACCGCCTTCTTGTCCCCAGTACTCGCGAAGTAATACGTATTATTTTTTTGAAAGTCTGTATGTAATTGATTTTAATTTCTTTAATTTATAAAACTAAAACTAACTTTTTATCTTATTTGATTCCCCAACCACCATATACAAAATTTAAATAAATTCAAATATTTATTATTTTAATTTAAATATAATTTAATTTAAACTTGTGAGTCATAAGTCATCTATATAATTAAATATTGAATTAAATTGAATTAAATTATTTGATTATTTTTAAAATTATTTAAATTATATTTAAATTATTTACTAATTTAATTATCAAAAATTAATTTTTAAATTAAATTTTTTAAATATAATATATTTAAATTATTATTTAATATATACATACATATTATATATATATATATATATAATATATATATACTTAATTATATTATATTTATACAATATATTTTTTGAAAAATTGCTTTTAGATTATAAGAGAAATATAAGATAAATTTTTATTATCTGAAATATATTTGTATTTCTCAAATTTATACAAATGTTTATTTTTATATTTTTTATGGAAATGATGAAATCTTTAATAAAAAATCAAATAAATGCCAGGAAAACCCTAAAAACAGCCCTTTTCTTTTTTTACCATGACATAACAACGAATTTCAAATTTGAATCTACATTTTTACTTTCCCGCATACTTCGTATAAGGGAAGTATTGGAATCGTCAAAAATTTCGACTTCGAGATTTCGATAGATCTTGACGTTTTAGACCTCCCTGAGTCGGAAAATACCATTTTTCGAATTATGTCTCTGTGTGTGTATGTATGTATGTAATGTCTGTAAGCAAATTTACTCAAAAACTAATCAAGCTAGGACTTCGAAATTTGGTACACCGATATTATTCACAGTTTGTAGATTTCTATCAAAATTTCGTCAAAATCGGTTAACCGGAAGTGGTACTTTACCTACACTGGTTGCGCTTACCTTTCAAGTAAAGTACCAGTTTGCTTCGAGATATTTGCTTCATATTTTGTATATAGATTTAAAAAGATGAAAAAAATTCAGATACCAAATTTCATCATGATCTGACTACCGGAAGTGACATTTTACCTATACAAGTAGCGTTTCCTTTTTACCGACCGACGATAGTAAGGGAGGTATTGTTTTCACGCCAAATTTCACCTATGGATATTTTTAGGTACATATCTCCACGAATCATGCATTTTCTTAACAGAAAAAAGTATTTTTAGCATGATGTCTGTCCGTCCATCCGTCCGTATAGATGTGTACATCCTGAACGGCTCAACCGATTTTGATGAAATTTGGTATATTTACTTAATGCATCAGTGGGATGAATTGATCAACTTTTGGTGCAAATCCGGAAAACGGAAGTGCTCGTATTGCCGATCGAAGAGAGGAAGTGAAGGGTTATTTTCATATCAAATTTCACGTCAGGACATATCTCCACGTGTTATGCACTTTGTATTGGTTTTATCCTCGAGAAAAATCATCTTCATTAGTTTTTTCTTAATTTAAAATTATATGACGTCACCCAGCACTTCATGACGTCACAGCCAGCCCTTATATATTATAAATAAAATAAAATTAAAAATATTTATATTATATCCATATCTGTTTTTTTTTACATTTAAAATATCAGTTAACCGGAAGTAGCACTTTATTCTATATATATATATATATATATATAAATGTTACCAAATATCAAATTTGACACCAATAAACTAACGAACTGGCTCTTTATCAATACCAAGTTTACACATTCTAAATATGCATTCACAACTCTTTATACCTATTTATATGCGGGAAAGTCTAGGGGAGGACACTCCCGCTTATATATTTAAATATTGTATGGTTTTGGGGAGACCAAATAAGTTAAAAAAGTTAGTTTTAGCTTTATAAATCAAATAAATGAAAACTTATTTCATACAGACTTTCAACCAAATAATTGGTATTACTTAGGGGTTACAAGGGGCAGAGGATCTTATCTAGGTGCGAAGAGCGCCGAAGGCGTTCTGAGCTGCTATTGTAGAATAATACGAATTTAATAAAATTATTATTATTGATATTATCTTTTAATATTAAATTTTTAATCAAAATTTATTTAATCCAGTGGTAATTTTGAAAGAAAATATTTTTGCTAATAAAGGGTTTAAATATATATATTTATATAGTGTGGTTATTATTTCAATTATGCAGGAAATATCAAGATTTTTACTTTTACATCCATTAATTTTAAACTTTAAAAAAATTAAAATAAAAAAAAAAAACAATATGAAAAATGTATTTTATTCATTTCTATCCTTCTTTAATATAATATATAATATATAATAGAGTTAATATTTATAATATATATATATAATTAAGAGATTAAAAAATTTTTAACTTATAAGGTAATGGCACCAATAGATGACATTTTAAGCGCTCTTGTCGCTATTTTCTTTTATAAAACTGAAACTATACGTCTCACAAAAAAAATCTTTTGGTTATTATAAAGCTTATCTTACCTTTTATCACCAGGATAAATATTTTAAACTTTTATATGAGTTTAAGAGGAAATATAATTTTTTTTCAAAGTAATCAAATGGCACCTATAGATGACACCAAAAATTTTGGTGGAACCTAATGATGACAATTATGGAACCCAAAGATGACATCTACTTTTTTTCACTTCGCTTGCTCTCTTTATCTTCAACTTATTTATTTACAAAGTAAAACATCTTCCCACCACCTTGTTGCTGCTTTAACTTTAGTTATAATAAAAAAATCAGGTTTCATATAACGATACATTAGATATATTTATTGTGATTGATTTTATTTTTAGCTGATTATTATAATAAAATAAAAAATTGATTTTAAACAAATCTTTTTTTAATTATGCATTTTTATTTATACATTGAGAACAGAGTAATTTAAAAAAATTTTCAAAAAAATAGTGTTTGAAGTTCTGGAACAGAAAAAAATTTTCTGACAATGAAAAACCTAAAGACAAAACACAGTGTCACCTTTATTCAGACATGCAACTTGGTTGAATTATATAAAATTATCTCCTCTTTACAGCTATTAATATAATAGACAATTTTTTTAAAAACTTACTTATAGCTGACATTGCTGTCATCTATAGGAAAAACAATTTTTAGGGGCACCTATAGATGACACGGTTGATAAAAAAGATACTTTTAAAAATTAGGTGTTTAAATTGAAGTGATTTATATCTATATTAAGTCTATTTTATAATGTAGTTATTAAATTCTTGATAAATATGAAAATAAAAATATAAAATACTAATTAAGAACATTACTTCCCTTAAGGTTATCTTTAAGATTTGTTGAAAAAATCAATTGTTGACGATCCGGTCTGCTTTTCAAGTTAAAAGAAAAAAAATAGGACGACTTATTGTATTGTTGTAGGATATCTCAGGTGGTGGAAAAACAAAACTATCATTTAAAAAAAAAAATTCCGCGTATGTTTTAAAATTTGCTTATTTTTACCGACTGACGATAGTAAGGGAGGTATTGTTTTCACACCAAATTTCACATGTGGAGATTTTTACATATCTCCACGAATCATGCATTTTCTAAACAGAAAAAAGTATTTTTAGCATGATGTCTGTCCGTCCGTCTGTCCGTCCGTCTGTCCGTCTGTCAGTCCGTATAGATGTGTGCAGCCTGAACGGCTCAACCGATTTTGATGAAATTTGGTATATTTACTTAATGCATCAGTGGGATGAATTGATCAACTTTTGGTGCAAATCCGTGAACCGGAAGTGGTAGTATTAGCGATCGACGATTGGAAGGGAAGGGTTATTTTCACACCAAATTTCACATGAGGAGATTTTTTTATATATCACCACGAATCATGCACTTTGTATTGGTTTTATCCTCGGGAAAATCATATTTATTAGTTTTTTCTTGATTTAAAATTATATGACGTCATCCAGCCATTCATGATGTCACAGCCTGGTTTTACATATAAATATATACATATATTATAAATAAAATAAAATTAAAAATATTTATGTTATATGCCTATATGTTTTTTATTACATTAATAGATATATTAAAATTATTTGAAATTGTTTCTGTAGCTGGAAATTAATTTACTTCAAACCGTCGGTCGGTTCGGACCTGGCCACAGGTCAACTTATTTTAGTTTAAATTGAAAAGTGTCATCTATAGGTGCCATGTCATCTAGAGGTGCCATTACCTTAATATATTTTATAAAAAATAAATAAATAAAAATGGTTCATTGAAGAAATTAAAAAAAGATATATTTAAAAATTTGAGTTGCATACAAAAATAAATTGAAATAATAAATGAGCCAGTAGTCAATGATAGAAGAAAAGTGGGGATATTTCAATCTAGCAGAAAATGCTAGGAGGTGTAGCTTTCAATTTTACATCTATTTTTCTCAACATTCTAAAAGAATTAAACTAAAAAAATAAAAAAATAAATATGGAAATTGTATTTTAATTATTACTATTCTTCTTTAATGCGTTATTGAAACTACAAAAGCAAACACATAACATTTTACAATTATAACATATTACATAGATATTCGGATTAATTTAAAAGTCATTGAAAAGAGTTCACTTTAGGTTTTCAGCCGGATAATATTTGATAATCTAGGAAGAAAATAGCTGCCTAATATGTTTACTAAGTTGAAGTTCTCTTCACCAATCCAATCAATATGACTCTGACAAGAAGCTAAAAGACTCCAGGGATCGGGAAAAGGTCCTGTGGGAACTACCATCCTGCATTTTCCTTTTCCATCAACCCGGACCCCTCTCAAGTCCCAATGTTTACTCTAATTACATTTCAGGCAATTACGTCATGCCTATCTTCTTTCTTCAAATTCGACATTTATCTTGACACTAAGAGAAAGCTCAAAAATATACACGAAGTCATTATATATCGGTGGAGTAAAAATTTTCAATTCATGTGAAAGTTAACTCGATTTTGTTTCACTCTAAAATGTATGGAATGTTTATTGTTATACATAAAATACAAAGTAAAAATATTTTTATTTATAAATTTAGAATGCTTTTATATATATATATATATATATATATATATATATATATATACGAGGGTGGGGTGAAAAGTTTCCGGCCTGACTAAGAAAAACGATGTTTTTAAATTTATTTTTGCTTTATTTTTCAACATTCAAGATAGCTGAGTCCTGTACGATGTCAGCTGAACGTGTGCTAAATATTTTGCACAACCATTTGAACATGGAAATCTGTGTGCAAGGTGGGTGCCGCATTTGCTAACGTTTGACCAAAAACTGCTTCGAAAAACCATTTCTACCAACAATTTGGCGCTGTAGGCGTGATCCAAACGAATTTTTGCGTCGATTCATAACTGTTGATGAGACTTAAATTAAATTAAATTAAATTAATTAATTAATTTAATTAATTAACTAAATTAGAACACCGTTATGAGAAATATATCAGTGTTGATGGAGATTATGTTGAAAAATAAAGAAAAAAAAAAGAAAAATTAAAAACATCGTTTTTCTTGGTCAGGATGGAAACTTTTCACCCCACTCTCGTATATACTAATATATATATATATATATATATATATATAGAGAGAGAGAGAGAGAGAGAGAGATGATATATATAAAGGTTGTTTCATAAAGTACGCATATTTGTTATTTTTTTTTTTTAATTTAAAATAGGAATTTAAATAATAAATAAGTTGACCTGTAGCCAGGTCCGAACCGACCGACGGTTTGAAGTAAATTAATTCCCAGCTACAGAAACAATTTCAAATAATTTTAATATATCTATTAATGTAATAAAAAACAGATATGGATACATAAATAATAAATATAAATATTTTTAATTTTATTTTATTTATAATATATATATGCAAGACCAGGCTGTGACGTCATGAATGGCTGGATGACGTCATATAATTTTAAATCAAGAAAAAACTAATAAATATGATTTTCCCGAGGATACAACCAATACAAAGTGCATGATTCGTGGTGATATATAAAAAAATCTCCTCATGTGAAATTTGGTGTGAAAATAACCCTACCCTTCCCTTCCTATCGTCGATCACTAATACTACCACTTCCGGTTTCCGGATTTGCACCAAAAGTTGATCAATACATCCCACTGATGCATTAAGTAAATATACCAAATTTCATCAAAATCGGTTGAGCCGTTCAGGATGTACACATCTATACGGACGGACGGACGGACAGACGGACGGACGGACGGACGGACAGACATCATGCTAAAAATACTTTTTTTCTGTTAAGAAAATGCATGATTCGTGGAGATATGTAAAAATCTCCTCATGTGAAATTTGGTGTGAAAACAATACCTTCCTTACTATCGTCGGTCGGTAAAAATGGCGCCGGGCAACGCCGAACAGCGCTTCCTTAAATATAAAATACTAGCAGACCCGGCAAAGCTTCGCTTTTGCATGTGTGTCTGTATACATATATACGTAGGTGATAACTGAACACTTAATAATAATAATAATGTATTAAATGAATATAATTTAAATTTTATTTTTTATTATTACATTTTTATTTTTTTTATTAATAATTATTACATTTTTATTTGTTGGAAAATTATTTCTACTTTATTAATTGTTAATAGTTATTACATTTTATTAATAGTTTTCGGAATAAGTATATTCTCTTATTATAGAGATTCTTATTGTTTGTCTCACAAGTCTATAGATAGATAGATAGATATTATTGATGTTAAAACGCACTGAACACACAAAAATCAGCAAAATGTAACGATTGCTTCCAAATGAAATATCAACCTGCAACATCCCAAATACACAACGAAGATAAGATTTAACTCTCACCATCTATCCTCTTTTTTTGTTATTATAGGTATTTTCATTAAATTTATGTTATATCACACTCGTTAATCAATTGATAATTTAAAATTGAACAATTTCTATCTCACCCTCCACCTCCATGTTTTTTTAAAAATATATTCATTTCCATAATGAACTTAAAAAAAAATATTTTATTAAAAATTACATTTTATAAAATGCATTTTATATAACTTTTTACTGATATATTAATTATATTTATAAATTTTATAAATTTTTTATTAAAATCGTAAAAGAATTAAATTTAAATATTGTTTCTATCGGTTCGATTTAAAATCTATATAAAAACACCATTAATTATAAAAAAATTAATATTTATGTTTTTCTTTAATTAATATAATATTTATTTGTAACAATTTGCAAGAAAAGCTTTCTGTAAAATGTTCACCTCCGCTCGCCCCGCCCGCCCCTCTCCTGTCTCCTCCGCCTGACCCCACCTGCATGCCTGCCGGCCGATGCGCTGCTGCCTCGAACGCATTCAGTTCTCATTCCCCTTGCAGTGCAAGACGCTCGCCGTCCTACTCACCGAAATCATCTCTTGAATCATTCACTAATCAAGAATTAATTGAAGATTTACTTATTTTATTAATTAAAACCAAGATTTTATTAGTCAACTTTCAAAAAAAAACAAACAATATTTCAATATTTTTCATTGAATAATTATATATGTATATATATATATAATTATAAATTTTTAATCAAATTCTTTGAAAAGATTTAAAATCAATTATAAGATTTAATTTTCTTTAAATATATTTATTAAATATTTTTTTAAATTAAAATCATCTTTAAAATGTTAGAATTATTTTTAAATTTTCTTTAAAAAACATTTGTAATAATTATATTCAATCTTTCGCTATTTTTAAAATTAATATAAAAAATAAATTTAAAATATTTTATTTATTATTTCTAATCTCATTAATACATCGCTCTTCAGTGTGGAAATCAATTTCTTCGTGTTGAATTCATGAATATAACACTGCAACA
Organism: Labia minor; assembly: GCA_963082975.1. Taxonomy (NCBI): domain Eukaryota; kingdom Metazoa; phylum Arthropoda; class Insecta; order Dermaptera; family Spongiphoridae; genus Labia; species Labia minor. The sequence goes on along the minus strand of OY720348.1, from coordinate 32,949,141 downwards.
TCAATCAATCAATCAGTTGTGGTAAATTATCATTCAATTTTAATCAAGTTAATATTTTCACTTACCAACATCTCATCCTTTTTAATAATAATTTTGTTCTACGATTCTCGTATTATTATTTTATTGGAGTTTCTATTAAAAAAAAAACAAAACAATTTTTTGGATAAATTGAATGAAAAATTTCTCAAATCAGTTTTATTTAATCTCAATTTATTCCAGTGGCTTTATCACAGACTTTGATCGATGAAAATGCTTCGAATAATTAAAATATTTTTTTTTTTTTAATTTGAAAATAAAACATTTTAAATTTATTATAGATATTTAAATCGATTTATTTATTTTAACATTTGAAATATCATTGCAATTTTCAAAATTTAAATTTTATGAATATATTAAAGAACAACATTGCTTTCAATGTTTCAATATTGATAAAATGATATTCAATTTGTAATCAATATAATAATAAAATTAATATCATATAAAAATAAAGTTCGTGGAAAATAGTATAAATAAGCCTTTATCATTGATTGTCATTGATTGACACAGGTGATTAGAATAAAATTATCAAAAACAAAAAATATACAATACTACTTTAAAGGGCATTTATATACCTATTCATACTTAATAACATCAATAAAAAAACAATTCTCATAAAATTTCTTAAAATAAATAAATAAAAGCAATTTAATAAATTAGAATAGAAATATCCAAATGAAAAATGAATATTATTTTGTCAATTTATTATTATTATAATATAACACTTTTGGAAAGTAAATTAAGGGTATTTCTATTATATGTCAATTACACAGAAGAATATCTTCATGAAATTAATAAGATAAATTTCCACTGTGGCATCTCATAATATTTTTAATATTTAAGAAAGAAGAGATTTTTAGTTTTGTGGTGTTTTGTAGGAAATTTTTTTAATGACTATTAATAAAGTATAATAACTTGTAAGTATTTCTATTAAAATCCACTCAAACACTTATGAATTGATTCATCCATTCATAAAATGGAGTGACTCTAGGATAATTCTAGAATTTTAGTATTTCAATGTAATATTACTGAAAAAATAAAATAATATTTTTTTAAAACTTACACTTCTTCAATCATTATAATGTTATTTATTTTATTTTTATATCTATTATATTTTTCTTTTTCTTAAATGACATAACTAATCCTTTTTAATTTCATTTTTATCCAGTCGAGTGAGATGGAATATCAATACAAGTCTTCGAGTTTAATCCGCGAGTTATATCAAATTTTATTTACTTCGAGGTCAGTATTTATTATTAATTTGATTTTTATTCAATTTATAATTATCTATTTTAAAATTTTATAATCTAATATGTTATTTTTTTTCTTCCATTTCATGATTCAATCTTCGTTCCTTCTACTGGATGTTGATTCAAATTCTTGATTATCTTCTCCATCTCTGATGATGATGAAATGACCTTCACACAGCTCACCAAATGTAAGTAATCATCGTTATTTATTTATTTAGCATGGCACAAATTCAAATAGGAATAAATTTTATTAATTTCAATTTCTAAATAAAATATTTCGAGTAAAATTTAACATACATAACACTAATTATATTTGATTTAGGATTGATTAATTTTCTTTATTTTGATAATATTAATTAGAAAATTATAGGGAAATATATTCTAGAACTTAGTGAGATTAGGGGATTTCAGATTACATCTCTCAAGAATGAGTATCATTGATAAAGGAAGCAGAAGAGAGAAAGGTAATTAGAATTGCGTTACACTGGGGGGGGGGGGCTAATCATTGGAATATACTTATATTTTGTTGTTAGAGATTTTCAGGAGTTTGCTTCCTACTTCCATCGAAGGATGCTGGTTCTCATCCTACTAATCCATAGATTAGTTTAGAATTATTAAATAGAAAAGTGTGGGTGGATAAAGCAAGTGCCATGCCAATATGATAAGAGAAGGGTTGTATTAATTGCATGCCATGTCTGAATTGTGCCTTTTTATATTGCTGAGAATGTATTTGAGGTGGATCGAATGAACGGGCATTCGGGAAGGTAATTCAGCACAGTTCCAAAATGGGAATAGCCTGAATAGGAACAAATTGTTGGATACCTTTTGAGCGTAGGATAGTGTCGATTAGCATGGGCGATCCACTCCTAATAGTGGAAACCATGCATCTTCTTAGGTAGGCAGGTTTTATTTCAGGTTGCCCCGAATGTGGCGGTTTCATTTCGAAATCCAAAAAATCAAAGGCATTCTCAGCTGATTCAAAAAGGCGTACAGACCAAACGCCTTATTTTCTTAATATTTTTTTTAAGGCGAACTTTCTTTTTCATTACTTTTTCCAAATTCCGTAAGGAGAGGCTTGGAAGGGCTATTTTATGGGGATAGGAGGAGGCCCAATTAAATATTCAATTGTTTTTTTATTTTATTATGAATTAAAAAAAATAATTGAATATCGTGATTATTTTCTTTAATTTTTTATTTTCTTTATTCAATATATAATTTAATCATTTTTACATTTTAAAGATTTTACTAATTAGGTAGAATCATTTATTAATTAGAATTAAAATTGTAAAATTATTGAATTTAAAATGAAAATTCAAACACATAATACTTATATTATATATATATATATATATATAAATATTATATTGTAATTTTATGTATATAATATACCTACTTATAAGTAACCAATATAACCATGGTAACCATGAATAGACTTTTACCAAAATATTACTAATTAAATTAATTTTGGATAAATTAATTTTGGATTTAAATACACGAAAACCTTCTCTGGGATGCCCACAACAATCTCTGAAAGTTTCATCGCAATCGGACGGGTAGTTTGTGAGTTTAGGCGAGACACAGTAAAATATTTATTATAATAATATTTTGTAATAAATTTACAAAATATATTATGTTATATCCACAGGTCATACTTTTCTGTCTTTAGGTGCATTAATACGTTAGGGCTGTATGTTTTATGAATATTATTTTTTAAATTATGTTCTTTTAAATTATTTGAAATTGAAGTACCGAGCGGCGGCTCGCTGAACCATTTATTACGATTTTATTCTCAACCCCACTTAAACGAAATCTCCTTCCACAACAAAAAGTTGCCATGTAGACACTAAACAAAAAAAAAATTATTCTCAGGAAATTTCAATCCATAAGGAATGGATGGATTGCAAACTATCCATTCATTAAATATGGATAAATTATGGATTAATTTAAGAGAAAGTATAAGAAGGAAAGTAATAAATTAAAAAAAAAAGAATTAGAAGGAGGAGGAGATTATAATAATTATAAAAGATCAAGAATCTAAGAAAGAGGTTATAATAAGAAATGAATAATAATATATATATATAAGTGATCGAATGGAGAATGAAGCGGTTAGGCAACATGTCAGCCGATGTCACATTCCATCTGTCAAAATTCAATAATTAATATTTAATTAATGAAGTATCATAAAATTATATAATGCTAGTGAAAAGGAATCTACATTTTATAAGGAATATGGTGATATGCATTGTAGCTATTGTTATAAGGAAAAGTTATTTTAATGTTATAAATTAGCTGGAGTGTCTCCACTCGACTATCTCGCAATTTGAATTGGATTAAATAACATAATATATTATATTTAAATTAAATTTAATTAATTATAAATTATAAATAATAAATAATAAATATTAAACCAGCGCATGTTTGGCTTTTTGTTGATGGCACCACGTCATGTGTTAGCGCGTGAGATTTGCAGTGTTAAAAAATTAATTCTGGTAATTTCAGCGAATCAATCAAGCTGAAATTCTATATATAGCAGTTTTATACAATTATTAATCATGTGAAAAATTATCAAACATATATCTTTATTTTTACGGTCACTTTAGAGGAAAAAAAATCAAAACGTTGTAGGTAATGACCCTCTTCCGGTTGAGCTACATTTTTCAAAAGTTGATAGAAAACTACGAATTTTGAATAATGTCCATGTACCAAATTTCATCATTCTAGCTCAAACCGTTTTTGCGTAATCTTGCCTACATACATACACACACACATACACACACACACACACAGACATTTTTCTCAACCTTAGTGAAAATGATTCAGGAACCTTCAAAACGTATAAAAACATCAAAATCTCAACATCGAAAATTTTCGTGATCGCAATACTATCTCTGGCGTTAAAAATGAATTAAAAATTTCCATTTAATGCTACTAAAAATCGCTTTTATTTAGAATCTGGGATAAAATTATGTTGAATTGATTGTCTTGGTCATAATTTTAAAAGATTGTCACAAATTTTTATAAAGTGAAAAAAATTGAAAATATTTGTTTTTTTTAAATCTCCAAAATAGAGTAGTAATAATTAAATATTGGCTCATTGAAAAGAAATTACTTACATTAATAAATAAAATTTAAATAGAACAACAAAAGTCCTAGAGAAGAGATGATATAAGAAAAGAAAATTATATATATAGCCATAATTACGAGAAATGTCACATTCCATATGCAATAAATGTAATTTTGTATTTTAAGATTAATTAGGATAAGATAAGATAATAAAGAAAGGAATAAAAAAAAAAATAAAATTGTTTTTTCTTTCTTAATGAATTTTTATTTTGTATTTTGATTTTAATATAATATCTTAATTTATTAATTTATTTAATATGGAGAAAAATTAATAAAATAAATAAATAAGATTTGTATTTTATATGTAATAATATTAATAGTTGGATTTCAAATTATAATTTAGAGAATATATAAAGGGTATATTAATCTATTAATCTATTAATTATATTATTATTATTATTATGTAATTGAAAAGAGATTAAATTAAAATTGAATAATTATCTGGAAATGATTTTATCAAATTCTCTATAAAATGATATAATGACATTATGGCAATAAGCATAAAAAATTTAAGAAAATTAAAAAAAAAAATTGATGGTAAAATATTACAAAGATTATAAACATTGGAGATGATGACGATTGGATGCCTCAAAACCATTCCATTGAAAGATACTAAAAATCAATTTTATTTAGTATTTGACTAAAATTATGTTCAATTGATTGTCCTGGTCACAATTTTAAAAGATTTAGTCACAAATTTTTATAAAGTGAAAAATTCTGAATAGATGTATTTTTCTAAAGCTCCAAAGAATACAATAAATATGAGTTCCAAGTTTGTTACTAATAAGAAGCGTAGGAGAGGTGGGTCCTCTCAGATACTTATAAGATTGTCTCACTCGTCATTTGGGAGGTTTTGCTAGTCAGAAAATGCGCGTAATCAGCATAATATTTGAATAAACCCTCTTTCGAAGGGTTCATTCAAATATATATTTAGTATATTCTTTAATAGAGTCTCGTTATAAGAGTGAATATTTATTTTTTTTTCTTTTTAATGAATCGATGCTAGGTATTCTCCTTCATCCAAATAAGCTTGATTTTTTTAAGGATCAAGGGTGGGGAGGGGAGGGAGGAAGAGTAATAGTAAGGGAATGGATTGAAAGGAGTCCATGGGTAAGGGACATGAATCCCCTCCTATGCAAGAAGAGAATCATGATCTCAGGTGAGGGCAGGGACGCTAAACCCTGAAATGATTTACTTTTTTATTGGAATTATAAAAGAGAAATCACTCGTTACCCGTGATGATTTTTCTATCTATTAAAATTATTTTTGAATTTTATGAATCAAATCCAATTTTTTCATTCCATTATCAATTTTATTACAACATTTATCTTATAGTGAAATACATATTTATTATTATAACATATATACATATATACACGTAATATTTGAGAGAAATATTTTGAATTAAATTATTATCAAATAGTATATAGTTTTCTATAATAACTTTAAATTTTAAACCCTCAATTTTTAATTTTTTAAAAAAAATTTTAACAACAAATTATTATTTTTTTCTTTTCATTTTATTAATTATATATATACATATATTTTCTTTTCATTCATATATATATATATATATATATATATAAATATTTTAATATTAAATACTATTTATTAAAAAGTCAGCTCCATTTAGATTTTTTTTGTCTAATTACGTAAATGAATTGACAAAAACACATATCTGTCTGTCTGTCTGTGTGTTTATTTATTAACCAAGCGCGTGTTTGGCTCTTTGTTGATGGCACCACGCCACGTGCTGGCGCGTGATTCCAGTCAATGTTTTAAAAAATTAATTCCGGTACCATCAGCGATTCAATCAAGCTGAAATTATTTATAAAGCAGTTTTATACAATCTTTAATCATATGAAAAATTATCAACGTGGAAGGTAATGACCCTCTTCCGGTTGAGCTACATTTCTCAAAAGTTGATAAAAAACTACGAATTTTGAATAATACCCGTATACTAAATTCCATTATACTAGGTCAAACCGTTTTTGCGCAATCTTTTCTACATACATACACACACGCGCACACACACACACACAGAGACATTTTTCCCAACCTTAGTGAAAATGACTCAGGGACCTTCAAAACCTATAAAAACATAAAAATCTCGACATCGATAATTTTCATGATCTCAATCCTATCTCTATAGTAAAAAAAATAAATAAAAGAAATATTTAAAGGTAAATAAAGATAGAAAAGGATTGAAAAAAAGTTAAAGATTTTAATTAAAAAACTTACTATTTTCTTATTGGCTACCCGTTGTCTCTTAATCTACATATTATACATTTTCTAATCAGTCAATATTAATAGAATACTGTATAATAATAATAAAATGTAATTACTGAGATAGGAATATATGTATAAAAATATTTTGGTTGTTGGGGTCACATTGTCTTAATTTTTGTTAATGTAATAAGAGTATTTAGATATAAATATGAAGTTATTATAGTAATAAAATATACATGTCAGTCTAGATTGAAACCCATATATATATATATATGGAGTTTCTACTTGAGTTGACCGTGTAATGTGTGTGGGTTCTGCCCTTCCTGCTCCGATGTGATTTAACTAATAGCAAAGTGTGCAATACTAGTTGATATTTCTATAACTATGCTATTTCTACGAAATAATATTTGGTCGTGGTGGATCGCATCAGGATTATTCAATTAAAAGTGAAAATCTCCTAGGAGACTTGCCAAAACTCACGTAAACACTTCATCATATGCCTAATCGAGGAAAATAGTTCTCCAAACAAGATTAAAGAAGAAAATCTATTTCATATAACGGTTAATTGAAAATAAGAACAACTTCTCCCAGGAGAATTATATATTTATATATATATATATATATATATATATATATAGTCAATCTAAAAATAATAAAGAAAAGAATTGCGTTCATTAATGTTTAATGATTGTATATTAAAAACTCTCTGTTGTTTCTTTAACGATATTTTTATTTCAATCTTCATATAATTCTGATAATTAAAATATGAATAATTAATATATTATTTAAGGAAAAAAAAATCAATATTTAATAATTACTTTAAAATCAATTGGTCTCAAATACATTTTTAATTAACTAATATTCAGAATGCTTTTAAAGAAAATTAAAAATCATCAACCTTTAAAAGTGTGTATATATATATATATATATATATATAATAACGTGGATATGAATTACATTTTGTATTTTTAGTATATAGGTATATATATAATTCAATACGAAATAACCATTTGTAATAATATTTAACACAAATTTCTCTTAATATGGCACATTGAAAATTTCATGAAAACCTCTAGAGAAAAAAATAATTAATTAAATTTATAAAGAACGGATTGGGTTCTTTCAGAACCAACTTAATCAAGAGCGATATGGATTATATTAATAAATCATGTTTTAATAACTATTATAAAGATTTGAGGAGGCGGCTAGACGAGAGTGTAGCGTAGCAATCTTCAACACAAGAAGTACATGCGGAAGGCAACGGGAAACCCCCGCATTAACATTCCCAAGAAAACTCATCATGACTGAGTAGTTTCTAAGGCTATCCTAGTCATGATGATGGCCAAACCCCGAAGGGAGACGGCACCTTAAGAAGAAGATAAAGATTTGATAGTTCTCGACGGGAAGTTCTCTCTCCAGGCTTTTTTGAGACAAGATATGGACTTTCATATGGTCAGGGTTGTGTCACTGTTCAGAATGGCAAGTAAACATCAGGTCAGGCTCACTTTTGAATGTTGTGGCTACGTGGTTGATCAAACGCAGGTTTGCTCTATCTGCAATTTACTGCAGGAGAAGACGATATAGCATTAAATCTGTGCCTGTCTTATTTATGAGCCTGACAGAAATTACTAAATCCCTAAGGTAATCGGCATTGGATGTGAGGCCGATCTGATGTGTGATCTTTTTAGGATTCCAAGGGAACTTTGGATGAGGAATTTCTACCTGTATATGAAATTGGCGATGCAATTGAGATCATTCATGATGATGATGCAGCTCACAATTAAATACAAGTATACATTTACCATTTAATTTATATAAAAATAAAATATGTATATTTTTAAATTTTATTATAGGTATTTATTTATTGAAATATCTGTTTTAAAATTAATTTTACACACATTTAAAATCACACGAAACGAAGAAATGACTTTGGTTTCTATTTAAATTTGTTAATATAATTTGATCAAATACTAAATTTCATTTTATTTGATCTATATATTAAAATATGTGTGCTTATATATTTAGAAGAGAGATTGGATGGAGGGAAGACAAAACATTCTTGCAAAAGATCTTTTAATGTGATTTTAATTTTTGGATTAATTTAAATTTAAATACTTGGCTCAATTTAATTAAATCAAAGAGTAAGACAAATTAATTGAGGGATTCCAAATTGAAGAGTAAAATGTTTCATTTAATTTGTACCATATTAGTACCACTTTTGTAGAATAATAGAACACAAGTCTAAAGGAGAAAACATGAAAATATGGGCATATTTCGAATATCAAAGCATTTTGAGAAAACTATTATTTATATATATTATATATATATAATTGGGTCTTAAAAATTTTAAAATTACTCACAGATATTTAGGAAATTGATTGACTCTCGTTTCCTAAGCAACGTTCCATTCCAGCTATCTTGCAATTTTGCCTACCAAAATATCAGGTGTAAATTTTAACAGTGCTTTCTCTTAGATAGGTGTATATATATATATATATATATATATATGTAGGGAATTTCGTTGTCTAGGGGTTGTTTAGTAAAAAATATCTGTTCTGTTTTAAATGGTTGCGAAAATATCGTTTTATTGAATGAAGATGAACAAGATAAAAATACAGTGTAAAGATAAATGAAATCGTAACTTCTTCGTTTCTTGAATATTTCTTCGTTATCCTGATGACTGGCGATGTATACTAACTGAACTGACTGTCAACTGTAAAACGTAAACTCCTATATACTGACTAACTATATCTGACTGAAAAACTAAACTAGAATCGTGCCGGTGTCCTTTTTATATGGAAGTCCAAACAGCTGGAACTCGGTTGCTATTGGCCGGTGAAGTGGAGTGGGAGAATGCGGCGACGGCGTCTGGGGCGCTCGCTGCTTGGAGCGGCGTTAAGAGGAAGCACCAACTCCGATGATATTGTGGTTGAGAATGGCCGACCTTGAGGCAGTAAGATGCGCCAGGCTTTTGATGATTCGGACGGTGATGAGCCAAAAGGCTCCATTCCCACATATATATATATATATATATATATATATATATATATATGTGTATTTCATAACTAGCCAATGGAAAAAATATTAATATTATTCCATAAATTAAATTATAGTTATTGAGAGAGTTAGAATATATAAAACAATTGTTTTGCTGGTTGTATTATATGGGTGTGAGACATGGTATATTAACTTAGGAGAGTATATTTAGAGAACTTGCGAATAGGATTCTTGGCAGCATTTATGTGCCAAAGAAAGATTAGGTCCCCGGGGAATGGCGGAGACTGCATAACGAGGAATTGTATGACCTCTATCCTCTATTCTTGTCCAGACATAGTTAGATTTATAAAGGATTATAAAAAAGGCTGCGATAGGCAGGGCACGTGGCTAGAATGGGAGAGGAAAGAAGAAATTTATATTGTTTTTTTTATTTTCAAATTTGAATAGACTACAGGGAGGTACTTATTTTGTTTCTATAATAAAAAATTTGGAGTGTCTCTCCACTCGATTATCTCGCGAATTTGAATTGAATTAATTAACATATATTATATTTAAATTAAATTATAAATTAAAGTTAATAAATAATATTTATTAAACAGCCCGTGTTTGGCTCTTTGTTGATTGCACCACGTCACGTGCTGGTGCGTGATTGCTAGTCAATATGTTAAAAAATTAATTCCGGTACTTTCAGCGATTCAATCAAGCTGAAATTCTATATATAGCAGTTTTATACAATTTTTAATTATGAGAAAAACTATCAAACATATATCTTTAATTTTAATAGGTCACTTTAATAGGTCACTTAATAGGTCACTTTAGAGGCAAAAATGAAAACGTGATAGGTTATGACCCCCTTCCGAAAGAGCTACTTTTCTCAAAAGTTGATAAAAAAACTACGACTTTTGAATAATACCTGTATACCAAATTTCATTATACTAGCTCAAACCGTTTTTGCGTAATCTTGTCTACACACACACACACACATATATATATATATATACAGTCAGAGACAGACATTTTTCTCAACCTTTGTGAAAATGACTGAGGGACCTTCAAAACGTATAAATACATCGAAAATCTAGGCGATCGCAATACTATCTCTTCTTATTATGATTCGAAAATAAAAAAAAACAATTTAATAGTATATTAATGATTTTATATGCTTAAATATTAATAATTTTAATAAATAGAGGGAGAAGGAGGGTGGGGGAAAAATTGAAAATTATTTTTTATTTAATGATTTGAAACTGGAGTAAAATAGAATTCAATGGAATTTCTCATATCTGATTATTTTTCTTCCCTCTCTTAATTAAAAAAATCGAATTTGAATAATAAAAAGTAAAAATAGAAAGAAAATCAGTAAAGATATGTAATTGTATATATGTATTGAATATACATAGTAATATAATTACTGTTAAAAAACGTGCAAAACGGGATGAGGTGCAATCTGTGATTGCACAATGAAATTTAATTCTAGCCAAATATAATTAATAATAATATTTATGAATTAAATTAAATTTATATATTATATAAAAAAATGTTTAGACGGTAACGTATTCATCAAGAATAAAATCCGAGTTCAAGACTAACTCAAGAACAAGAGATTTTTTAATTATTAATTAAATTAAATAATAAATGCGCGCGTCTCTAAGAAATAACAATCGATAATTCATCAAATTTTTACCGACCGACGATAGTAAGGGAGGTTTTGTTTTCACACCAAATTTCACATGTGGAGATTTTTACATATCTCCACGAATCATGCATTTTCTTAACAGAAAAAAGTATTTTTAGCATGATGTATGTCCGTCCGTCTGTCCGTCTGTCCGTCCGTATAGATGTGTACAGCCTGAACGGCTGAACGGATTTTGATGAAATTTGGTATATTTACTTAATGCATCAGTGGGATGAATTGATCAACTTTTGGTGCAAATCCGGAAACCGGAAGTGGTAGTATTAGCGATCGACGATAGGAAGGGAAGGGTTATTTTCACACCAAATTTCACCTGAGGAGATTTTTTTACATATCACCACGAATGTATTGGTTTTGTCCTCGTGAAAAATCATCTTCATTATGCTTTTCTTAATTTAAAATTATATGACGTCACCCAGCCCTTCATGACGTCACAGCCTCCTTATTATGAGCACGGGCAACGCCGGATACTTCAGCTATATATTATAAATAAAATAAAATTAAAAATATTTATGTTCTATCCATATCTGTTTGTTATTACATTAATAGATATATTAAAATTATTTGAAATTGTTTCTGTAGCTGGAAATTAATTTATTTCAAACCGTCGGTCGGTTCGTACCTGGCCACAGGTCAACTTATTTAATTTTTTTATAGAAAACAATATTGAAACTCTAGTCATGTGTGAATCCTAATACATATAAATATTAATTTATTTATTTTAATTTATATTTTTTTTTGTTTCTATTGTAATCACCAATCAAGACTCACAAATGTAAGATGATCTCATCTCTCCCCATTCATTATAATTTGTTTATATCTTATCTCTCTCTCTCTCTTTCTCACTCTCTCTTTAGTATAGTAATAAATTCTTTGTTTACATCTTTTCAAATAAAAATAAATTTTTTTTGGTTCTAACATCTTTTTAACTTTTTCAATATCCTGTTCGAGAACTACAATTTCCCCTTCATTTAATTTCACTTATCTTAATAAACAGGTTTTATTTCTTTCTTTGATTTAAGTACTTAGTTTTTTTTTTTATATTTGATTTTTTTTTGTTCTTCCATTCTAAAATAAAACCTAGTTTCAAAAAATGAGCTGAGGCCATAAAAAAACAAAAATTTTAAAACTTGAATTAAAATAAGTTATCTTGGCTTTTATTTTTAGTTTAATTACCCAATTATTAATTACTACTATAATTTAAGTGAGAAATTTCCGACAATGAATATAAAATTAATTGGTTACTTTGGAAACTACCATTTACAGCTTCCGGATATACACCTAAAGTTGATGAATCCATGCTACTGATGCATTAAGTAAATTATCAAAATCCATTCAAGCTGTACACGTCTGTACGGACACAACGGACGGACAGACGGACGGGCGGACAGAAATCATGCTCAAAATACTTTTTTCTGTTAACAAAATGGATGATTGGCGGAGATATGTAAAAATCTTCACATGTGAAATTTGGTGTAGGTAGAAACATTACCGTCCCTTCCTATCGTCGGTCGATAAAAACACCAAATTGAATTTTGAAATGATTTATTTTCATTTGATTTTCTGAAAAATACAATAAGTGATTTAATTAAAGCATGCTTTTTTCAAATCCTTATATATTTTCGAAAATATTTGAAATTCTAATATTCCCCGTTATCTTCCCACCCCACCCTCTTTTCAAATGACCCTACATCCCTCAGCACTCATGCAATAATAATACCAGAAACTATTCACCTTTCTTTCTACCTTATATAATTAGATTCTATTAATTAAATAGAATAGTTGAAGCGTAAAGTATAATTTTTTTAGTATACGTATTGCCCTACGTTTAATAGATAACCAATTGTAAATTTCAATGAGATTCGTCCATAGATCAAAGGCCATTGATTGCTAATAGTGTTTCATCTATGAAAGCAAAATTCAAACAAATATAACTGTTAATTTGAAATGTTATTCGAGTATTATTATCATTTTATTAATTACGAATTAATTAAAATTAATTCTGATTAAATTAATACTATTTTATCTTGATTAAATATATACATATGCTTATTCTTTTAGATATTAATTATTTGAATATAGATATATAACGAAACAATATACAAGAGCTGTACATGTGAAGTAACATATAGGCTGTACTCTCTCTATCTTAACGAAACAAAATAAAAAATTAAAATATGTCGAATAAAGAATTATTTAAAAATTTCACATTGAACGTAATGAAAATGATTTTTTTTTAAACAGTGAACGTATAAATAAAATGTAATTAAAATGTTTTCTAAATTGTTTTAAAATAAACTTTGCTGTAGGGTCTAATATTTATTCTATTGAAGTTTTAATTTTAAACCTATGAATTTTAAATGAACAAAAATTAAAAAAAGTATTAAGAATTTCAAATAACATTAGTTAATACACGTCATGTTATATTAGTATTCATTTTACTATTCAAATAACTATTTTTACCGACCGACGATAGTAAGGGAGGTATTGTTTTCACACCAAATTTCACATGTGGAGATTTTTACATATCTCCACGAATCATGCATTTTCTTAACAGAAAAAAGTATTTTTAGCATGATGTCTGTCCGTCCGTCTGTCCGTCCGTATAGATGTGTACAGCCTGAACGGCTCAACGGGTTTTGATGAAATTTGGTATATTTACTTAATGCATGGTAGTATTAGCGATCGACGATAGGAAGGGAAGGGTTATTTTCACACCAAATTTCACATGAAGAGATTTTTTTATATATATTGGTTTTATCCTCGAGAAAAATCATATTTATTAGTTTTTTCTTGATTTAAAATTATATGACGTCATCCAGCCATTCATGACGTCACAGCCTGGTCTTGCATATATATTATAAATAAAATAAAATTAAAAATGTTTATATTTATTATTTATGTATCCATATCTGTTTTTTATTACATTAATAGATATATTAAAATTATTTGAAATTGTTTCTGTAGCTGGAAATTAATTTACTTCAAACCGTCGGTCGGTTCGGACCTGGCCAGAGGTTAGTTTAGACCCTAACAGAATGGTATCGGTCAGAATGAAGGCTGTACCCCAGCAAACAATGCTCTATTCTCTTTGACATAACAGTGTAATTTATATTGGATGATCATTGTTAGTATTAATGACTAACTGTTTTTGAAACCCCAATAATAATAATAATAATCTATATATAAGTTCTTAGTTGGAACAACCACATTACTCCTTCTACCGTTCCTATCCTAAGCCTGGTTTATCTAATATTCATCTTCCCTCCATACCGCTCACTTCTACATTTATATTTATACCTTTATATTTTATTTAAAATCTATGATATAAACTTGATCGTAAGTAAAGTTAAAAATCAATTTCAAAGTTGCTTTTATTTATTTAAGTCAACGAGAGAGAGACAAGCAAACAACAATAATGCACAAACTGAGTTTTAGTTTCTAATATTATAATATTACTAAATGAGAGAGAGAGATGACTAAACTCTTCAAATTATTTCATTTCAGCAAAAAATATTTTTATAAAATAAAAAAAAAATTTTAATTGATTTAAATTAAATGCTAATTTAATAGGTATTACCAAATGATTAATATATTTTGAGAACAAAAAAAAAAAGTCACATCTCAAAACTACATATATATACTATATCTATATCTATCTATATCTATATCTATATCTATCTATCTATCTATATATCTTATATATAAAATTCTCGTGTCACAAAACTTTGAAATGATACTCCTCCGAAACGGCTGGACCGATTCTTATGAAATTTTTTATGCATATTCAGTAGGTCTCAGGGCATGTCAGACTTCTTTTATTAAACCGCTAATTGGTAAGGTGTGTCCAGGGGGTGCTAATTAATTAAAAATAGTTTAGTTACCATACTAGATCATAGAGGCGCTGGTGGCGAAAATTTGACATCTATATATATCCTAATAGGAGACTTGCAAACAAGAATAGTTCGTGGTTAAATCAGCAAAGGCGTCATCTTATGACTTTGCACCCTCAGTTCGAAACTCGCAAAGTCACATTTTTTTTTTAAGTATTATATATTTTTTTTACAAATTCATTAATTTTTTATTATTTTAATATTTTATTAAATTATTTTATTTTATTAAAAGGCGTATATATATATGTTATAGATATATATTTGTTTGATTTTTATTTTTCATTTTAATTTGGAAAAGGAAAATTCAGGCAATGTTAACATGCTTATTCCAACCATTTGCGCAGGACGATAAAAAAAACGAATTTGCAGATGGACCTTTTAAGGGTGCACAATACGTTTGGGAGGTGGATTTCATTGAGAGGCGGTTTGGTGCCCTTTGAGAAATATGCAAAATGCCACCTGTCATCAGCTCTCGATCTTCCTTCTCTCCTATCGATATAATTTACTTTAATTCATTCTTTTTTCCCCCTTTTTTTTCTTGGTTCACGCCATTCCATGCATTCGATCAAAAATATATTGAAAAAGTCTAAGAAAAGCCAAGAGACAAGGATCTCTAGCGGAATAATCATTGCTTGAGGGAAGGGTGGTTGACGAAAGTATCGGCTTCCCTAATTCAAATCGAATGGAGAATCAATCCAAGGTGAAGATCACAAATGAAATAAAAATTTAAACTTACTTTATATTTTTACACATACCCCCTTGCCTTTATTTAGCCAATCTAAATAAATAAATACAATATATATATATATATATATATATATACGAAGTTTGTTCAAAAGAAAAGGTAAATTTAGAATTTTCGCGGGCTGTGTACATTCGATTACCGAAATTTTTTTTTGTTATGTTGGTACGCATATGTTTCTTATATGTTGAAATTATCAGGCATTTTGAATTAGTAGTTTATTTTTGACAACTGAGAAAGTTAGTCACGTTTTGTGTGTTCTTCGATTTTGTACATAAAAAAAAATAATACTAATTATAATAAAATACTACAAGGAAGTTATGCAACCTTTGCGTGAAGCAATACGGCTCAAACGATTGGATTTGTGGAAAAACAAATCATGGATTCTGGATCACGATAATGCACTAGGTCACACTTCATTGCTTGTTTTTGGCCATAATCATGCCTTTTGACCGTAATCATGCCTCAACCACCGTATTCACCAGATTTGGCTCTCTGTGACATTTTTCTATTCGCAAAACTGAAAAGACCAATGAAAGGAAAGCGTTTTGCCACAATTGATGCGATAAAGTCGGAATCGAAGAACGAGCTGATGGTCATACCGAAAAAAAACATGGATGGGTAAATGAATTGGGCTGGGAGAGGAGGGAATTTATAATTTTCTTCTAATTCAGATTAAGGACAAATCGGACAACATTATATCAAATCTCGCTAACAACATTCAATATTTCTGTACACAAATTATTCAGTCTTGGCAAATCAGTTTAAATTGAAATTTATATAAATTAACAAAGTGAAAATTTTTATTTGTTTAAATTTTATTATAATGAATAAAAAAAATTAAATATATAGATCACGTGATTAAAAGAGTGCGAAAAAGAACTGGGGAAAAAATAAGTGTTGGATGGAGGTCGGACAGAACAGAAACTATGCGAAATCTTCCTGTTGCGACAAATAAGTTTCAAATCTCCTAGCTCCACAGAATTAGATAAGTTTATTTTAAGGGAGGAAATTAACTATGATCTAAAAAAATTAATAAATGAACTTAATGATAAAAAAACAAATAAATCAAATAATTTAAATTAATACTATTAATGATTGTATATATTGTTAATTTATCTATAGTTTTATAACGTTAATTTTGTTAATTTTATTTTTATAAATTGTCTCAAGTCTCTAACTTTGCATTTTCTCAAATTTCATTATAATTAAAAATATTTAATAAAAATCAAGCAATGAAAATAAAACATCAAAATGAACTGATTAAGAAATATTATACTCTATTATAACACACACAATACTTATGAACTATAGGCGGAGGAAATATTAGGAGGATATCAATGCGGGTTCAGACCCAATCGATCGACATTAATTAAGATATTTTCATTATGACAGATATTAGAAAAAACCGCGAATTCAATTTTCTGTTCAGTAATTATTTGTAGACTTTAGTAAAGCATAACTAAGACTCAATCGATTCTGATAAACTTTTTCAAATTTTGATCTTCAAATTTGTCTCGAAGGTAGTAAATAAAAAGTAAGAAATTGGGGAGAAAGTTAGTTATGGACAGACCAATTGAGAGTAGATTCAGAGTATTTTAGAATAGGATTCTTCCCAGCATTTTTGAGCCAAAGAAAGATGAGGACACCTGGGAATGGCGGAGACTGCATAAAGAGGAATTTCATGACTTCTATGCATCTCGAGAAGTAGTTGGGGTTATAAAAGCGAAAAGGCTGCGAAAGGCAGGGCACGTGGCTAGAATAGGAGAGGAAAAAGACATTACTTGGGAGACCGATGAAAAACGTACGCTTGGAAGACCAAGGATGCGTAGGAAGGGACTTAAGAGAGATGGGAGAGGGTAGGAGTTGGATGGATGTGGCTCAGGATAGGGACACTTGGAGAAATGTGGTTGTTGCTGCCAAGAACTTTCGAGTACTGTTGAGCCACAGAGATAGATAGATATAACATATACAATAATAATATATAATTAATTTACTGATTAAATTAAAATATATTTTAAATAAGGACACAAAAAGTAATGAATGTTTTATCTAATATACTGATTGAAACAAAATGGATGAAAACCTTTTACTACTTTCAACTAAATACTAAATACCACTCGGGGGTACAGGGGGCGGAGCCCCCGTCTAGGCGTGAAGATCGCCGGAGACGATCAGAACAGCTAGTATATATATATATATATATAATTAAAATAATATTATTTTTATAAGTTTTATATTATTTTTTTGAAATTAATTTTTACTTTACATAGTTTATTATTATTCATCTTTAAATGGTTTCAACTAGTGTCTACAATTAAATCAAATAAATAATGAAATAATAATCTTATGTCATCGATATGGACCACTTTACACATTATTTACATATTTATTTATTTATATATCATGAATGCATTGATCAATATAACATTAATTTGTAAGATAGATAATATTGTATAAAATAAAATAAAGAATTTTATATAAATTTAATTGATGATACTTAAAATATAGCAATTAAAAATGTAATGAGTTAAAATATAAAGATTGTGCTTCTTCCTTATATTTATTTATAAAATTGAATTTACTTAACATTAAATCGATGGATTAACATTATTTTTATATTTTGGTCATCTAGTCGAAAAGTGAAAAACTTGAAATAATAAAATAGGTAGAAATAAACTAGTCAACTATTGCAGTGCCTCAATGAAGATGGCTCTATACTTCCCGAAGTGGTTACATGAATGAATAAATAATTAATGATTGAGGTATGATGGATGATTATTTCTTTATGTCTTTGTTCTTTAAGTGGCATATTTCCGCTTTATAATAATAATAATAATAATAATAGCACCCTCAAACACAGGTTGTACAACTTGTAAAGTTAGACAAAAAAAAATTTAAAAACTTTAAAATGTGAAATAAATACTTTTTTTTATTATCATGTCCTCAATTCATTCTTTTACCTGCATTCGTAAAAAAATGAATCAATTTTTATGATAAAAGACCGGAAATTCATGTGAAGACATACCTTAACAAATCAAAAATAATTATTTAATTTGTTGAAATAAAGTTCTTGATTTAACTTAGTTACGTTTTATAAAGAAAGGTTAATGAAAATTTCACACCTTTTCCAACTTGTAGAGAAGAAAAAAAAAGAGACATTTTTTAACCCCTTTTTTTCTTTTCTTTTCTTTTTTTTTTATTCTTTTTTTTAAAAAAAAAAATGATCGATGAAGATGAATCAAGAACAAACTTTGAAAGAGAAGGTGAAAAAGAGAGCAAAAGTTGTGAGATAAAGAGAAATTTTATAAAAATGTGATAAAAATAGTGATCAACGTAGATAGAGGTGAACAACAACCCCCACAAAAAAAGGAGTACAAGCAAGAAAAGGAAAAACAAATGGGACAAGTGGTAAAAAATGGACGGCAACCGTCCAATAGACATGGCTAGGAACATTTGTTTATTTAGTTGTAGATTATGGCAGAAACCGCCAATGAAATATTTCTTTTTTTTTTTTGTTTTATTTTTTTATCAAATAAAAATTCGTTTAGGATGAATTAAAATTATATAAAAAAAAACAACATATTTATACATTTCTCATAATTGATGAAAATAATATTTTTCTTTGACATTAAATACATATACATATATACCTGGAAAAAATATGCTTTTACCTTATTTAGTTATAAACTTTATAAATTCAAAGGATATTAGTATTTGAGAAAAATTTAAAGTTGCAATTTAGTAGTTCCCAATAGTATACTATAAAAAATAAATAAATAGTATAAAAATTAAAATATATATAAAATACGTATTTGAATAGAGAAACCAATTGGGAAACGAAACTGTTAATGAGTAGATTATGTCCAAAAATATAAAAAGAGGTTGTTTGACACACTTAGAGGAATCAGTACACTCAAGAACTATACAATTCAGTAACGTTACACAATAAATCGATATTTAATAGTAATTTTAAATTTTATGTAGATAAATAAAATTGAATAATTGATCTAGTTCGTATTTTGAAAACAATTAAGTGACGTTGATAATTAGCGTCTTTGCAAGTGGCTACAAATAAAACACAGTTGAGTCATTAACATAAAATTTAAATTTTCTATTAAACGCCGTATTTACGAAAAGGAAAACGAAAAGGGAATGTAGGGAGTTACTTATGCATGGTGCAACTTCTCGAAAATTCATAATCTTCCCTCTTGTTGTTCTTTGCAAAGTCACATGAGAAGAAATTAGAAATCACTTTGTGATTTCCTTAAGGGTTTCGATCCGACCTGATTAATTATACATTTCTTGAAATGTTCAACAAGAGTAACCATCAAATAGAAACTTGGAATGCAAAATTAGAAATTTGAAATGACCCCCCCTCCCCCTCTTTCTTTTACAAAAACTGATTTGAAACATCTTATATGTATTTATTTATTTTTCTTTTTTTCTTTTAATATTTATTTTTTAATTGTTAATCTTTGAAATGAAAATGTAAATTTTTACTATCTCGCCAGATATAGTATTGCGATCATGAAAATTTTCGATGTTGAGATTTTGATGTTTTTATACGTTTTGAAGGTTCCTGAATCATTTTCACTAAGGTTGAGAAAAATGTCTGTGTGTGTGTGTATGTGTGTGTATGTGTGTGTGTGTGTGTGTATGTATGTAGACAAGATTACGCAAAAACGGTTTGAGCTAGAATGATGAAATTTGGTACATGGACATTATTCAAAATTCATAGTTTTCTATCAACTTTTGAGAAATGTAGCTCAACCGGAAGAGGGTCATTACCTACAACGTTTTGATTTTTTTTCCTCTAAAGTGACCGTAAAAATAAAAATATATGTTTGATAATTTTTCACATGATTAATAATTGTATAAAACTGCTATATATAGAATTTCAGCTTGATTGAATTGCTGAAAGTACCAGAATTAATTTTTTAACACTGCAAATCTCACGCGCCAACACGTGCCATGGTGCCATCAATAAAAAGCCAAACATGCGCTGGTTTAATATTTATTATTTATAATTTATAATTAATTAAATTTAATTTAAATATAATATATTATGTTATTTAATCCAATTCAAATTGCGAGATAGTCGAGTGGAGACACTCCAGACAATTTTCTATATGAAATACGAATTGTTTCTTAGGGGTGTTGAATGACAGAGCTGGTCTCTGGAGAGTAGGCCCGAAAACCTTAGAGTCTAAGGCTTAGACCTTCGAAGGTACATTCACAGTTAACCTAAATATTAATTAATCCGCCAATTAAAAATTACAAATGGATCTACATATTAGACCGAAAATTGGCTTTAAGTTTAGGAAATTGACCTCCTTCACTCTCCTGCTCTTTTCCAAAACGCGTCATTTCATCGCTTCTTCCTATCTTCACATTTATTACAAAAATTTTAATTATATATATTTATTTGTCTAGCTGTGCCCCGGTGAAAAAGACTATATACACCATGAAGGAATTGCTTGATTAAGAGTATATAATAATATTATATATCATATGTGTATTCCCCATACCTGGAAAGAACAGCTAATGATGCCTAATAAGAGAATGTAAGTATATGTTTATATTATTATTTGGAGTTTAAGGCACATCAGGAATTAATATCATTTGCATCGCAAGGAAATTAGCCCTCATTTTTATATGTGTCTAATTTCACTTTAAATCAAGTAATCTCTTTACGGAGAATTTAGTCTTATTCGCTGGAGAACACCCAGGCAAGCAGGAGAATACTACTGAATCCTGTCCGATTCTATTGTATCAGACTTTATGCTCTCTCAGTAGAGATCACTTAAAAAGAAAGAAACTACTTTCCTGCAGCCAAATCTGCCAAATTAATCGGCAATCAATCATCCAACCAATAAATAAATAAATAAAATATCACAGCGATAAGGAACTGTAACTTGATTAGAATTTAAATAAATAAATTATAACAAAGAATAAACTATAAAATAAATGATAAGAACAAAAACCTAACAATCTATATATACCGATAAATAATTAATAAATTAATATATATTATTTTTATAACGATCCAATCTCTCAAGAAACTTAAACAAATTCTCAAATTTTTTAAGGAACTGGTCTTTGGTAAATATAAATACGTATATATATATATGATGGCAGATCAATAATTCCGTGATTTTTTAATTTCCCGCCTCTTAAATGAAATGGCTACACCGTTCCTGTCAGCAGGCAACTATAAGCTGACTCCTGTCAAAATTTGAACCAACTGGATCTTTTAGTTTTTGTTTAACATCCATTAATAGTAGACTACCTCGTGATTGGAGAAGAAAATGGATAAGTGAATTTCCATGAAAATCCATGACTTTGGATACGAATTGGTCCCCCATCCGCCCATTATAAGAAATAACTCAGCGGAAAGAGATTCGACTCCAACGATGAAATCATCTCACAAACAAAATACTTATTTTGATGTCCTCGACAAATTTTATTTTTTAGAAGGGATAAAAAGTTGGAGAAACGTTGGACGAAGTGTATAGATCTCCAAGGAGACTAAGTTGAAAAATAAAATTTGTCTCATTTAAAAGTCAAGGACTTATTGACCTAACCTAGTATATATGTCTATTCATTCATATTATATTATTAAATTATTTTTTGTTTTCTAAAACAAATACTATAGTATTATTGATATTGTAACCACAAGGTTATTGTCGAGAGTTACCAACTTTTACGTTCGAGTTCGATCCCCGTTATATTCACCTGAAAAAATAGCTGATTATTATTTTAATATATATTTAATATTTTGTTTAAACAATAAAATAAAAAAAAAAAAAATTAAAATAGTATATATTTTTTTTCTCAATATATCTATCTATCTCTGTGGCTTTATGGAATTCGAAAGTCTTGGCCGCTGCTACCACATTTATCCAACCCTCCAATCTCTACCCTCTCCTATCTCTCTCACATCACTTCCTACATTGTCCACCCACCGCGTCCTTGGTATTCAAAGCGGAGAGGTATATAAAACTAATATATTTTTCGCCATTCTTTCCTCTCCCATTCTAGCCACGTGCCCTGCCAATCGCAGCCTACTCCTACTTTCTCCTATCTCTCTTACAACTTTTCCTAGATTGTCTTCCCACTGGACTTCCAATTAGTCATTTCCCAATCTGTCTGGAAATGCATAAAGGTTTTGCTTCTCAATAAACATTATATATAATGATTATTTAGTAACCTACAATAGAAACCAATATAATTAAGAATTTAATTTATATAATTATTTTTTAAATTTTTATACTAATTTAAAATAATAAAAAGATAATTGTTCTCCATGCTGGGAATGTACTAATAGTAATTTGGTGTACAATAGTTATCTCTATAATAATTAAGTTAGATTTAAAAAAAAAAAAAAAAATTAATAATAATTATTCTGGGTATAATTGAAAAAGAAAAATGAATGCTGATAAAGAAAGAATGAAATGTTTTTTTTTTATGTTTTCATGAAGAGCAATTGTTTAAACTAGTTGAGCAATCTATGCGGTGCCATTTTTTATTGGGGACTCCTTCTCGTTTCATTAGGGGTTGACGTCGAAGACAATCACATTGGCTGCTGTTGGTTGCCCTCTGGCATCATTTGCCCAGTATACTTGAAACAAACAGATCCTGCCAGAAAGGGAAACTGATTGACTAAATTGAAGAGACCATTGCTAGAATTAGAAATGCCTTCAAGAGAAAGGCGTTTTCGAAATTCCGTTCGCCTATCGTCGTGAACGACCAATTGGAAGAACACAATAAACCTTGTAAAAATTTCAATTCAAAATTATATATATATATATATATTTAGTGTGTGTGTGAGAGAGAGAGATATAGTGATTGAAAACTTCAATAATAATAAATAAGTTGACCTGTGGTCAGGCACAGAGCCGACCGACGGTTTGAAATAAAGTAATTTCCAGAACAGAAATAATTTTAATATATCTATTAATGCAATAAAAAACTGATATGGATATATCATAAATATTTTTAATTTTATTTTATTTAGAATATATAGCTGAAGTACCCGGCGTTGCCCGTGATCTTTCCCGGGATCATGATAAGGAGGCTGTGACGTCATGAAGGGCTGGGTGACGTCATATAATTTTAAATTAAGAAAAACCTAATGGAGATGATTTTTCACGAGGATAAAACCAATACAGATTCAATGATTCGTGGAGATATGTAAAAAATCTCCTCATGTGAAATTTGGTGTGAAAATAACCCTTCTCTTCCTATCGTCGATCGCCAATTCTACCACTTCCGGTTTCCGGATTTGCACCAAAAGTTGAGCAATTCATCATATTGATGCATTAAGTAAATATACCAAATTTCATCAAAATCGGTTGAGCCGTTCAGGCTGTACACATCTATACGGACGGACGGACGGACAGACATCATGCTAAAAATACTTTTTTTCTGTTAAGAACATGCATGATTCGTGGCAGTGGCGCAACCAGGATTTGATCCTGGGGGGTTTTGACTAGCCCCCCCAGGTTCTCTCAAAGACAAATTTTCACTAAGATTTTTTTTTTTAATTAAATATTTATAAAAGTTTTGTAAATGAAACACTGATTTTACAAAATCTGGCAAAAAATTTAATTTTGTATTTTATTTACTCGTATTCACACTTTTAGAAAGAAAATATTTTTTTCCAGCTATAAGTAAATCATTTTAACTTTCCTCATGGAATGAAGATAGCTTATACGATGGTTGGAAAATTTTGAAAATTTTTGCTCCGAGATTTTTTGAGATCTCCACTTTTCAGACGGTTCTGAGTCCAAAACTGCAAAAAAAATTTTTTTTTGAACCGGCCGGCCGTTCGTTACCGAGATTACGTCTAAACAAAATGAGATATTGTCTTGAAATTTAATATTTAGATGGGTTTTTTTGGGAATAATGGGCGGGGATTGGATTGTTTTTGGACAAGATCGGACCATAAGAGTAAGGGTAGTTTAAAGAGGTGTCAAAGCACATTTTATTGATTTTCTCAATAAATACCGATTTTTATGAGAATTATCATACTATCGTATTAAATTTATAGGGAATCGAATTTACTAAAAGTTTCATTATATTCATTTTTAACTAAACTTATAATAAAGGAGTTATTTATAAAAAAAACTTTTCAAAGATTTCGAAAGCTTTTCGTCCGCCCGTAGTGGCAGGATATTTTGAAAAAATTAGTCTTCGCTTCATAATTTTTATGTAATTAGCAATTAATGTATTAATAATAAAAAATATTTAGAATTTGAGTAATATTTTTATTTAATTTATATTTAAATAATAGTCAAATTTAACAATCATCTAGTAATTTATAACGGAATTTTGTAAATTAAACCACATATTGATATTTGTTATTGTAAATTTATTCAAAAAATACAAACATATACACAACGTTTCGATTGCTACTTCTGCAATCGTTATCAAGCGACTGCACTGTTCGAGCGTCCAGTGACAATCATCTAGTAATCTTATATTAAGTCTTTTGTTTTTTATGATTTAGGAGAAATAATAAAATAATTTTTTTATTTCTTATATTAAATTCTATACGAAAAAATTAGCAATTTTTATTTTTGTTAAAACTTTTTTTAAATAAAATAAACTTATTTTTTATACACTAAGTTATACTTTAATAATTTTTTTTTTTTCAAATAAAAAGAATGATTATATTTTATCTTTTCTATTTGTAATATAGTACATAATATATAGCAATTTGAATTTTTTTCTCTTCTGGGGGGGGGGGGTTAAAACTCTAACTGGTAGTTGCTAAAAGAATTTGATCCACAACGAGTGAGCTAATACTATAGTACAAGTAACTATAAATAATTAAAATTATGAGGGCATTATACAAGATTTTTCTATTATGAAATTTAAATGGTAAATATATAATAAATATATATGTTTACATACACGTCTATATGTACAATTTATTTGTTTAGCCAAAATAAAATATATTATTTATTTATAAATATAAAATAAAAAAATATCTTATTTGATTTAGATGCATATCAACTAAATAGATACAAAATGTCTCCTGAATGGTAAAGATTAAAGCTAAGAGTCATTTACGTTTTATATATATATATCAATAATGTACATATATACATTATTATCGCTCTCCAAATGCGAAAAATAACAAAACCAAACTCCCGAAGACAGTTCTGAAATGGGACCGAAACGTCATTAGTTGGAAAAAGAAATTAAAGAGTTTTTCATTTCTAAATCTAATGTTTTCCTCTTGACATCCCACTGGCAGGTAATCCATTATAAGAATTATTTATGTTTGTTAATCTATCAAAAGAATCATTTAATTGAGTTATTGTTAGAAGGGGCGGCAAACTGGACATTGCCCCTGGCGGTAAAAATTCTAGATAGGCCAGTGATTTTTAAACTTGACTAAAAATTTTTAAATTAAATATATTTTCCTAAAGGTATATTAATTTCATTATACTTTTATATAAAAATGTTAAGTTAATTAATTAGTGAAAATGCTTTAAGATAGAATTTATATAATAATAAAAACATAATTTTTATTATATTTTTTTTTTAATTTATTTTTAACAAAAATACTTTGAAGAACCCCAAAAAGGACAGTAATGAAGTGTAGAAAAAGACAACATAAAACTTTGATACTAATTAAAAGAAAAAGAAGAAAAAAAAAATTATATTTTTTTCTTATTATCTTTATCTTGTTGAGGGATTTTTATCTGACGTTATTTCTATTGTGTATTTTTGTTTCCTTCTTTATTTCTGTATAAAATAAAATAACATAAAAAAAGAGATAAAAGATTTAAAAAATTTTCTTTTTTTTTTAATCATGAAATTCTTTTGCAAAACTCTGAGATTTGAGTATTTCAACGAGAGAATGTTAGTCTAAACAGACAATGTCAGGTGAATTTTTAGGATCTACTCGTGAGAGACAAAAAATATTTTTATTTTCCAACAGAAAATAAAGAAATCAATAAAACATCATTTAGCATCATTTAAACATCATTTAAAATATACATTATTTTATTAAAATATTTAATAGTATATTTTAGAAGAAACTTTTTAAAATATTTTAATAAATAAAATAGTGTCGTTATTAATAAATATTTTAGAATTTTTTTTTTTCAAGTGACGAATCCTATATCAACTTTTTATGTCTTGACCCCAATGTCAATCTGTTCCGATATTGTTTTTGAAATTTGACTGAAGGAGACGGGCCAATGGATATAAATTTCATCTGTTCAAATACAGTAAAAAAAAAGTGACTCTCTAAAATCAGCCTATAATCTTTGATGGACCGTTTTTCTTTCTCGCTTTTAAAGAAATCCTTATAATAGAGATAGAACCAGAGAGCAAAATATTAAAAAAAAAAAGTTAGATTCCCATCATCAAAAAAAGGGATGATTTTACATCATCTAACTTTGCCAATTAAACCCTGAATCAATTATTTCTTCAAATTCTACTTTTTACATTGATTATTTCAGTGTTATTTTTAACAATTATCAAACAAACAAAGATTTATTATCAACAATCGTTATTTTTTCAAAGGGATACAATTAGCTAAAAATAATATTTACATATCTGTATAAATTCAAAGGAGAGGAAATAAATATTAAAAATAAATTATTTTATAATATGATACTAATTAAATGATTAACAAATAAAATGTATAGCGTTTATTAATACAATATATATCTGTGGAAGGTTTATTGTTTTGATGTTATTTCTTGGCTATTTTCACGTTTAATTGTGAGATTTGACTCTCGCCATTTTCAGGAAAGTTTAGGAGGGAATTATGGGTTGAATGGGTGGATAGTTATTGACTTACCTCCTGAGTTTCGTAGCTCCTTCACAAAACAGTCCGAGGCCGAATTGTTTAGTCTAAAATGAGGATCAGTGTTAGTGCTAGTGCTAAGGATTCTTCGGAAGTTCGGAACACAGTAAGTCAAATATGCTTGACTCATTTTTGTTTGAGATCGCGTCAGAGATGGACACCATCAAAGAGAAAATATGATGTATTTTAGTTTTTATTCAGTAAAGGTGAAAACGCAAATCAGCGCATTATGGTTTATTTTAATCGTAGATAAAAATTGTTGAAATGGTGAATTGGTTGATGTTTAGTATTACTAATTAAATTAAACATTTAATTTTAAAATTTATTAATTTCTATTTTTTCTAAAATATAAATTTAAGAATGTTGTTTTAATTTGATTTATTAAAATTGACATATCATTTTCACTAATATGGTTGTATTTGTATAAAAGTTATTTTCAACTCCCATAATATCTAATAAATTGATTCACTAGAATTTCATGTTCGACTGAATTTGTTAAAATTTTCAAACAGCCGAGATTTATAAATTTGGATAGTGAAAATTGCCAGGTAATTTAATTAAACCGTCATATAAATTCATTTATAATGTTGATGAATTGGTTCACTATTTATACTTAAATTACACATCCTACCTGGACGTGTAGCTTTTTTAATAATTTAATAATAATAAATTAATAACAATAGTAATTAAATGTAATATTTTTCATAATCAGAATACTAAACCATCTTCATGCATTGCATTGTTTTAATTTTTATTTCCTGTTGATATTTATAGACACGTGTTACTAATTACTTTGATTAAATGAAAAAAAAAAAATAAAAAAAAAGAAATAAAATAAAATAAAATAAATAAAATAAAATAAAATAAAATAAAATGGTTCTCTTTTTTCAATTATGAAACCTCCCCACGCCAATTCATCAACATATTAACCATTGAGTAAATCCCACACATTAGGATAACATTTAAAATATAGTATGAACAATAGGTCAAGAAATATCCCACAAGATGATTAACTCATTCACATTTAATAATAGGATGGTGCAATAAAACTGATTTTGTGAAATTTATCCGATCACCTAATAAGCGATTTTCCCCTCCCTGTGTAACCAGTAAGATATACAAGTATATTAAAAAATCTGGAGTGTTTCCACTCGACTATCTCGCAATTTTGAATTGGATTAAATAACATATATTATATTTAAATTATAAATTAAAATTAATAAATAATATTTATGAAACCAGCACGTGTTTGCTTCTTTGTTGATGGCAGTTAACGTGTTAAAAAATTAATTCTGGTAGTTTCAGAGATTCAATCAAGCTGAAATTCTATATATAGCAGTTTTATACAATTTTTAATCATGTAAAAACTATCAAACATAAGTATATCTTTATTTTTACGGTCAATTTAGAGGAAAAAAAATGAAAACATGGTAGGTAATAACTCTCTTCCCTTCTGAATGAGCTACATTTCTCAAAAGTTGATAGAAAACTACGAATTTTGAATAATGCCCGTGTACAATATTGCATTTTTCTAGCTCATACCGTTTTTGCGTAATCTTGTCTATACACACACACACAAAAAAACACAGACAGGCAGACATTTTTCTCAACCTTAGTGAAAATGACTCGAGGAACTTCAAAACGTATAAAAACATCAAAATCTAGACATCGAAAATTTTCTTGTCGTAATACTATCTCTGGCGAAATAGTAAAAAGGAGAGAATAAGGTACTCTGAACTCTATTTTAGTATTTTAATTAAAATTAAAATAACCTATATTTTCATTTTGTTATGAATTATTAAAATTACAAGACCACTTACCAATGGGATTCTTGCATATATTTCTAACAATTTTTATCCAATCGTTAAATTGTTAACATAATCATCCAGTAAGTAAAACCTGCGGAAATGATACACAAATCCTAATCGCAATTCGCTCTTGAAACTCCTTTTCAAATTAATTTCCTATTTATCCATAATTTCATTTTCATTATTATAAAATGGTTTTAATTATTGATGTCCATTCCTATATATTGATTTCTATTTAACCCATTGCCGGCCCTAACGCTCTAAAACGCTCGAAATATAAACGTCGCCTGCCGGCCTTAACGCTCCAAAGCGCTCGTGTTTCACTCTTCATAAATATATTGCTTAGTTACAAAGCAATCTTGAACTTCGCCCTCTGACGTTACACAGCTGCTTAGTAGGGATGCCTCCACGTGTATAAACATGAATTACACACTAAAAAAATTAAGAATTGGCAGTCGTGGGACTGGCCGACAGAAGTGAAAACTTGTGCGTTAGAAATTTGAAAGCAGACGGAATGCGCACCAGCTTCACGAGAAAAATGAAATTTATATACGTATATATATATATATATATATAAAATTCATAATTATTTTTTTCAGCAAACTGATTATTATTACAAAAATATTAAAAATACGATGTGTATGAATATATATATATATATGTCTGTCTGTCTGTCTGTCTGTGTGTGTGTCTGTCAAATACTCAAAAACTACCAGTCCGATTGCGATGAAACTTTCAGGGATTGTTGTGGGCGTCCCAGGGAAGGTTTTAGTGTAGTTAAATCCAAAATTAATTTATCCAAAATTAATTTAAATAGTAATATTTTGGTAAAAGTCTATTTATGGTTACCATGGTTACTTTGAAAAATTTACAATAAATAAATAAAAATAATTGGAAATCTTTTCAACTTATTATTTTGATAAATTTTATTAATATTTTTAATTTTTTTTAAACTGCCAAAAATAACATACCCATAATAATAGTTGTAATAAAAATAAAAATATAAATCACAATGTAAGTAAAATATTGAATTGTTTTATTTATATTGTTTCAATTATTGTTTGAATATTTATTAAATTTATATATAGATTAATTTACATGTTTAAATGTATATTTAATAAATTTATTTATTGATTCTTAATATTAATAATTCCAATTACTTTCTTGAAATTTTTTTTAATTTAAAAGCATATTCAGCATATCTCGCAAATTTGAATTGGATTAAATAACATATATTAATTTAAATTAAATTAAATTAATTCAATTATAAATTAAAATTAATAAATAATATTTATTAAACCAGCGAAAGTTTGGCTCTTTTTTGATGGCACCACGTCACGTGAGATTTCCAGTGTTAAAAAATTAATTCTGGTACTTTCAGCAATTCAATTTTCGATGTTGAGATTTTGATGTTTTTGATGTTATAAATAATATTTATTAAATTATAATTTAATTAATTTAATTTAATTTAAATTAATAAATATTATTTAATCAAATTCAAATTTGCGAGATAGTCGAGTGGATAGTGGAGTGTTTGGCTCTTTGTTGATGGCACCACGTCACGTGTTGGCGCGTGAGATTTCCAGTGTTAAAAAATTAATTCTGGTACTTTCAGCGATTCTATCAAGCTGAAATTCTATATATAGCAGTTTTATACAATTATTAATCATGTGAAAAATTATCAAACATATATCTTTTTTTTTACGGTCACACACACACACACACACACACACATATGTAAAAATTAATTTATTAAAATATATATTATATAATATATTATATATAGTATATAATTTAATATATATATATATATATATATATTCTGAAATTAATTTTAAATTATATAAATATATTAGAAATTAATTTAATATAATTTAACATATAATAATATATTAAAATATTTTATTTTATATATACATAATATAGTAATACTTATTATTAATGTAAATATAAATAATAATATTTAATATGGCAAATATGTAAAATTTTGTAAAGAATGTATCAGAAGTTTAGTGTCTAACATTCTGGCGTATTGCGCATGCGTATATCTGTCGGGTCGATCTCACCGGTCGGGTCGGTCGGTCGGTCGGTCGTTTTGGAATCTCACGCGAGTTCTATACTTTTTCCCCATCCCGCAAAAGTGCTCAACGCCGCTAAAGAAGTTTTCACTTCAAAAATTTTATTGGCTCATATAATTAAGTTCAAAATTTGACTAGACACCATGACAAGTAGGTTGCGCATTTCAAATAAAGACTTAATGCAGGAGTAAATTTTAGCAATTTTGGAAGAGAGTAGAATACCGATGTATCAATAGGCTTATTCTCATCGAATTATGACGAAACCTCCAGTGAAGAAGTTGATACGAGAGTAGACGTCCCATGTTCGGTCTCCACTTTTTTAACACGTCAAATTATTATTAACTATCTATTTCATTTTTAATCATTCGAGTATGTTGCTTCTCTTTTAATTATCTGTATTAATATAGATTAATCGAAAATGTAAGAATATATTTTTTATATTGTATAGTTTTTTGTTAATTTTAATCCTTTTCGAGGAATGATAAATATAAACCAAAGTAGACATGTTTTTTTCCTTAACTTTCAATAATAATTATTCTTTTTATATTTATTATGAGATGTTTTCTTAAATATAATTCATCGAAACAGCAATCAACAAACAGCTTCTAATCACCCAATTGATAATCTACCCTTGAACAAAATATTATAAAAAAAAAAAAATTTAAAAAAAAGGAATTTTTTTTTTTAATTTTTAATTCAGGTTATTAACCTTTTTTTTACTTTCGAATACAATAGAAGTGGAGAGCCGTATTTCCTTCACAAACGGCTTTATTGAATTCAAATCAAAGCTAACATTTCAAATAAGATCGTTAATTAGAAATGTTAATGAAGCAAGAATCTGAAGGACCTATGGTAAAATTAAGTTCGGATAATTTCATTATATAATAAATATATAAATTGAATTTATAAATTTATTGAAAATAGAAATTCCATTCCTCCAACCAACTCTATCCTCAGCCACCTCCATCCAATTTCCTTTTTTTCCAAATTCTCTCATAAATATACCTTTATAGTATCAGGAGACTACATTTTTTATGTTTAAAAATGTGTTTATTAAGCCAAAAGTATACAAAAGGTGTTTACAACGAATTTTATCCCTAAACACATATGGGATATACAATTTAAAAGGTACAAAAAATTATAACAAAATTGTACACAATAGCACATTCGTTGTTAAACGAAATTTATACAAAAAATGTATTAGGAAGCTGTTTCATTTTCTTTTTTTTTAACTTTTATTTATAATTATACAATTATTGTTAATTTATTAATTTTTAAGGAAAAGGCTTTTTTTGTAGAAATCTGAAAACTACATTTATATAACATTATTTAAAAAATATTTACAATTATTTACATATTTACATTTATTTATTTAAATAAAAATTAAATTAAATTATGAGTATCACTTTCTTTTTACCGACCCACGATAGTAAGGGAGGTATTGTTTTCACACCAAATTTCACATGTGGAGATTTTTACATATCTCCACGAATCAAGCATTTTCTTAACAGAAAAAAGTATTTTTAGCATGATGTCTGTCCGTCCGTCCGTCCGTATAGATGTGTACAGCCTGAACGGCTCAACCGATTTTGATGAAATTTGGTATATTTACTTAATGCATCTGTAGGATGAATTGATCAACTTTTGGTGCAAATCCGGAAACCAGAAGTGGTAGTATTAGCGATCGACGATAGGAAGGGAAGGGTTATTTTCACACCAAATTTCACATGAGGAGATTTTTTTATATATCACCACGAATCATGCACTTTGTATTGGTTTTATCCTCGAGAAAAATCATCTATATTAGTTTTTTCTTGATTTAAAATTATATGACGTCATCCAACCATTCATGACGTCACAGCCTGGTCTTACATATATATTATAAATAAAATTAAATTAAAAATATGTATGTTATATGCCTATCTGTTTTTTATTACAATAATAGATATATTAAAATTATTTGAAATTGTTTCTGTAGCTTGGAATTAATTTATTTCAAACCGTCGGTCGGTTCGGACCTGGCCACAGGTCAACTTATTTATGTTTTTAAATAACCAACCACCAATACTTATTGTTTCTGTTTGGGTCTTTCTCCTTATTTGACATTTCCAAAGAATAATTCCACAGCCTGTATTGGTCTTTTCCGTCAAGGTAGGGATCATAAATTATTCTTTTGTCGTTTTTTTTTCGAAAGACATGGTAGATTATTGGGATGTTATTACTATCCTGTAAGTAACCATTTGCATCCAGGTATGGGAACGCCTCGGGAGGAAGAAAACCTGTCAGTAGAGTATTTTTACCGACCGACGATAGTAAGGGAGGTATTGTTTTCACACCAAATTTCACATGTGGAGATTTTTACATATCTCCACGAATCATGCATTTTCTAAACAGAAAAAAGTATTTTTAGCATGATGTCTGTCCGTCCGTCTGTCCGTCTGTCCGTCCGTATAGATGTGTACAGCCTGAACGGCTCAACCGATTTTGATGAAATTTGGTATATTTACTTAATGCATCAGTGGGATGAATTGATCAACTTTTGGTGCAATTCCGGAAACCGGAAGTGGTAGTATTAGCGATCGACGATAGGAAGGAAAGGGTTATTTTCACACCAAAGGAGATTTTTTTATATATCACCACGAATCATGCACTTTGTATTGGTTTTATCCTCGAGAAAAATCATATTTATTAGTTTTTTCTTGATTTAAAATTATATGACGTCATCCAGCCATTCATGACGTCACAGCCTGGTCTTGCATATATATTATAAATAAAATGAAATTAAAAATGTTTATATTTATTATTTATGTATCCATATCTGTTTTTTATTACATTAATAGATATATGAAAATTATTTGAAATTGTTTCTGTAGCTGGAAATTAATTTATTTTAAACAGTCGGTCGGTTCGGACCTGGCCACAGGTCAACTTATTGAAATAGGTGTCATGTGGAAGACAGGGGCCATAAATTAAATTGTTTTCTGTAACTTTAATGATATTGATAAAATGGCCTCTAATGAGCCTGAGCATGAAGCAGTCCTCGGTTGACTGTAACTATTTTTGCAAAGGTTTAGAGGTTATATAATTCCACGTTAAACAATCATCGTTCTTCCCCTGGGATTTCAATTTTGATTCATGTTTTATCTAAATTGTTTATCTTTTTCAGTTCCAATCATTAATAGAAAATTGATATTTGAATAAAATTAAATTCACAAAAGTGTCTTAGGGATTTTCGAGGAGGTGACGTCGGATAAACGAAAAGAGAATTCTAGTTGGTGTGCCTCGATGTATGCGTGACACATTGAAAAACTTTGTTCAGGTTGAAGTTGGGAAGTGATCGACCGATTTCCATTCACTTTGACGTATTTTCTTCAGCTCATTAACGAGAGAAATCTATTTAAGGTGAAAAGCGATAAGACAAAGTGAATTGGCGGATTTCCGTTTAAGAGACTTTGTCTAGCGGATCTAATGAAATAACCACTCAACATAACTATACCATTGTAATTAAAAAAATAAAATTCATTCCGATTAAATGGTTTATTAAATTATCTAAGTTATCAAAGTAATTATTTATTTATTTTTGTATAAACACACTAAACAATATTAATAATCCCTTTGAAATGAATAATTCGATTCAAGAAGAAATATTTCCTCTCTCGTTTGTTAAGGATTATAATGGTAGTCACTGAATTGTTACACACCTCAATACCCTTCTTAATGAATTGATAATTATAATTAGCTTAAATAGTGCCAACCTTTACAGATGGAGTGAATCAAATTTGTTAAATCCACGCAGTTAATCTCATGTGACACGGTTATTTGCTGGCATTCGTATTATCGATGAAAAGTTTTGTTCTGAACATCATTTATTGGATGAAATGAATGAATAGCCATTTTTTTGAGTGAAACACCCCATAACTGTCTGTCCCCTTTCCCTCACCTATATATGTCCTAACATTACAATCTCTCTTCTCTTTTGAACACCCTATTTTTGTTGATTTTTTTTTCATTCACTCCAAATCACCATTCATGTGAACTTCCCTGATTTTATAACAATTTTAATTTTTTTCCTTTTTGTTAATATCAATTTTGAAGAATATTATATATTTATTTATTAAATTTTTTTATGTAAATACCAGAAGTTTTATTAATAATGAAACGAATTGAGAAACCAGTGAATGGACAATACACAGGTAGATAGTAAGAATTAGCATAAGGCAGAGGTTCTTAATCTTATGTACTCTGCGGACCCCCACTTTTTAAAATTTTTTTTGACGGACCCCATTCCAACTTTAGGTACTTTACGTCATTTTATTAGTTAATTTCTGGCTTACGATCTCATAAGAACAAGGATATATGATGAATATTTCTAACAGTGATTGGTGAATAACGATTTTTTTGCATATTGTAGAACACATTTTATTAGAAATTATAATATTGAAGAAAGAAAATTCTGCTAAATATGAAGATGGAAACGGTAGCAATAGTTTTCTTGCACATTTCGTTGAATTTGGGTATTTGATCTCTGTTTCCTCACAAAGCCATGCCATCGCTTCTTTTATATTAAATAAAGTTTTAACCGACTCATCATTTTCTCGTGCACCTGTACGATGGCTTTGCGGACCCCCAGTAAAGGCTTCGCGGACCCCCAGGGGTCCGCGGACCACAGTTTAAGGACCTCTGGCATAAGGTAAAAAATGATAGGGGGTAATTTAAGATAGGATGTTGTTGTTGAGGTCTAGAACATTCACTTGTGTGTGTATTTGTATATATATATATTGGAGAAGGTGTCAACGGAAAACAGCAGAAAATCAGAAAAATTTAGAAATTAAATTCTCAACCAATGTATTGACGTTTCGGTCCCGAATCAGGACCCTCTTCAGAAATTTGGTTTTGTTATTTTTTGAATATGGAGAGATGAACGATATATATATATATATATATATAAACATAATATCAAATTTAATAAAAAAAAATATATAATTATAATTATATATTCTTTGTTTCTAATAAATTTAAAAAAAAACGACTATAAATAAATGAAATTCATTTATCATTTTTAATTTATTATATAATACGAATATATACTTTGGTCTGGTGCATAATAAATTTTAAAAAATTATCACCCCGTTGAGGGATCTTTCTACCATAAATCCCTTGTCACAATTCAGTCTTCTTTCTAAGCCAATGAAGCGTGATCAATTTATGTAATTTTATTATATTTACTATTTTTTGTGAGTTTTTATACATATTATTTCAACACCTTTCAAATTGAATAGATCCAAAAGAATCTAACATTTATTAAATATCACAAAAACGTGAAGATGAAATTAAATACTTTTATTTCTAAATGGATCCATTGAGATGGAAGAATCGAGAATCAATTCAATAGAATCCCTTGAATCGTTTATGCGAGTTTCCAAATTTATAGACATATGTGCATTTTTATCTTTTTTATTTTCGATTTGATTTATTGATTTCGATTTTATTAGTTTATAATGATATGAGACGTATAGTTTAATTAATATTCAATAGAAAATTATTATTTATATGAAAACTTGGAATGATCAAGGAGTGTTTTTTTAAGTTTCATGATATAATATATAATCTTATCTTATTATGCTAGCTAAAATTGTTTGTATATATAGCCATAGGTTCTCAAAAACCGCTCTAACGATTTTTTTGAAATTCACAATAGATATAGTATTTATAAAGAAAAATTAAGTTTTATTGATCACATCTCTGGAAAAATACATCTTCATTAGTTTTTTCTTAATTTAAATTTATATATGGATGACGTCACAAATGACATTCATATTGAAATTTGACTCCCGCCTTTTTTTAAAGGATATTGTATTAATATTTTTTTTATATTTAAAATATTTTAAAATTTTTTATTTAATTTCGAAATAAAATTAAAAATATATATATTTTAATAATATTTTATAATTATAAATTACGATATATATTTATCATTCTTCCAATAAAAAAAAATATTCATGCACTTAGAAACATACCTAATAATACATATTTATGTATTATTGAGGACCCCAAGTTCCATTCATTTTAATCAGATTGATGCATTAATATTATCAGCCAAACTCAATAATAATAAATTTTTTTTTTTAACTTAATTACCGAGCCGAGGCTCGGGGTCCCAGTACTAATGGTTAAAGGACATTTTACATATAACTAGCAGGATGAATATGTAATTCTTTGAAATTAAATTATTAATTCTTAAATATATCTTTATTTCTTCCCTTTTTCTCCTATTCCACACATTAACTGTGGGTAAGAAATCAGGTTAAGAAGTAGAGGGTGTTGAAAACCAGATTATTTCTCCTTGAAGAGGGTCGGGATGAGTGGAGAAATGTCAAGTTCACAGGGAGTGCGGAAATGCCACACTCAATCACAAGGGAAGATTGAATATGGAGGGATTATATACATCCCCAAACATAGTCATAAAATGGAGGGGATTACGTAGGTCACGAGGCCCGAATGAGTGAAAAAAAAAGATTAACAAGATATTTGCTGAAACAGAAACCAATTGAGAAATGACTTGTCGGTAGTTCAAAGATGCGATGGACTGGCAATGTAAATATAAATGCGGATATGAGAGAATTAAAAGAAAGTAGAAATTGAATGGATAACAAAGTAACAGTAACAGTCAAAAATTCCTCATACGGTAGTTTTACAGTTTTATAAATAATTTTTATGAAATAATTTCTTAATTTTATTATTACCATCTCGTAAGAGATAGTATTGCAATCACGAAAATTTTCGATGTTGAGATTTTGATGTTTTTATACGTTTTGAAGGTTCCTGAATCATTTTCACTAAGGTTGAGAAAAATGTCTGTCTGTGTGTGTGTGTATGTGTGTGTTTGTATGTATGTAACCAAGATTACGCAAAAACGGTTTGAGCTAGAATGATGAAATTTGGTACATGGGCATTATTCAAAATTGGTAGTTTTCTATCAACTTTTGAGAAATGTAGCTCAACCGGAAGAGGGTCATTACATACAACGTTTTGATTTTTTTTCCTCTAAAGTGACCGTAAAAATAAAGATTTATGTTTGATAAATTTTCACATGATTAATAATTGTATAAAACTACTATATATAGAATTTCAGCTTGATTGATTACCAGAATTAATTTTTTAACACTGCAAATCTCACGCGCCAACACGTGACGTGGTGCCATCAACAAAAAGCCAAACATGCGCTGGTTTAATATTTATTATTTATAATTAATTAAATTTAATTTAAATATGATATATTATGTTATTTAATCCTATTCAAATTGCGAGATAGTCGAGTGGAGACACTCCAGCTTTTTTTAATATAGAGATAGACTATCGTAAATTTTCTATTTCAGGTTGTGTAGTGAATTTATTGATAACAACTTAAGAAATCCACAAATTGGACATAAGCTTTGAGAATGATAGATTAGCTATCGAAACTTTTCTCATCATTGATTTAAGGGATAAAAAAGTGGATTAAGTGCATTTGCTATATCAGTAGTAATAGACCATAAGGCTATAGTGGAGATAAAGGATAGAGAAAATATTTATTTTTCAATAAAGTAGTTGTTTAAAAAGACTAGAGAAATTTATTATTATTCAGTAATAAAATTAAAAAATAAAAATATTAGTAATAAATTTGAATATAAAGGCTTAGCAAGGAGTTATACTAAAAATTTTTTAAAAAAATTATTTAATTTTAAACATACTTTAAATTGTATTAATTGAAATAATCCTTATATAATTTTTAATGTTTGTTTTTTATTTTTATTTTACTTAAATACTAGTAACTCACAATTATTTGTTGATTTTTATTACTATCTTGCATCATATTGACCCCTTTACAATCAAATAGCCCCCTGTGGGGCGTTAACCCCAAGAAACACGGGCTCAAAAAAATAAGGTAAATAAATTTTTTTAGAAATTTACAAAAAATCAATATCAGGTAAGTAGGGGGTCTACCCAAAACCGAAAAACATGGCAAGAGGTCTACGACACAAAAATGTTTGGGAACATCTGATTTAAATAAAAGAATTAAATAATAATAAATTTTATTCCTTTTTTCGCCACAAAATTTTCGATGTCGAGATTTTGATGTTTTTATACGTTTTGAAAGCCCTGAATCACATTTTCACTAAGGTTGAGGTGTGTGTGTGTGTGTGTATGTTGACAAGATTACGCAAAAACGGTTTGAGCTAGAATCATGAAATTTGGTACACGGGCATTATTCAAAGTTCGTAGTTTTCTATCAACTTTTGAGAAATGTAGCTCACTCGGAAGAGGACCATTACCTACCACGTTTTCATTTTTTTCCCTCTAAACAGTCTAAACTGACCGTAAAAATAAAGATATTTATCTGATAGTTTTTCACATGATTAAAAATTGTATAAAACTGCTATATATAGAATTTCAGCTTGATTGAATCGCTAAAAGTACCGGAATTAATTTTTTAAATTTTGACTTAAAAATGAAGGTAAAGATTTTATTTACGTTGAAAAAAATCAAAACAATGTTGAATTTATTTGATTGCCTTCTTATTTCAATAAAATGATATCAATGAAAATTATGTTAAAAAACTTAAATCCTATAATCGAATAGAATAAAATTTTAATTGATTTTTAAATATGGAAAATTAATATTTAATTATTCAATTCAAATTTGCGAGATAGTCGAGTGGAGACACTCCAGATTTTTGGATAAAATTTAAGAATATATTTCTTGTGATTTAAAATGTAGCTAGGAGCGCGCGCCATCTACTATTAATGAGACGCTACAAGCCGAGAACAGAAAAGAGACATCAAATTCAACGACAAAATAAAAAAAACAAACCTAAGAAATAACCTTTAAAAATAAAATACAATGAAATGAATCCATTGTACGATCGTTCTAATCCCGGTGTACTTAATCGAAATGCAAAATATTATTGATTCATATTTTTTTTTTATTATTATTTCCAATTAAATGTTAAGTTCTATTTCAATCAATTTTTTCATCATGTTCAAATTTAATATGAGTACTAAGGGAAAGGTCCAGCTGCCCTTTTGAATAGGAGGATCAAGTTATCATTCATTCGCACATGAATTTTTTTTATGTCCTGGGGAATAGCCAGCATCCCTTTTTCTCGTTTCACCCCCATCAGGTTCTTTTCGATGGGAATCTCGCTCGGGACCAAAACGAAGACTCACTTAAAAAGTAGGATGTTTTGGGACTGAAAGAATAATAATAATAATAATAATAATAATACGATGTTGATGAAAACGAACATATTTGAAAGTTAATTACTCGATCGTTCCTAGACCCGGAATTTATCTAAATACTGCATGGCAATCAATAAATAATCAAATTGGAGTGTAGCGAACATTATCTTAATGTAATGTTAAATAAAAAATGATCTTGAAAAAAAAGAAATTAAATAATACCAAAATATATATATAAAGAAAGATGCTTTCTTTAGTATTTAATAATGTAAATATTTGTAATTAAAAAATAATTAAAATTTGAAGTTTGTTTACAGAGAAACCCATAGATCTTTTTAATTTATCCTAAATAATGTAATACTTGTCTTATATATACTTATAGAGGACGCCACAGGGTGTGATGGCTAGCGTCGCTGACTCACATTCTCGTGATCCGGGGTTCAAGTCCCGGGCCTGGCAAGGGAATTTCTCTAGCTGAGGTCTATGGGATGGAGTCAACCCAGCCTCCGGGATCAACATTGGGAAGCTACTTGATAAAAAGTAGCTCCTCCGATCTACTGATCATAGGATACATAATTGATATAACCGACTTGATAGGCGTTGTCCTTGCGTAGGACGTACAAAATTCAGAGGTTTTTTTTTTAATATATACTTTTTTTTATGAAATAATACCAAAAACAGTGAAGACATTTGTAAATTAAATAAGAAAATAAAAAAAAAGTATTTTATTTCAAAAATAGGATTGTTTTTTTTTTAATTGTATTTTTTAGATCAATTATTGAGATTCATTTTTCATGTTTCATTCCTTATTATTTGTGACAAGTTAAATTTGTAAATTTACATAATAAACTACCCAAAAATGAAATCATTTATGATTAAACGAAAATAACAACCCTCGCCAAATATTATTTGAAAGAAAAATAAATAAATCACTGGCAAGAAGTGGCATTAAATTTGAATTGGATTTACATGTTTAAAAAGATGATTGTTTATAAAGTATAAATTATAACAATTACGAAATATTTATTTTAGACTGATGATGGGTAGAGATGTTAAGCCTTTCAAAACTACACTCTCATTTATACTTAAA
The DNA here is from genome assembly GCA_963082975.1 of Labia minor. Lineage (NCBI taxonomy): Eukaryota > Metazoa > Arthropoda > Insecta > Dermaptera > Spongiphoridae > Labia > Labia minor. The sequence continues at coordinate 32,907,151 of OY720348.1, read as the reverse complement.
TAAATAATTAAAAATGTTTTCGGGCAAAATAATAGAATAATCGTAAATATATATATATATTTATATACATATAATGCATTTTTTATGTAGAATAGTGTTCCCCGGGTACCGTTTAGTAAATAATCAGATAGGTAGCTATGTAGCAATTCAAAACAATTTTTTATATGGGGAGGGGAAGAGAAGAGATTCGAAATTTATTAAAAAAAACAATGTTAGATTTCGTTTTTTTGAAAAAAATACTCTTATATTTTCAAGTTATAAAAATATTATTGTAAAATTTATAATTAATATTTATTTAAAATTATTTTTTATTGATCTTACTCTAAAGTTTGGAGGGGGTATTTGAAGTATATGTGTGTGTGACTACTAAATTCCTTGCCTATGTTTCCAACATCATGTTAATATTAGGTTGCGGAATAAGTTCGTGCGTTTTTTTTAAAGAGCATTATTTAAGTGATTTGTTTGTTGATTAGCAAAAAGTGTTTGTTCTACTCTACAAAACTGTTTTATTTATTTTTTAATATAATTTTATTTTTTCCTGTTTTCCAACCTTAGAAATTCAATATTTCGGAGGTTGTGATCTTGTGCGAACCGATTATCACCTTTCCTGCTCCATGTCGAATCAAATGAGAGGTGTTACCTTCGAAAGCGAAGAGGACATCAAAAACTCACCAACTTCTTCGACACCTGGCCAGGTGATTTTTAGCGGAATAGCATCAACAAATTGATCGAGAGCTGGGAGGAGGTGGTAAACAGTAACATCAAATACACAATTGATTAATTTATTGTTATAATTATTGTTCTTTGTTTAAATAAAGCTCTTTAAAAAAAACGCACGAACTTATTCCCCAACCCAATAGTTATTATATAATTTGGATAATCTGTCAATTTATGCCTCCTTTCAATTTTACTAACTCGCCAGAGATAGTATTGCGATCGCGAAAATTTTCGATGTCAAGATTTTGATGTTTTTATACGTTTTGAAGGTTCCTGAGTCATTTTCATTGTAAATTTGAGAAAAATGTCTGTATGTGTGTGTATGTAGGCAAGATTACGCAAAATTGGTTTGAGTTAGAATCATGAAATTCGGTACACGGGCATTATTCAACATTTGTAGTTTTCTATCAACTTTTGAGAAATGTAGCTCATCCGGAAGTGGGTCATTACCTACCACATTTTCATTTGTTTTCCTCTAAACTGACCGTAAAAATAAACATATATGTTAGATAGTTTTTCACATGATTAAAAATTTTATAAAACTGCTATATATAGAATTTCACCTTTTTTGAATCGCTGAAAGTACCGGAATTTAAATTATTTGAAATTGTTTCTGTAGCTGGAAATTAATTTACTTCAAACCGTCGGTCGGTTCGGACCTGGCCACAGGTCAACATATTTTCCTCTAAAGTGACCGTAAAAATAAAGATATATGTTTGATAGTTTTTCACATATTTAAAAATTGTATAAAACTGCTATTTTTAAAATTTCAAGTACCAATATTTAATTTTTTAACCCTGCAAATCACGCGTCAGCAAGTGACATGGTGCCATCAACAAAGAGCCAAACAATATTATAATTAATTTAATAATATTATTTATTAATTTTAATTTATAATTTAATTAATTTAATTTAATTTAAATATAATATATGTTATTTAATCCAATTCAAATAACGAGCTAGTCGAGGGGAGACACTCCAGATTTGTTTTTTTCTTTTTATATGTAAAGGTCAATGGGCAGTTGACAATCGATTTGAATATTCATGTGTGCATCATTGTCTGTAAAGAAAGGATTTCCAAGTTGGTATCTTTATCTTGGATAAGGCTTGTAGGGATCCAGTGTTTAGAATCGAGCTGGAGATCCGGTCAGGGCAACATGTTGCTTAGTTCTGGTGATTTTACAAGATACGGGGTGTTTAACAAATCCAAAAAATAGTTTTATAAATTTTATAAAGTAGATCAAATTACAAATCATTTCTCTTGGATATTTATTTGTTTAATATCCGGTCAAATCCATCTTTGTGAATAAACATCTTCACTTCAATGAGATAAACATAATAAATATAAAGTAAATTTAACCAATCATATTTAAAAATAAAATCAAGATCTATTCATCTTCTAAATCACCTTCATATCATTTGTATCTTCTAATTCTTTTATATCGTCAACCCACTGGTCTTTGGTGTATGCATAGGATGTTTTCCAATTATAACAAACTTCAGGATAATCTTTCCTCAGTCATTCGTGCCACGTGTTCTATAATAAATAACGTAATCTCCAGGATTTTATAACTCTAACGAGTGGGTTTGAAAATGCTTAGAGATAAAGTACAATATATATAAATTCCACCTTAGGCTCCGTCAAACTCCTATGTTATCATTCGTTTACGATTTATAATCTATATCAAAATATCCTATTTTCAAATATTGTGATATGATTCTCATTCTACAAAGTCATGGATGATGCCTCACAGCTTAATAATACCATTAGTAAACAAATATCAATTTTTAAAAATGTTTCTAATTTTAATTTGTTTTAATATAAAATAAAACGTTCTTACATACCTGTTTTTATTTCTACAGTATATATAATACATTCTTCCTTAGGTTCCATCAAACTCCTATGATTTTATTTGATGTCGATTTATAATCTATATAAAAATATCCTATTTTCAAATATTTTGATCCAATTCTCATTATACAAGGTCATGGAATATGCCTCACATCTATATCTAATCTTATTATCCTAGCTAAAATTCTATATATATTTATATTTGTATATTTTTGAGATATTAAACCGCTCTAAGGATTTTTTTGAAATTCACACCATAGATAATATTTATAAAGAAAAATCGATCTTTATTGGTTTCAGCCTCGAGAAAAATCAACTTTATTAGTGTATTTTCTTAATTTAAAATAGTAAGTTAAAATGACGTCACAAATTACGTAATCCAAATTTGTCTCCTGTCATTGTTTTTTAATTGAATTGTATTAATATTTTTTGTAATTAAAATATTTTATAAAATGTTTTATTTAATTTCAAAAAAAAAATTAAAAATATTTAATTAATAATTTTTTAGAATCAAATTACGAAATATATTTATCATTTCCTCAGCCAAAAAAAAAACTAAAAATATACATGAAGTTAGCAACATATAATACGTATGAACAATTATTAGGGGTAGTATTATAAATAATAAGAAAAAAATAGAACCCCTTTCTTAATTTAAATATAGACAAATACAGGTGTCAATAAAGTTTCAGAATTTATATTATTATCAGTAGTAATCTTTGTGGTCTAACCAGTCTATAATACTTTGAAAAATATAAAACTGAAGCCATCTAATTTTAACAACATATATATAACAGCGTTTCTCAACCCTTTTTGGCCCGCGGACCAGTAGATTTGTTAGAAAAAATTTGATATTTTCTTAACAACAAATTTTTTACTAAGTATTTGTAAAGAACTACTACGTAAGTTAGTTATAACATTTTTATTATCATTTGCCTACAGTAATATTTAAATGTACAAATACATAATTATACATACATATAATAAAAAGTATTTTTTTCGTGGATAGGGGAATCGACGCGGACCAATAAAATTTCTCCGCGGACCACTAATGGTGGTATATAATATAGAATGAATATTTTCTCAAGTAAATTTGAATATATGTTTCATCTTGAAATGGAAATCAAGTTATTTTAATTAATTTGTACCATTTTAGGAAACAAATTTTTGATTTTTCATTTTTAGAAAACCCATTTAACAATTGTAATAAATAATTAAAAAAAATTGTAAAATTTTTAAAGTTTATAATAATAAATTGTATAAATTTGTTAAAGGATCGAGCGATATCTCGGTGTTTCAGGTACTAATATAATTAGTATACAAATTTGAATTTTTAAACATGTTTTTAATTTTACTGTTTTAGTATAAAATAAAATGTTCCTACATCAATGGATGTATTTATTTCATCAGTAAAATTATATAAATGTCTTTTTAATTTTCTAACTTTCATTTCTTATTTTTATTTAAAATCTTTTTTTGTAATTACATCAAACTTAATTTGTTTTTGAAAGAATATCGGTTCGGGTATCTGTAGTATAGATTGGCTTCGATCAAAGGCGCGTCGAGGACCACCCCGCCGCCAATGAATAATAATTGTTATTAGAAGATCGCTGTCTGTAATTTGATTTGAACGATTGATATGAGCTTAACGACAAAGTAAATAGCCGAGTCTTGGAGCGGAGGTGGAGTTCGAAAGAAAGGAGGGGGTGTTGTGGTGTGCAGCGTGGCGTCTATCGCGCAGGCGTAGCGGGCGTCGAACGTTGAAGCGCGTTGCATCGCTTCAGTTGCCCGGCGTCCGCTTTGCAATCCTTGTTCATCTCGCATCAGCCCAGCATCCGTTTGACGGACACGCGTGAGCACCTAAGAGAATATACCAGATGGGTCCATGGTTGCCACGCATGTACCTCGGTCTTACAATCGGTCATCACTCCCAGTGAACCTTCAGTGACGCGTTTTCTTTCTTAAAAAAATAATTAAGAATAAGAATAAGAATAAGAAAAATAAAAACAATTCCATACACAAATCACATTCCATCAAATCAACTTAAAAAAAAAAAAAATTAAAAAAATTAAAAAATAAATTTGGTTTCAAGTTGAATTTGACTTTGTTTGTTTGTTTTTTGTTTTTATTATAAACTTGAAAAGTGCGTGAATTAAATGATTAAGATCATGTCGAGTAATCGTCGACAGAAACCGCAGGCGCCTCGCCACCTGTGGATGCTTAGCGCCCTTCTACTCTTCGGCTTCGTAGCCAACGGTAAGCTACGTTATTCTGACATGTTGACAGTTTAAGCACTCACCTTTTCAGAACAAGTCAAAAATTTTCCACCCACGTCTTTTGTTTTAATTTTCAACCACTTTAGTATAAATATTGCATAAGTCAAAAAAACAACACCTGACAACATAGAAAACAAAAATTAAATAAATAAATAAATAAATTATAATTAAATTTTAATCAAATTTTAATAATAATATTCAATATTAATACAAATGGAATATTATTAAAAAAAAAAAAACATTTTAACGATTAAATTTATATATATTGTTTTTATATTTTATTTTTTAAATTAAATTTAAAAGTTAATCATTCAAGTTTATTACAAAATTTCTCCTCCAAAGACAATCATCCATCCACTTCACTATCTTAGTCCCAACAAAAACGACCCTTTCTAAGAGAAAAATAAAACTTTTTAGCTAGTCTATAAACTTCACCACAAATTCCTTTAAGCCTAATTAAGAATTCGTTTTATCTTTAAAAAAAAAAAAAAAAAAAAAAAATCGTCCACTATAAAATTTTAATCACGGTCATTAATTAAGGTCCATTGGATTCCACCTTAAAATTTTACAAAGGAAAGATTAAATAATTTGAAAGATTGTTTTTTTTTTTTAATATACGTTATCGAATAATAATTTTTTAAATCAATTTATTTTATTTTATTTATTTTTTTTTTCTTTATTTTGAATTAATATGTAATTTTAATAAACATTCAAAAATAAACAAAACTTAATTTTAATTGATTGAATAGAAAGAATACATGTGTAAAAAGCAAACAAAATGCCAAAATGTAATCATTTGACGATTTCATTTTTTTTTTTTTTTTTTTTTTTTTTTTTTTTTTGTAAAAATATCCTTAATCAAGAGGGGTTGGAGATTAAAATGAAATGAAAAAAATTGCACATTTATCACAACGAAGTGGACAATCGCCAATCTAATTTCTGAATGGCCGTCCACTGACATTCATTAATCACATAGTAGGAATATCCATCCAGGATCAGAGGGAAATGATCGTTTTTTTTTTTTATTATTTCTGTTCAAATTTGAAGTCTAGTTATGGGACAACCGTTGAACTATTACAAAAATTAGCCAAGTGCATGCACACACAAACACCTCGAATATTTCACTTAAAACAATCCCCCCCTCTACCCCGGCACCCCCTGCGCGTTATTTAAATAATATCCTGATGAATATCTATTTTAATACGGATTGATAGGACCCCGGATACTGGGAAATGCGTTGGCGGTAATTGGATCCATTCGCCAATTACATGACACACTATTAAACCTTTACCCAGGGGGGTGTTTCTTAATTGTCAATAAATACAATGTTTTATGAAGCCATTTATATCTGTTATATCTAAACATTGAGATCAATTTGGTAAATTCATCTTCATTCGCTATACTACTACTCAGTTCCCTTTTCAAAACTAAAAAATAATTAACAACAACAAAAAAAAAAAAAACAAGAACAAATATTTAATATCCTCTTCATGGAACCAAATTGTTGATTTAGAACATAGGTTCCCAAACTTTTTTTTCTCGTGGACCCCTTAGCATGTTTTTCGGTTTTGGGTAGACCCCCTAAGATTTTAATTTTTTATAAACGATTTACTTTTTTTTTTTAGAGACATATTGGGAAAAAATCAAAAAATGGGTCAAAAGTCATACCGGAAAAACGAATTCCTTTTTTTTTAGAGACATATTCAAAAAATATATCGTGGAATCCCCAGGCCTTCGTAGACCCCCATTTTCATTCCATGAACCCCCAAATTTGTTATTCGCTGCCGTGGACCCTCTGGAGGTTAAAATAGACCCTCAGGGGTCCAAATAGACCATTTTGGGAACCCATGATTTAGAAGCTATTAAATACTCTACAATATTAATAAAAAGAGATAAAAATTATTTTTGATATATATATATATATATATATATATTTAAACCGGATATCACAAATTAATGTGCCTATGAAATTATATAATATAATTTTTAAAAAAAAATATGAAATAATTAAGGCATTTAGTAAAGAATAACATTTTTTATTAGTGTAAAAAATAAACTATATACCTATATTTTTTTATTAAAAAAAAAAAAAAATAAATAAATAAATAAAAAATGAAAAATAAATATTCAAAAAAATTCCTGCCATTCCCTTGATTTCAACTATGATTAGCTTCAAATTATATTGCTTGTTCACTATTTGATACAGATTGAATGGAATTTACATTTAATCATTAATATAAACAAAAAATTAGAATCCTTTGAATTGTTTAATTAGGCTTTGTATTTTTTACCATAATTTGTTTATATTTTTTTCATAAAGTTTTATATAAAATTTATTTATTGATTATAACCGAACACACTTTGTTGTTTCATTTTATTTATTTGTTATTATATTTTTGTTTTAATAATAATTATAATATACTGAACAATTTGTGTATATAATAATATATAAATAGGAGACTAGTTTTTGGATTTTAAATTCCTTGATTATTTAAAAATATTATTTTCCAACCACAGCGACATAATATTGTATTATATTATAACATTTTTTCAAATTTTAAAGAGATTTTCCATGCCCAGGACCTAGTAGAAAGTATTTATGACATTTTTTTAATTGAGCCTCGATAAACTCAAAAAGAGCCACCGTTGTTATATTATAGATTTTATATTTTCTATAATATTATCATTTATCAATTATAGATAATAATAATAAATTTTAAACTAGATTAAACTTTTTTTTTATCTTAATAATAATTTAAAATATCCAAATCAAAGCAAAATTTACAAGTCAAATTTAATAAAAGAAAGTCGCTTATGAGATTTTGTCTTAAATCCTAAATCTTTGAATAAAATTACTTATCCTCTAAGGATACTGACTGTTGGATGGTCAAGTTTTTCTAAAATTATCTTTAAACCTTGTCTTTATAATAGTTAATTAATCAAAAAAATTCATATGAATGGTTTATTTTATTAAAAAAAATTATATATGTTTAATATAAAAAGACAACAACTAATAGGAATATGTATTCAATTCTTTTTATTAATATTAATGTTTAAAATAAATATTAAATTAAAATAATGGATGGTGTTCAGGATTTTAAAATATTTATAAATTTAAATGCTGTTATTTCTTTCTTATTCCTTTGATATTTTTTTAAAAAAATAAAAATTGGTTTGGTTGACCGTAAAAGGGATAATAAAGGAAATAAAGGATTTTTGGTGGGTTTATTTATTTGTTCTTAATAATAGCTTACAAATTATAGAAAAATGTTTGCTTTTATTCAACATAATTTAAAAAAGTTATAAAGTTACAATTTTTTTGGGGAAAACAATAAATACAATTATTAATATTAATTTTTTTACAAATATATATGGAAATTATTCATGATATTATGACATGAATATTCTATTAGTAATTATCTGGATTCTTCACATAAATAGGGTCTGTAATAAAATAAAATAATAAAATAATAATACATTTTACATTTTTTTATAGTATATTTGAGGGTTTTAGTTAAATGCTTTTGACCACATCATTGTAATAATATATTTTATTTTATTTATTTAATATATTTCAAGAAATTTTCATACAATTTTGTATTAGATTGCTCCCCCATTTGGGGGTTAATTACATAATTAAAATGATTTCCATTTCAATTTATATTTACATTCATCCAGAGGATCCCAATCTTTTCTGGTTTTGCGGCTCCCTAAATAATCGGATTTTTTCCGAGGCTCTCTTAATACATCCGATTTTTATATAAATTTTTACTCTCTTGAAAAATTGGAAAACTTTTCTTCCCTCCATCGGAAATGTTTCAGAGCATCTCAAAATCTTCTTACCTTTTATTTTTTTTAGAACCAAAAATTTCAAGTATTAAAAAATTTAATATAATATTTAGCGGCTCACAGTTTGGGAATCACTGCTATATATAAATATAAACTTGATTTATTTTGATGTGGTAAATATATTACAAAAATTAAAATTCTCTCATGGGTAAAAAAAAAAAAATTTAATTAAAAATTAATATATGTTTTAGATTTTTGCATTTAATTTTCAATTCATATAAATATTTTCAAAAATACTTAATATATCATAAAACTGATCAGCACGTATCCCTAATTTCCCTACTATTTTATTGAATTTAGATTAAATTTTAAATTAATATTTTATAATTGCTATTTTTTTTTTATAAATGTTTAATGCTTCTAATCAGATTTGTTAATATATGGTATAGCGGCTGCTGAATACTTTTAATAAATATTATAATTGTGTAGGTATATATAAGAAATAAAAACATAATAATATTATTTTTTTAGATATTATTCTCTAATTCGTTTTTCGAAATTATATTGAAAACCAATATAATAATTATTTTTTTAATCAATATTTAAAAATATTTAATATTTCACAAAAAACAAAATATTAATGAGAGTTTTATCTCATTAACCAACCCATGCAATTTATGATCGAAATTGTATTGTTCATTTAGCATATACAGATATATATATATATATATATATATATATATATATATATATAAAATCTATATATCTGTATATATATATATATATATATATATATTATTAATTAATTAATTATTATTATTAAATATATTCCAAACAAGATACACATTTTTAAATTAGATTTTGAAATTTATATGATAAATGAAATTTTATTTCAATTAATATTTCTTAAAATGATATTAATTTAAATAAAAGAGAAAATTATTTATATAAATATATAAATATATATATGAAAATAAAATCTTAGTTTATTTTAAATTTAGATAAAATTGTGTGTCTAAAATATTTTTCAATTCATTTACTATTTTAATTATTTTTATTTGAGAGATGTAAATATTTTCTATTCAATTATTATTTTTTTTTAACTTTTAATTTTATATTAATTTTTATATAATATAATAATGTTTCAAATTTCATATTAAATTATGTTGTTACTATAGAATCAATTACTTATTATTTCAAAATTTAATTCGGTAAATAATAAAACAAAATTTGAATTGGAATCTATAAATAAAATGTTTTATATGTAAGATATATTTCTATTGACAATGTTGCATTAATAAACTTAAATTATAGATATAGTTTCAAACATTAAATTTGAAATAAACTAAGATTTTATTTTACATAAAAAAAATTGGATTTCTCTAATAGTCAAACCTATATCATTTTATGAAATATCATATTTAATTTATATATTTAATTCTATATATAATATATATATATATATATACAATATAATGAATTATGAGGAAAACATTTAAAAAATAATATTATTGTCTTTTTTTATATTTATAATATTTATATATATATAATATATATAATATATATCAAAAGAAGTAATTATGGAATATTAAATATAAATATTAATTTAAAATTTAATCTAAATTCAGTGAAATAGTAGAGTAAATAGGGAGATTTACGTCTGCTTGATTGAAATCAGTGATGTATTGGTAAAATAAGAAGTAAGGAAACGCATAGTGGGAGAAAAAAAACTAATTTTTTCTATATAAGTTTTTAATTTTTTTTATTCTTACTATACAAAATATTAACGAAAACAAAAAATTATAATAACACCAAATGGAAGCAAATGTTTTACGGTGTTAAATGTTTTACGGTCTTATTATAATTTGAGCGCACACACTTTAAAGTGATTTTATTTTTTACTTTTTAGTGCAATTTTAAGTAAAGTGTATTTTTTAAAAAGATTTCTTTTTACTTAAATTTATTTTATACTTTTTAGTCGTATTCAGCGCCTCTAGAACTGCTATCGCCATCTATGATTGAAATAGTGAACTATTCCATATTCCGCATATGAAAGTTTAATTAATTAATTACCACTAATAGATAAATAATTCAGTGGATTTTTCAATTGATTCGTGTATTATTAGCAGGAGCAAGCGCGTATGCAAAATTTCAAGTTGATTGAATGACGGGAAGTTGTTGAAATATCGATTATAAAATGCCGCGGACAACGTACAACCTGACAACCCGCGTACAACCGGACAGAGTGAGTTAAGTAAAAGTGTATAAAAAAAGAAATTCTAACAGAAGATTTAAGTGAGAGTTGTCAGAACATGAAAAAGTACTGGAACGCGTTTCGGTTCTGAAAAAAGGTAAGGGAACGTCGTTCCCCCGCGTTTCCCTCCCATTACACCACTGATTGAAATGCTGCAAATTATTTTAGAATAGAGTGTGAGAGAGAGAGAGAGAGAGAGAAAGAGAGTGACATAAATAGAGATTTTCTTCAAGAAAACATGGCCAACTTTTTGGATAGTTTACAAAGGAGTTGAATTCAAGAGCGGGGATGATAATTTCATAATTATTCTAATGAAAAATTAATTTTTCATATTTTATTGCTTTCTTAACCTGATTATCATGGAAATAGAGTTGAAAAGAATCTAAACATTTTATTTAATAATTCTACAAAGGTGTTGCTGGCTTAGCAGCTACTATATATATATATAAATATACAACTAAAAAAAAGTGAATTTAATATTATGTATCTTTATGTTTGCGTATGTTTGATAAATAGAGAGAAATATGATATATATATATATATATATATATATTGCGTTGTGTTTCTTTTATTGGCCCTTGGGGTCTAAACAAATTTAAGCCAGTTTTTATATTTATTTATTTATTTGTTTGTTTATTATTCATTACATTAAAATTTTGTTAAGTTTGTGAGGTTTGAACCTCTCGACCTCAGGTTCAATAGTGGAACAATTATATTTATTATTATTTTATCATTAATATATTAAAATTGTGCCATCATCCCAGGCATATTGTATTCATATTGTATCGACCTTTCATTAGTTTATCCAATTATTCATTAAATTATAAATAAATTCTGAAACTATTTGAGTGGCTGTAAAGAGTTCATTCCGGACGAGATTAAAATTAATTAATTAATTAAATATAGCTCTTATCAACCGGTGACATCAGACATCAAATAAAATTGTCTCCTAACAATGATCGTTGAGCATTTCACAAATGAAAATTTACAACAACAAAAACAATCGAATTTAATATTATATATTTAATGTATTTGTGTATTATGTTTGATTAATATATTTTGAATTATAATAAATGACAATCAAAATGGAGATATACCAGGTGTAGAAGTATGAAACCGGAATTGCCCTATCAGTTTAAAGACTGTAGCCTGTAGGGCAATCTTCTTCCTCCAACAGTTAACGAAGTTTGTCAACACACAATAACCGGTATATTTTTCTATAACCTCAAATAAGTCGAGTTGTGTGTCTACGAACTATGATTTGCGGACAGCATTGGTTTTCTGCTATCATTTCAATAAAACTGCTGCAGAATCGCATAAGGTTATCATGCTCTTGGCAAAACTGAATGCTTTGAATGGTTTAAAAAATTTAAAAGTAGTAATTTTGATGTGAGAATCGAGGAGCGTGGGAAACCACCCAAAATGTTTGAAGACAAGGACTTGCAAGCCTTATTAGATGAAGGCGATACTCAGTCAACAAGAACTCTCGGAACAATTAAACATGACGCAATAAGCAGTATCTCTTCGTCTGAAAGCTATGGAAAAGATTCAGAAAGTGGGAAAATGGTTACCACATGAACTGAATGAAAGATAGCAAGAAAATCGAAAAACCACTTGTCAAATGCTGTTCGTCAGATGTAAAAGAAAATCATTTCTTCATCGAATAGTGACAGGTGATGAAAAGTGGATATATTTTCAGAATCCTAAGGGTGGTAAATCATGGGTAAATCCAGGCGAACCATCAACATCCACTGCATGACCAAATCGTTTTTGAAAGAAAACAATGCTGTGTGTTTGGTGGGATCAAAAGAGTATAATATATTATGAGCTACTAAAATCTGGCGAAACCGTTATCACTGATTGCTACCAACAACAAATGATTTATATGAATCGAGCAATACGTGAAAAACGAAAGGAATATGCAAAAAGGCAACATATAGCCATTTTACTTCATTATATGCATCACACACAGCAAAACGGGTAACGGATACGACCGAGGCGTCCAATTGGGAAGTACTAGCGCATGCGGCTTATTCTCCAGACTTGGCTCCGTCGCATCATTGGCACATACACTCGCCGAACAACACGTTTCGTATGAAAGTGTACGTAAATACAATTGGTTCGATTCAAAGGAAGAATTGTTTTTTGGCGTGGTATTCATAACCTCTGCCGAAGAGGTGAGAAAAATGTATAAATTCCAATGGAGAGTATTTTGAATAAAATATATTTTCAAATAATATTGGTGCAATTTTTACAAAAAAATTCTAGCTTCATACTTCTACACCTGGTATATTGTGAAGAGTACATATTCTAATCTATTATATCATTTTAAATATAAAACCTTATCAAATAGTTAAGGTATTCACATATACTTATATAAAATAAATAGCTTCTATTTTATTTTGTTAAATGAGGTAAAGATCACATTTTGTGGATACAAAATATATATATATATATTTATATTTATACAAAAAACATAAATTAATAAAGAATATAAGATTCAAATAAAGTTCATGAACAACTACAAGTAAATTATTTACGTTTTTTTACCGACCGACGATAGTAAGGGAGGTATTGTTTTCACACCAAATTTCACATGTGGAGATTTTTACATATCTCCACGAATCATGCATTTTCTTAACAGAAATAAGTTGACCTGTGGCCAGGTCCGAACCGACCGACGGTTTGAAATAAATTAATTTCCAGCTACAGAAACAATTTCAAATAATTTTCATATATCTATTAATGTAATAAAAAACAGATATGGATACATAAATAATAAATATAAACATTTTTAATTTTATTTTATTTATAATAATATATATTTATATGTAAGACTAGGCTGTGACGTCATGAATGGCTGGATGACGTCATATAATTTTAAATCAAGAAAAAACTAATAAATATGATTTTTCTCGAGGATAAAACCAATACAAAGTGCATGATTCGTGGTGATATATAAAAAAATCTCCTTTGGTGTGAAAATAACCCTTTCCTTCCTATCGTCGATCGCTAATACTACCACTTCCGGTTTCCGGAATTGCACCAAAAGTTGATCAATTCATCCCACTGATGCATTAAGTAAATATACCAAATTTCATCAAAATCGGTTGAGCCGTTCAGGCTGTACACATCTATACGGACGGACAGACGGACGGACAGACGGACGGACAGACGGACGGACAGACGGACGGACAGACATCATGCTAAAAATACTTTTTTCTGTTTAGAAAATGCATGATTCGTGGAGATATGTAAAAATCTCCACATGTGAAATTTGGTGTGAAAACAATACCTCCCTTACTATCGTCGGTCGGTAAAAAGTATTTTTAGCATGAAGTCTGTCCGTCTGTCCGTCCGTATAGATGTGTACAGCCTGAACGGCTCAACCGATTTTGATGAAATTTGGTATATTTACTTAGTGCATCAGTGGGATGAATTGATCAACTTTTGGTGCAAATCCGGAAACCGGAAGTGGTAGTATTAGCGATCGACGATAGGAAGGGAAGGGTTATTTCCACACCAAATTTCACATGAGGAGATTTTTTTATATATCACCACGAATCATGCACTTTGTATTGGTTTTATCCTCGGGAAAATCATATTTATTAGTTTTTTCTTGATTTAAAATTATATGACGTCATCCAGCCATTCATGACGTCACAGCCTGGTCTTGCATATATATTATAAATAAAATAAAATTAAAAATGTTTATATTTATTATTTATGTATCCATATCTGTTTTTTATTACATTAATAGATATATTAAAATTATTTGAAATTGTTTCTATAGCTGCTAATTAATTTACTTCAAACCGTCGGTCGGTTCGGACCTGGACACAGGTCAACTTATTTTTATATAAATTAGAATTATTTACACATTTCTTAGCAATAGGTCATTTTAATTGCATTATAATGGGATATATTTAGAAAGTGGTTAAAAAAATGAACGTATTATCGAAATAGCTGTAGAATTTAAAATAAATTAAAAAAATAAATAAATAAAAATATTAAAAATATCATTTAATTTTAAATATTATAAGTACATTTTTCATTTAATAATTTGATCATCTCTCTGATATTCAACAAAATTACTAATAATAAATAAATTTGTATACTGAACAGACTGAATGGATTGTTTGTTAATTTCAGTGTGAAGCCTACTGCCGAGTGAGTCCGCTAGGCAGCAATAGTCGAAAGGAGGGGGGTGGGGCAGATAGAAGGGAAAGAGAGAATGAGGGGAGAGAAAAATAGAAAAGGGGGAGGAAATACCACATGCACTGGAAGGTGGAATTAAAAAACATTTGATAAAGCATATCTATAGAAGGTAATAGTCCATATTAACGTATGTGTCATGGATTTGAATAAAACTTTACCAATGGATTCCTTTTTTAATTCCAAAGAAACTTTTCTTATGCAATATTTGTGAGTCGCTTTTAGTTAATGAGATAAAAAAATTTTAAGTTTGACAGAGAAGCTGGTTATGAATCTGGAAATGTACAGCCTTTAAGTAATGTTTTATTGATTTGGCCAGTAGAGGGCTTCAATATTTTTTGTTTTTTTTAGTTAGGTTTGAATATAGGAAAATTAAAAAAATAATTAATTAAATCATTTTCCTATATCCAAATCGTACCGAATTATACGGAAAATTAGTGAAAAAGTGGACAATTTGTGAATTAGCCAATAAAACATGGCTGCACATTTCCACGTTCATAACCAGCTAATATGTCCAACTTAAAAAATTTTTTTCTCGTTAACTAAAAGCGACTCACAAATATTGCATAAGGAAAGTTTCTTTGGAAAAAAAAGGAATCCACTGGTAAAGTTTTATTCAAATCCATGGCACATACGTTAATATTGACTATTACCTTTGTTTATTTTATAAGAAGATTATAAAAGACTTGAAAAGATATAATTGAATTATAAATAAATAACAAGAATTTGGTATGCAAAAATCACTTTACTTTCATTTACAATTTATATTATTTCATTTACAATTATTATATAATATCAAAAAATTATGAAACTGATCTATAGTTAAAAAATTTACTTCTTTATTATAGTATAACTACTTCTTCAAGTTTAATAGGATGCCAATTTTCGCTCTTTGAAGAGAGGAGGGAGATGTATTAGGAGAATATTCATATTAGAAATAATAATAATAATAATAATAATAATATGTTCTAACAACTACCTCCGCTTCAACGAAAGAAAATTGGTGACGCATCCAGTGAGGTGGCAGTACTAAAAAAAAGATTTTATACATTATAAATATTGATTTTTTTTTGTATTATGTTTTTAGGTATTTCATACCTTATAAAAATTTGAAAATTATTTCAAATGACAATTAATGATGCATTTATGTAGAAAGAAGGTCCAAATAGGTAATGAATGCAAAAACACTTTAAAAAAGAAAATAAAAGCATTATTTATTCATTTAAACTATTAAAAGAATTACAAAAAGTATGAATTAAATAACTCTCAGATGAGATGGGAGATTCCATGAATCATTGCCATTGCCCTCCTCCTCCCCCACACACCCTAAACAACCTTTTCTTCAAGTAAGTGTGTTCTAAAATCAAAATTGATTTATTCTTATTAGACTAATTCAAAATTAAAATTATTAAATACATGAAAAAAAATACTTATCTTCATTTTGATTCACTCGACAAATACGATTGCGCTATCGATAGAAAATTTGAAATGAACGAGAATCGAAAAACACAAAGAATCCTTACTGATGAGATGTTAAACAGAATCCCTTGTAGACACCATCATATTATTTCAATTCTGAAAAAAAACTAATTCAACAAATATCAAAAAAATGAAAATTTTAAATAGTTACCTAATTAGAGTTTTGAATTTAAAAAATAGTATAGAATCAGTATTTTTAATTATAATGTTTCATTTCATGTTATTAAACAATTTTGTTGAATATAAATATTTTAGAATAATTGGAATAGAACTAAGAAAGCAATATGTCTCCCGTAGTAATCTACTTCAAAGGGGCGTTTTCTTATGAAAAAGTCAATGTCAAATATATATATTCTAAACTGTAATAACTAAAAGTGGTAAAGTATTCTATAAGATATATTATATTATGGATAATTTTTAATTTTTTAAAAGAAAATATTACAGATTTATAATGACAAGCTTTTAAATTTATTAAAAAATGGTATGTTAAATGTTCTACTAAATTAAAGCAAAAAAATTTAAAAAAATCTAAATATAAAAAAATTATATAAAATAACGTTCATGGACTAAAAAGTATAAAATAATTTTTCTATAAGCCTGACAAAGTTTATGGATGAATTGCTCCATATTCAAAGAAAAACGTTCGACGCATTTAGTTTTATTTATTTATATGAACAATCAAGCAAATGAAAACTAACGTTTTTCGTTGTATGTGAAGCAAATCATCCTACAATTTTAGCTATCATAATATGATTAGATATATAATATTAATTTTCCATTGTGGTAGAAGTAGAAATGGATCATTCGACTAGATTCAACAAATTATTAAATCAATTGTAATTTAATTATTTAATTTTAATTATATTATTTATTATATCTTTTATATATTTCATTTGAGAGAAAAGACTATTTTACAAAATTATTTTGCTATCGTAAATTAATTGTTTAATTTATTTTCAATTCACTTTTTTTCTCCATATATTTTGTATGTATAGTCCTATTTCAATTTTTTATTTCATTTTTCATTCATATTTTTTTTTTATTAAATATTAGGATTTTTTTACACGCATTATATTTGAATGAACATGTTTATTTTATTTTTTTTTATTAAATTTCTATTCATTTTTAAATTGAGGCATTTATTCTATATGCACTCAAACATTAAATTTGGGAACTTCTTTTCTATTTTCTATTTAACTTCAAAAATATAATTAATAATTATTTAAGCAATATTATTCAATTATTCTAAGTATTCGTTTTTTATAATTATAACGTTTTTATTAACTTCGCTTCATGTCTGTCTGTATGTCTGTCTATCTGTCAGTTCGCTCTTATGGCAATTTGAAATCGATCTTTCATCAACTTTAAATTGGGATAGATTTTTGAAAATTTTTATAGATGTTTCAATGGATCCATAGAAGGTATGAAAGAAATATAATTCAATAATAATTAATTAATTTTAATGTATTAATGATAATTTAATTTAATATTTGAATTTTCATTCACGCCATCTAAGGGATAAATATTGAGTTGGTTTTCCTTTTGAAAAAAAATCAAAATAATTTATAACATTAAAAGATAAATTTTTAATTAATATAATAATTATAATAAATATGTTTTTAAAACATTACTTCAATAATAACATTTAGTTAATATATTTATAATTATTTATTTTTCTTTTAATCTATTTGCAAGTTACTAACTCCTTTTGTATTGCTCCAATTAATTTTTTACCGACCGACGATAGTAAGGGAGGTATTGTTTTCACACCAAATTTCACATGTGGAGATTTTTACATATCTCCACGAATCATGCATTTTCTTAACAGAAAAATGTATTTTTAGCATGATGTCTGTCCGTCCGTCTGTCCGTATAAATGTGTACAGCCTAAACGGCTGAACGGATTTCGATGAAATTTGGTATATTTACTTAATGCATCAGTGGGATGAATTGATCAACTTTTGGAAGTGGTAGTATTAGCGATCGACGATAGGAAGGGAAGGGTTATTTTCACACCAAATTTCACATGAGGAGATTTTTTTATATATCACCACGAATCATGCACTTTGTATTGGTTTTATCCTCGGGAAAATCATATTTATTAGTTTTTTCTTGATTTAAAATTATATGAGGTCATCCAGCCATTCATGACGTCACAGCCTGGTCTTGCATATATATTATAGCTGCTTCGAGCGCCTTCGGCGCTCTCCACACCTAGACGGGGGCTCCGCCCCCCTGTACCCCCCCCCCCGAGTATCCCTATTCTGAGCTATAACCATCTAACTCCTACCCTGTCCCATCTCTCTCACGTTCCTTCCTACATTGTTCGCCCTGTTCACAATTGGTCTTCCAAACGGACGTTTTCCAATCGAACTCCCCACCAATATATTGTTCCTCTCCCATTCTAGCCATGTGCCCTGCCGATCCCAGCCTTCTCGCTTTTATAACCCTAACTATATCTAGAGATGCATAGAGGTCATGCAATTCCTTGTTATGCAGTCTCCGCCATTCCGCGGTGTCCTCATCTTTCTTTGGCCCATAAATGCTGGGAAGAATCCTATTCTCAAATACTCTGAATCTACTCTCAACTACTATAAAAATAATATTAAAAAATATATTATATATTAAAATCTTACGTGAAAATCGAATTATGAGATCAAATTTTCTTAATTAAAATAATTTACTCACATAATCTTAAAAATTAATAGTATTAAATTATAGCCGTAATGTGAATGTTTTCAAAGTTTAAAAGGCCAATAAGATCAATTGAGATATTGTAAATATCAATAGATATATAAAAAGATTTTTATCTGCACATTGCTCAGAATTTAAATTACCGCCAAATTATCGCCACCAACGCCTCTATGATCTAGTATGGTAACTAAACTATTTTTAATTAATTATTCTTTATAATTTTTTTAAAATTTTTCTAATTAAAAAATCGAAAATCGGGCTTCGAGGTCTGGTGGCCAGCCCCTTTGTGCTTCCGTGTAAAAAATTCCATGTCCCTGCGTGCGATAGATTTGCCTGGAGAGCTCGGTCAGACAGACAGACACACACATTACACTTGCTTTTATTATTATAGATAAATAAAATAAAATTAAAAATGTTTATATTTATTATTTATGTATGCCTATCTGTTTTTTATTACATTAATAGATATATTAAAATTATTTGAAATTGTTTCTGTAGCTGGAAATTAATTTATTTCAAACCGTCGGTCGGTTCGGACCTGACCACAGGTCAACTTATTTTAAAGATAAATCGATCTGTATTAGTTTCAGCCTTATGAAAAATCAACATTATTAGTATTTTCTTAATTTAAAATAGCAAATTTAAGTGGCGTTAGATACTACTTCAAAAAGCGCTTTCTTAAATACAAAATATTATAAATAAAATAAAATTAAAAATATTTATATTGTATTCATATCTGTGTTTCAGTGCATTAATACGTACTTTTAAATTATTTTAAATTGTTTCAGAACGTTTATTAGTTTTTTCTTAATTTAAAATAGGAAATTTAAATAAGGCCATCATCTAGACAGTGCTTCCTTAAATACAAAATATTATAAATACAAATAAAATTACGAAATATTGTATATTATGTTATATCAACACGCCATATTTTTCTGTCTTTCAGTGAATTAATACGTGAGTTTAAGTGCTGTATGTTTTATGACGATTTTTTTTATTTATGTTATATTAAATTATTTGAACGGCGGTTCGGTGATACAGGTATTAATTTTATCAGCCAAACTCGAATATAAGGAATAATTTTTTTTATCGACCGAGCGGCCAAGGTATTTTAATAATTAACAGAGCGATTTCGAAAACAATCACTTGTATGTATACTCAGTGTATTAAACTTACAATATTTAATAAAATATTTAGATTGGATGAATAAGTAAAAGTAAAATGAACAGTCAAATTGGGGAAAAGTGTTTGTGTGTATCTGTGATGGCTGTCGGTCGAGACTTCACTTGCCGCCAGACTCTGCTTGGGAAAGAAGTAAGGAACGTTATAAGAAATCTAAAATAATATTAATTTAAAAGAAAAAAAGAAGTCCATTGTGCATGTCTTAAATTCGCCAAAGACATTTCTATGAGTATATAATAAATTATGTATTTATATATATATATAGTACCGGGACACCTATAAAGGAATATAAATTAAAAAAAATTAGTCATAAAACATACAGCCTTAAGCATACGTATTACGTAGACCACTTTCCATGTTTTTCGGTTTTGGGTAATCCCCCTAAATTGATTTTGATTTTTTATAAAAAAATCTTACCCCTTTTTTTAGAGAGTATTGAAAAATCAAAAATGTTTCAAAACCCATGTCGGATAAACGATTTACCTTTTTTTTAGAGACATATTCAAAAAATCCATGTCGGAAAACAATTTACCTTTTTTTTAGAGCCGGGAAAACGCGTGTACCCCCATAGACTCCCGTAGACCCCCATTTTCATTTAATGGACCCCCAAATTTGTTATTCGCTGCCGTACCCCCCTAGAGGATAAAATAGACCCCAGAGGCCTTTTTATCTTATTTAAATACACTGAAAACATTCACTTTTAACCTTTTAATTTTTAGGAATTATATGAATAAATAATTTGAATTTTCATCTCATAATTGGATTTTCAAGTAAGATTTTAACATGGGTGGTTAATGTATGAAGGGACAAATGTGGTTGTTGCGGCCAATAAGTTTTGAGTAGATAGATAGATAGATATAACATATAAAAAAAAACCTCTGACTTTTGTACGTGCTACGCAAGGACAACGCCTATCAAGTCGGTTATATTAACTAGGTGTCCTATAATCAGTAGAACGAGTCCTATCAACCTTTACCTTGATTTTCCTCATCCATCATATTCTCCCGATTTAGCCCCGAGTGACTATTGCTTGTTTTGAAACCTGAAGAAATGGCTCGACGAAAAGAGATTGGACTCCAGCGATGAAATCATTTAACAAACAAATCTATTTTTATGTCCTCGACAAATCATATTCTTTGGAAGGGATAAAAAAATTAGAGAAACGTTGGACGAAGTGTATCGAGCTTAAAGGAGACTACTTTGAAAAATAAAATAATTTATCCAAAAACCTGTGTCTCATTCAAAAAGTCACGGACTTATTTTTTAAATTTAGTATAATTTTTAAATTTAATATATTTTTTACATTTAGTATAATTTTTACTACCAACTCTTTAAATATTACCTACATTTATTTATTTATTTTTTATCGATTATATAAGTATACATAAATAGTAAAATATTATAAATTTAATATTTTAAATAAATTTTATGATTTTTCATATGCAAATTTAAAAAATGTTAGATGATGCACATATCAGTTATTTTTTTTTTTTTTAATTCTATGCTAGTGGTAAACTTTATTTAAAAATAACTAGAAAGTAAGAGTAAGAGATGTAGTAGGGTGGGGAGGGGCGTGAAAGAATATAGGTAGTTAATAGTCAAAATGAATTTTTTTTATTTTGTTTTAAATACTTTTGGATTTTAAATCAATAAATGATAAAAAAAAACACTAAATTTAACCATTCATTTATTTATTGAATTCAATATGGTTTTCAATTTTTTTAATTTGTTTTTTTTATTTATTTATTTTCTCATCATTTTTACAGTTCAATGATCATATATTTTGGAATGTTAAGTTATGAGTAAATTATATAAAAATAAATAAATTTAAATAAAATTCAATAATAGAAAAATATTAAAAAAAATAATCAATAAATGTTTTCGTCAGTTCAAAAATATATAATTCGTAGTAATAATAGTAATAGAATTATTATTAAATAAATCCATAATCCTAGTCTAGTCCGAGAGAGTATTGGTTAAATTAAATTTTTCCAAAAATTTGAATTATTTACATTTTCAATTGAATAAATTTTATTCCATTCATTTTTTTTTATGAACTTATCTAATCTCCTATTTGGAGAAATGTTTGACCAGGGGTCCCCTTCGTTCGCTTTCTAAACATAATTTTCCAGAGTTCATTTTGCCCGTCGTTCGATTGTAATCTATCTTTCGTAAAAAAATCTGTCCCCAATCGATATGGCGATTTCCGATGCGGGTTGGTCCTACTAAATTTTATTCTTTTATCTCTGCCACGAGAACAAAATTTTGTAATTATCAATAAAAATTAAATTGATGTCACTGCCGATAAATTCAATGTTTGTAATTTGTTATTTGTGATCAATTGTATTGATTAACATATTAAGAGATAATTGTTTTAGTATTTAATAAAGAAAAATTGCAATAAATTTTTAATATAAATTTTGAATTAAGGTACAAAGAATAATATATTAAATAATTATAAATAATAATCAAATTTGTTTTACTTAGGAATTTGGTAAGATTTATTATTATGGTGAAAAAGGATTCATTTCACTAAAAATGATTGTTAAAATCAATAAAAATATGATTGTGTACGAAATATTATTCTGGTTAGTGGCGCGCACAATGACTTTAAAAGACGAGGAAAGATCAAGTAATTTGTGAATGAATTAAATAACCACTGTGATTGTCATGGAGTTCAGTGCCAGATTGTCCATTAGACTCAGTGGGCGGAGTAAGCCATTTGGGATCTATTGGTAATTTAATTTTACTTTTAATATTATAGAATATTAGAACTTAAATTACAATTTAAATATTATAAACATTCTTTGTATTGAAATTTCTAGAATTTCTAATTTTATATTGAGTGTCAACTTCTCAACTGAGCCACCAGAGGAGCCACAAGGAACGTTGTTTATTTGGGTTGGGTTGGTTTTTTGCCCAAAACTCTCTCTCTCTCTCTCTCTCTTTGAAACGGATCAACTTTTTTGAAATTTTCAAACTTATACCTTATCCTTGGGTCTTGACGGTTAAGATCCATGAAACCGTTTAGAAGGAGTTAAGGATTGCGTAATCGTTAATTATATAGATATATACAATTGTTCAATTAATGGTATACTATTGGAAATTCATTGAAAAAAATAATATTATAGTCCATATGTGTTTGAGAAATGTTTTTTTATAAGAATATTATTTTTTAATTACAAATTCTCATTTTCTTCATAATGATAGTATATAAATAAAAATATATAAAGTGATTTCTATTAATATTATTATAGAAAAAATTGTTTATAAGCATTTGTATCCTCTGGAGGTTTCAAGCAAAAATAATTATATCTTATTAAATGATTAAAACATTTCAGCTATATATATATATCAAAGAGAGTGGAAAGAGACTCATTGGCTGGAAATTTCTCTGAGCTGAGTTCAACTGCCATCATCCTATCTTTTTAAACCATTTCAAATATTTTTTTTTTTCATCGTCAACGAAAGAGACTCGAAAAAAGATTTCACTTCATATCGTATCAATAAAAATAAAGATCCTTTTAAATTCAAAATTACCCAGGAAAATTACTAGACTTTATGTTGAGTTCTACAAAACAACTTCATAAAATAATAATTATAATCGTAATATCCTATAAAATCACTCTCTCGTCCTCTCTCTTTTCTCTATTGTAACACCTATAGCATATTATATGTCCTCGTTCTTATTATTGCTTCTATTATTATTATTATTATTATTATCATCAATTTTTATTCAGTCCAGTGTTTCCCAACCATTTTTATGTCATGCCCCACCTAAGCCCTTCTAAAATTCTTATATCCCCCCTATGTAACATATACATAATTTTTAATATTAAAAGAAAAATGAGCAACTTAAATAATATGTTTTAGGAAGAAATCACTAAGAAATTGTTAACGAAATAAGTACATTTTCAAATCATATAATGAAAAACTAAAATTCAAATTCAAAGTAATTTTATAGTAAGTTATGAAATCAAGGATAAAAAAATGAAATAAAAAAAAGAATAATTAAATATAAGTGAATCAAAAAATAAAAAGAATAAGAAAACACCACATTGTTTGTATAAAATTATTTATTAAATTAAAATAACTGTACAACGTTTCGACTGTTTATTCTACAGTCGTTTTCAAGTAACCGTACGCTTGCTCCGATTCAAGCGGACTGACTCATGATGGGACACGTCACCTCTTATATAGGCAGTGATTGAGTCATCTAAGCGTTTACAATTAAGAAATATGACAGTATAATAATAATAATCCCATCTTTATTGTAAAGACATAATGCACTGTCATATTCCTTAATTGTAAACGCTTGCATTGAGAATGGCTGCTGACTTCATGGTAATATTAAGAAATGGCGGGAGAAAATTGGAGGCAAAAATTGGTGCCAATATCACTGCCTATATAAGAGGTGACGTGTCCCATCATGAGTCAGTCCGCTTGAATCGGAGCAAGCGTACGGTTACTTGAAAACGACTGCAGAATAAGCAGTCGAAACGTTGTACGGTTATTTTAATTTAATAAATAATTTTATACAAACAATGTGGTCTTTTAATAAAAATTCTCTTAATAATTATAAAAATAACCACAAAAGCTTTAATAAATAAGAAAACACTATATAGTATTGATATAATTTTTTAACATCCGAATTAATATAAATATAAGCATGGTAAAATAAAAAAAAGAATGTCCACTTCAAGGCCAGAAATATTCATCCCATAAGAAAGCCATTGCAAAGAAATATTGATTAAATATTTAAAGAAAATTAGAATGAGAAGGGAAATAAATTAAAAAGTGGGATTGAAATAGTTCTAGAATCTAGAAGAAAAGAAATGAAATAAGAAAAGAATAATTAAATATAAGCGAATAAAGGAAGGAGAAAATGAAACGGTCAGGCAACATGGCAGTCAATATCACATTTCATTTGTCCAAACTCAATAATTAATATTTAATCAATGAAGCATTGTAAAATTATATAATGCTAGTGAAAATCTACATTTAATAAGGAATATGGTGATATAAATTTTATTTATTATTATAAATAAAGGTTGTTTTATTTTAATATCAGAAAAGAAACACTAAATTTAGTTAAAAAGACAATTGGTTAAAATTAAATTTTAATTTTTATCTCCAAAGGTTACCTGTAATAATGAATTTAAATAAAATTCCTTAAAATGATGCAAAGAACGTTACGTCAAAAGGCATAAGAAAATTGAAAGAGAATGAAAAAAACGAAAAAGAAGAAAGAAAATAATGGTTAAAAATATAGTAAATATAATCAGCAGCTTTTAGGGTTGCTCAGTGGCGTACCTAGGGGGGGGAGGTGCGGTCCGCACCGGGCGGCACTTATCTTGGGGCGGAATTTTTTATATTAAGTTATAGTTGTAAAAAGCAACTTATTCATTTCATATTTATTTTTTTTTCTTTCTTGAATAATAAATGATTATTATGATTATTTATATGATTACTTTGAAGTGATATACCAATATTTTTTTAAATCATCGATTTTTCTTTTGAAAATCAGGGCCGGCGGAAAAAATATAAATATAAATTTTGAGAGCATTATACACGATTTTTCTAGTATGAAAGCTAGAAAAGTAAATATTATATAAATATGTTTACGAGTGCATACAAATATGTATAAAAAAATTTACTCTCTCTGTGTATTAATTAATATTTATTAAATAACGTAATAATTTATTTATGTGTATTAATTTATAAAAACCACTATTTGATTGACTTATAATAAAAAGGGCGGCAAACTGGAGATCGTCCCGGGCGGCAAAAGTTCTAGGTACGCCACTGGGGTTGCTTCTAAACGCTTAGATGACTCAAGTGACAAAGTTAACCGGTCAGACAAGATGGCGGCCAATATCTTATTCCATCTGTCAAAATTGAATAATTAATATTTAATTAATATTTAATACAATTATATAATGCTAGTGAAAATTAATCTGCGTTTTATAACGAATATTGTGCCATGCATGGTAGCTATTGTTATAAAGAAAAGTTATTTTAATATTATAAAAAACACTGCGTTAAAAAATAATTAATAAATTTTCATTTAATGCTACTAAAAATAGCTTTTATATAGAATCTGGCTAAAATTATGTTGTATTGTCAGCTGTCGATTATATTTACTATATTTTTAACCATTATTTTCTTTTTTTTCGTTTTTTTCATTCTCTTTCAATTTTCTGATTGTCATGATCACAATTTTAAAAGATTTAGTCACAAATTTTTATAAAGTGAAAAAATACTGAATAGATATGTGTTTTTAAAGCGCCAAAGAATATAATAAATATGAGTTCCAAATTTTCTTCTAATAAGAAGCGTAGGAGAGGTGGGTCCTCTCAGAGGCATTTCTAAGATATGTCTGACTCGTCAATTACCAGGTTTTGCTGCTCAGAAAATGCGCGTAATTAGCATGTATTTGAATTTATATAGTATATTCTTTAATAGAGTCTCTTTCTAAGAGTTATATCTAATTTTTTTCTTTTTAATATATCGAGGGAGGGGAGGGGAGAGGAGGGAGGAATAGTAAGAGATGGATTGAAAGGAGTCAACGGGTAAAGGACATGAATCCCCTTCTCTACAAGAAGAGAATCATGAGCATGAGCTCAAGTGAGGGCAGGGCCGCTAAACCCTGAAGTGATTTACTTTTTTAAAAATGAAATCACTCGTTACCCATGATGATTTTTCTATTGATTAAAATTATTTTTGAATTTTATGACACAAATCTAATTTTTTCATTGAATTATGAATTATATTAGTGAAATAGATATTTATTATTATAACATATATATATATATATAATTAAAATAATTATAAAATCTACCACATTCACAATATTTTAAATAAAATATAATTGAAATAATAAAATATATCTTATCTTCTTATGCTAGTAAAAATTGTGTAAATATATATATAGGTTCTCAAAAACCGCTCTAACGATTTTTTTGAAATTCACACTATAGATATAGTATTTATAAAGAAAAATTAAGTTTTATTGATCACATCTCTGGAAAAATACATCTTCATTATTTTTTTCTTAATTTATATTTATTAATATTATTTATTATTATTGAGTACCCCAAGTTCCATTCATTTTAATCAGATTGATGCAATGATGCAACATTTAATAATTGCAATAAATTTCTATCTTGAAAATTGTTACATATTATTTAGAATATTTTAAAAACAATTTCTTTCTTTAATTAATATTCATTTATTCAAAATAAAATTTAATAATTGTAATAAATAATTAAAGAATTGTATATCAATATTTTTTAAAAGGTAGAGCGAGAGCTCGGTGTCCCAGGTATTAATGTTACCAGCCAAATCCAATAATAATGAATCATTTTTTTTAACTTAACTACCGAGCCGAGGCTCGGGGTCCCGGTACTCTAAATAATATTACAATTGAATTCACAAATAAAACAAACATATTTATAATAAAAAGTATTATTACTATTATTATTATTATTATTATTAGATTTAATCAAATCAGTAGCATGTGTTTAAATTTGTTAAATAAAACAGTTTATTATCTTTCAACACTAAATACAAACAAAATGATTCTATAAATTTAAGAATTGGAGAAGAAAGTAAAAGCAAAGAAAAACAAGTAATCATTTATCTATATTCTATATAATAAATGGATCCTCTGTCCAATCTAGCTAAAATTACTAACGACTTTTATAGTCGATAAATTCGATAAGTACTTTAGATAGCTACCCTATGATTTCTGTTATAGATTCCTATAAAATTCTGCTTACAAGTGCGATAAATTTATAAAGTACGGAAGATAACGAATTCAGTGTAAAATTGCGCATCGAATTTATATATTATTTGTCTCATAATCTTCCCAAAGACCAATTTAATATTCAATCTTAAATTACAATCGATTTATTCAACAAAGTAGTCAGTAATTTTAATAGTTCTAACAATCTATGTTTTATTTTTTACAGTTAGATATTACTATATATTAAGTAAATTTTGATTTGTTTTTTTTTTTTGATTTTGAAATTATTATTTGATTTCATTAAAATTATAATTATAATCTAAAATATATAAATAAAATATCATATATATATATATATATATATATATATATATATATCTTATTATGCTAGCTAAAATTGTTTGTATATATATATAGCCATGGGTCCTCAAAGACCGCTCTAATGATTTTTTTGAAATTCACACTAGATATAGTATTTATAAGGAAAAATTGAGTTTTATTGATCATATCTCTGGAAAATACATCTTCATTAGTTTTTTCTTAATTTAAATGTATATATGGATGACGTTACAAATGACATCCATATTGAAATTTGACTCCTGCCTTTTTTTAAAGGATATTGTATTAATATTTTTTTTATATTTAAAATATTTTAAAATTTTTTATTTAATTTCAAAATAAAATTAAAATTATATATTTTAATAATATTTTATAATTATAAATTAAGATATATATTTATCATTCTTCCAATAAAAAAAAATATTCATGCATTTAGAAACATACCTAATAATACATATTTATGTATTATTGAGGACCCCAAGTTCCATTCATTTTAATCAGATTGATGCAATGATGCAACATTTAATAATTGTAATAAATAATTAAAGAATTGTATATCAGCTCGGTGTCCCAAGTATCTTATCTTATTATGCTAGCTAAAATTGTATATATATATAGCCATTGGTTCTCAAAAACCGCTTTAACGATTTTTTTCAAATTTACACTAGATATAGTATCTATAAAGAAAAATTGAGTTTTATTGATCACATCTCTTGAAAAATTCATTTTCATTATTAATTTCTTAATTAAAAATTATATATGGAAAACGTCAAAATTAGCATCCATTTTTATTTTTTAACTGAAATTGTATTAATATTTTTTTTTATTTAAAATATTTTAAAATTTATTATTTAATTTCGAAATAAAATTAAAAATATTTATTTTTAATAAAATATATATAGATATTTATTAATCTCTCTCAAAAAAAAAAAACAAAAACAAAAAAACATACGTCTTGCTAAGAGAGTAAAAAATGTCGTTTTCATCATCTAAGTATTATTAGTCTATTGGGTAGAGAGACTGTCTGACAATTCAACTTCGCAGGATCGAAACCGGCGGAAAATAATTTTTTTTTTTTTTAATCTATTATTTTTTAATAAATTACTATTTTATATTTATTTATTCATTGTTCTTTTATTTTATTTTATTAATTAAGTTTTAGATAGTTTTATAATTTTTAATATTTCTTCACTAAAATATCATTTAATATTTATTAATATTATTTATTTATTATTATTGAGTACCCGAAGTTCCATTCATTTTAATCAGATTGATGCAATGATGCAACATTTAATAATAGTAATATTGTAATAAATTTCTATCTTGAAAATTGTTACATATTATTTAGGATATTTTAAAAACAATTTCTTTCTTTAATATATATATATATATATATATATATATATATATATATATCTATTCTTAAAATTGAATTCGTTTAAATTTTAACACATATATTCAATAATATAAATATATATAAAATAATATTAAATTGTATATAATATGTGTGTGTAACGGGCGGACCATTTATTTTATTTGTAATTATATTTAAACCTGGTGAACTCATCCACTGGAATTGGCTCCCAGGAGGTGCTGCTCAGATGGAGCCCGCGCAAACTAAAAGGGATTCCCCTAAAGATCTTAGCAGCCCTTGGCTCGCTATGATAGACAGTCGTTGGAGTCGTTGTGAAACCATTGAGCTGATGAGATAGGGCATGGTACTCAATCCTTAAATTTATGTTTATATGTTCCATGTTCTGAAATATTTGGTAAATTTATCTTTATTTTTGTTTTCTTTCTTTCTATTAAACCCGTTAACAATATACAAATATTTTGTGAAAGTTTATTTTTATCAACCCTTATTATCTTGGCGCCCAAATTAAAGTTATATCCTTTATCAAATCATTATTATTTATTATTACAATTGTATATAAAAGAATATTTGAATTTGTTTAAATTTTAACACATTTATTCAATCAAGCCACCGCTTCTTATATCTTATTATTTATATTATAAATATTAAATAAAATTAAAAATATTTGTTATACCGATATCTGTTTTCATTGCATGAACACATATCCATACATTAAACTTTTTAAAAATTGTTTAAGATTAGCTTTCCCCTAACACACTATAAATAAAAAAAAAAAAAAAAAAAAATTATATTTAAGTTATATTAATTTTAATTAGATTGATGTAATGATCTAATATTAATATTGGTGTGAATGATTGTAATAATATTGAATAATAAATGGTATTTGATACAATTTTGTTATTTATTTATGAAAGGGTCGAGCGATAGCTCGGTGTTCGATGTATATATAATATAGGATCAATTATTTTATTTGATCAAGTAAATTTGAAAAGGTTTTTATATATTGAAATGAAAATCAATTTATTTTAATTTATTTGAAACATTTTAGGAAACAAATTTTTAATGGGTCATTTTAAGAAATCCAATTTTATCATTGTCTAAAATAAAAAAACAGAATATATTATTTTAAATTTTTTATGAATAATAAAATATTTTCAAAATGTCAATTAAAATGACTAAATTATATTATTTTTTGTTTTTGTTAAAATTATTTATTACAACTATATTTTAAGAAAAAAAATGATTTGTAGGTTATATAAAAATTAAAATATGAATTTTTAGATAAATAATAAAAAGGAGATGTTTATATTTTTTTATTTTTAATTTTTAATAAATTTTCTTTTTTGATATGAGATTTTATTAAAAAATTGTATATCAATATTTTTTAAAGGGTCGAGCAATAGCTCGGTGTCCCAGGTATTAATATTACCAGCCAAATTCAATAATAATGAATCATTTTTTTTAACTTAAGTACCGAGCCGAGGCTCGGGGTCCCGGTATTAATATTATCACCCAAACCCAATAATAATGAATCATTTTTTTTTAACTTAAGTACCGAGCCGAGGCTCGGGGTCCCGGTACTTAATATTACCAGCCAAACCCAATAATAATGAATTATTTTTTTTAACTTAATTACCGAGCCTAGGCTCGCGGTCCTGGTACTAAAACTTAAAATAAATATTAGTCTAAAAAATATAATTTTGAAAATAATACCAATATTAATAAATAATTATTTTATAAGAATACATTTTCAGGTTGTATTATTATATGTAGTTAAGAAAAAATTTAAAGGTATTTGTAAGTATAATTTTTTCTAAAATTTAAAGAACATTAAAAGATAAAATTATAGGAGAATAGGAGAGATTACATAATGATGAATTGCATGAGCTCTGTGCATCCTCTAGCATAGTTCAAGTCATAAACTCGAGAGATTACTCTTGAAAAGACATATTGTTTGAATGTGTCAAAAAAGCTAGTGAGAAATAGGTTTGAGGAGAAACTAATTGATCATAGTCATGGCAAGGAAACAATACAATAGGTATGAGGGAATTAGGAGAAAATAGAAAACGAATGGAGGTGGTTCAGTATTGGAACAAATCTGGACAAGAATTTTCATATTCAATACTTCCAATAACAGAGATTTAAAATAAATTAACTAAATAACTATCTATAATTGTTTTTAATTAAAAATAAATATTCGTACATTTTAGAGTTAATCTAATTAATTATAAATCAATTGGATTTGTTTTTAATAAATTAAATTATATTATGATGAACTCACGCATTATACTCGTATTTCATTTTCACATCGCCAGGTGTTTTTTACTCATCCCTCTTAACCACCCCAACTCTTTGAAGTAATTCACTCTATTCTCTAATAACAGGAAAAAAAAAGATTATAAATTCTCTAATATACATAATATCCTAAATGACAATTAATTATTTGTTAAAACGGTTTCAGAATAAATAAAATGTAAATAAATTAAAATGAAAATTACAGAAATTAATAAAATAAAGAAAAAAAGAGAAAAAATTGTTTGTTAATAAAGTAACAACAAAGGATTGTTTCCCCGAAACGAAAATGTAATATGATCCTATAGAAATAAAAATAATTTATAGACTTTTTGTTTCGTATTAAATATATTATAATGTATGTACCTAAAAAATATATTTATATATATATTTCATTTCAAATTCAAAAGTATTGTCGTGGTGTAAAAAAAAAACTAAAATTTATATAACTTATTATTTTGAGGGCCGTATTATAAGAGTATGAGGCCTGGCGTATGAATGTGGTGGACGAGAATACAATAGAGGTTTTTAAAAATAGCATTTTTATGTGGGTGGGACAAAGGTGAAGGAAGAAATTTACAGATAATACTACCCACGAGTAGTCAGAGTAAAGGTTGGGTTGATTATATATATTTCTTATCTTATAGCACTAGCAAAAATCATATATATATATTTGTATTTTTGAAATATTAAACCGCTTTAAGGATTTTTTTGAAATTCACACCTTAGATAATATATATAAAAAAATCGATCTGTATTGGTTTCAGCTTAAAATAGGAATTTTAATAATAAAAAAAAAATGACCCTAGGCAACCCTGGACAGCACTTTCTTAAATACAAAATATTGTAAATAAAATAAATATTTTTAATTTTATTTTATTTACAATAATATTAATAATATTTTGTAATCAAATTATGAAATATATATTATGTTATATCAACAGGCCATACTTTTCTGTCTTTCGGTCCATTTAAGAGCTGCCTGTATGTTTTATGATTATTTTTTTTAAATTATGTTCCTTTAAATTATTTGAATTTGTTTAATATATTTTGACGTTTATTTATTTTAAATAATAATTTTAATCTTAAATATTCATAGTTCATAAGGAATAATTATTTTAAAGCACCGATCCAGGTACTATATATATACGAATAAAGGTAAATTTGAAGGAATTGCGGAATGATTGCTTTTGGAAGGAGATGGCTCAGGAAAAAGATGGGTATATAAAGGATTGTGGTTATTCCTCCTAAGAACTTTCCATTTCACAAAGATAAATAAAGGTCTTTCATTGTTATAAGAATCAATATTTTGTTTAATATTATACTCAATCATGTTTTCTTTTTTTGATATATTTCCTAATTTATTATATAAAATCTTTTTTTGTACCATTTGTGAAAAAAAAAAATATTTAGTAGGGCAGTTTAATAAAATCAAGGAAGGTAACGAATAATGGGAGTACAAGAGAGAGAAAAGATAGCAGCTACCCTGGGATTCGGAACACCCGGTTTCCCATTTCAACTAATTCACAGTTAATCAACCAGGTGTTGTTTTCCATCCCACTGTTATTATTGCACTGATCAATGTTAAATTCAAAAATAACGTTTTGAGCTCTCCGTACTCTAAACAAGATGAACGAGTTGCGAGTTGTGATGCAGAGGTAATTCTCAGGATTACGACAAACTTACCGTAATGGGATCAGTATGGAGATTAAGTCCAGCTTAACACCAAACACTCATAACTCGACTAGAATTTATACCTTCCTCCTTTCCCCCTCCTCTTCCTTTACTCCTCAAGCCTTTATCTAGATCCGTTGTTCTAACTTAAATTCCCTTATTTATTTTTCACACAATCGATAGAACTAAGTGTTAAGTATGAATCAGAGTATTTGAAAAATAATAATAATAATAAAATAACGTTATGGTTTTCCATTCTTATATATATATTTTATATATATCTTATCTTATTACACTAGCAAAAATTGTATATATATTTGTATTTTTGAAATATTAAACCACTCGAAGAATTCTTTTGAAATTTAGACCATAGAAAATATTTATAAAGAAAAATAAATCTATATTGGTTTCAGCCTCTGGAAAAATCATCTTTGTTAGTTTTTTCTTAATTTAA
Organism: Labia minor; assembly: GCA_963082975.1. Classification (NCBI taxonomy): domain Eukaryota; kingdom Metazoa; phylum Arthropoda; class Insecta; order Dermaptera; family Spongiphoridae; genus Labia; species Labia minor. The sequence continues at coordinate 32,872,812 of OY720348.1, read as the reverse complement.
AATAGTAATTTTAATAATAACAAAAAATTCGCCGGGCAACACCGAACAGCGCTTCCTTAAATACAAAATATTATAAATCAAATCAAATTAAAAATATATACGAGGTAGGGTCAAAAAGTTCGCGGAATTGGTTATTAAAAATTTATTAAAAATATTTATAACATTCTTACATTATTTCCCTTCATAATACTCTCCTCCTGCATCTACACATTTATTCCACCGTTCATATAATTGTTGGAAACACTCTTGAAAGCCGTTTTTTGAAAGTTCCTTCAGCCGCTCCGTCGCATTTTCAATCAATTTAATATTGCCACGCTGCTCTAATGACGACATTGCACAATCCGACGAAAGAAAGAAACTACGATCTACAATATTAAACACCGAACGCACGGAACCAACTACAACTGCCTGCTAACCTCAAAAGCACATTCACTACCAGTTATGCCAACCTCACAAACAAAAATTTCCCTTTTAGCTAAGAAATACTTGACTATAAGCGACCATTCCGCGAACTTTTTGACCCTACCTCGTATTATGTTATATCCCCAGGCAATACTTTTCTGTCATTTAGAACATAAATAAGTACGTTTAAGGACTGTATGTTTTATGGTTATTTTTTTTCAATTAATGTTCTTTTAATTTATATGAGATTGTTTAATATATGTTGTCGTTTATTTTAAATAATCTTAATCTTAATTATTTGTAGATCATAAGGAATATTTTTTTTTAAAGTACCGAGTCAATGAACCAGGTACTATAATATATATATTTGGAATCAATAGTGAAAATGGTTGTCCTATTTGAAAATAATTAAAAGGAATTTTCTGTTTATTTGCATGGCTTAAATTTTAGATTGAACGTTGATAACTGATCAATTTTTAAGTAGATATTAAACAAATTCGATTACTCTCCAATCGAATCTCATCATGTTTCTATCATAGTTAATCCAGATGAATTCGATACGTTTTCACATATCAAAGTGCGAGTCTCTTTTTTTATATTTCTGAAAATAATTTATTTTGAAATTGATTTCAATCATTGATTTTTATAATAAAAAAAGAAGTATTTAAAAAAGTTTATTTTGATTATAATTGGTAGTCGATAATCAAATACTCTAAATTAAAAAATGATTCGTTCAAATGAACAACCAACTCCGGAGCTTTTCTATGTATCTCGACAAAAGAGTATAGTTGACTCTTTGAACAGTTGTTTCAACCTACAAAATAATTTTGTCTAGTTCATTATTTACCTATATAATTCTTCTTTTTTTTTAATATTATATTTTAAATATTTATTTATTTAAGTATTATTTTTATATTAATTTAAATTTTAATTCAATTTTAAATTAGAAGTTAACTTTTCCTCTAAATGAAATGTAGTTATATATATATTTGGGTATGAATTTTTTCTGTTAAGTAAGTAAAATTCCTTTCCATAATTATAGCCTAAATCACCATTCAATTAGGTTTTTTTTTAATTAAATAAATTGAAGTTATATTCATAAAATCGAAGAAATTATAATTGACGAGAGATTTGAGTCCAATATGGGAAAAGAAAGACTTAAATGAAAAACAAGTAGTATAAGAAATATGCTCTGAAATTAACCTTTAATTATATGGTAGTGTAATATCTAAGATATTAAACATTAAAATGTAAATTATTTAAATTATTGTATTAAAAATAGAATAGAAAATAAATTATTTAACATTTTAAAAATAATACAATTTGAAGAAATTGAAATAACTTGAGAAATGAGGTGTCGGGGGGGGGGGGGGGGTGAATTAGGTTGAGAAGTGTAAAGATTTTTGGCAGAGATCGCTGACGAGAATGATTAAAACTGTGAGGGTTTAGCAATTATTTAATTTTAAAGGGAGTGAAATAATAAAATTGCGCAAACGGGATGCATCCGGAATCAGTACTAGAAGTAAATGTAAAAAGTGATCACTTTAGAATTAAATATAATTTCTTTTGTAAATATAATAAGCTCAAATCTTTAATTTTTTTTGTAATGAAAATTCCTGAGTCATTTTTACTAAGGTTGAGGTTTTTTTGTGTGTGTGTATGTGTATATGTAGACAAGATTCATGAAATCATGAATCATGAAATTTGGTACACGAGCATTATTCAACTTTTGAGAAATGTAGTTCATTCGGAAGGGGACCATTACCTACCACGTTCTTTTTCCTCTAAACTGACCGTAAAAATAAAGATATATGTTTGATGATTTTTCACATGATTAAAAATTGTATAAAACTGCTATATATTAAATTTCAGTTTAATTGAATTGATAAAAGTACCAGAATTAATTTTTTAACGCGTTGACTGGCAATCACGCGCCAGCACGTGACGTGGTGCCATCAACAAAGAGCCACGCACGCGCCGGTTTAATAAATTTTATTTATTAATTTTAATTTTAATTTATAAATAATTTAATTTAATTTAAATATATAATATATTATTATGTTCATAAATACAATTCAAATTTGCGAAATAGTCGAGTGCAGACAGTCCAGATTTTTTACCGACCGACGATAGTAAGGGAGGTATTGTTTTCACACCAAATTTCACATGTGGAGATTTTTACATATCTCCACGAATCATGCATTTTCTAAACAGAAAAAAGAATTTTTAGCATGATGTCTGTCCGTCCGTCTGTCCGTCCGTCTGTCCGTCTGTCCGTCCGTATAGATGTGTACAGCCTGAACGGCTCAACCGATTTTAATGAAATTTGGTATATTTACTTAATGCATCAGTGTGATGAATTGATCAACTTTTGGTGCAAATCCGGAAACCGGAAGTGGTAGTATTAGCGATCGACGATAGGAAGGGAAGGGTTATTTTCACACCAAATTTCACATGAGGAGATTTTTTTATATATCACCACGAATCATACACTTTGTATTGGTTTTATCCTCGGGAAAATCATATTTATTAGTTTTTTTTTTAAATTATTTGAAATTGTTTCTGTAGGTAGAAATTAATTTACTTCAAACCGTCGGTCGGTTCGGACCTGGCCACATGTCAACTTATTTTTGTTTAATTTAATATAAAAACAGTCCTAACCAAAAATATATTTCAATAATATTATAAATACATCGCAGTTTTTGTTTTGTTTTTTTTTATTAAATTTCAAAAACTTGCAACTAAATACGAGAGGGAAATTATAATACAAAAATAAACCATATATATAATAACGAAATAAGAGCACATTTTTAACAAGGTAAATTAGGAGTATAGAGGGTGAGTGTTTTTGAAAGAAAGTAGAAAGTTCTCGTTTATTTACTCCAAGGGTTTTTCAATAAATAATTTCTTATTTATTTTCACTAATCAGTAGGAGATCCATTAGCCAGAGATAATTTATGATCTCTTTCAAATGCTTTCCACACTTTTTGCCCAGCTTTGATTAATCTGTTTCATCTAATTACAATTTATTGTGAATTCATAAGTCAATAGTTTGAAATTTATTCCAGGAGCAGAATGGTCGCAAGCAATTTACATGTTTGTAACGACGACGAAGCTTTCCTTGCCGAATCCTCAATTCGTTAAGTGATTTGGTTGAAGTTAGAGAAGTCGGTAATTGACTTAGCACATTGGGACTATCTAATTGCAGTAGTAATTTTAGAGTGAAAAAAAAATATTCAAATAGGAGAGGAAGAACAGCGAAATATTTTTTTAAAAAAATATATGAGACAGAGGAAAAATATTTATTTAATTAAATTGTTTTTGGAATAATCATTTTTTATGATAATTCACCGTCTTAATTTGGAAAGGTGAAGTTTAAAGAACGCAATATCAGAGAAAATAATATTGATCTAATATACCCTGTTCGACAATGAAATGCAATGATTATAAGCGGTCTCGAGACAAATTTAAGATGGAGAGGGAAAAGGGCAACTGGCACATCACTACCTGTATCCACCATCAGTTTGCAAAGTAAACTAATTCTAAGTGGTTATGTGGTCAAAGCATTTTCATAAACGAATTATCAATAAAAGCATTATTTTTTACCGACCGACGATAGTAAGGGAGGTATTGTTTTCACACCAAATTTCACATGTGGAGATTTTTATATATCTCCACGAATCATGCATTTTCTTAACAGATAAAAGTATTTTTAGCATGATGTCTGTCTGTCCGTCCGTCTGTCCGTCCGTATAGATGTGTACAGCCTGAACGGCTCAACCGATTTTGATGAAATTTGGTATATTTATTTAATGCATCAGTGGGATGAATTGATCAACTTTTGGTGCAAATCCGGAAACCGGAAGTGGTAGTATTAGCGATCGACAATAGGAAGGGGAGGGTTATTTTCACACCAAATTTCACATAAGGAGATTTTTTACATATCACCACGAATCATGCACTTTGTATTGGTTTTATTCTCGAGAAAAATCATTTTTATTGATTTAAAATTATATGACGTCATCCAGCCATTCATGACGTCACAGCCTGGTCTTACATATATATTATAAATAAACTAAAATTAAAAATATTTATGTTATATGCCTATCTGTTTGTTATTACATTAATAGATATATTAAAATTATTTGAAATTGTTTCTGTAGCTGGAAATTAATTTATTTCAAACCGTCGGTCGGTTCGGACCTGGCCACAGGTCAACTTATTTTTTTTTTTGCTAAACACATACAATTATAATTATATCGATAAAATAAAACATTAATAAATAAATAAACGTCTTCTTTACTTGTATTTCTTTAATTACAGGATGATGATAACATAATTATACGTTTTTCCTCCTACTCTCTTAATTGAAACTTCATATTTATACATTATCTTTGATTGTCAATTAGCAATAATTATTCTATTTTAAAATAAATGATGATTTACATGAAGCCATTTCCGAATAATCATAAATAACTTCGTAAGTAAAGAGTAATTTCCTATTAAATGGCAACTAATTTATAATAGGGCTTTCACACTAAATGGTACGTCATGGGGGTTGTTAGTAATATAGATATCTATTAAAACGCATAAACAAATTAGAGGATTTTCCTATGAAATAAATTAATTAACTTGAGAGGATAGTTTCCATAAAAAGAAACTTATAGGCTAACACACAAGTATGGATAGACGTTCTTCCAATTAAGACATACTATAAGAAATAGCTTTATAACCAATATACTAATTTACACCATTTTGAGTAACCATTTATTTATGTAAGATTAAAAATAACTAAATAGAATGAAATGGAAACGATTACGATGAAGATGTTATGTTTTCAAGGCTGTGCCCCTGCCAAGATGACTCTATACTTATTAGACTTTAATGGATGAGATAAATGATTGAGGGATGTCGGATCATTATTTTATTGCACAAAGTGTCTTTGTTGTAATAATTAATAATCTTCCTATTTTTAAAATATCAATAGAACTATTCTATAATACAATGACTTCTCATTTATAATTTATATTTAATTTATTGTTTGTATTTGTGGCTATTGAGAATCGATAATTAATTTTATAATTAAATCTAAATTTATAAATATTGAATGAAATCTTAAAACATTCTGGATCTGATTTACTTTATTTATTTATTTTTTTATTTTTTAATACATATTAAACATGAAATGCTAATATTGATATGGATTATAATTTGATTATATAATGATTGAAACACTGCCCATATTTCTAACTTTCTTTCATCTTATAGCATATATTCATGAAATTGACTTATCAAAATCAAAAACATCTGAAAAACAAATATATATAAAAAAAATATTTATTTTTTCCATGTTATCATCCAATATTATACTTGTGACAGAATAATTTTTTTTTTTTTTTATAATATTGATGTTCAAAAATTATATCATCATGTGAAAGAGCAACAGTATTTCTCTGGTGGTGGTGTAATTTAAGAACAAACATTCGTTTTTCCGATTGTATATTTACTTTCTAACTTTTGAACATTCACACCCACATAAACACAGACTTTCCCATATTCTAATTAATATTATCTGATTTTACGAAAGTTTAAAGATTGTGCCTTGTGTTATTGTTGGATTTAGTTTGGAATATGGATCAGCGATCTCTTTCTCAGTTGACCGGAGGCACTAGGAACATTATCTAGTTGTAAAGTTATCAAACAATGTCTCTGTTGGGCGGGAAAATGGAAGGAGGCAGGGATAGTGAACTCGGAAAAAGGAATGGACCATCTCTTATGCAGCCAGGCAAGTTACTCTAACAAACCGAGTTTGGAAGAACCGACTTGATTTGCTCCATTGCAATTCCATTCTGGTTACTCCACTTTTTTTTTATATCCCACCATAACCAACCTCCTACTTATTTTTCATTTTTTTTTAACAATTGTCACAATAAAAGTTGCAACTGAATCTCAAAACCACACTAAATTTATAGAATTATAATAAATGTTATGAATTTCTATCGCTCTTTAACGCCTGAAGAAAAAAAAATAAGAAAGTCCATTTATTTTTGCTCATTTCAAGTTTGTTTTATTCATATACTACATTTGTATATGTAGAAAGGTTGTAGATCTAGCGAGCGTTGTATTCACCTTAGAAAAGGAGAGCATTGAATAAAAATCATGACTTGGATTGAAATGGTAGGAATTTACGCAATTTGCATATGAAGGATTCAATCAAGATACTGTACCCCTTGAAGGGCAAACCAAAGTCAGAACTTGATTTTTTTTCTCTCTTTCCAACTGTTTTAGATAGAACCATCTTCGTCTAAGTAACTTAATTCGGCTACATACACTGATTTCCAATCAAGCAAGAACAACTTTAAACATCCCCATATGTTATTTCATAGTTCATCAGCTAAATAACATAGAATATTGAATTTTATTTGTTTTTCAGTTGTACATACACATGAAATCAATTCATTTCAATTTTATTATTTAAAGCGAGTCTGTAAATGAAAATAAATAACATATTAAAAATTACTGTGTGTAATTATGTGAAAGGAATTTCTTACAAACTAAAACCTCTTGTAATTTTTTGCATATTAGTATAATCTATACATATATATAGTTAATTATTTATATTATTTATTAGTTATATGCACGTGTTGTTTGTTCATGCTAAAACATAGAAAAATATTTCTAGGGTTTTCGATTACTGAAGGGAAGTGTTAGGTTACAGATAGTTGCTTTCACCATAGGAAATGGCTGGTGGAGGTTAAGTGGGGCGGCAATGGTTAATTTCTCAAGTGCCAAGAATAATCCTTCTCTTGGTTTGGCTAGGCATAATTTATTTTGCTAAGTCTACTCTTTGTTAACTTGCTAACTTTGCAGTGTTTATCGAATTTACTCGTACTTCAAACGAGACCGGAACTGTGAGGATATCGAAAAAGTAAGAAATTGATCTTAATAGGATTGACTTTTAATATGTTTTTTTTTTTGTTTGTTTTAAATAAGCATTTGCTAATGCCATCCAATATCTGCATATCTTGTATCAGTTGTATCAGGTAGAGGTTTCATAAAATTTCCATCTTCGATTATCCTACTTTGTTTTTGCATCTTTAAAGCTTCTATGCGATAGTCCCACGGGCTTCAAATTGGAAAGATATTGGTTAATCGTATACGCTCAGTTTAAATAAGGAAATAATATTTGTTTCAATATAAAGGGAAGAGAAGCATCATCATAGATAAAGGTGCATTTTTTATTACTATTTAAATTATTATCCAACTAATTGCAATAGATAAGATAAAATGTTTATGAAAACGAATCTCTGATACCAAAAATACATCTCTTTATTATTCTCTCTCTTTATTTTTTTGAACTTCACACCATAGATAATTTTATAAAGAAAAATCGGTCTGTATTGGTTGCAGCTTCGGGAAAAATCATCTTTGTTAGTTTTTTCTTAATTTAAAATAGGAATTTAAATAATAAAAAAAAATGGCGCTGGGCAACGCCGAACACAGCGCTTCCTTAAATACAAAATATTATAAATAAAATAAAATTAAAAATATTTATTTTAATAATATTTTGTAATCAAATTACGAAATATATATTATGTTATATCCACAGGCCATACTTTTCTATCTTTGGGAACATTTAAGAACTGTATGTTTTATGATTCTTTTTTTTAAATTATTTGAAATTGTTTCATATATTTTGCCATTTATTTATTTTAAATAATAATCTTAATCTTAAATATTCATAGTTCATAAGGAATAATTTTTTTAAAGTACCGAGCGAACCAGGTACTTGTTATTATGTCTAAGAATAATATTATAATCCATTCTTTATTCTTTAGAGAATTTATGGATCGATGAAAAAGAAAATTAAAGTACCTTGGTAAAGATTACATAACGAGAAATTAATTATATACAAAATCTGTAGGTATACTCCAAAATTGTTAAAATCATAAAATAGAGTAAGTTTCTGTTATTCGAATGGGTAAGAAAACGCTAGCGATTTGTTGGTTTACGGAGAAAATTAATTGCCATGCTACACCATCGGCCAAGCTGCCTCAAGAAAATTAATTGCAAGACTACGAACGCGATAGGCAGACAATATAAAAGCTGATAGAATGGAATTGGAAAAAGATAGCAATTGGATGGAGTGCTAGAAGATATCTTAATAGATAAGGTTAAAATTTTCTTTTTTAAATTGTTTTTTTTTTATTATTAATTATGCCTTGATGTCTATAATTAATTTATTTATTGAAAATTATAAAATAAATAAATAAATAATTACAGTGTTTTTTTTTTTTAAATTAAATTAATTATTTTTTCAGCTTTTGTCTTTATCATTTGGTCAAACGAAAAATTAGCAGAATTTTAAACCAGCAAACGATAAATGAAATAAATTATAAATCAAAATTTTTTTTTCAAATTATTATCCTTTTTTTATTTATAATCATAATCATCATAATATATTTTCATTTATTTAATGAGTTTATTTTGAAAAAAAAAAAAAAATAATTGTAGTTAAAAAAAAATTATCATGATCATGCAAATGAAATATGAATGTCACAATCGTGGTATGCTTATTTTTGTGAAAATCATTGTTCAAAGTCACGTCCTAATCCATAATTCAAAAATTAACTCTACTTACCTATCCGTGTTTGGGAAATGGAACTTTTTTTTTTTTTTTATATTTCTTCACAAACGAAATGGAAATCTTTTATTTATAGGTATTTTCGTATTCATACATAAAAATTTGTAATTTATTTACAGTTGAAAATTGAATTAAGAGCCGCTGGTGACTTTCAATCTTCCATCGTCGCAATTTAATTTTATTATTTCAAGTAAAAATATTTCAATTTCGAAAAGCATCTTTCATTCTCGAAAAGAGAAAAAGTTGAAAACAACTTTCTTATTTAAATAGAACAAGTGTAAGGAAAAAAGTTCTCCATGGGATATAAAAATATCGAGATAAAATAAATTGGTATGCACACTCTTCATGATAATTTTCAGCAATATAAATGAAAATATATAAATTTCTTTCATTTCAGTTACCTTTCCACAAGTTGAGCTCGTTATACATTTATTCTATTGATCATTTAATAAATAAAATATTGTAATATTCGTATTTTCATATAAGAAATATTAGAATCTTAATTATAAAGGACAATAGACGAACTTAAACTGACACTTCACCATGTACAAAAGAATTTTTAAATGAATAAATTGAAATATATATATATATATCAAATACTATATTAATTATTATATTATAATTTAAAAAGATAAGAAGGCCAATGTTCAGGTATATGAAGTATAAAGGTGTAAATAATTAAAAGGGTAATTTATTCAATCGAGTTATTATGACACGGATTGGGTTAAAACTTTACCAGTGTGTTCCTTTTTTAATTCCAAATAAACTTTTCTTATGCAATTTTTGCGGGTCGCTTCTAGTTTAAGAGATACAAATGATTAAAGTTTGCTAGATTAGTTTATTATGAACCTCGAAATATGATGTCATTAAGTAATGTTTTAATGACTAATTCACTAATTTTTCAGGGTTTTTTCGGTTCGGTTTGGATATAGAAAAATCATTTAATTAATTAATTTTTTAATCTTCTCTTATATCCAAACCGAACTTATAAAAACAGAAAATTAGTGGAGCCCTCTGGTAGTCAAATATTAAAACATGGTAGCTAAATATTTATATATATTTTTCTTTTAACCTTCACTTTTAATACTCTAGAAAATTGTGTCCCTTACATATTATTATTCCTGGGAAGGCTCATTTTAGATTCATCTGGGCCTTTTGCCCATAGTTTATTTCATTGTGGTTGACAATAACCAACATTAATTAAGTCTTATGATTTTATTAAAAATGATCATTATTTTGAGATTTTATCAAAAGTGTATCCTCTCTTCTTAGTAGTTTTATTTATTAATACTTATTATATTTTGATACACACATAAAAATACCATTAAAGATCGAATTTTATGTAAAAAAAAAATAATCAAAGAATTCTTAAGCTGATTTATTTTAAAGGATTTCTTCTTTTTTATTTTAAGCTCAAAACTTTATTTTTTTTTTTATCGAAATAAATCTTTTATACGTTTCTGTTGTAAAATAAAGTGATAGGAAAGTAAGCAGTGTTAAAATTTGGCTGTCCAATTACTTTGAAAGGCTCGATTCTGCTAAAACGCATCATTATAAAAAAAGCGATGTTAAACACGATAGAAATCTTAAAGATATAGAAACAAAAAATATATTTTTTGACGTTTTAATAACACTAATAATAATAACATATAAAAGTGTATTTTTTATAATTTAATTACTTTTTATAATATTTTTTTTAAAAATTGATTTAACTGTTATTATTTTAAAAATTTGAAGAAAGTATTTTTTTTAACGTTTTTATAACGTTTTTTTCTTAACTTCACTTGGCCTCTGTCTGTCTCTCTGTCTGTTCGCTATTTTGACAAATTGAAATCGATTTTTCATCGACTTTTTATTTAGATAGACTTTTGAAAATTTTTATAGATATTTCAATGGATCCCTAGAAGGTATAGAAGAAATATAATTAAATTATAATTAATTAATTGTAATTAATTAACAATTAATTACTTTTAGTATCTAACTCCTTTTATATTGCCCTGATTAATTTTTTTTCTACGGATTCTGAAACATAAATATTGATTTCAGGATAGATTTTCATTTTGAAAGTTATTAAAAATATTTTATAGCAATAAAATTTAGGATGAATTCTTATTAATCAGTTGTATCGCCAATGAAGAGGGGTTTCTTCCCCTCAAATGGCATAGAGAAAAAATCTTTTTTTATATATGTCCCCTATAGAAAGGAAACAAAACAATAGAATAAACTTTTTTTTATGAAGACAATATATATATATATACATTTATAAAATCTCATATTACTAAAAATTATTTATTTATAAATATAATATAATAATTATTATTCAATAATAACATTTACTTAACATAAATGCATAAAATCAATTTTGGAAGATTAATATATTTTTTTGTTTTATTCAATTTGTAAATTTTCGTATAACATCACCTTTTCTATTTCTCTTGTTATATTAAATAAATTTATCATATTAAAATTGAACTAAAAAGAATAAAATAATATAAATATAAAAAATTTTTATAAAAAAACGTTTTTCCAATGGACTAAAAATAATAAAATAATTTTACTACCATGGATAGAACTAATTTTATTGACACATGGTGCCTTTAAAAATAAAAGTATTAGTCATTTTCCATCCGATATTAACTGTACCATCTCCATTCAATTCCTACCTTCTCCTAATTTCTACATTATCATTCTCTTTATATTGTCTACCTATTTTAATATATCCACTGGTCATTTCTAAGTTATTTTTTTCTGTTAACAAACTTATTTTTAGAATTTCGTCACCCATTCGCGCCACTTATAATTTTTTCTATACTTAAGAATGTACTTACTATTGATATAAAAAAAGTATATTTAATTTTTTTACTGTGTCTTATTGATCATTGCTCAATTAGATGAATCTATTATTACTTCTTGGTAGTAATTCCCCACCCATTCGCGCAACATCTCCTTCCGATCATATCCTCTGACTTTATTATATTAATTATGTTTGAGAATGCATCTATTTACTATATCTTCTATTAGTATATTAGGTATATTTATATTCTGAACTTAAATACAAAGTAAATGAATAAGCAAGTGTGATTATATTAAGTTTATTTGTGATTATTGATCTGATTTAGAAAAAATCAGTGAAAGATACGATCCGATCCCCTTGACTAATGCCAAAATTGTTCGTTTTCATTTTTTTGTTCTTCAAAATAATAATTCCTGTTTATTCCACAAACTGGAATAAAAAATAAAAACAATTGCTATTTGCGAACATATGTTGGATTAAATATGACTGACTTTCATGAATGACCGTGTCTTATATATATATATATATATCTTTATTTTCGTTTTTTTATTTTTATTGGTTTAATTAAAATTTTCAACAGCTCAAATGAAAATGCTAAGCAGTATATATAAAATAGTTAACAATTGTAATTATAATGATTTTGTAAAAGGCAAAACTTGGCACAAAAACAAATGGAGGCTCGGATGAAGGAGCACCGGATGGCAATTAGCTTTATAGCATCTCCTTAACTGCTAGAATTACGGGTGGAATTAGTCTTGGATATAATAAATGCACAATGGATTAATAAAAGCGCTAAAAATGAACTATCAAGTTTACACCGAGGAACACAGCAGCAGTTGTTAAGTTGCCATTTCAATTCAATAGAGCAGCTATGCTCAACTATTTTGGGCACAAACGACCAAAAAGAAAAATCTCTTCATTTGTCGAGAAAAATTATTTGTATAACATTCCTTTGTGAAAGAGATATTGAAAAAGGTGTCTTTTAACTGTGAAAACATACAAAAAAAATGCCGCATTTAGGACAAAATTAGAATAAAATGGACTAAATCCCTCTGCCCGTTAATAATAATGTAAAAAATAATATAAAATAACAATAATTTGAATAAAATAATAATAATAATATACCTTTAGGATATCGAATCGATGAAAAAAGTAGGGACTGCAGATCAAAAAAAATTTGGAAAAAAAACATTGATTGAAATAATTCGAAATAAAATAACCTCCAATATACATTTAATCCTTTTTAATTAGATTATAGCTGGGTTGTTGATTGTTATTAATGATCGGATAATAATATATTTTATTTTATGATTACAGCAACCAAATTCCTCTAAACGTCCCTCTCCCTTGGAAAAAATAAGAGACTGTAATATAAAACAAAAATCGTTCTAGAAAAAAATGAATTCGAAAGTTGTTTTCCGCAATAATCAAATCTACCAACTAGCCACCTCCATCCAATTTCTATTCGCTCCCAACTCTCTGATTTCATGTCGTTAGTTATATATAGACTACTCATCATCTGCCGATTGTTTCTTAATTGGTCACCCAACAAACATATTTCTAACGGAATTTTGTAAATTAAACCACATATTGATATTTGTTATTGTAAATTTATTAAAAAATACAAACATATACACAACGTTTCGATTGCTACTTCTGCAATCGTTATCAAGCGACTGCACTGTTCGAGCGTCCAGTGACGAGTGACCAATGATCATTAATATAAGACCAAAGTCACCAACCAGATGACGCTCTGAACGTGCTTACAATTTCAAAATTATAGGAGAAAAAATAATTATTCTTAAACAATTAAATTAAAAATTAATAAATTTAATTTTACATTAAAGAACTCAATTTATTCATAAAATAATTGTTGTTCACGTTTTGTTTATAATTTTTAATTTAATTGTTTAAGAATAATTATTTTTTCTCCTGTAATTTTGAAATTGTAAGCACGTTCAGAGCGCCATCTGGTTGGTGACTTTGGTCTTATATTAATGATCATTGGTCACTTGTCACTGGACGCTCGAATAGTGCAGTCGCTTGATAACGATTGCAGAATTAGCAATCGAAACGTTGTGTATATGTTTGTATTTTTTGAATAAATTTACAATAACAAATATCAATATGTGGTTTAATTTACAAAATTCCGTTATAAATAAAAACAACCACCAAAGCTTTAATAATTTAAAAACATATTTCTATTAGTTTATTACTTAACTATTAAATTAAATTTAAATGAAAAGGTAATTATTGTCCTATTCTTTTGCTTCTGTATATATGCCTATTTAAATAAGGATTTTGATTTCTCCCCTCTTTCAATCTTTCTCAACTTTACGGTAATCACTTTAAGATTTATTGATGCTCTTTAAATCGTTGCTAGGTGTATATTCCGTTATTATCCGGATATGTAATTAAATTGAATTAATTTCATTGTTTCATTATCTTATTATTAACCATAAATTAAAATCATTTTGTTAATTCTTGAGGTAATTAAAACGAAACTGATCCTATAGAATTAATTAATGAAAAATGAACAAGGATCGTTGCCGGAAGATGAATTAGGAAATGAAAAGTTCGTTACGGAAATGATATCCATCATAAAGATTAGCCGTTGTAAATTACACTTTTCGCACTTGGTGCCTCTTTTTGGAACAAATCGCGGAGTATCAAATCGCGAATTTCGCGTCCCCGTTGTGCCACAGGTAGCTCATTTATTACCGTCTACTTATGCTAGGGTAGGTATTTGCGCCGGGGACAATTTATTCCCATTTATGTTTTTATTAAAATATCCATATCCGTCCTCGAGTGCTCCAAGAATTGCTATTAGGTGAAAGTGAAAAATTATTTGAAAAATATATGATAGTAGATAAATCGTTCATTTATTAAATGGAATATTTTTTAAACTTTAAACTTATTATTAATCTTTTCGTATAATTAATGTATTAATATGTATTAATTTTTTTTTATATTATTATTAATAGATCAATAATTTCTTTTTCATTTACATGTAGGTATAATCTAACAAAAATGTAATTTGTAGAAAAAAGCAAATTTGAGGATATGAGGATGATGAAATAGTTTCAATTAAAATTAGCTATCCTTTTAATATCAACTGCAATATTTTAAAAATATTTCGAATTAATATTACACAATACAACAAAAATATTTTTTTTTTCATATTTAAATTTAATTCTAGATAATTTGTATCTTGTATCTTTATTCTCGGATGTTGTATATGAAAGTTGTGTGTTCCTCTTGAACCAGTTATTTTTCCATATTATTATCTTTAGCAATTTTAAGCGTAATTTTCAGTTTGATCTTTAAATTTGTTTCGTGGGTTAATTATTTTACTCACTTTCAATATAATTTTATTATTAAATTACTTAAATTTTCAAAAAATAATCAACCAGACTTAGTTGAAATTCCTTTTATAAATAATTTTACACGAGAGAAAGGATTATATTCAGATTTTTAACCATTTATAATTTATTGATTATAATAATAGGATAAGGTGAATAGGTATATATTAATCTTCCAAAATTGATTTTATGCATTTATGTTAAGTAAATGTTTTTATTGAATAATAATTATTATATTATATTTATAAATAAATAATTTTTATTAATATGAGATTTTATAAATGTATATATATATATATATATATATATATATATATATATATATATATATTGTCTTCATAAAAAAAAGTTTATTCTATTGTTTTGTTTCCTTTCTCTCGGGGACATATATAAAAAATTTAAGTAAAAAGAAATCTTTTTAAAAAACACACTTTACTTAAAATTGCACTAAAAAGTAAAAAATAAAATCACTGTAAAGTGTGTGCGCCCAATAGTGGAAGTAAATGTTTTACGGTGTTATTATAATTTGAGCGCACACACTTTACAGTGATTTTATTTTTTACTTTTTAGTGCAATTTTAAGTAAAGTGTGTTTTTTAAAAAGATTTCTTTTTACTTAAATTTATTTTATACTTTTTAGTCGTATTTCTGATTTATTTAATTCGACGTATAGTACTAAGAAACATGATTTAGCAAAATTACACAAAGGCGCGATAAGAAGACAACCGATTCCTGGAACTTCTAATCGGCCAGAAGAAGAAATATTACGTAGTTAATTAGAGATGTTTTGACATTTGTATATATAATGTGTGTTGCAAAAACTTTTAGTTTGAAACAGGGCTTCAGCGTCTGTAGAACTGTTATCGCCATCTATGATTGAAATAGTGAACTATTCCATATTCCGCATATGAAAGTTTAGTTAATTAATTACCACTAACAGATAAATAATTCAGTGGATTTTTCAATTGATTCGTGTATTATTAGCAGGAGCAAGCGCGTATGCAAAATTTCAAGTTGATTGAATGACGGGAAGTTGTTGAAATATCGATTATAAAATGCCGCGGACAAACAACACACGGACAACCTGACACTGTGAGTTAAGTTAAGTGTGTTAAAAAAGATCTTTTTCTCTATGCCATTTGAGGGAAAGAAACCCCTCTTCATTGGCGATACAACTGATTAATAAAAATTCATAATTAATTTTAATGGTATTAAAAATTTCTAAATATGTTCAAAATTAAAATCTATCTTGAAATCAATATTTATGTTTCAGAATCCAAAACCCAATTACTTACTACCTAAATCTATCAATAATTTAAATATAAACTACCTATTAATCAAAAAACTTTATTTTTTTTTTAATATAACAATTGGAACATGAATTATGTCATAGAAATATTTGTATGTTGCTATGAAATTAAATGACATTTATGATAAATTAATTCAACACCCCTCGATTCTGTTCCTAATTCCTTTTGTCCTGTCCTACGCCTTCCATTTCATCCCTCACCACTACACCACCATTTTCTTACTCCTTTTGACGATGAACTGAAAAGTTGTTTCTCTATTTGTGCGAAATGTATATATATATATATATATATTTTTACCTTCCTCTGGAATTATTGTAAAATTTGATCTCGCTCGGGAGTCTTTCTTAATTGCATCGCCTTTTATTCATCACCTCATTCAGTGTTTTATTTATTTATGCAGAGCTGCTTTAATTAGGAAAATAGGTAGGCCGTTAAAACGTGCCATTAAAATGAAACGGACTGATGGGCTATTTCTGTGGGAACAGGTTCTCCAGAACATAGATGATTACCACCACCACCACCACCTCTACTTTCATTGATTATTTTAAACATTGCTTCTCCATTTATTATCTAACATATGAAGAATAGATTAATAATTATAATAGTAATAATAACATTAACATAAATAAATGTATTTTTTTAAAATTTAATTACTCATAATATTTTTTTTATTCAATTTTTTTTATTATGTTTTTTATTAATAAATTGACGTTAACTATTATTGTTATAAAAATTAGAAGAATGAGCAAATTTTTATGATTAGTAATAATTCAATTGTCAGATGGCGCTTTTAAATATAAAATAATTTTCACAATTACAACCACCTCCAAATTTATCCCTTATTATCATGCTCTTTAGATTGTCTGTCTATCGTTATATATCTATTGATCATTTTTTTAATTAGTTTTTGGTAAACAATTGTTTTTTACTCAAATATAATAATAATGATAATAATAATAATATCAATATTAATATTTATTATAATAAAGAATTAAAAGGTTATAAGCAACTAAAAATTCAATTTAAATTATAATAAGTTGACCTGTGGCCAGGTCCGACCGACCGACGGTTTGAAATAAATTAATTTCCAGCTACAGAAACAATTTCAAATAATATTAATATATCTATTAATGTAATAAAAAACAGATATGGATATAACATAAATATTTTTAATTTTATTTTATTTATAATATATAGCTGAAGTAGCCGGCGTTGCCGGCGTTACCCGAGGCTGTGACGTCATGAAGGGCTGGGTGACGTCATATAATTTTAAATTAAGAAAAATATAATGAAGATGATTTTTCCCGAGGATAAAACCAATACGTTCGTGGTGATATGTAAAAAAATCTCCTTCTGTGAAATTTGGTGCGAAAATAACCCTTCCCTTCTTATCGTCGATCGCTAATACTACCACTTCCGGTTTCCGGATTTGCACCAAAAGTTGATCAATTCATCCCACTGATGCATTAAGTAAATATACCAAATTTCATCAAAATCCGTTTTGCCGTTCAGGCTGTACACATCTATACGGACGGACAGACGGACGGACAGACATCATGCTAAAAATACTTTTTTCTGTTAAGAAAATGCATGATTCGTGGAGATATGTAAAAATCTCCACATGTGAAATTTGGTGTGAAAACAATACCTCCCTTACTATCGTCGGTCGGTAAAAATGAAAATAAAAATATAAACAAAAACAAAAATCTGGACTGTCTCCACTCGACTATTTCGCAAATTTGAATTGGATTAATTAACATATATTATATTTAAATTAAATTTAATTAATTAAATTATAAATTAAAATTAATAAATAATAGGTATTAAACCAGCGCCTGTTTGGCTCTTAGTTGATGGCACCACGTCACGTGCTGGCGCGTGATTGTCAGTCAACTCGTTAAAAAATTAATTCTGGTACTTTCAGCGATTCAATTAAGCTGAAATTCTATATATAGCAGTTTTATAAAATTTTTAATCATATGAAAAACCATCAAACATATATCTTTAATTTTTCCGTCAGTTTAGAGGAAAAAGAACGTGATAGGTAATGGTCCCCTTCCGAATGAACTACATTTCTCAAAAGTTGATAGAAAACAACGAATTTTGAATAATGCTCGTGTACCAAATTTCATGATTCTAGCTCAAACCGTTTTTGCGTAATGTTGTCTACATACACACATACCCACATACACACACACACAGCGAGACATTTTTCTCAATCCCTCTGGTGAGATAGTAAAAATTATATAAGCAAACCAAGATTCAGAAATTTGATCAAATGACAAGATACAATTTAAGTTTTTCCTAAAAAAAAATAATAAATAAAAACAAAAACAAAAATAATAGAAAATTAAAAAAATAAAAAACATGGATTGAATGAAAATGATTCCTGTTGAACCGGAGCTATTTCGTTCTCTCTCTCCCTTGAACAATTAACTAAGCCAAATGGATACGTGACAATTGATTCAAATAACAGACAACGTGCATTATTCGAGATTGCTTTGTGCTATTGTAATGTTTGTGTGAATTTACTCAAAATACACAAAAGCCATGATGCTAACTCATTAATGGTTGTCTAATAATCATATTAAATTATTCTTTCTTTCACTTTGCGATATATATATATATATATATAAATGTATAAATGTATGAATGTACACAAATTTATACCCTCATTTGCTTAAGATACTATTTACTTATTTACACCAAATGCAATTGTGCCTTTTCATAAACAAATATAGCTTAGTTACGATGAGTCTAAAATAATTTTAGCTTACTGTCTAATATAAATAGAACATGTATTTTATATATTATATAATAATAATTTTAATAATAATAATAATATTACTTGGTCTGCTTTTGAATATCAAGATCTTTATGATTATTAATGAGTGAGAGAGAGAAGGGGAAGAAAAAAAAATGATTATTTATCTAAATTTGGTTTAAATTCATTAAACAATTTAATAATGAATAATTAATTATAACTACAATATTTTTAATAATTATATAATTAATAATAATTAATAATAAATGAAGTATGTAAGTATGGACGGTTTCATCCATTATGGATTATTAAGATTCAGTTTTAATGGTGGAAATGTTTATTAGAAAAGGCATTATCTGTTGAAAGGGAGGCTCGCCTCGATCCCAAATAAAGTGGAGGGGGGAGGTGGAAGGTTGGCCAAATCATTCCCCACTCACGGGCAACGAGCTCATCTCCCTCTCTCTCGCTCTTTCGTTTTAAAGTAAATTTTATATTTTCTTGTTAAATGCATTCTAAACATTCAGTAATCCTTTCTAAATAGATTGGTGTGAAAATTAATTTCATTTTTTTTAATAATATATATTTTATTTATTTATTTATTTTAAGCATATTATCTTGTTGTATTTTTGTTTTTCAATTTATTATTCTTATAAAAATATATATGTATATATCTATACTATATAATACTATGTTGAAGATTATATTTTCCCCAGTACGAAGTGAATGGATTGTAAATCCTTAATCTTTATATTTTTTCAATTAATATAATGTAACCCTTTTTTATGTAAAATTTTGTCATTATTCTTATTTCTTGATAGATTATCTCAAGGAATCAATCTGATATCATTCAATGAATATTAATTAGTTTTTTTTTGTCAATCATTTGCATTGTACATCTGCCTCAAGGCAATAATACACAGTATACATTTTATAATAAAATAAATCAATTATATAGTGGAGGGTAAGGAAAGAATCATTGGAAATGTGGTTGGAAAAAAAAATCGAGGAGGGAGAATGGGAAATATTAATTGGTAAAATCGATTTAAAGCATTTTATTTAATGTACAGAAGTTACCATGAATTTAATTTTAATACACACACACACACCAAACTTGGGTGGAAATGTAATGAAATGATACAAGAGCTGCATACTTTATTCTTAAATTTAATAATCAATTACGTTCATTTTTTAATATTTATTCATTTTATATTACTATTAACAATGTGAAAGAATTAATTAACTCAAATAATAATAATTTAAGGTATTTTATAGGAAGCTATTTTAAAAATATGACATTTAAGTTCTTTTGCAGTTCTTTAATGTGAATTAAATTATTTTGATATGAAAGATAATTTTGTTAGGCATTGATGGAGAGAGTTTAACCAAAATAAATTATCCGTCTATGGGGAAAACTGAAAAAAAGTGTAAAATCACTGATGTAAAGTAGCACTAAGTTTCAGGCTATTTTAAAACATTTCAGACATAAATATTTTAAATAAGTAATTTCAGTTTCGATATCCTTTTCGTTTTGGAGTCACAATCAAACTCACAGGACCTTAAAACGTGTATTTCCGTTAAAATTCCGTTATATACTATATATATATATAAACAATAAAGTAAAGGTAAAAAGTAAGATTTAGATGGGACTGGGTCTGGATAGGGCCAAGAACTTTGGAGTTTCGTAGAGTCACAGAAATAGGTAATTGTTTAGACCAGTGTTTCACAACTTTTTTGGACCAAACGCCCCCTTTGTAAGACCCGCTTTTTAATTCGCCCCCCTATAAATTTTTACAGATAAAAATTGCATGATAATCCATAATATAAGGTAGGTACACTAGGTAATACTTAGAGCCATATTGAAAAATCGAGTTTCAGAACTTTATTGCAAAATCATCTGACCTTTTTTTAGAACCATATTGAAAAAAATTGAAAAAAAGAGGAAATATTTAAAAAGCCTCTTCGCATAATCATCTTACCTTTTTTTAGAGTTGAAAATGATTTTGCCCCCCAAAAATAACTTATCGCCCCCAAAATCGTATAGTCAAATAATCGCCCCCTTTAAGATGTCGATCGCCCAGGTTGAGAATCACTGGTTTAGACTAACCGATGTATCCTGGATTCCTTTTTTGATTCAAAACAAACTCTCTTTAAAAAGTATGTGGCGGTCGCTTCTAGTTTTCGAAATAAAAATAATTAAAGTTTGCATATAAACTAGTTATGAATGAGCAGTCATTTATTAATGTTTTATTGAATAATTCACTAATTTTCGGTTTTTATAAGTTCGGTTTGGATATAGGAAAATTATTTAATTAATTAATTTTTTAATCTTCTTATATCCAAACCGAACTTATATAAAATAAGTTGACCTTTGGCCAGGTCCGTACCGACCGACGGTTTGAAGTAAATTAATTTCCAGCTACAGAAACAATTTCAAATAATTTTAATATATCTATTAATGTAATAAAAAACATATAGGCATATAACATAAATATTTTTAATTTTATTTTATTTATAATATATATGTAAGACCAGGCTGTGACGTCATGAATGGCTGGATGACGTCATATAATTTTAAATTAAGAAAAAAACTAATAAATATGATTTTCCCGAGGATAAAACCAATACAAAGTGCATGATTCGTGGTGATATATAAAAAAATCTCCTCATGTGAAATTTGGTGTGAAAATAACCCTTCCCTTCCTATCGTCGATCGCTAATACTACCACTTCCGGTTCACGGATTTGCACCAAAAGTTGATCAATTCATCCCACTGATGCATTAAGTAAATATACCAAATTTCATCAAAATCGGTTGAGCCGTTCAGGCTGTACACATCTATACGGACGGACAGACGGACAGACGGACGGACAGACGGACGGACAGACGGACAGACGGACAGACGGACGGACAGACATCATGCTAAAAATACTTTTTTATGTTTAGAAAATGCATGATTCGTGGAGATATGTAAAAATCTCCACATGTGAAATTTGGTGTGAAAACAATACCTCCCTTACTATCGTCGGTCGGTAAAAAACACCAGAAAATTAGTGGAGCCCTCTGGCGGTCAAATAATAAAACTTGGTAGCTAAATAGAATATCAAAGAATTTATATGCAAACTTTAATAATATTTATCTCGTAAACTAGAAGTGATGCCACATTTTGTTTTGAATCACAAAAGAAATCAACTGGTAAAGTTTTATTCAAATCCATTATACATCGGTTAGATTAAACAATTACCGATAAGTATATAAAGTAAAAGTAAAAATATCAATGAAGGTTTTAAGAAATGCTATCTGATCTCATCGACTCTGTCTTTATTGTCATATAATGAAATAATATTCTTAAATATTCATTAACGATTTTATTTTAAATTTATTTTTAAATAAAACTGTATTATTGGTTATAAAATGATTAACGGACAACATTCATTTGATATTCTAAGTAAGTTTGTTTTTTTCTCTCTCTTGCGTTCTCTTCCAATGTTTTACTTTGCCACTTCATATCTAAACATCAATTGCCTGCCTACCTTATAAAAATGGCCATCTGCCTTACTATCTCTCTTTCTCTCTGCTTCTTTTTTTTTTTTATTTTAAAAGGATGTTGAAGACAAACGTTGGCACGTGTAAAGTGAATGGAACATGTGGCAAAAGATAAACAACTCGAAAGCGTAGAAGATGATGACTTGACAATTCAAAACAGCCCTTCCACAGTCATCACTTGCCACTGTTTATATTAGAAGAAGCACTACGGAAAGTGAGAGGGGTTTTTGCATTGTTAAGATTATCCACTGAACTTGTTAAATAAAATTAGAATGATACTCCATACATCAATATTTATTTTATTTTAAATAAACTATCTTCTTGGATGCAATGACATACGTCCAACCATGCATATCCTAACCTAACTACAACCAATTCCTATTCTCACCGAATTCTTATATTTACATTTCTATTATCAACACAGTCAATGCACCGGTTATTTAACAATTGGTTTACTTACCCTCTCTATTATAACTCTAATTATGTTTGTGGATACATAGAAATCATACAATCTCCTTGATTTCTTTCTTCCCAATAGTTCTACCCATTTTCAAAACCCCGGAAGGAATTTTCCTCTAATATCATAGACCACGCCACACATAAATTTAAGACAATCGGCAAAAAATATATATATTTTGGTATTCTCTTATATTTTATTTAAATAATTTTAATAGGATTATCCCATTATTAAATATTATTTAATTTAGTATATATTCTTTCTTTAATGAAATAAATTCAAGCATCTTGGGAAGCTTGGAATAATAAAATTACACGTTTATCATCGGCTGTGATTCCTTTTGATAGATTATTTATTTATACTACAAACGAGACCCAAAGACGTTCTACTCTTAAGCTCTGACCATAAAGGTTTACAGCCCACAGGAGGCGTGCGAACAAAATTCTTCGATTGACTCCATTCATCTCTTTTCCTCAGAAACACTTTGCCATGTCGAATTTATAAAATTTATTTTTGCGATTGAAAACTTGGCCGACTATGATTATATTTTGAAATTGAAATTTCTTTTCTAAGCAATACTATTTGAAAATATCAATTCTTTGTTTGATTTGAAATTTTTATTTTTTAATGAATAAAGTACCCATTTGAAAGTTATTATTATTATTTTGAGTAATTTTCAGAATTATATGAACGACTCATGACTGCAGAACGAGCGCTACTCACATCTCGGACTAGAAAGTTTTCAAAGTGTCAATTTTACGAGTAAATATGTCTATTAAAGAAAAAGTGAAATAAAATTATAGTAAAATTGAATTTTTCAATAAGGTAAAAAATCAATGAATAGAATGAAATAATTTATCTTGTAAAATTAACGCGATTTTTTTATTTTAATAAATATATAAAAGATAAAAAAAAAGTAATTCTTTAAATTTTCATCTAATATATATATATATATATTAATAATAAAATCAAATAAAGATTTTTATTCTTAAAAAACAAGTGAACTCATTTGCATTGGAGAGAGGGGGATTAGACTGAAGATTTCCATTTTTTCAAGGATCTTTTAATTAAACAAAGAACGGCCTCTTTACTTTCCGAACACGGCAGCCGCTGTGAAAAGAAAATATCAACTTCCTATCCCCTCGTTTCTTATTAAAAGGTTAAGTTTAGAATTGACAAACGTCTTTACTTATAAGTAAAAAAAAGAAAAAAATTACCAAGTTTCTATAATTCAAAAGTAATAAATAGCAAGCAGTTCCTTGATTATGGTAAGGAAAGTAATTAATATATATGTGGGAGTTGAAATTAAGGTCAAGGGATGTTGGCGACAAGGGTGTTTCAACCTCCTCACTCCACTTCCTTGTCCCTGGTTGTAAAATGTAACCGAGGGTAGCAGCGGAAATATACCACATGCCGAACCACTGATCAGGCCTTGGTGGCGGCCAGAAAAAAGTATCCCACCACCTTCTCCCCCCACAACCGATGCTTCAGTAGGGGGCGGGATTAATATATAAATTGGAAGGCGAACCCCCGCAAGGGACTCTATTCGTTTGGGACGATTCATTTTGGATGCTAGTTAGATGCTTGATTATTCGGTTGCTTGGCTATGATGATGAGAGAGTGTGTGTATTTTCCTATGTATATTTATTGTAAATAAACCATTTTATAAACAAACCCAAACAAGAAGTGTTGTTGCTCTATCAAGATAATTTACCCCTAGACAACGATCCAACCCCTCCCAAACTATAGATATACAATATTATCAAAAATGAAATAAAAAAAAGTTCCCGTAAAAGTTAATGATAATAGAATTAGAAATATTAAAAAATTATTTAATATAAATGTTATAAAATTTTTATAATTCTTCTTTTACTACCAACTAGCTTTTCCTATTTCATTCTCTACTAAATGTGAGCACCCAATTATACTCTATAATGATGTTGATATATTTTTTCAATTTTTTACCAACCATTTAAGTTATTGATATTAGTTAAATAAAGTGTAATTAAAAAAAAATTAAAAAAATTTATTTATTTTTTTTTATAATTTTTAACATTGTGAATTTTAAAAACTGATTATAGGTTTATCAGTGATCTTTATTATTATTTAATTTTGTTACCACTACATGCAGGAAATGCAGACCATACCATCTTTTCAGCAAAAGGTGGACGCCGGAAAGGGATGATTCGGTGGCTCTGCTAGGGTTGACCATCTTTCGTGAATATCTAAGACAACTAACTATTGGTTGTAAATGAAGATAACTGGAAGGACATAGAAAACTTAATTCAGAATGTGATGATAAGGAAGTCAGTTCAGTTGAGATAACCAGTGAATAAGGTCCCGAATGCTTGATACTGATTGCGTTCTATTTGGACGATGGTGGGAGTTAAGAGGTTTTTGGCGGATAGTTGATAACCCAGAAGTTTGTATAACCTAAGGATGGCCCCTTAGGCACCTATAAACAGGTTACGCATTCATTAAAAAAATTTTACAGATCATAAAGTTTTGTCTTAACACACTAGCAAATAGCGCCATCTATTTAAGTCTTGAATATTCTTCTTCATAAAGAAATTTAATCAGTTAATTCCCATTAATTAATCATTTTTTTTCAATAAATTTTTATTAGATTTAACGACAGATTTATGTAATATTCTTGGAAACTAGTAAATGTGTAAAATTCCAAGTTAATTGATTAATTGGCAGAAGGTGGTTAAAATAAAATATTAGTGAATAAAATTCCCTCAAAACAGACCGAGTGAATTAAATGGAAAATGTTTTTAAATAAATGAAAGATAAATTTAAAAAAAAAAAACAAAAACAACTGGCATATGATTATATTTGGTTGAATAATCAATTCAATTCTACTTATTGATATGTATTATAGGATTAAAAATATGATCTCTAGTGAAAATTTATGGCCAAAACGTTTCGATTGTATTTCCACTTGATTCAATTATATAAGTACCGTTTCAAAAACCATTTATCATGAGATCTCATTAAAAACAATAAATACTTAATAAACTATTTATAAATAATACCAACAAATTATTTATTGAGAAAATTTCCCATAATTCATTACTGCGCTTTCACTGACAACTTGATTTAATCACTGGAGAGTCATAAATATTTACCAATCAATCCATTTCCCATTAACAACGTGATTTATTTCCTATTTGCTTGTGATGTTGTTTTTGTTGGTGTTGTTATTGTTTCTATTTTTCTTTAAAAAAAAAAAAAAAAAAAAAAACACAGAAAAAAATATTTATTTTTATATTAATTAGGATTTTAGAAACAATTTTTATTATTCATTTCAAGTCAAATAGCAAAGTTTTAATCACCAACTTGAAAGTTAAGACTAAAGTTAAGACTTTGTTCAAAATTACATTGTGGAGATTTAATATAAAGTGTTACTGTTTATTTACAAGTCAAAAAGAAGATTATAATTGCTAATTGATGGTTAAATCAATAAATGAAACCTGTGAGCCAGTCAGGAGAGGGGAGAGAAAGAAAGATTGTAGGTGGGGGGGGGGAGGTTAGCGAGGGTAAGGCGGTTTAAAAACTACCTATCATCTTCTACCCTGTCAAGCGATTGGCCGAAAACTCAACTGAAGATTAATTTAAGCGTTTTCTTTGGAATTTAAATTGAAATCGAAAGGAGAGGGGTTTTTGGTTTTTCCACTCGGATGTCTTTATTGTTTATCAACCTCTTGGGATGATAGCACATATTTTACAAATTTGAAAACTTTCCAACGAAGTGAGGTGTTGTTCTCTTCTCTAATTTCGTGCTACACCTTTAATATACTTTATTCATGATTTACAGCCTTAAGCTATTTGTTTATTGTTTTATTTCGTTGTCTTTTATTTATTCACCTGAGATATTCTTGAAAGGTATCTACTATAAAAAAAATATTAAATACTGCTCGTGTTTGACTGTTCTAATCCGATATTAGGATGTCAAAAATATAATAAATTTATAATAATTTTTTTTTTTTTTTTTAATAAATACACATGATTTTATTTCACAAAGTTTAGATCGTTTTATTGAATATATATATATATATATATATTATTTAATAATAGGACTATTCAATCAATAAATAACTTTTTACAACAAAAAGGTGAGAGGGACAAGATAAATGTTATATTGTTAGTCTATCAATTTTTTTTTAACAAAAGGTAGTAAATTTCAATTCCCATACGCGTAATATAGAATAAACTAATCGGTTTCGTTGTTTGTTTGTCTGTCTGTTTCATGTAAAGATAGTAATATTGAAATTAAAATTATTATTATTATTATTATTATTATTATTATTATATTAATTTAAAATTCAAATAAATTTTAAAATTTAAAAATATAATGATCAATAAACTGATAATTGTTTATTTGAGTATTGATGTTAAATATTTTTTTAAGTATGTAAAATTCCCCTCCTGATAAAACACCAGCCACAATGGATTATTTTTCTAGTAACATATTTATTTATTATTTTCTTTTATTTGATTTATATCACATGAACATATTAAATATCTAATTCTAAATAAAAACAAAAATCTGGACTGTCTCCACTCGACTATTTCGCAAATTTGAATTGGATTAATTAACATATATTATATTTTAATTAAATTAAATTATTTATAAATTATAAATTAAAATTAATAAATAATATTTATTAAACCGGCGCGTGTTTGGCTCTTTGTTGATGGCACCACGTCACGTGCTGGCACGTGATTGCCAGTCAACGCGTTAAAAAATTAATTCTGGTACTTTCAGCAATTCAATTAAACTGAAATTCTATATATAGCAGTTTTATAAAATTTTTAATCATGTGAAAAACCATCAAACATATATCTTTATTTTTACGGTCAGTTTAGAGGAAAAAAATAAATGATAACGTAATGGTCCCCTTCCGAATGAACTACATTTCTCAAAAGTTGAGAGAAAACTACAAATTATGAATAATGCCCGTGTACCAAATTTCATTATTCTAGCTCAGATAGACATACATTTTTCTCAACCTTAGTGAAAATGACTCAAGTACCTTCAAAACATATAAAAACATCAAAATCTCGAAATCGAAAATTTTCGTGATCGCAATACTATCTCTGGGGAGATAGTAAAAATGAAGAGGATAATTTCTCGATACTTTATAAAATATAATCATTTAATTTCACCGAAAAATAAAGTTTAATGCATGTCAATTAAAATAAATTTAAAACTTAATTATTGTATCGTATTTTATTTTTATTTTTTTAATAGAAACACTCGTTTCAACTTTAGTCATTTTAATCCCCTTAATTTAATTGAAGAGGGAAGGACCAAGTCCAAGTATCATGAGGAAAATCTCGTTTGAAAACTGGATAAAGCCTACCTATCTTTCTGACAAATGAACAGCGGCCATAAAACATGTAAACAACGTTTCGATTTCAGTTCATCGCCCGATACGTTGAATGAGTTCAACGGTCAATTATAGACTTATTGTTGGTTCTTAATAAAGTTTTAATAAAATTTTTTTTAATAATATTTTTTATTAAAAAATATTAAATAATTTTATTTTAAAATATAAACTAATAATAGTAAACAATGAAATAAAAAAGTTTTCTCTCTAATAAACTTATATTAAAAACTATTGAATATATAAATAAAAAAGAAAAAAAGAATGTCCACTTCAAGGCCAGAAATCTTCATCCCATAAGAAAGCCATTACAAATAAATATTGATTAAATATTTAAAGAAAATTAGAATGAGAAGGGAAATAAATTAAAAAATGGGATTGTGAAATAGTTCTAGAATCTAGAAGAAAAGAAATGAAATAAGAAGAGAATAATTAAATATAAGCGAATAAAGAAAGGAGAAAATGAAACGGTCAGGCAACATGGCAGTCAATATCACATTTCATTTGTCCAAACTCAATAATTAATATTAATGCTAGTGAAAATCTACATTTAATAAGGAATATGGTGATATAAATTTTATTTATTATTATAAATAAACGTTGTTTTATTTTAATATCAGAAAAGAAACACTAAATTTAGTTAAAAAGACAATTGGTTAAAATTAAATTTTAATTTTTATCTCCAAAGGTTACCTGTAGTAATGAATTTAAATAAAATTCCTTAAAATGATTCAAAGGATGTTACGTCAAAAGGCATAAGAAAATTGAAAGAGAATGAAAAAAAACGAAAAAGAAAAAGAAAATAATGGTTAAAAATATAGTAAATAGAATCAGCATCTTTTAGCGTTGCTTCTAAACGCTTAGATGACTCAAGTGACAAAGTTAACCGGTCATACAAGATGGCGGCCAATATCCTATTCCATCTGTCAAAATTGAATAATTAATATTTAATTAATAAATAACAATTATGAAGAGAGGTGGGTCCTCTCAAGGCACTTATAAGATTGTCTCACTTGTCATTTGCGAGGTTTTGATAGTCAGAAAATGCGCGTAATCAGCAGATATTTGAATGAACCCCTTTCTCTTTCTGAGAGTTAATATTTAATTTTTTTACTTATTAATTAATCTATGCTAGGTATTCTCCATCATCGAAATAAGCTTGATTTTTTGAATTTATCTTTTGAATCTTGAAAATATATTTATACAAAGAATATCTCTCTCTCTCTCTCTTTATATATATATATATATATATATTAAAAACATTAATAAATAAAATATGATAAACATATTTCTTAAATTAATTTCACTATTGTTAACCTTTTTATTTTATTGTTTATTTATTTATTTTTGTTATTTGTTGTTGTATGTATTAATATAAATAATAGTAACCAATATGAATACGCGATTCACTTTTTTTTTCAAAAAAAGAGTTTCGGCTTTTTTATAACTACATTCGGTTTTGGTTGTTTACACTTTTAATCGCTTTAATCCTATTTGGAATATCGAATCGGTATGGGTGAGTTTGTTGGGTTACGGGGGCGGCAATCCTCCCACGTGAAATGCTACGATTGTTCCATTGAATTAATATTAATTGGAAATAATATCGATATAAAATATGAAAACAACCAAATGGCTGGCTTATTTGAAATTATTTTAATAAAACTGACCCATTTAAGATCATTTGCAATTCTTGTGGTTTTATATTATGTAGTTACATATATATATATATATATAATTTTCAAAAGTTACAAAGTTCATTCATTGAAAATCGATTTATTATATATATATATATATATATATATATATATACGTAAACGTTATCTATCTAAAACATTAATTTTTATTTTGACAAATTAAATAACATCAAATTTATTATTGATTTTTAACTTAGAAAATTATTATTAATATTAAATGTGTGTATGGAATCATAATTGAAAAAAATGAATTAAATTAAACTTCAAAAATTTACAACTTAATAAGAATTATTTTTTTTTTATTAATTTTTTAATGATATCCTCGATAAAGTTTAATGTTTATTGTTATATTTGCTTTATGCGCATTTTGGTTATTGCACAATCAAAATAAGCTTTCTTCTTTTCCTCATACATTTATATATACTCATTCAGCCCCATATATATATATATATATATATATATATATATATGAATAGAGAGAGAAAGAGAGAGAGAGAGAGAGAAAATTTTAAAAGCAATGTGAATTATTATTTAAAAAAATATTAAAAATTAATTAACTCATTAATATAATCATTAATAAAATATCTAATTCAAATATATTTTTTATATTTAGTTTCCATGACAATGAATGGCTTCATTTTTTACTTAAAGCGCCTGATGGTGAAACAATCGAAATGCGGATAAAGCAAATATGTCATTCAACTTGAAACTTTACCGAGGGTTTAATGAAAAACTTATTTCTTTTAAGTTCTATTATTTTTTAAGTATAATTTTAGTTAATTTAACTTATTAGGATACTTCATCTAGTCCCTCCAGTCAAATGTATTAATTTCATAAAATGAACTTATTATTTTTTCTTTACTTAAACATGACACAAAAATACCAATATGTATTTTGTATTTTTTTTTTAACAGAAAAAAAAAAATTTTAGATAGAGATTTGTACAAAAAATATCGCCTTTTTCAAGTTTAGAAAAGGATTTCTCTATTGGTTTTGTAGAAGGTAAATTTCACTGAAAATCTCCCTGAGGTTATCCTAAAAGAAGTCTCGGACACTTAATACCCTAATGGAAAGAGATGCCTGAAATAATCATTATCTTCTACAAAAGAGGGTGGTCAACTAACGGACGGATAGACGTGTTTTTTGTTTTGGAAACCGATATCATATTACCTTTTCTAATTCTTTTCTTCAATGCCATATTTCATATTGATATAAAAACACATCTGTTTTTATATTATCAATATATATATATATATATATATATATATATATATATATTGGTAATATAAAAATATAGTACCTGGTTCACCGAGCGGCCGCTCTGTACTTTAGAAAAATCCTTATGAACTATGAATATTTAAGATTAAGATTATTATTTAAAATAAATAAACGTAAAATATATGAAACAATTTTAAATAATTTAAAAGAACATATTCTTAAAACACACAGCCCTTAAACGTAAGTATTAATGTACTAAAAGACAGAAAAGTATGGCCTGTGGATATAACATAATATATATTTCGTAATTTGATTACAAAATATTATTAAAATACATATTTTTAATTTTATTTTATTTACAATATGTTGTATATAAGGAAGCGCTTTACGGCGTTGCTTGGTGTCATTTTTTTATTATTAAAATTTCTATTTTAAGCTGGAAACAATGCAGAATGCAGAAGTGTGAATTAAAAAGAATCCTTAGAGCGGTTTAATATCTCAAAAATCAAATATATATACAATTTTTGCTAGTGTATAATAAGATAAGATATATATATATATAAATTCTAAATTAAAAATAACAATCAAAAAACTCTTGTTTAACATTAAGATAAAATAAAATTAAAAATCAGATATTGCATGAAATTTCTTAAAATGGATCATCATTCATTTAGTAAATAACGGCTTATATTTTGTTTATTTTATGTAATCCTTATTCTGAATGTATAAAATGAATCTTAATGAAAAATAAGGGTTGTCCATCTCAACAGAAAGTTTAATTTAGAGTTAAACAAA
This sequence comes from Labia minor, assembly GCA_963082975.1. Lineage (NCBI taxonomy): Eukaryota > Metazoa > Arthropoda > Insecta > Dermaptera > Spongiphoridae > Labia > Labia minor. Next base: position 32,840,437 of record OY720348.1, on the reverse strand, counting down.
GAAAATGGGGATGGCAGAACAGCAAATTCTAATTTTAATTTCACATTTATGAGAAAAAGTGACTCGATTTCTTAAGAAATCTCAAGCTGATGGTCTTGCATTAAAACCATCAACATCTTGTTTTATTTGAACAAAACGATTTTTGTTTATTTTGTTGTTCTTTAACAATTCCAAAAAAAAAAGTATTAAGAGAAGAAAAGTTATTTCTAGAGAAAAATAATTTAAACTTAAAAATATAATTGAAGTATAATCTATAGTATGCAATGTACATATTATATATTCAATCGTTAATTATATATATATATATATATATGTGTGTGTGCGTGTGTGTTTGTGTGTGTAGATAAGATTACGCAAAAACGGTTTGAGCTAGAATAATGAGATTTCGTACACGGGCATCATTCAAATTTCGTAGTTTTCTATCAATATTTGAGAAATGTAGCTCATTCGGAAGAGGGTCATTTGCCTTTTTTAAAATTTGAGCCTTTTCAAGATTTTTTTTATAGATCTCCACCGATCTATATAAAAATCAAACACACTGGTAGATTTTAAAAAACGCCTTTTTCGCCTTTTTTGGATATTTTTACATTTTTTTGCCTTTTTTGCATTTTTTTGCAACAAAAATTTTTTTCAGTCATTTGCAATTTTTTTGCAAATTCATAAACTACCCAACTCTTACAATTTGACATTTTAAGTAAATATAATTTTGAATTTCCTTTAGAAATTAAAAATATTATATTAACAAAAAAGAGTCGAAGTAATAGAGAGGGAGTAGAGAAGTGGATTTTCGCAAAAATTTATTTAGTTGATATGATTCAACACCAGACAGCAGTAAAGTTTGAGAACCAGCCCAGCCGTTAACACAAAAGATTGAAATCTGCAATATTCAGATTATATATTATTTAGTTTAAACCTGTTTATACATTTGGTCTATGATTTGGTCTTGTGTCAATAAAAAACTCTATCGACATTCTATTTTTTTATTACTCTTGTTACGATTTACAAACAATATATTTTTAATTTATATTAAGGAACTATAGTTTAGAGGAATTTGTTCTCTTCATCAGTATAGAAGACAAAGTCCTCAAAAAACTACAGTATAATCTCTCTATATAATACAATTTTATTTTACAAGCATAAGGCAACCTTTTATTATTTCTCTAATTTATAAAAGTTCTGATACTCTGGGCAAAAAATAACTTAAATCTTGACTATCTATTCGTTTTCGCTTAATATGATCGAATGTAATCTATTTTTCGTCGCCAGTCACCATCCACTTCAAAAATGGGTCGAGCTCGTTCCGTTGATTCTGTCCAGTTTTTTGTGTCAAATAATGCGGCACCCAAACATCAAGTTTTTTTTGTATCCAGCCTTCTACAGATGGTTTAAAATGGTTTGGAAACTAACTCCCATCTCCTGAGCGATACGAGATGCGACATGCCGGTCTAACTGGATGTTTTCCAAGATTTGATCGGTATTCGTCAACACAGGTCTTCCGCCGGCTGGCCTATTCATGATGTCGTTTTCACCGGCTATGAATCGTCGAAACCATTCCTCCGCGGTTCGAATCTCACGGAACGTTTCTCTAGCGTATTTGCCTTTAACGAAGGAAAACTTTAAAATAGCGCGAATTTCGGCGTTAGTGAACTCCATGTTTACAGGTCTATAACTGTTGAACGCAATATCCAAACTAATCAGGTATAGCGTCGTTTTGTAGATTATGTCAAGACCTTTTAATTTATAATTAATTTAATTTAATTTAAATATATTATATGTGTTAATTAATATATACATTTATAAAATCTTAAATTAATAAAAATTATTTATTTATAAATATAATATAATAATTTTTATTCAATAATAACATTTACTTAACATAAATGCATACAATCAATTTTAGAAGATGAATATATTTTTTTGTTTTATTCAATTTGCAAATTTTCGTATAACTTTATCTTTTCTATTTCTTTTGTTATATTAAATAATTTAAATGCGCCCAACGTTTTTCGTTGAATATGAAGGAATTCACCCATAATTTTTGTCAGGCTTATAGAAAAATTATTTTATTCTTTTTAGTCCATTGGAAAAACGTTATTTTATAAATTTTTTTTATATTTATATTATTTCATATTCGAAAAAAATATAATCTGAAAAATAAAATGACGACAAAATTGTATAATATATTATTTATACAAAATTGTTTATATACATATATATTTCAATAAGTTAAACAATTCAAATGGGATCTTTTTATTAGTTGGGGTTTCTATCTTTGATGGTTCCATTGCGCTTAAGCGTGATCTGCTTTGATGCTGGGATATTCATATAGAATTCGCCATCCCTTCACTTCTACCCTATCTATAGTATATACCACTCACACTCACCCTCTACTCTCCTATATCGCTAGTATATGCAGAGCAGAACCCACTCGGCGATAGATTTACAAAATAACAGCCGAGAGCTTATGCGTTTTCATTTTGAAAATTAAATTATTAAATCATATTTGTTCGGTGGATTCATTAAATGCAGAGGTTATTTTAAATTGTAAATGTAGTGAAGCTTAAATAAAAAGGGGATCAAGGGAAAAAAGCTTGTTAAGAAACCTTGTTTATTTGTTACTGTACATATATATATATATATATATATATATATAGATAGATAGATAGATATACAATCCGCATACATCAATTTATTGTTTATCCCGGAATCTTCTTAATTTTTATTCAAAAATCATTTTTATTATTATTTTTATTTTATTTTAATTTTTTTTTTTTTTTGTAATATTGCTGGAGGGGCAACCGCCAAATGATTTACTAATTTACATTTCAGTTGTATTTGTATTTGGTTGAAGAGATATGTAACTGCATTGGCGTAACGATGGTATATCATATGCATTGCATGTGCTCTGGGCGCCAACTGAAGGGGGGGGGGGGCGAAAAACACCTAACTTAAAAATATTTATATAGATATAAATATTAGTATTAAAAAACAACATATGCAAATGATAAATGGAAAAATGCAAGATGAAATATCCTGTTCCCAAAAAAACATCATACCTATGGCCTGAGATAGACGCAATACTGGTGTTTGCCATAGGCGCCATTTTCCGTAGTTACGCCTCTGATTAGGATATAATATAAAATTATAGGAATTCTATTTTTATAATTTTATTTCTAATTTTATTTCATACAAAAATATAAATTGTTCAGAAAAAATTGTATTCTAACTTTTTCATTAAATTAATAAATAAATATAGACATAGAAAAAGTTAAAGTTAATAAAAAGAGGGTATTTATAGATAAAGGGATAATTTCTCTATCAAGGAAGACAAAGAAAATCCAGTAGTTATCAAAGAATATTAGTATATTGTTTTAATCGTCTCTATTTAGAACTACACCTATTTCAATCCGATTCCAATCATTTCCCAATTCTCTCCCATTGACCTTTTAATTGACAACCGCCTGTTTAATTCATTGACTGATACTCTTTTCAATTGATTTAATAATAGTCAAGCCAAATAATAAGAGATTTTTATTTTAAAAATTGAGCTATTAACACACTATGAGCGGGGCGGGTATTTGTACCCGTTGCGGGGACTGCCACTTATAAGCGGGGCGGGTATTTATACCCGTTGCCACTTATATGAGGGATATATATTAGTTATCGTTTAAAATCAGTAATTTTAAGTGACACAAGGGAAAATATATATTATATAAGTGGGGCAACCCGCCCCGCTCATAAGTGGCAGTCCCCGCAACGGGTACAAATACCCGCCCCGCTCATAGTGTGTTAATTATGTTTATGTAATCTTTTGTTGTATGGTTGTATGATAACTATAGAATACCTAGTCCACTAATTATAACAGGGGGCCAATAACTGTATTTTTTAGAATTTTTTTTAAAAAGTGCTTATTGAAAATGTCATGAGAAAATAATTTTTTTTATTCATCAAAATGCTCATAGTATATATGTTCTGCAAACCTAATTTGACACAGATTACCCGCAATTTACCCAGATATGCATTAAAGACTGCTAGGAGTTGCCTAAGGGGACCAACGACTGTATACTTTACCCTACCACTTAATTTAGACAAATATGGAATAAATCGATTATGGCAGAATATTTTTTATAAATATTAGAAATAATAAATGAATTTCTTTTCATATATGAATACTAAATTTTCCATCTCTTCAAATAATATATATTAATGTTAATATTGCCGTCGATGACGTATTAGCATTAAAATATTAAAATTTAATATTATCTATTAATTTATTCATTCGTAATAAAATTTTATAGATATGTATCGTATCAATTGGAAATTCTAAGAATGATAAGCTATATAATAATAAGTACCTGGTTCCCCGAGCAGCCGCTCTGTCATTAAAAAAAATATTCCTTATTATCGGGTTTGGCTGATAATATTAATAACTGGTTCAGCGAACAATTTATTAAATAATTTAAATTTAAAAGAACATAAATTAAAAAAAAAAATAGTCATAAAAGATACAGCCCTTAAACGTACCTATTAATGAAAGACAAAAGTATGGCATGTGGATATAACATAGTATATATTTCGTAATTTGATTACAAAATATTATTAAAATAAATATTTTTAATTTTATTTTATTTAAAATATTTTGTATTTAAGGAAGGGCTGTCTGACGTAGATGCTGACGTCATTTTAATTTACTATTTTAAATTTAGAAAAAACTAACAAAGATGATTTTTCCCAAGGCTGAAAACAATATAAATATAATATTCTTTATAAATATTATCTATGGTGTGAATTTCAAAAAATCCTTCGAGCAGTTTAATATTTCAAAAATACATATATGTATATATATACATATATATATACAATTTTTGCTAGTATAATAAGATAAGAAATCCTATCGTACAGCTTGTAAAGTCTTTTTTAACACAACTTTACATGTTTTCAAATCCTTTTTTTAACACCCATTATAAAAAAGGATTCATGTTAAAAATAATTTATTTAATATTAAATCTTAGTATTTAAATATCAGTAAATGATTTTATTAATTTATTAATTATATTCTAATAATTAAATAAAATAAAAATTGTTTAATTTAATTTTTAATTATTTAATCAATTTCTTTTAATCATTTAGTATTCAATGTTGAATTGATTATTTTCGAAAATTTTTATTAATTATTAATTTTCTAAAATTTAATTTTTATATTAAATTTATTTGTCTAATTATATTATAATTACTTAATCAACAAGTTTTTAACTAATAAAATTAAAAACACAAAGTATGAATTATAAGATATTAATAATAATACTAATAATAGGTATATAGGTATATATATATTTTGAATAGAACCATGGTAAATGTCGGGTTTGTTAACGCATACAATCCACGCGGCTTGATATCAATATTTGAGTAAAGTATCTCTTAGTAAATATTTTACAAATCAAATAGAGATTTTGGTTTATATCTCGATTTTCAGCTGTGGAACAGATAATAGTGGATTTGCAAAATCCTTCCGCCCTTGACAATTTAATAATAATGGAAAGTGTCCAGGTAAAGGCAACAAATGTCATAAACAAATTATAAAGAAACATAAACGTTTATTAAATTATATTAATATTAATAATCATTCAATCTCTCTCTCTCTCTCTCTCTATATATATATATATATATATATATATATATACCAGCTGGTCAGAGCGCCTTCGGCGCTCTTCACAGCTGGACGGGGGCTCCGCCCCCTGTACCCCCGAGTGGTACATCGTATTTGGTTAAAAGTAGTAAAAGGTTTTCATCCATTTTGTTTCAATCAGTATATTACATAAAACATTCATTTCTTTTTGTGTTCTTATTTAAAATATATTTTAATTTAATCAGTAAATTAATTATATATATTATTATTGTATATGTTATATCTATCTATTTATATAGCTCAAAGATAGTCGAAAGTTCTTGGCCACATTTCTCCAAATGTCCCTATCCTGAGCCCTTGTCCTATCTCTCTTACGTCCCTTCCTATGCGTCCATGGTCTTGATTCCCTTTGATAATAATTTTGATGAGATAAGCCTCTTTACTGCATGATAACAGGCGTTTCCCGATTGATACCTCGATTTAAATTGTATATTAAGATTTTGTATGTTAATACTGTTCCTCTTTGTCACTAAATATTTTTTCTTATCACTATTAATTTCAAACCTCCATTAATTTTTCCTCGCTATCTGTAATTGCAATTGCCGAATCTCTTATAATATTTAAGACGTCTGCTTAGCCTAACTTTTCAATTATTTTGTTTAATTGCATTTCGAGTGATTTTTTCCCAATTTGTGTAATCACATACTCACAACATGCAACATATAATTGGTCAAAGAATATGTATATAATATTTATAATTTTTATGTTTTATTTATATTTATAATTTAATTTTGTTTTTGTTTTCTTTTAATAAATAATTCTAATATTAAAAATGCGTAGAGGACGTCTAAAAAATCATATTTTAATTTTTATATAACCAAGAAATCATTTTTCACTCATTTTCAATTGGCGTTTTGATATACAAAATTAAAGATTATATAAATAAGTAATTTTAATTTTGATCTCATAATTGGATTTCCTTTTTCATGTAAGTATATAATTAAGAGTGGAATTACAATATAATCAATAGCTAATATATAATATTAAAAATATATTTACGGATTCGTTCTATAATAAATTGATGATCTCATTTAATTCTCCTACTATGTATCGAATCGAATATAAAGATAAATCTTCTTTTAAACGTTGTGTGAAACAATTTCAAATAATTTAAATGTAAAACTATTAATGAAATTAAAAAATCAAATATATGAATATAATATAAATATTTTTAATTTTATTTTAAGAATAGATATATATATCTCACAGGCGGTGGTTGTGACGTCATCCATATATTATAAATTTAAATTAAGAAGAACTAATAAAGATGTAGTTTTCCAGAGATGTGGTCAATAAAACTCAATTTTTCTTTATAAATACTATCTCTGTTGTGAATTTCAAAAAAATCGTTAGAGCGGTTTTTGAGAACAATGAAACAGAGAAACAAACAGAGAAACAATTTTTACTCTCATAAGAAGATAAGATATATATATATATATATATTTATATATTATTTATACGACGTCTGTTCAAAAGAAAAGGCTAATTTTGAATTTTTTTGGCGGGCTGTGTACATTCGATTATCGAATTTTTTTTTGTTATGTTGGTACACATATGTTTCTCAAATATTGACATTAAGAGCCATTTTGGATTAGAAGTTTATTTTTGACAACTGAAAAGTTTGTGTGTTCTTCAATTTTTTACTTATCTCATCAATTGTAGCAAAACGCTTTCATTTCATTGGTCTCTTCAGTTTTTGGAATAGGAAAAATAAGGAATACTACAAGAAAGTTATGCAACTTTTACCTGTAACTATACGGCTCAAATGATCGGAATTGTGGAAAAACAAATCATGGATTCTACATCACGATAATGCACCAACTCACACAACAAAACCGTAATCATGCCTCAACCACCTTATTCACCAGATTTGTCTCCCTGTGACTTTTTCCTATTCCCAAAAATAAAATATTATAATTAAAAATTATTGTAGAATATTTTATATTATAGAGTATTTAATATATCTTTAATAAAAAATTAACGTTAAGTTTTTTAAAAACAAAAACACTAAGATGTAACAAATTCTTTTAATTACAAATTAATATACGATTTAATTGAGACTAGTCGATTTTTAATAAAATTGTAAACGAAAGAACAAAAGAGCCGCGAGATAAACACAAAAAGGGGATCTCGAAATAAATTTTGGTTTTTTGATTATTAATCCAGTTGATGGGAACTTTGCTATATTTCAATTTGAAACTAGATTAATAATCATGGGACATGAGTGAAACAAGAAGAGTGATCTAAACAGATTATTTTTTAATTCCTTTTAAGTGATATGTAATCAAAGAAGGGAAGTAAAAAAAAAGATTTATTGAATTTTAAGTTTATTATAAAACAATATAGAGAATGCTTGTCAGATAAAGAACGCGTGATAATTATAATTTAATTAAACAAAAAGCAATCCGACAGTAGAAGAGGAGGATTACACACTAATATGGGAAAATTTAATTTGAATCCTAATTGTTCTATATTAATGAAAGTTTACATGATCATTCAATGCAACTAGCACTTTTCTAAAAATTAGTCAGTAAGAATATTGAAAAGATGCAATTGGATTCTAAAATCGATCGAATATTTTTTTTTTCCTTTCTGCCAACCTTTCTGCGAGAACGATTTTCATTTTAAACTTTGAATGCAACGCCTTGAAAAACGATCTTTTGACACTCAATTATCTTTTTGATTTTTTTTTTGTCCTCTCCAAAGAAAAAATAACCCTTTAACATTTAACTTTTAAAGGATGTAGATTCAAAAAAAAGAGTTTCTCTAATATCATTAATTAAAATTTTTTTGAAATTTTTCTTTAATATTATTAATATCGATATTTTACTTAAATACATGTGTAAATTATTTATTTAATTAATAATTTGTATTTAATTAGTTAGGATTTAGTGTCTAGTAAAATAAAATATAAAGAAATTCAAATTAACCCTAGTCAAGTTTTTAATAATATTGTACTTTATTTTAAAAATAAAAACGTATAAAATAATTATTTAATTTAATGGAGGTGGCTTGGCCGAGTGTGTAGCGTGGCAATCTTCTATACAAGAAGTCGGCGTTCGATTCTCACCAAGAACGGATTTTTCTAATAAATTCAATTTAACATCAGCTGCTTCCGGCTCCAGGAACTGACAAGCCCTGGTTCTATACAACCCTGCACCAGCAGGACTACCTCAAAAACAAGCAACCATAAGCAACAATGGATCGTGATGAGAATAACTCCAGTTGGTACCCAATCCACCCGTCACCTGGAGGATCCGGATCTTCATGAGCACTCAAAAAGAAGAATGAAGTTAACACCTAAAGAACATTCACATATGGGCACACTTAACATCAATACCCTTGTATATGGGAGCTTTGCGTGATCCTAGATGGTCCAGACGCAAATAATAATAATATTAATAATTATTTAAATAGAAAATTAAATTTTAAACTTAAAATAAAAATAAAATCAATCAACTTAAGAATTACTCGATTATTTCTCAAATAAACTAGAAACTTTAATGCCCTATAAGTGTGTTAAAATAATAAATAATACATAATACTGCTAATGAGAGGAAATACTTATGGAAAAAATATTAAAATATTTATCAGATTAAGAGCAAGAAATTGTAAATCATCATTGTTGGAGTTTATAGTCTACTCAATAAAATAAAACATCAACAATAGACCCAAATGAATCCAAAGTGACACTGTCCAGGTATAATAATATGTAAGGGACGCAATTTTCGGGGTTATGAAAAGTGGTGATGAGCTTTAAGAATTAGAGAAAGAATCTTTAAATATTAATTTCTAATTTTCTTAACATTGGTTATTATTCATATATACCTAAAGATTCTTTCCTCCTTATAATAAGAATAATACCAGGGTAGGTCAATAAGTCCATGTCTTTTTAAATGAAATACATATTTTTTGATAAAAAATTATTTTCTTTTTCAACGTAGTCTCCAATTTTTTGATCCCTTCCAAAAATAAGATTTATCAAGTACATCTAAATAGATTTGTTTGTGAGATGATTTCATCGTTGGAGTCCAATCTCTTTCCGCCGAGCCAGGTTGGAAACACGAAATAGTCATTCGGGTCTAAATCCGGAGAATAGGGCGGATGAGAAAGCAATTCATATCCCAATTTATGGATTTTCATGAAAATTCACTATTTTACATTTTCTTCTACAATCACGAGGTTGCCTGCTATTAATGGATGTCAAACGAAAACTAAAAGACATTGCCATTTAATTTAAAGACGGAAAATTCATAAAGTCACGGACTTATTGACCTATCCTCGTAATAATATAATTGGTAATATATATCAATATTTTAATTTATTTCTTATATAATTATGTATTTTGTTTAACCGATATTTAAAATTTTAGTAATAGTTAGAATTACTATACATGTCAAAGGGTCAGTTTGGGTTCGTCTAGAGTCGATATTTTATTTCCTGGATGAGACATTACATTCTAGGGTTTCACATTTCACCAAGTTTATAAAAACTTTAAAAAAAGCATTAAGTAATTTAAGAATATTAGCAAAAGCTGACTAATTAGCTATCGATCCCAAAAGCCAATAAAAAAGTTACATCATTAACATTATTTTATTTTCTTGTTTATTAATGCAAATTTTATCATTAATTATTTTTTTTTTAATAAATTTCTTAAAGACGATAACCAACCATAATTATTTTTATGATCCATACTTACAAGTTTTTTTACTTGTTTAATTATTTATATATTATATAGATAACATATGATTATCTTTTCATCCTTTTTATCATCTTCTCTTTTGGGTTAATGGAATAATCATTTTTAATTTCGTTTCTAACATCCTGGCAAGTATGGAAGATTTCGTGCAATCAATTTCATTTGCACTCCTCTCCACCCGTCCATTCGAGCTCAAGAACATAACTCGTATTATTATGTCTATAGCTACACGTTAAAAAAATTTTTTTTTTAAGAATTTCACTCCATTGAATTTCGATTCTTTCTCATTTATTAACGTTACTTTTTTTTTGTCTTACATTTTAACCAGGGAGTCAATTTTTATCATCCTTAGAAGTTGTTAAACCCCAAAAAAAAAGCATATTCCATTTTCGCAAAATTTCATTTCCTTTACCGATTGTGCTAACCAGTGGCGTACCTAAGGGGGGGGCGGTGGGTGCGGTCCGCACCGGGCGGCACTTATCTTGGGGCGGCATTTTTTATATTTAGTTATAGTTGTAAAAAGCAACTTATTCATTTCATATTTATTTTTTTTCTTTCTTGAATAATAAATGATTATTATGATTATTATAAGTTTACTATTTGATTTATATAAATTATCATCAACTATATGATTTTGAATATTATTCCTCGGTGTATAGAAATGCATTTTAGTGTAAATTTTGAATTCTAATTCCAAGAACAGGATAATAATTTTATTTTATTGTATTCATTAAAATTCGTTGAATTCGTAAACGCATCTTTAAGATTTTGTTCGGCAAAATTATCTTCGTTCTACAATGAGTCAATTAAGACTACAAAATCTTGCAATATTGTCAATAGAACAAGAAATTACAAATAATATAAATTTTGAGAGCATTATACACGATTTTTCTAGTATGAAAGCTAGAAGAATAAATTTTATATAAATATGTTTACGAGTGCATACAAATATGTGTAAAAAAATTTACTCTGTGTATTAATTAATATTGATGAAATAACTTAATAATTTATTTATGTGTATTAATTTATAAAAACCACTATTTGATTGACTTATAATAGAAAGGGCGGCAAACTGGAGATCGCCCCGGGCGGCAAAAGTTCTAGGTACGCCACTGGTGCTAACTAAATATTAAAATTCCAAAAATTTAAATTAATCAAAAGAAAACAACTTACTTATAAAAATATGTAATTACTCAAGAATAATATAAAGCTAATTACATGTATAATAATAAAATATCAATATAGATATAGATATAGATTATATATATCTATGTTCTATAATATAAATAAAATAGTCATAAATGAAAGTGTTTTTGTTCTCTCGCTTTGAGTTTCTTTTATCTGAAATCTTGCACCAGAGCTGAATAATCTCAAGACTTTAAGTAACTGGGGTGATTTAATCGTGGCTTTCTTGTCCGCAAAGATGAACCTTTGCTCTACCAGAGATAAAAGCTCTCTCCCAGAAGTATTACGTGAGCAAAATCTCGGTGACTAAAAGGAGAGAGATTTTTCTACAAAGACAAAAGACAATGCATATCAAATTGAGAACTACATTTTCATTCTAAAAAAAAAAATCCTTTAATCATTTTTTATTTTATTATTATTATTTTATAGAAATAATTTCGAAGTAAAAATAAAATAACAACAAAAATTTGTTTGAACAAACAACAAACAATAAAATTCAAATAAGTCTATAATAAATATATTTGTTAAAAAAAATTTTATTGGATAATTTTGTAAAGATTTTTTCAAAAATCATATTTTTTTAATATATTTAATTTGTCCTGAAATATAAAAGATTAACAAAGAAAAAATGAAATAACTCAAGAATGACCGAGATTGCTTAACAGCGAATTACACGAACTCTATGCATCTCTAAACATAATTAAATTTATATTACGTTGTACGACACACGTAACGTGGGAGGAAAAATTAGTGAAAAAGTTGTTTATCGGTAAAACCAATCGACGGGTAGACGATATAAATGGAATTTGGTGAGAATGGGAATGAGATGGAGGAAGATCAGAATAGAGACGGTTGGAGATATGAAAAAGAGGATCCGTGCTGTACGAAAGTATACAAATACAAGCTATAGGAGGCTCTAAAGGACATGATTATCAATGTAATAATGGTCAACCAAGCTCAAGGATCGTAAATCCTTACTAATAATCTAACCTCTCCTAACAAATTCAATGAAGGAGGTGCTGCTATGATACTGGATAAGCCGAGGACTAAATAATATATTGTTCAGCCTGTCGGATCACCTGAGCCACTAGTGAAGGAGTTAAAAAAAAATAATTCTCATCTCTTTCACACGGGGAGTAAAATAAAATTATTTGGGAAAGGAGCCCTGAAATAAACTTCACCAAAGAGTGCAGTACGTTTGACTATTAGTGCTTAGGCGATTCGCCTTGGAGAACCGAAATCGGAAAGAAATAATATATATATATAACAAATTAAATTAATCAAAATATCCAATGCTAACCTATGGACCTGCAAAGGAAAGATTAGGTTCACTTTTTTATAAATAAAAGAAAAAGATTCGTTGCCACGTTATAATATTTAACGAAAAGAAAATTAATATAAAGTAAAAATAAAATCAAATTAAATATAAAAATAAAAGGAAATAATTGCTAGTTAATACTCAGCTAAAACAAACAAGTTACAAAAAAATAATAATAATAATTCAACACAGTTTACCAAATACGTGGTCAACAAAAAAATGGCGAATTCACAGCTAAAAAGCCAAATATCAAGTTCACAACCAGAAGTCTGAAATGGAAGTGAGGAAGATCACCTCTACGAAGTTTGCAGAAGCACATCAACAAAAGGGAGCAAGGTGATTGGCTGTGAGGCGTCATGTGACATATAGAGTCAAAACAGATACTGAACTTACCACGTGTGTGAATTATACAAAAAAAAATATATATATATAAAAGAAGAAATTATAAAAATTATATAAAAATAAATTGGTATTAAAATAAATAAATCTAAATCAGGGAGAGGCGTTAACAGTTACATGCTCTAAATAAAAATCATCACAAAGTCATTTTAGGTATCCTCGGTTAACTCATATTCTTCGGCTACCTTTCTCTGGTCAAAAACTTTAAAGAGTAGCGAGACCGATTAAGAGAATATTAAGAGAATTGGAAGAAGATAAAAATCGGATGGAGGGAGAGTAGAATAAAGACCGTTGGCGAAGTATAGTTGCTCTAGTAATTCTTGTCAGAATACCGCCACAGAAATAGATGGATAAATCCAAAGATAACCAACAAAAAAGTGAATGATTAGAAGAACTAGAGATGATGGGCCTAATTTGGTGGAGAATATGTTTATCCCTCGACACAACCAATATGATTTTCTTAAGAAAAAAAAAAATAAATACAAAAAAAAAAAAGAAGAAATAAATAAATAAGTATGAAATGAGTCGAGGCATGGTGCCAAGCGGCAATCGCCCTTTCTAAGTGGTCCTAAGAGCCGTATCCATTTTTCCCCCCACTCATCAGTAGAACGAATGTTAATGGAATTCGCATCGCATGCATTCCCTTCGCGGACTCCGTCAGGAAGATTTGCTCTTTTCGCATTTTTAATCAGACGCCTTTTTGAAGTCACTTTTATGTTTACTGCTCGGCACTTGGCATCAAAAGCAGATAAATTTTCATTTAAAGTATTTCATCCAGAAAGTTTGTGAATAGTTTGAACTTCTTGTTCATGGAATTTATTTTCTGCTCAATTTTGTCCATTTGGCCAATTTCGATTGCTCTTTTTTTTATAGTAAACATTAAACTAAGTTTTATATTAAATATGATATTATTTCACTTTAGATCATAATAAAATATAATTTATATAAATATTTATTATACTTGAGTTATTTTATTATATTTTATCAAAAATTTATCAATATAAAATATAGATTTTATTTTTGACAAAAGTAATTTTTTTTTTTTATAAAAACTTATTCAAAATAAATAAACCTTATAAAATTGAGATTTGCCTTTAGATCAATTTTATTTATTTATAATATTCTCGTTTTATAGAAAAATAATTATTAATATTTTAATTTGCTTTTCATAGGTTATTTCTTAGATTTGTTTTTTGTTTTTTGTCATAATAGCTAATTGATATCAATCGTCATTACTAATGTTTTTAATTCTAACAGTAAATTTCTTAATAGTTTATTATCAAATATTACATAGTAAAATCTAATAAATATATATATATAAAAAAAAAAATTAAAGAAAATATAAAGAAGATCTAATTTAATTTCTATTAATTTTCTTCGATGTCCATTTCGATTGCTCTTTTTATATTAGATAGAGATCATATTAATATATAATTTAAATAAATATTTATTTTAATCCAGTTATTTTATTTTAATATCAAATATTTTATAAATATGAAATATAGAGTTTATTTTAGACGTTTTCTATAAAAATAATTTATTCATACATAGTAAAATAAACCCTATTAAAAATAAATATACATAAGTATTATATTTACTTATTGATCTGTTTTTTTTTTTTAAATATAAATATATCAAGTTATGTAAACTAAAAATAAACTTAAAAATATAAAACTTAACAATAAAATTAAAATTAAATAAAAAAATAAAAAATCTTCGAAAGGACAGCTCCCATCAAGTCAGTGACAGTCTAAACGGGGTAAAGGTGATCTATGATCAGTAAAACGGAACCTCTCAACTTTGATTTTCTTAATCTGAGGCGCTACTTATTATTTCAAGTAGGAATCGCAATTTTGATCCTGGAGGATGGGTAGACTACATTCCATCGACCCGAGCTTGAGAAATTTCCTTACCACGCCTGGGACTTGAAATCAAGACCATAAGGATGAAAGTGAAACGCATTGACCCCCAGATTGCTTGGCGTCTTTCAAAACTTAATCAGAATGATTTTTAATTAAACGCTCAGTGAAGTTGATATACTTGCTTTATGCGCATTTCGTTTGTTACACCATCATCAGAGTTTGAATGAGGAAAATTTCTGATGATGGTGTAATAGCCAAAATGCGCTTAAGTTTATGTTAATAAATTTGAAATTATATTGAATGTCTAATTAAGATTATTCTTATTAAGTTTTACATTTTTTAAAATTTATTTTTACAACTAAATCTGCTAACTTCATGAATAACTAAATTCTTTTACAATAGGCCAGTGTGTCAAATATTATACTAAAGTCTATGTAGGTATACTATCATTTTTAATTACTTCCGATCGATTCCCTGTGCGATTTATTATTTTTCAATTTCCTCCTCCTCTCTAATGTGGGATTAGGCTGAATCTATTATAACTGCAGTCTTTTACTTTACTTCGACTGTATTCGATCTTTTTAAGTGACCTTGCTTCCCTTTTAATACACTCCTCGAATCCAATATCCTGTTAACCTCAACGTATTTGATTAAATTAAGTCCCTAACTTGATATCCCAATCCCAAACTTCTAATCCCAACGATTTTTCTAAATTTTATTTTTATTTCTCCTTCTATGTTCAGTTTATTATATATATATATATATATATATATATATATATATATATATTTATAATAACATAAGTTGCAAATTTAATTTAATTTTTTTCTATCTTCTTCATTTCAGCTAATGATATTAAATTGGTTTTAATTTTGCGCTTTACCCTTCTTCTTCCTCTTGATGTTATAAAAAAAGAATTCCCTCCTAAAATAATTCATTTATATTCTTGGCGATTAATAACAACTGATAGTTGTTTATTATTTATTAATATTAACTATTAATTTGTCACGTATATGACCTTTACAAAGATATTCGTATATGTCATACCTTAATCGGATAAAAGGTACAAATTAAATTTTCTAATCCAATTTCGTCAAAGTTTCACGAATATTAAACTATTTGAATTTAATTATACACTTTGAAAGTGATAAAAGAATATAAACTTTTGCTTTACACTTTTGAACATACGTTCTACTAGAAAAATAATTAATCAAGTAAAATTAATTAACTTATTTGTATCACAATATAGTAATTAAAAAAAAAAATAATAACTTAATTTAATAACTTAATTTTCAAATTTGTTATATACAATACTACTAATATAGTTGAAATGTTTTATAATATATAATATTTTTATATAATTAGCTTTTATTTATATTTCGACGCAATTGGTCCATTTATACAGTCAATTTCTTATTTGAAATTTATAAGGACTTATTCTGTGAAAGGATTATGAAGAGTAGGGAGTTATAGAGAAAGAGCATGATTTTAACCCTTTCATGGCTCAATATATTTTGTGTTAACATTACCCCTGAGCTGAATAAATTTAAATAAATAATAATTAGGAAAATTAATTTTAACTTTGGTGAGAGGTGGATAGGTAAGATTATAATTTCATTATTATTTTAATTATTATTATTATTATAATGTATATTAAATAAATTAAAATTTAACTTTAAGATATATAAACTTCATTAAGTATCAATTTATGGTATAGTCCAGAGATACGGAAACTATATGTGGCTTATCCCATATTTAAGGTATGCAATTATCATTACTTAAAAAAAAAAGATTTGTAAAAATGATTGTTTATATAAAAAAAGAGATTTTTTAAAATAAAAAGTAAATTTTAATTTAATTTTTAATTTGTCAATTTTAAGTAAAGTAAGATTTATATATTTACTTTATGCGCATTCACATTATCATCAGAAGATTTTTCTTCTTGACTTGTAAATCAAGCATATATATCAAAAGAAAAAACTTGCAACTTCACCGAGTAACTCTCTCTTTAATATAAAAATATATTCTTATTAAGTTTGGGCTCTCTGCAGAGATCCACCAGATGGGAAACGGTGAGGAAAATTTTAGTATTTTTGAGTTCAATAAATAGTTTCATTATTTCAAACAATGTGTCTAATTTACACCTTTTATTACTAATCTTTAACGAAAAATAAAGAAATATGATTACATAATTACTTTATGTTTAATTTTATTAAAATTGATAAAAAAAATTCATTTTCAGAGAGTACTGAGTAATTTATTAATAACTAGCTGCTCAGAGCGCCTTCGGCGCTCTTCACACCTAGACGGGGGCTCCGCCCCCTGTACCCCCGAGTGGTACATAGTATTTGCTTGACAGTAGTAAAAGGTTTTCATCCATTTTGTTTCAATCAGTATATTACATAAAACATTCATAGAGATATGTAAGAATACTATGATATAATTAACGTCAAAATTTTTCGGTCAGACAGACAAATATAAAAAATTCTAAACTCACTTTTGGCTTACAAAGATCATGTAAGGTCTGCAAAAAATTTTAAATTCTGAGCAATGTGCAGACAAAAACCTTTTTTTATATATATAGATAATAATAATAAAAAACATTTTAATAAATTTAAAAAATATACCCAATTTAAAAATGTCAAAAATTTAAAATAACTTTATATCATCATATTTTAATTTTTATATATTTTCACTTCATAAAATACTAAATAATATTTTTTTTTTATTATTCAATGATAAAATTTATATATTATTATATTATATATATTATAGAAAAGAAGAAATATTCAATTAAATAAAAAATAATTTATGATAAAAATATGATCTAATAAATATTTTATTAAATTAATTAAAATGAGAACTTTTAGAATAAATGATTTAAATGCATTGATATTTGAATATTAGAATTTAAAATAAAAAGTGAAATATTATAATAATTCTTTAATTGGGAATCGCTATGATAATTCATTGTTTGAAATGATTCCGCTAGGGACAGTGGGCCACGCCAGGCTCTTGAATGAACAACACGGAGAATTATATAAACTTTAAAAAATTAATTTCTGCGGTTATTGATTAAATATTAATAAAATTTATAGCCTATGTTACTCTAGGGGTATATAAGAATATTGTGATGTAATTTCAAAGAAATCGGTTCAGCCAATTCTGAGTCTATAAAATAGTAATTTTCCGGACAGACAGACCGACAGACAGACAGACAGACAGACATGAAAAATTCTAAAGTCACTTTTGGATTCTAGAGGTCATGAAACGCGAAGATATGCAAAAATTTTTAAATTCTGAGCAATGTGCAGACAAAAACCTTTTTTTATATATATAGATTTAAAAAAGGGGGAAGGTAAGTCAGATAAGTTTGGGAACCAATGCGGCCCTGAAGTAGATCTTATAAGGACCTACCCTTTACCCAGTAAAACAAAACTAATAAAATTAACTTGAAAATAATAATATAAATAATATCTTTGTTGTATTTATTTTAGATATATATATGTACTTCCAAATGTATCCAATTCAAAACATAAAATATATTTTTTAATAATTTATAAAATAATAAGTTAATTGTTCAGGTAAGTTGTTATATCATGAATTAGTATAAAACTTTGCTAGTGGATTCCTTTTTTAATTCCAAAGAAAGTTTTCTTATGCAATATTTATCAGTATCTTCTATAGTTTACGAGATAAATAAAGATTTTTAAAGTTTGACAGATTGACTGGTTATGAACGTCGAAATGTGTGCAGCCATTAAGTAATGTTTTATTGACTGATTTATTAATTATTCAATTGTTCACTAATTTTCGTTTTTTTCGGTTCGGTTTGGATATATCTATCTATCTATCTCTGTGGCTCTACGTAACTCGAAAGATCTTGGCCTCAGTAACCACACCCCTCCAAGAATTCCTATTTTGAGCCATAACCCTCCAGTCCCTATCCTCTCCCATCTCTCTCAGGTCCCTTCCCACATTATCCACCCACCGCGTCCTTGGTCTTCCAAGCGGACATTTCCCACTGAGTCTCCCTACCTATCTTCTCCCATTCTATCCACGTGTCCTGCCCACCGCAGCCTTTTCGGATTTATAATTCGGTTTGGATATAGGGAAATTATTTAATTAATTATTTTTTTAATTTTCCTAGATCCAATCCGAACTGAAAAAACCCAGAAAATTAGTGAAGCCCTCTGATGGTCGAATGGATAAAACATGGTAGCTAAATAGAATATCAATGGATTTATATATATGCAAAGTTTTAAGTGTTTAACCCATAAACTAGAAGCGACCTGGGAAAATTGTATAAGGAAATTTTATTTAGCATTAAGAAAGGAATCCATTGGTAAAGTTTTATACAAATCCATGACATGATAACTAATCTGAACAATTTCAACAATTACTAATAATTATACACGCTGAAAAAATTTATTTTACTAATCATTTTTAAGGAAATTTCAAGTAAAGTGGATGATCTCAAAAATATCTCCGAAACAAATTTCATCAATAATCATATAATCACATCACTTTATAGCAAAAACAAACTTTTTGACACGGGGTCTATTGATAGTCCGGAGAGAGAAATCGGTCTCCAATCCATTGTGACATTTTATTTACAACAATATATATTTTATTTACAGAAAGCAGATGTCAATCCCTCGAAATACTTCCACATGGGAATTATAAACATTTCTATTCTCTCGCGAGATCAATTTTTTTTTATTTAAAAAAAGAAACTTCTGCATTAATATATATATATATAAGTATATATATGTAGACACACTTATGCTTTTGTTCTCTCTCTTTAAAACTTGTTAAACACTTCAACTTACAAAATAATATAAATTGTTTGACTTTTTATTCTGAGTTTTAAAATCAAATGAAATATAAATATCCCATAAAAAAACTTTATATATAAATTTAGTTTTATTATATATTTAATAATATATTTGTATTTATGATTTCTCATTTTTTTTTTGTCTATTCCTGTGGTGTTTCTTAAATTGAAATTTCACCACTCCCTATATATGTATATATATCCATCTAATTACTACCTTCTCCGAATTCCCTTTTCTTTATGATATACCCACCAGTCATTTTCCAATTTTGATTTCGTCTTACTGTATGTTCTTGTTATTTGTTCGTATTGATTATATATATACATTCGTTTAGGCTTCCATAAAAGGTTTTATTGTGAAAAATTATTTCCGGTTAATTTTTAGTTAGTGTTGAGTCTACTTAAGCGCCCATTTTTGCTCTATTTTCAATAGATTGCTTTCAGGAAGGAATTTTTAGGTTTTTGAGTCCTAATCTTACTTACTGCGTTATGAGCCTCTCGAGAATTCTCAGCATTAGCACTGACCTAACACACATTTGGCTCGAACCACAGCCTGAGGAGAACAGTTGGTAAACAGTAGACATCGAGACAGCGAAACTAAATTCTTACAAAAATAGATGAACCCGGAAATGATTTTTCATAATAAAAACTTACACAGAAGCCTAAACGAACATATATATATATTCACTGTTTAACAACTGTTGTCCTCGGGCTGTGGTACGAGCCGAGCCAAATGTGTGTTAGGTCAGTGCTAGTGCCGAGAATTCTCGAGAGGCTCATAACGCAATAAGTAAGATTAAGACTCAAAAACCTAAAAATTCCTTCCTGAAAGCAATCTATTGAAAATAGAGCAAAAATGGGCGCTTAAGTAGACTCAACACTAACTAAAAATTAGCCGGAAATAATTTTTCACAATAAAACCTTTTATGGAAGCCTAATATAAATCTCTCTCTATATATATTAACATATTGATATATAAAGAGAAGTCAAGAATTGGATAGAGATGTTAAAAGATAGGGATAGTATGATAAATGTGGTTAATGCGCCCAACAACTTCGGAAAGTTATCTTACTTTTAGTTAGATCTATAGAAATTTAATCAACGCGTGGCTGAACTTAAAAATGATAAAATCCAATTCGTCCAAACAAGTCCCATGTACCAGATAAAATAAAAAAAAAAAACAATGAAAGTTCTTAAGAATATATTGAGGTAAATATTAGATAATTTTTTTTTTTAAACAATTTATTTTATGATTTACAATATATTAGTTTTATTATATTATTATTATTATTATTCTCATAAAAGTTTTATATTTATTTATCTTAACCATAGAGATGGTAAGTGAAAGTTGTGTGTTGGGTTGTGAATGAATTCGCAGCCGATTTTTTTATCGTTCCCAGAAAATTATATTAGGTAACTCTTTTTTTTAATATTTTTTTTTTTATTTATAAATTACTAAAATCCCACCTTGGCGTTACTTTTTTCTTCTTTTTATTTATTTCCTTGTATATAGCTTTTTCATTTTGGCCGAACTTTTCTTCTAACGTCTGAGGTAAAAATAAAGTAGATTTTCTAGTAAAAGTATTACAAGTCGTTAAAACAGCTTTATCTATTTGCCAAACATATGGCTTGATCAATCATTCCACACTACCGTTTATCTTATTTTTTTATTTTTTTTTTTTTTTTTTTTTATAAACGAAACTTTTTCGATAGACATGAATCGTTCCACAATCCGACTTTTGAAAAACTGATTGGTAATCGATCCTTGGAAACGAGCCCCCCAGATGCATTTTTTTTTTAATTAAGTGATAAGTAAAAAAAAAAAAATATTTAAATTTTTTTCACAGAAACATAATATAATTTGAATAATGGTAATTGAGCGACCCACCCTTTCGTTTTCCGCCGACGCCACTGTGTATCATCACCCCCTCCTGTTCCGCACCTCCCTCCCCCCTCCCCATTTACCCCTCCCGGCCAGTGGGGGACATCATTCATGGAAATATTCAACATGTCGGACAAAGAGAAGGAAAATCTAATCATATAGATGCGTATTAAGTAATTAACCAGGACTTAATTAAATGTTTGTAATTTTAAATTAGTGATGCGGTGTAGTACACACCCATTGCATGTTGTGTTGATCCAACATATCCACATGCAAGCGATATATTTCCAGCCCTCGCGTGAGGGGCGAGTGCCCCCTGACTAGGGTGTGATACGTTTGCTCGGCAGGGCCAGGCAAATAGCGTGCCATGTACTCGCAGTCGGTACATTGCCAATTTCATACCAGATAACATTTTGCAATATTTTAATCTTGGCAACCTTTAGAGATGACGAAACATCCCTCTACTTCTTTACACCCCCCCCCCCCGTCCCTCACACTCCACATACAAATTATCATTATTCGTTTTTCTCACTGATTATGAATAGAAGAAGTTTCCCTTCCTTACTTATCTTATTATACTAACAAAAATTATATATATATATATTTGTATTTTGAATATATTAAACCGATGTAAGGATTTTTTTGAAATTCACACCATAGATAATTTTTACAAAGAAAAATCGATCTGTATTAGTTACAACTCGGGAAATATCATCTTTGTTAGTTATTTTCGGAATTTAAATTTATATGACGTCAACAACTACGTCAACCAGCGCTTCCTTACATAAAAAATATATTATAAATAAAATAAAATTAAAAATATTTATGTTATATTCATATCTGTCTTTTAGTTTATTAATACGAACTTTTAAATTATTTGAAATTGTTTCAGAACGTTTATTACTTTTTTCTTAATTTAAAATAGAAAATTTAAATCACGTCATCAACTACGTCAGACAGCGCTTCTGAATATACAAAATATATTATATTAAATCAAATTACGAAATATATATTATGTTATATCAACAGGCCATACTTTTCTGTCTATCAGTGTATTAATACATACGTTTAAGGAGTATATGTTTTATTACTATTTTATTTTCTTTGAAATTATTTGAACGGGAGCTCGGTAAATCAGGTATTAATATTACCAGCCAAATCCGATAATAAGGAATATTTTATTTAATCACCGAGCGGCGGCTTGGTGAACCAGGTACTACAGATTTATTCTACAAACTTTCCTTAGATTATCTATTTACTTGTGTCCTTTTAATATCTATTTATTTTTCTATTTTATCTATTCAATATCAATTTAGAAGAAATAATGGACATTTTCCAATTTATCACTGATAGCATTATATATTTGAGGCGTAGTCTAGGCCAGTGAGGGACAAAAATAGACTGTATTTAAAAATAGTATTCTTTGTACTATCTATGGCCCGAAGAAAGATGAATGAGACTGCTTATAAAGAAATTGCATCATAACATAGACATAACTGTCAAGTAGTTGGATAGAGGTGACTCAGGCTAGGCATGTTTGGAAGAATATGGTTGCTGTAGCAAAGAACTTTCGAGTTCCATTCCGCCACTGAGATAGATAGAGTAATCTTCCCCTTAAGAAGAACTCAATAAAATTAATGATTCATTAAAGACAATTCCTTTTTTTTGTAATTTGTCGAAATTATAGATATTATAAAATTAAGTAATTAATTAATTAAAAAAAAAATAAATAATCCAGTTTCTCTAATCAAATGAAACTAATGTTTTATTTTATTGAATTGTCAGTTATAATCTGATGACGATCTGAGTGATGTTGTTTTGTTTCTAAATTAATATTATATGGATGTTGTTTTATGGTCGGGAAAAGACATCAAATAGTTCTAAGCAACATGGTTGATTCATAATTCTAATAACCTTTAATTATCTAAAACAATAAATTATTATAAATTACAATTACATAAATTTTAGATATATATACAAGTAAATTAACTATAAATTATTATTTTTTTATTTAATTACGAATTCCCGTTAATTATATGTGAACGGATTAAATAAATTTTTTAAGTTACACCCTTTTTATATTGAGTTGGGTATTTATGTCATACAGATAATCTCATTTATAATAATATTGAAGTGGGTGGTTGGTTACAGGATCCTATAAGCCTTACCAATCAATTTCCCAGACTATCAGTCATTCATGAACAAGTTACTAACTCCCTTGATCAGATAATAACCGGCGTTTTCAATATCGCATCTCTTTAATATCAGGATCCGATTTAAGAGCTGAGCCCACAATTCTGATGATAAAGTCTTATCACCAACAGCCAATCTAATTTCAATTGATCAACTAATGTGTAAATATTTTGCTCCCTATCATTTAATTCTATTAAGATAACTGTTCAAATATTTGGAAATGGTTTGGTCGTAAATCTATAATTTAAATATTATAATAATTATAGAGGGAATTACCACATTGTAAAATCTAGTACAATACAAAAATAGTATAATGTATATAAATATCGGAATTTTATTCATATTGAAATTTGATTAGAATTACAATTTCCCAACAAGTTATTAAAATTTTTGAAAATCACTAGGACGATTCATCCGTTCCTCATAGTAATACTAGAACACATTATTGTTTACTACAAATCATAAGGATATTGGGAATTTGTACTTAATATATGGAGCTTGATCAGAAATAGTTGGTATTTCGTTGAGATTGTTAATTCAAGTTGAAATAACTTTTAGGGTAACCATATTGTCTAGTGACAAAACACGACACTGCAATATAAAAAGTAGAACGATGTTATAAGATGAAAACTTGAAAATTAAAAATAAAAAATTACAAAAAATGATTTATAGACACTTCTTTTAACTCTAAAATCTTCAAATATTAGGTATTCATAAAAAAGTGAAATAGGAAAACAAATATTATTTTATAAAATTACTAAAGATACAAATTGATACCGTGTGAGGTAACGCCGTTAACGCACATTTTCGTGGTCCCGAGTTCAAGTTCCGAGACTGGCGAGGGAATCTCTCTAGTTGGAGTAAATGAGATGAAGTCAATCCAGTCTCCAAGATCAAAAATGGGAAGCTAATTGATAAAAAGTAGCGGCTCGGATCGAGAAAATCAAGGTAAAGGTTGATAGGACACGTTCTACTGATCGTAGGACACCTAATTTAAATAGCTAATTTGATAAGCGCTGTCATGATTCTAAAATGACATCCATTGACATTTTTTAATCTTAAAATCACAAAACCTCGAAAGTACACATCTTAACCTGCCATTCTTTCGGCTTGCAGATGTAGAAAAGCCAGAGGTTTTTTTTAAATTATTGTGCAAACTATTATTCTATAGTAACTTGATATAGAGGGGTATATTTTGCTATGGGTGTACCATGAATATTTAGAAAATGAAGTTTGGATTTTGTAAAAACTTTCCATAAAACTTCTTACACTACATAACAAAACTTTAGTTTTTAATATAATTAGTTAAAAAAGGGACAAAATTTACATTTTTAAAAAAACGTCGGTACAGTTCCGTTCAAATAATCACACTATCTATGATCCTAAAATGACATCCATTGGCATTTTTACCGACCGACGATAGTAAGGGAGGTATTGTTTTCACACCAAATTTCACATGTGGAGATTTTTACATATCTCCACGAATCATGCATTTTCTAAACAGAAAAAAGTATTTTTAGCATGATGTCTGTCCGTCCGTCTGTCCGTCTGTCCGCCCGTCCGTCCGTATAGATGTGTACAGCCTGAACGGCTCAACCGATTTTGATGAAATTTGGTATATTTACTTAATGCCTCAGTGGGATGAATTGATCAACTTTTGGTGCAATTCCGGAAACCGGAAGTGGTAGTATTAGCGATCGACTATAGGAAGGAAAGGGTTATTTTCACACCAAAGGAGATTTTTTTATATATCACCACGAATCATGCACTTTGTATTGGTTTTATCCTCGAGAAAAATCATCTTTATTAGGTTTTTCTTGATTTAAAATTATATGACGTCATCCAGCCATTCATGACGTCACAGTCTGGTCTTACATATATATTATAAATAAAATAAAATTAAAAATATTTATGTTATATCCATATCTGTTTTTTATTACATTAATAGATATATTAAAATTATTTGAAATTGTTTCTGTAGCTGGAAATTAATTTATTTCAAACAGTCGGTCGGTTCGGACCTGGCCACAGGTCAACTTATTTAATCTTAAAATCACAAAACCTCGAAAGTACACATCTTAACCTGCCATTCTTTAGTTTGCAGAGTTGCCAGATCAAACGTCCAGTCTCATTACTTAATTTAAACATCATGAACAATTAATTAATAATTAATTCTCGGCCGAATTTTTATGTATTTTTATATACCTATAGTAAACTTTATAACACTTCGTAAATGAATCTGATAATTTTTTACATCATAAAAAAAAAAACTTTCTAATTTGTGTATTTCTAGCAAGCAAAAAGCATTACGAGCTGTTTTAGTATGTTAATAGCTTATAAAAAATTTTATAGATATCTCAAAATTTTCAAAAAAATCGGACTAAAAATTTAATATTATTAAAATGTGATTAACTTTATTATAATGCATTATATTAATTTCTAATGATTTTTTTATAATTAGAACCATCCTATTGAAACTATAGTCTGTTGATATAGTTGTGTCGTTGCGGCTGGAATGTCCTTTTATCATCCCTTTCGTTCTCTCACAAAACTGAAATCTTCTATTATTATACAACATGAACATTATCCTGTAAATAATTCTCATGATATTTAGTACATCTGAAAGTTTTACCATAAACGAGTTATCCTTTTGTTTATTATATCTTTCTATCATTTATCACTCCGACGATTTATATTATACTTCAACATGCTTGCAAAAAATTAATATATGAGAAAATAAATGTATTTTTAAATTAATTAAATTAATAAATATAGAAAATTACAAATTTATTTTTAATAGAGTGATAATATGGGTGTAGTAAAGACGAGGGAAGGGGAATTGAGGTTCTCTAATATAAATCTTATCTTATTATACTAGCAAAAATTGTATATATATATATTTGAAATATTTAACCGCTCGAATTTTTTGAAATCCATACAATATATAATATTTATAAAGAAAAATAGATCTGAATAGGTTTCAGCCTCAGGAAAAATCATCTTTGTTAGTTATTTCTTAATTTAAAGTAGGAATTTTAACACCGAACAGCGCTTCCTTAAATACATATATTATAAATAAAATAAAATTTAAAATATTTAATAATATTTTGTAATTAAATTACAAAATATATATTATGTTATATCCACAGGCCATACTTTTCTGTCTTTCAGTGCATTAATACTTACGATTAAAAACTGTATGTTTTATAACTTTTTTTTTTAATTTATGTTCTTTTAAATTATTTGAAATTGTTTAATATATTTTGTCACATTCATTTATTTTAAATATAATAATCTTAATCTTAAATATTCATACTTCACAAGGAATAATTTTTTTAAAGTACCGAGCCGTGGCTCAATGAACCAGGTACTTATATTTATACATATTCTATTTAATTCTTAAAAATATTTCTTCAATAGACTAGTACTAGTATATTTGTGATGGTTATATTGGATGGAATGTTGTTAGCTTTATAGAGTACGGTAAATTTGTTTTCCATTTTCACCCCTTTGAATGGTTTATTTCTCACACTTTCCAAGCCGTTAAAATATATTATTAATTTATACGACCCCTTTAGTTAGGCACGCCTTTTTTTTCATTTAATGAACAAATCCATTCTAATATAAACAATAGCAGTTTGAGTGAAGAGGATGGGAAAGCACATCACATTTCTCAAATAATTCAATATACAAACTAAACACAAACATTATACGATGTATATACTTATTCATATATGTATAGTAATTTTTTTTTTTTATGAAAATAGCGTTCGACTAGAATTGATATATAAATTGGCATTTATTTGTGTAGTGAAATGTTAATCCATGTAATATAATATTAGATATATATCTATATTCATCAATTATTTACATAATTATGTCAGAGGGAGTATAATGGAAATATTAGTTGGTTATAATAATGACTTTAGCTTAAATTGACTGAATTCAACATTAATTTTAAGTAAAAAATAATTGAATAATTGTAAAAAATTAATAAATAGTTAATAAGAATCATCAGTTTTATTTATGGTAGCAATGTTTGATCCGGCACTTTATACAAGTAGCTTTAGATTATAAAACAGTATGTAAAGGTTAAGGTTAACATTTTTCAATAAAATTATAAAAGATAGTGTAAAATAAAAGTATTAATTACTCTTTTCAGATATATAAGAAATGAGTACCCAATTTCATTTTTCTATCTACACAGGAAGTTGGAGAATTAGTGACAAATCAGTCAGTGAGGGCTTTTATTATTATAGATTTAAACATTTTACATTTTTTTTTAATATTCAAAATAATTTAAAAATTGAAATTGAAAATATATTATAAATAATTAATCCTATGTTATTATATTATACTATGAATTGATTATATAATATTAACCATCGATATACCGGTACTAACTGGTATAATTAACTTAATTAAATGATTTTATTTTGATAAAAGCTATTTTGTAATTTTCCATATTATTATGAACTATATATATATATATATATATATATATATATATATATATATATATATATATATATATATATATATATAACAGTATATATATATAATGAAAATTTTTCAACTTGTTAAAGATTTTTTAACTTAAAAAATACCATTTGCAAGGGGATATTTCTCGTTTTTTTTCTCGTTATTTTTATTAATGTTTAAAATTTGTTAATCCGGTGGGAAATTTAATCCCAACGCATTTTTATGTTCTATAAATAAAATAAGGACTTTGTAAAGGATTAAAAACGTTCCATTGACATCAAAAAAAAAAAAACGAAAATATTTAATATATTTATCTATATAGGTATTATATATTTGATTATAATAGAAATTAATAATAGAAAAATAAAAATGAATTTATTGTTTAATGAAATATTGATTTATAGAAATATGCTATTTATTTAGTTATTAGATAATGAGATACATTTACTTATATAAAATGATATTCTGAATAAATGTAAAAAGTATAATAATTCTAAAATAAAATATATTATTTAAGATAGAAGTAGGAAGTCAATGACGCCAAGTGGAAAAATTGCACTGCCAGCTCTTAGCTTGTTTTATTCGAAGTGATAGTGATTTTAGATCACAAAAATGGCGGTTATTTATACTTGTATATTCATTAAATCAAAATAAGGTAGATCAACAAGTTTCACGAAATAGAAGATATTAATAAACATTGAATAAATGATTACTATTATTTTTCTATGTAAAAAAACAAATTACAAGAATATTTATATATTAATTAAGAAAAAATGAAATTTCAAAATATTTGAATACTAAATACATATAGTACCAATATTCATGAATATATATATATACGTGTATTGGTATGAACTTAAAATTATTATAGGATAAATAATTTATGTTATAATTAAGAGATATGAATGTGATGTGGTTCATGACTTTAAGAGATGAGAGTTGGATGATATTTGAAAATAAATTCTTAGAATTTTTAAACCTGAAAAGATGAAATGAGAAACTTATGGTGATGGTCGTATAACAACAAATTAGATAACCTCTGAGCAGTCTAGTGAAATAATTGTTTACAGAAAAACCAATTGGGAAACAAACAATGGTAGGAACAAGAACGAGGCGGGCTAATTTAAAACGTGGTAAAAATAAATTAGGAGAGGGTAGGAATTGTGAATGGAGATGGATCAGAATAGACAGTTTAAGGAATGTAGTATCGCCCACTGGAATAAAAAAAATCTGAAAATAAATATTTCAATGGTGCATTTAATTAAAGTAGATATTCTATTATCTATTATTTTTCTAAGGCGCCATTGGATGTGTGGGTAGCAAACCTGCCTCACATTCACATGGTCCCGTATTCAAGTCCCGGGTCTGGCAAGGGAATTTCCCTAGCTGGGGTCTATGGGACGGATTCAACCCAGCCTCCGGGAACAACATTGGGGAAAAGCTACTTGATAGCGCCTCCGATCAAGAAAATCAAGATAATGGTTAAGAGGACCCGTTCTACTGATCATAGGACACCTCATTGATATAACCGACTTGTTAGGCGTTGACCTTGTGTAGGACGTACAAAGTCAGAGGTTTTTTTTTTATTATTTTTCTATAGAATTATAAAACATAGATTAACTATTGTGAGTTCCCTCCTTGTCTCATACTTTCTATAAAAATCTTATTTATCTTTATTCTGTAAAGAAGCACAAAAAATATATATAACAATCAACTCTACTCTTCAATCCTGATTATTTATTTGAAAAGTTAGCATCTCTTGAAATAAACTTAAGAGTAAACTGTTAGGATTCTCTCTCCCAATACCATTGACATAAAATAAAACTTTTAAATTATTTCTTTTTTAACTAATTAGAGAAGCATAAAGGCAAATATATTACAGGGTAAACAAAGAAAAATAAAATTCAATTATAAACAAATTTACTAGAAATAAGAAAACTCTTAAAAAAAAGAAAAAAAAAGAAAAGTGGTTAATATCGTTGCCTCTATATCACCTTTTACTGAATGCAATTTTTTTGTTTTATTATTGGTATTGTTCTTAAGGTATCACGTTGGTACCGTTTGGTCATTAAAAAAAATTATTCCTTATTATCGAGTTTGGCTGGCAATATTAATAACTGATTTACCAAGCCAAGGTTCAAATAATTTAAAAGAACATAAAATAGTAATAAAACAAATACTCTTTAAACGTATCTATTAATGCACTGAAAGACAGAAAAGTATGGCCTTTTGATATAAAATAATATATATTTTCGTAATTTGATTTATTTATATTTATAATATTTTGTATTCACGGAAGCGCTATCCGACGTACTGCTGACGTCATTTAAATTTACTATTTAAAATTAAGAAAATTCTGAAAAAATTTCGAATAATTTAAATGAATGTATTAATGCAATAAAATAACAGTTATGGATATAACATAAATATATTTAATTTAATTTTATTTATAATATATTTTTTATATAAGAAGCGCTGGCTGACATAGTTGTTGACGTTATATAAATTTAAATTAAGGAAAAACTAATGAAGATATTTTTTTTCTGAGGCTGAAACCAATGCAGATCGATTTTTTTTTATAAAAATTATCTATGGTGTGAATTTCAAAAAAATCCTTGGAGCGGTTTAATATATCCAATATACAAATATATATACAATTGTTGCTAGTATAATAAGATAAGATAAGAAATCAAAGATCAATTCAATTTAATTTATAGTTTCTCAAATAAAATTAAAAACATAGTAGTCATATCCATTAATGTTGAAAATAAAATATATTAAACTTTAATATAACTAAAATAATTGTTAATATTTGTGATTATAATGTTATATATATAATTTTTCAAAGAATATATATATATATATATAAATTTTATTTATATTCTGGAAGTTTAGTAGAAATTAAATTTATATTTTCAATTTATCTAATGGAAATGAAACTGAAAAAAGTTAAAATAAAGAAAGAAAAAATGCAAAGCACATTATGGTAATATAATTAAATTATATATACTAAAATTAAAAGTGAAAGTATGTTTCATTGTTGAGACTGTCCCATGAATCGCTCGCTCCCAGAATAGATATTTAAAGATCGAAATGACCACCACCTCTCTTCATTAAAAATTGCTTAGTTCTGATAATAAGAATGTTTGAAACTTTATCTTCTCCTCCTTGTTCTTCTTCATCCTCTTATTCTTCTTCAATTTCCTTTGCTTTATCTCTTTAAGACATGGCGATCCCATTTGTCTACTTAATCTTATCCGTAGCTCTTTCATAGTACTCATCCACGTCACGAGACAAATGCCTTTTATCAAAAATCGATTGGTTTCACAAATTATTAATCCATTAAATAAGGTGAGGTTTATAACTCCATGAATTGTACAATTCATTAATTAAGATAATATAATGAAAGATTAACAAATAAATAAATAAATAGATTTATCTGTAAAGATGGCAATTAGTAGTTTGAAAAGTAAACAAACAAAATGATGGATCATAATAAAATATTTTCATACGAATATTGTCATGCAATGACCAAGAGAAACATTTACAATTTGAATGGGATTGTGTACTCAGCTTGGGTGTGGCATGGTGGAATAAAAGGGTGAATATATACCTGGAGGAGGAGAGTTGCCCTTGTATTATTTCATTCAGCTACAATCATGTCATACATACTTACTGTAGACAAAAAATCCAATTATCAAGGAGTTAAGTCAACAAATATGCATCCGAAATTTATTTATCAAAATGCCATTATTTCACATTTGAAATGCCTGCGATAATCTATAACCTTGAAATACTAATCAACTAAATAGTTAAAGTAAATTCCATTCCTCAACGCCAAATTCTTCTTTGTGTTTGAATTGAACATTTCGATATTTTATTAAATTTGTTCTATGCCCAGAAGTACCAGTGTACTATAAAATCACATATCATATCTTCTTATGCTAGCTAAAATTGTTTGTTTGTATGTTTGGCCATGGGTTCTCAAAAACCGCTATAAGGGTTTTTTTGAAATTCACACTAGATATAGTATTTATAAAGAAAATTTGAGTTTTATTGATCAAATCTCAGGAAAAATAGATCTTGATTAGTTTTTTCTTAATTTAAATTTATATATGGATGATGTCACAAATGACATCCATATTGAAATTTGACTCCCGCCTTTTTTTAAAGGATATTGTATTAATAATTTTTTTTATATTTAAAATATTTTAAAATTTTTTATTTAATTTCGAAATAAAATTAAAAATATATATTTTAATAATATTTTATAATTATAAATTACGATATATATTTATCCTTCTTCCAATAAAAAAAAATATTCATGCACTTAGAAACATACCTAATAATTCATATTTATGTATTATTGAGGACCTCAAGTTCCATTCATTTTAATCAGATTGATGCAATGATGCAACATTTAATAATTGTAATAAATAATTAAAGAATTGTATATAAGCTCGGTGTCTCAAGTATTAATATTATCAGCCAAACCCAATAATAATGAATTATTTTTTTTTAACTTAACTACCGAGCCGAGGCTCGGGGTCTCGGTACTTTTAATTAAAATTAACTATTATTAATAATTAATTTGTATGCAAGCGCCAAAATGTTTTATGTTTACCTAAAAGAACTTCCTCTTGGTGTTTGGAGTTTTTTTTTATTTCCCACAGTATAATTTTATAGTAAGAATTCGCCGTATACCTATTTACGCCAAGGATTTGGAGTGCACGTACCGTTTGTTTTTTATTCATTACGTTGTCCCTGAAATTATTAACCCCAACGATGAAATGAATATGAAATGCACGTTGGGCCGTTTCTAAGTTCGCACCGCATTGCTTCATTGGGACTAACTTATGTCACATTGAAACTGATTACAATCCTATTAAAAAAAGTCAATGATTCTAGTGGTCACGGACTAATCTATTTACATTTATTTCATCATATAAATACACAAAGGAAACAAATTGAAATCAATTTCGAATTAAAAACAACCAAAGAAATAATTATATTTTTAATAAAAATTACATATACAAAATCAACTACCCTCTGAAGAGTCCCAAAAGAATCATTCCACTAAGAGCTTAAAACTTAATTTAAAAAAAAAAAATCCAGGAAAATAGAAGATCAGATTAATATACAAAAAATCCTCTTTTTAAATGATCAGTAATTCTTCTCTTTCTTTATTTTTAATTGAAAATATTATATACACATATTTTCAATTATTTAACTTTTAGGTATTGTAATATTATAATAAGCATTCACTTTATTAGTTTTGACTTTTTTAACTATAAAATTTAATTTTTTAGAAAATTACATAACTTACATAAACTCTCTGATTCCTATTAAAATGGCAATGTCTTTTTAAATAAATTATCAAACTTTATTATATGCATGTATTAAATAATAAATATTAAGTTCGTTTTAAAAAAAATGACATTATTTTAAATTAATGCTTGAATCTTAATATATATTTGGTCATTAAAGTTTTCTTCTTTGCTATTTTTATTTCTAATATAATTTAAAATTATCCTTAATGTTTTTCTCTCCCTTTAATAATAATTATTACTTAGTTAATTCCTGTATTTTTTAACATTTATTTCTTTATTTTTTTTATATAGAACTATAATTTTTTTAGAAAATCCATTATCGTTTTTATTTTTTACTATCTCGCTAGAGATATTATAGTATTAATATCACAAAAATTTTCGATGTCGAGATTTTAATGTTTTTATACTTTTTGAAGGTCCCTAAGACATTTTCACTAAGGTTGAGAAAAAATGTATGTGTGTATGTGTATATAGATAAGATTACGAAAAAGAGTTTGTGAGCTAGAATAATGAAATATGATATACGTGCATTATTCAAAATTCGTAGATTTCTATCAACTTTTGAGAAATGTAGCTCAATCGGAAGAAGGTCATTACCTACCACGTTTTGATTTTTTTCCTCTAGACTGACCGTAAAAATAAAGATATATGTTTGATAGTTTTTCACTTTTTTAAAAATTGTATAAAACTGCTATATATAGAATTTCAGCTTGATTCAATCGCTGAAAGTACCGGAATTAATTTTTTAACAAGTTGAAGCGCGCCAGCACGTGACGTGATCCCATCAACAAAGAGGTAAACGCGCGCTGGTTTAATAAATAATATTTGTTAATTTTAATTGATAATTTATATAATTAATTAAATTTAATTTAAATATAATATATGTTATTTAATCCAATTCAAATGCGGGATATTTGAGTGGAGACACTGCAGCTTATTTTCTCTTATATCTATTATTTAAATGATAGAGGGGGAAAAATGTAGTAAATTCATTCGTTTCCAATCTATATATATATATATATATACATTATGTATATATATATAACAGAAAATTTGATAAATAATACTTTTACAGTACTTAAGGAAATTCACAGTTTCAACATTATTCTGGATTTAGTTTGATCAAGATTAAAATTGGATTAAAAATAAAAAAAATCATGGAAAATATTATAAGAAAATAATTAATTTTGAATTAAGTTCATCTTTCAATTAAAATATCTATTTCGGTGATTTTGACTGCATTCCTTTAATGATCCCTACCCTAAGCCACTTATTTCGATGATAGAGCTCATGTAATTTATCGTTATGCATAGAGCTCATGTAATTTTTTGTAATCTTCAATTTTTTTTCTTTCTAAAAATTTTACAAACAATTTTCATATACATCTATCTAAATATAGAAATATATTAAAAACTTAAATATTAAAAAAATAAAATATATATTTATTTTATTTTATTTTTTATTATTAATATTTCTAAATTAATTGGGAAGATTCCATCTTCTTTCTATGATTATATATACAATGATTACCTTGAAATAAGATTACCAATCAATTTATTCTTTATTGTTTCTCTGAATTCATTGATCCCTAAATTATTTCAAGTGAATTAATTGGACTTTTTTAATTGAACAACGAATAGTTGTTATTCCACGTCGTTCTCTACCTCGATTATGGATAGAATTTTTTTTTTTTTTTAGAAAATACAGGCAGGGTCTATTGAGTTAGTTAAACTCAATTCCTAAAAAGGGATGAATATTTATATTAACTGACTTGATGATTCGAAATATCTGTTTTTAAATTCCGGTATTGTCTTGCAGAAATTTTATAATCAAATTTGGATTGCTTATTTTTTTTTTCTTTTTTTAAGAAGTTAATTTCTAAATTAGAATATGTTGTTAATATATCGAATAAAACAGTATATTAAAGTGGCCTAACTCCATTTATCTTCAAATCGAGATATTGAAAGTTTTGTGTTTCAATGAATTTAAAAATATACGTATAAGATACTAAGGAGTCATACTGCTTAAGCGTATCTAAGGATGTTACATTTAAAGTTCCTGTTAAAATAGTGGCAATTATTAAGTAAATAACCTGCGTTTTCTTATCAAGAATGGAGTTGGGCCACTTTCAAAATTAACAGCCAGATTCATTATAAAATTTGAAGGTGCCCAAGTCCATTCAACATAATTTAAGACGTTTCAAATTGAAAAAAAAGAATACGGAATTTGTTTTGCATATGTTGAAAACACTTCGGAAACATAATTTATGCGATTCAAAACATTTTTTAATTACAGAACACATAGAAAATTACAAACATAAATTTATTACAAAACAATTTACTACTCATTTACATTTTGAACGTGTGAAAGGGATTTGAAAAAATCATCATGTTCCGGTGGTATATAAAATTGAATTTTGTCGTTGTAATTGGTTTGAGATTTTTATAGTCAATACAAAATTCTCGAATTTTCTTGTTCTAATTCTTGGTAATAAATTCAGGACTTTAAAATTCTCATTCTCATTGATTGATGTGTTATGGAAAAATTTATATGGTTCATTTCTGACA
This sequence comes from Labia minor, assembly GCA_963082975.1. NCBI lineage: Eukaryota > Metazoa > Arthropoda > Insecta > Dermaptera > Spongiphoridae > Labia > Labia minor. The sequence continues at coordinate 32,803,998 of OY720348.1, read as the reverse complement.
AAACGCATCCAACATATTTTTAACTAGTTTACTGATTCACCATCCGAATTCTTTGTCCGTTTAAAAATTGCGTCTTTTAATAATTTTGCGAAACAAAATCTTCTTGTCTCATTTCATTTACAATAAAATAATTACCTTTCTGACACTTTTCAGTAATCTTGTAAATATTTTGGGAAACGAACAGTATATTATTTTTTTTTTTTAATGACATTTGCACCACTCCAAAGTAAGTATAAATGGAGTTAGTCGACTTTCAAACTACACGGTTTAGCTATTGAATTCATTCTGCAAACTTATGTGTCAAAAAATTATTGTATTTACTTGGAATATAAACTACCTGAAATACTTCACTGATAAATAATATGAAGTTGGACATGTAGCCATGATAACCCGCAAAAAAATGAAAAACGGAGTTAGGCCACTTTCAAAATAAACGGCTCATATGCTTTTTTCTAAACAGTACTAAAATCAGAAGATTTTTCACTAAGTCGTTTCTTAAACCAAAAATCGAAACTCTTTCATCCAATTCTGACCCTCATTGGTTTCTATATTGCTCTTCCCCCTACTCATTCTCACTTCCTATCACCCAACGTGTTACCCATGGGTCGTTTTCCCAATTGGCTCCCAATAAATATCCAATAATTTTTTTTTTAGTTGGCCCTTTCTTCTCCCATTTGCGCAACTTGTCCCGTTCATTGTAATTTTATTACACAATTGATATATATAAATAAAATTAATAAAAAAATATTAAATTTTAATATAATATTAGTGTAATTTATACATCCTTTCTTTTAATTAATACAGAATACAAAATTCAGAATATATTTTTATCATTTTCTCCGAAATTTGCAAATAATAATAAATATTGATGAAGGATTAATTGAATGTAAACAATCAACATATAAATATTCCATTGCGTTGATTCATTATCAATAGATAGCTAGTGTGTGTGTGTGTGTGAGAGAGAGAGAGGTATTCGCAACTTATAATTACTGATCTCTTGACAAATGAAAGCGATTATGGTGTAGAACTTAATGGAACAGCTCAGAACTCACTTTCCACCACTCCGCTTTATTTGTTTATAAAGTACTAGATAGTACTTTACATTATTACATTCCAACACCTGATTATCATAGAGCCAAGAGGAAATGCCAGATGTGACGTCGATAGTTGGCTTCTATTCGATATAATATACTAATGAATATATCAACGAAAAATTAATAAATTCCATTTAGATGAATAGCAATACATGCTAACCTCATAATGAAACATGAAATTTTGTATTCTCTATCTCTTTCACTAATATATACGAGTACACCATATCGTATATTATTCTACGAATGGGTATATTTATGTATATAATTTTCAATATATTTTTCCAGTCTCCATTCATTACATTGAAATTGAAACTATATAGTATATATATATATATATTAATTAATAATTAAACATAATATATTTAGCCATTTAAATAAATCCATTAATAGCTAGCTATATATTCAATTTCTCTAAAGGAAGCAGCACATCAAAATTGAATAAACGATTAAAACGATTAAACGATAATATATTTATTTCTATAATATTATTGTAATATGATAAAAATTATATAATTGGCTTAAAATATTAATGAATTTGTTTTTTTTCTAATTTCAAATTTTTACAATAGATTTAGTAATTAGCATGAATCTGTGAATTTATATTTTTGTGAATCCTCCCAGTAACATTTAATTCAAGGATAATAAAATAAAACATGAACAATAGTCTCAAATCTCACAGTCTCAAATCAATTACACAAAAATAAATTTAAAAAAAAAATTTATAAAATAACGTTTTTCTCATGGACTAAATAAAATAATTTTCAAATAAGCCTGACAAAGTTTATGGATGGATTGGTTCATATACAACGAAAAACGTTAAGCCCATTTAGTTTTATTTATTTATATGAAACATCAAGTTAAATTTTTGTAATAATAAAAATTTTATTAAACACATAAACTGACAAATTTTTTTATTATGCAATAAAATTGATAGATTAAGAGCTAAGAAATTAATCTTTTATTATTTTGCACTGTAAAATATACTTATATCAAAGTAGGTATGTAACAAATTTTAAAAGAAATATTATCTTCTTAAATAATATATCAATCAAATCCAAAATAGTTGAATATTTTAGAAGGAATAGTGTTACTTGTTAATGAAGAGTTTTAGTGTGGTATGAAAGAGTATATATATAAATTATAGTTCTATAAAGGAATTTAATTGCATAGAAAGTAAATGAAAACTAAAAGCGCCGAACGTTTTTAGTTGAATATGAAGCACTTCATCCATAAACTTGGTCAGGCTTATAGAAAAATTATTTTATTTTTTTAAGTCCATGAGAAAAACGTTATTTTATAAAATTATTTTATATTTATATTATTTTATTCTTTTTAATGCAATTTTAATTCGATAAATTTATTTAATATAACAAGAAGAAAAGATTTTATTATATTAATTATGTATATTTCAATTATATTTCATCCATACCTTCTATGAATCCATTATCCATTGGAATATTTATAAAAATTTTCAAAAGTGTATCTCAATTTAAAGTTGATGAAAAAATTGATTTCAATTTGTCATAAGAGCGAACAGACAGACAGACAGACATGAAGCGAAGTTGATAAAAACGTTATAATTATTAAAAAAAAAAAATGAGAAAAATAGAAATATTTTAATAGAATTAATAATATGAAATGGGACGGTATTATAATAAGGAATGGACGCAATCTTCGGTTGAAAATTAAAAGAATTTACTTATTATTATTCTTAAAACTTAATTTTCTAGTTTATTATTCCCTGCAATAGACCGTCTTTGGTAGAATTTATCTTTAGTAACCGCGTAAATATTCTACATGAATAAATAAATAAATCTATAAACATTTCCGGATTTTCAATCTGCTAAAGATTATAAATTAAATTTGAATGAATTTATTGAGATAAATTCTATTTTTCTACTATTGGAATACAATTTTCTCCTTATATTAGGATTAGGTATGGTGGACTCAAAATGTTTGCCAACTGGGAATAGGACTCATCCTTGGACGTGGGGTCAGATTGGAAGCAATCATCCAAATCGGCTTAAACCCGAGCCTGTCCATGCTAATCATAGGATTCTCAAATTATCTTTTTTTTTTTTTATTTATTTCCTATGAAATTTTTTATCCGTTTGAATATATATTTGTTTTCTTATCCATTCTCAAAAATATGTTATAACAATATATTTATTTTTATTATTTACTGTAGAATGCTTTTGTAATTAACTGTTTAATAATAATATTTGTCAACATAGCTCGGAGAATTAATTAAGATTAATTTGTTTACCCATTGACAGACCGGAAGATCAACAGATTTGCTTCTATCAGAAATTACAATTTTGTTTGTTTGTTTGTTTTTTGTTTGTTTTTTTTTTTTATTTTCTTATATTCTGGCTACCTATTCCAAGATTGAATAATTCTTGTAAAAACCAACAACATTAATTCGTGTATGGTTTTCAAAAAAAATCTAAAGAAGATGTCAAGGATGTGGATATATAGAAGAACACACACTCTCTCTCCCTCTCTCTCTCTTTCACTCCGATGGCTATTTTCCTGGCTCAATCGGAGGGCGTTGTCTCTTGTCATGTCCTAACCTCCGACTTCTCTCTCTCCTCCGACCCTTTTGCTTCTCATTCCGCACGGGTGACCGAGACACATTGTCCCGGATACAGCCACTTGTTCCCTCCCGCTTGGCGCTTAATTCGCTCGTCAATTTCTTAAGCCGGGCGATTATGGATCTGATTTTCAAGTTAATTTAAGACGACGTCATTTGCATCAGGACTCAATATATCCCGTCATATTACATTAACCGACATGAAGGCTGTTATTTAATCCCGCCTATTTTCAGAACATTTCGACCCGGAATACGGAATCCCTTCATTCCACCTCCACCATTTCTGCATTTATCAACTCCAATTTCATATTGATCCCATTTTGCCATTTTCATTTAACATTTGATAATATTTTAATCGAGTGGAGAGAACGACAGTGACAGCCATTATTTAAAAAATACAATGATTGGAATTTTTTTTTACAAATCACCTACAATTTATTTAACTTTATTAACTTGTAGACATATATATATATATATATATATATATATATATATATTACAAGAGCAGAAATAATGGTGTGGATTATCAGATGGATTAAGATTATAAAGAAGTAGTGATGGAGCTCGTAGTAATGGTCGTATGTTATGGATTATGGATTTAACGCTCGCCCTGAACAATGGATTTGGATTAGGATTAAGAATATGATACTTGAGTAGTGGACAAGGGCGATATTGTAGGTTTCATCATCCCTTGACGGGGTCAAATACCTCCCAAGTCCCTTAAAAAATTTTATTGAATGATATTTGAATTGAAAAAAAATATAATAAAGAAAAAAGTAAATAAGTTGACCTGTGGCCAGGTCCGAACCGACCGACGGTTTGAAATAAATTAATTTCCAGCTACAGAAACAATTTCAAATAATTTTAATATATCTATTAATGTAATAAAAAACAGATATGGATACATAAATAATAAATATAAACATTTTTAATTTTATTTTATTTATAATATATAAGGTAATGGCACCAATAGATGACATTTTAAGCGCTCTTGTCACTATTTTCTTTTATAAAACTGAAACTATACGTCTCACAAAAAAAATCTTTTGGTTATTATAAAGCTTATCTTACCTTTTATCACCAGGATAAATATTTTAAACTTTTATATGAGTTTAATAGGAAATATAATTTTTTTTCAAAGTAATCAAATGGAACCTATAGATGACACCAAAAATGTTGGTGGAACCTAATGATGACAATTATGGAACCCAAAGATGACATCTACTTTTTTTCACTTCGCTTGCTCTCTTTATCTTCAACTTATTTATTTACAAAGTAAAACATCTTTCCAACACCTTGTTGCTGCTTTAACTTTAGTTATAATAAAAAAATCAGGTTTCATATAATGATACATTAGATATATTTATTGTGATTGATTTTATTTTTAGCTGATTATTACAATAAAATAAAAAATTTATTTTAAACAAATCTTTTTTTAATTATGCATTTTTATTTATACATTGAGAACAGAGTAATTTAAAAAAAATTTCAAAAAAATAGTGTATGAAGTTCTGGAACAGAAAAAAATTTTCTGACAATGAGAAACACAGCGTCACCTTTAGGTTCCTATATTAATTCAGACATGCAACTTGGTGGAATTATATAAAATTATCTCCTCTTTACAGCTATTAATATAATAGACAATTTTTTTAAAAACCTACTTATAGCTGACATTGCTGTCATCTATAGGAAAAACAATTTTTAGGGGCACCTATAGATGACACGGTTGATAAAAAAAGATACTTTTAAAAATTAGGTGTTTAAATTGAAGTGATTTATATCTATATTAAGTCTATTTTATAATGTAGTTATTAAATTCTTGATAAATATGAATATAAAAATATAAAATACTAATTAAGAACATTACTTCCCTTAAGGTTATCTTTAAGATTTGTTGAAAAAATCAATTGTTGACGATTCGGTCTGCTTTTCGAGTTAAAAGAAAAAAAATAGGGCGACTTATTGTATTGTTGTAGGATATCTCAGGTGGTGGAAAAGCATAACTATCATTTAAAAAAAAAATTTCCGCGTATGTTTTAAAATTTGCTTATTTTTTTAGTTTAAATTCAAAAGTGTCATCTATAGGTGCCATTACCTTATGCAAGACCAGGCTGTGACGTCATGAATGGCTGGATGATGTCATATAATTTTAAATCAAGAAAAAACTAATAAATATGATTTTTCTCGAGGATAAAACCAATACAAAGTGCATGATTCGTGGTGATATATAAAAAAATCTCCTTTGGTGTGAAAATAACCCTTTCCTTCCTATCGTCGATCGCTAATACTACCACTTCCGGATTCCGGAATTGCACCAAAAGTTGATCAATTCATCCCACTGATGCATTAAGTAAATATACCAAATTTCATCAAAATCGGTTCAGGCTGTACACATCTATACGGACGGACAGACGGACAGACGGACGGACGGACGGACAGATATCATGCTAAAAATACTTTTTTCTGTTAAGAAAATGCATGATTCGTGGAGATATGTAAAAATCTCCACATGTGAAATTTGGTGTGAAAACAATACCTCCCTTACTATCGTCGGTCGGTAAAAAATGAGGAAATCTTCTTAGTTTTTAAATTACCGCATGACATGAATGTTCATGATTATTATTTTTTCACCGATTCCAAAAGATTTATATATTCATAATTAAGTTTAAAAAAAAGCTAACATAACATAACGTTTTTAGAAACGTATTTATGTAAAAAAAAGTTAACGAGAGACAGAGAAATAAAAAAAACAGAAGTTATCATATCGATTGATATGGATCAAAAGTGATATGAAGGGAGGTAATTAATTCTACAAATTAAATAAACAGTTCATTATCTTTTTTCGGACTAAAAAATTCACTAAGAATTTTCATAAACATGTATGTATACATAATGTATTAAAAATTTAAATATTAATAAATAAATAATTATATATAATTATATTAATAATATAATTATATTTATTATAATAAAAAATTTAAATATAATAAGTTTTTTATTATAAATAAATAAAACCTAATTTTGTCGCACATTAATTTATAGTGACGTATCCCCATTAAAGAGCTTTTAGCTAAGTTTTCCTCATCTATTCTAATAGTCACTCGGGCTAAATCTGGAGAATAGGGCGAATGAGGGTGCAATTCGTATCCCAATTCATGGATTTTCATGGAATTTCTTCTCCAATCACCTGGTAGTCTGCTATTAATGGATGCCAAACAAAAACTATATGACCCAGCTAGTTATAATTTCGACAGGAGTCAGCTGATAGCTTTCTGCTGACAGAAACAGTGTTGCCATATCATTTAAGAGTTAGGAAATTGCAAAAGTCACGGATTTATTGTCCTGTCCTCGTATATATCTTATATATATAATTGGATTTCATATTATATACTACTACAATGTAAATGAAACAACCTCAAAAATTTACAATAAAATTTCACCAATTGAATTCGTTCATTTTGAAATATTTCGGAAAACTATTATCAATAATTTAATAATATAAATAGTACATTTTATATTTTTCTTATTTTATTTTAATTTTTATTTTTCATTTATTATTCTTATTTATTATTATTATTATTCTTATTATTATTCTTAAAATATGGTTGAAACAATTCAAATTTATAACTATGATAAACGTAAAAAGTTCGCAAATTAATTAACAAATTGATTTATGAAGATCAAAATGCATTTTATGAACAATATATAATATCATTTTAAAGAATTTATTTTCCATTTTATTAAACCATTATTTTAGTCCCAGAGATAACTTATGCACGAATTAATAAATACTGGATAATAATTCATTAATATTTTTTTATCCTTTCTTTCTTCTTTCCCTTTTTTGTGTGAATATTTCCAGATAAAATTTTTATTTATTACTTATGATTCAATTGACATTTCATCTTTTTTTTCACCTCTTCTTATTATTTTTTACAAATAAAACAATGTAAAGAGAGAGAATAAAAAAAACGAAGAATGATTACAAGCAGAAGGGGAAAAAAAAAATGAAATACGTAAAATTTGCCGACGATGTTGTTTTGGTGGCTGGAGAAGGGATACAGCTTAAAAGAGATTATAGGAGAGGTCCTACAATATTGTGAAAAGAATAAGCTTGAGTTGAATCTTAAAGAAGGTAGAGAAGAAAAAAAAGATATAAAATTTTATTGCCTAGGTGAATTAATTGAAATTTATATATATACTATAGTATATGAATTCATCTCATTTTTTGTGTTAAGAAAAAAAAAATAGTTTTCAAAAAAAAAAAAAAAAAAAAAAATGTTAGTTTATTAAAGAATCCGATGCAGTGGCGTACCTCGAACTTTTGCCGCCAGGGACGATCTCCAGTTTGCCGCCCTTTCTATTATAAGTCAATCAAATAGTGGTTTTTATAAATTAATTTACATAAATAAATTATTAAGTTATTTAATCAATATTAATTAATACACAGAGTAAATTTTTTTACACCTATTTGTATGCACTCGTAAACATATTTATATAATATTTACTCTTCTAGCTTTCATACTAGAAAAATCGTGTATAATGCTCTCAAAATTTATATTATTTGTAATTTCTTGTTCTATTGACAATATTGCAAGATTTTGTAGTCTTAATTGACTCATTATAGAACGAAGATAATTTTGACGAACAAAATCTTAAAGATGCGTTTACGAATTCAACGAATTTTAATGAATACAATAAAATAAAATTATTATCCTGTTCTTGGAATTAGAATTCCAAATTTACACTAAAATGCATTTATATACACCGAGGAATAATATTTTATAACTACAACTAAATATAAAAAATGCCGCCCCAAAATAAGTGCCGCCTGGTGCGGACCGCACCCACCGCCCCTCCCTTAGGTACGCCACTGATCCGATGGTATTCTATAAAAAGTAGAATGAACATATTTTTCTAATCTTATATAATAATACATATTGTAGTATTTCAAATTATAAATCAAATTACCGGTTCAGGAGGAGAAATAAAAATAAAATAATAATAAAAATAAAAAGAAAAACTGCTTCTGAATTGTTTTTAACGATGTTGACAAAGTATTTGATGATTTACGTAGCCTGGGGACGAGCATTTATGTTATTCGCTCGCTTTGAACGTTTCAGATATGTGAATACAAATCTCCAAACGAAACTCTAAATGGGGGAGTGAATGGGTTGATGGGGAAGGTGGAGTGGTGGAAAGGAGGTGAGGGGGGAGGGGGGAATAAGAGGACCCAACTGGATGGTGCGTGCAGGCAAGCGTAGAGAGTGGTTTTATCAGCGGTGATGAACTTCCGTGGTCCAATTACAAATAATAATAACAATTAATAATATAATAATAATAATAATAATAATATAATAATAATAATAATAATAATATAATAATAATAATAATAATAATATAATAATAATATAAAATACAAATACTATTTAATTTATAGGTTCAAACACATAAAACATTAATATTTAATTGATAATTTTAATTTTTCAAAGATGCCATTAACTTGAAACAAAAAAAAAACAAAATTTTTTTCTTTTTATTTTTTTCCTAAGGCAATTTCTATTAGTTTGATTTACAGTAAAAATAATTATTTTGAGAGGGAAAGAAATTACCGGTATAAAGCTTTATATGAATAATTTTCTACATATTTTTTCCATCTCTCCGAAATAATTATTTTATTTTCTACTTTTTTCCGGTGGATCAAGCTAATAGAAATAGCTTTTAGATTTGTAGATATTAAATTATTAAAGCTTTGGTGGTTGTTTTTATTTATAACGGAATTTTGTAAATTAAACCACATATTGATTTTGTTATTGTAAATTTATTCAAAAAATACAAACATATACACAACGTTTCGATTGCTACTTCTGCAATCGTTATCAAGCGTCTGCATTTGTCACTGGACACTCGAACAGTGCAATCGCTTTTAGATTTATTTTATATATAGCTATATATACATATATATACTATATTATTTTAAAGTTTGATTTTGTTTATTAAATTTTCCTTTAACACTAGTAATTCGTTAAATATTAAAAGTAATTTATTGTTTTTTAATGTGTAACATTTAATAAGTTATTCTCATTTCCATTAAGTAGTTTTCACTTTATAGCGCCATCTATTATTATATGCGAACAACGGACAATCAGCAATTTAAGTAAAAAACAAAAACAAACCAAAGGTATAGCCTTTAGATCAGGGGTGGGCAAAAGCCTTCCCTTTTGCTTATTTTATACGGCCCGTCGGCCCGTTGAAAAAGTTTGGCTCTTATTTAGATCTTTCATTCATTCAATATGGCTCTTAAAAAATAAAAAAAAAGGTAAATTTTCTTTACAAACGTCCCGGTTTGGTGTTTTCGAATGGTCCACCGGCCCGGAAGACATTTTGAAAATTTCATTTTGGCCCGCGCTGAAAAGTATTTGCCCACCCCTGCTTTAGAAGAGAGTTATAGTTAAAGTATAATATTTCTTCAAACAAGAAGAAACGCAGTGGAGAAATAATGAGCTCACGTGAGGGCAGGAAGATTACCCTAAGAATATGGGGTATATTTTTTACTTGTTATTCAAAGATCGAATTTTAAAAATAATAAGAAAAAAATAGACATTCATTCAATGATTGTTTATACTTATTTTATAAACTAACATTAAATATTATGGTATAAAAATTAATACAGCACTCTAGTAGGTAGCGTAACTACTATTGGAATCGAGTTCGAACATTGGGAAACTAATAGAATTAGAAATTCTCTCAGAGACTTGAGATACCAAAACTTTAATAAAATGTTCATCAGTCATAAGTATAAGTACCTAGAACACCGAGCTATCGCTCGACCCTTTAACAAATTTGTACAATTTATTATTATAAACTTTAAAAATTTTACAATTTTTTAATTATTTATGAGAATTGTTAAATGGGTTTTCTAAAGATGACCCATTAAAAATTTGTTTCCTAAAATAATACAAATTAATTGAAATAACTTGATTTTTATTTCAAGTTGAAAAATATATTCAAATTTACTTGATAAAATATTTGATCCTATATTATAAATAATATATATATATATATGTTGTTATAACTAGATGACTTCAGTTTTATATTTTTCAAAGTATAAACTCTTTCGACCAAAGATTACTATTGATAATAATATAAATTTTGAAATTATATTGACACCTGTACTTGTCTATATTTTAATTAAAAAAGGAGGATTAAGAGAGGAGGTTTTATTTTAGTATATAATATATAATCTAAAAAACATTTTAATTAATATTATTTAATATTATTAGATCAAATTTATTCAACAATTTAATTGAAATTCCTTCCTTTATAATTATATGTTGCTAACTTCATGGATATTTTTTTTTTTGGAGGGGGGAATGATAAATATATTTCGTAATTTTATTTTAAAATATTATTAAAATCATTATTTTTAATTTTATTTCGAAATGAAATACAATTTTTTAAATATTTTAAATAGAAAAAAATATTAATTAAAAAAGAATCAATTAAAAAAAGAGGGCGCTCTATTTTTTACATGCTGATTTGATTTATATAAAAATACAAATTATTTAATATTCTAAAAAGAATACCTACATATCATTTTCAAAATGGATGACGTAATTTGTGACGTCATTTAAATTTACTATTATAGAATAAGAAAAACCTAATAAAGTTGATTTTTCTCGAGCATGAAACCAATACAGATCGATTTTTCCTAATAAATATTATCTATGGTGTGAATTTCAAATATATATATATATACCTATATATACACTTAATATTTAATCAAATAAAAAATATATATTTTGCTATTTCCAGATTGAATTTAGAGCTATTAGACTTAAAAGTCTAAACGAAAAGTATTTATTTATAAAAATATTTTGCTATTTTTATTTATTTTATAATATAAAAAAATATTTATAAATTTATTATAAATTTTATTCACTTAATATACATATATGAATAAAATAAATAATAAATAAAAAAATGTATTTCCCTTAGTGAATTAATAATTTATTTCCTTAAATTATAAATAAAACACACGGCCTTCTATTTTTTTCCTGTTGATTTGATTTACATAAAAATACAAATTATTTAATATTCTAAAGAGAATACCTACATATCATTTTCTATTAAGTCAGATGAAAAAAAAATGTGTAAACTAAATTTACATAATTGTTGATATAATCCTTCGATAATTCAATGGAATTAAATTATTTTCTATATCTTTTAATAACAAATAGGAATAAGAAAAATTACGGGCTATAAAAATGCTATTGACGTTTTATCTACTCCTCAGTTGACCTCGATAGATAAAAATTCAACGTGATCAGATTTAATTAATTCTTACAATAAATACATCCTCCATTTTTTTTTTTATATTTTACTGATTAGAATTATTCATTTCGTTACTTAAATTAAAATAAAACAACATAAATAAAAATAAAAGATAAGAATATCTTCAATTTTTTCATATTTTTTAATTTCTGCAAGTTTAATTAACATTATTTATAAATATTTTGAATACATACAGAATTATTTTCTGGCCGAGCTCTGTGTGAACCAGAGAATGCCAGTTTTTGACATTTTTATATTTTTCATGGACAATGATTTCAGATTCCAATTTTATTACTATGATTCGAACTATTCAGATCCAATACCTGGTACACTAGGTATTTAATTAGGGTTTCGGAAAAGTCGATTAAACAAAAATGCAGAGTTGTTAACATAATATAGTTCATATTCATTCAACGTTAAATGTTTAGACCACAATAGAGGACATTTTGAATATTTCAAATAATAGTTATGTGTCAAGATTTAGGAAATAAATTAATTAATATAATTCTAACACACAACATTGGATTTTTTGTTAATTGATTCATGCGGGACCCTTTATTTATATAAAATATTTGAATGTTTTCTAAACCCAGATTAATAAACTATTTCGACATCAAATTTATTAAGAAATACTAAAACCAAAAATGCTTTTCCTAAACAAGCTCTATATTTATAATTTACACCTTGAAAACCTCACAGTCTTTTTTGTGTTTAGAATGAGATATATATTTATACCTAAATATAATGAATTATAAATGTATTATAACTGAATTGTGGTTATACCGTATATGAATTCTATACCACATAAGTATCTGGTTCTTTAAAAAAACAATACCTCCCTTACTATCGTCGGTTGATAATTATTCCTTATGAGTTATGAATATTTAAGATTAAGATTATTATTTAAAATAAATAAACGACAAAATATATTAAACAATTTCAAATAATTTAAAAGAACATAAATTAAAATAAGTTGACCTGTGGCCAGGTCCGAACCGACCGACGGTTTGAAGTAAATTAATTTCCAGCTACAGAAACAATTTCAAATAATTTTAATATATCTATTAATGTAATAAAAAACAGATAGGGATAGAACATAAATATTTTTAATTTTATTTTATTTATAATATATATGTAAGACCAGGCTGTGACGTCATGAATGGCTGGATGACTTCATATAATTTTAAATTAAGAAAAACTAATAAAGATGATTTTTCTCGAGGATAAAACCAATACAAAGTGCATGATTCGTGATGATATGTAAAAAATCTCCTCATGTGAAATTTGGTGTGAAAATAACCCTTCCATTCCTATCGTCGATCGCTAATACTACCACTTCCGGTTTCCGGATTTGCACCAAAAGTTGATCAATTCATCATACTGATGCATTAAGTAAATATAAGAAATTTCATCAAAATCCGTTGAGCCGTTCAGGCTGTACACATCTATTCGGACGGACGGACAGACATCATGCTAAAATACTTTTTTCTGTTAAGAAAATGCATGATTCGTGGAGATATGTAAAAATCTCCACATGTGGAATTTGGTTTGAAAACAATACCTCCCTTACTATCGTCGGTCGGTAAAAAAAATAGTCATAAAACATAGACTCCTTAAATGTACGTATTAATGCACCGAAAGACAGAAAAGTATGGCCTGTGGATATAACATAATATATATTTCGTAATTTGATTACAAAATATTATTAAAATAAATATTATTAATTTTATTTTATTTATAATATTTTGTATTTAAGGATGCGCTATCCGGCGTTTCCCGGCGCCAGTTTTTTTTTTGTATTATTAAATTTCTATTTTAAATTAAGAAAAAACTAACAAGATTTTTTTTTAAAATCAATTAATGTATTTGCTAAATAAATAAATAACTTGCAGGCAATAAATATCGAAGGAAATTAACTATCTAATAATGATTTCAATTCAGGTTAATGTAATCGCATCAACTTTAGTCTTTTTCCATATAATTCATTTTGAATGATAAAGGAAATGAAGCTTCGAAATTCAGCTAAATTAAATTAATTTCATTCTTATCAAGAATATTATCGAGAATATTACACAAGGAATATTCATGTTGGTATCAGCGTAGCGCCATATCTCCAAGAGATTGTTATTTAAATGACTGCCGCGGAATTAATTTCTTTGTATAGGTATCCAATTTTCATAAGGTGGATTTTACCTTTTAGTTAAACATCAACATTTGCAATTTCGCGATTGAACCAACATTCATTCATTTTCGCATTCTATAATTAATTTACAGTTTTGTATATATATATACTATATAGCTAGATAGATAGATAGATAGATAAAAAAAGAGCGTGCATTGTAACTATTATAAATACTACATCAGTTTTAAAAAATAAAAGATCTTTCTAAGTTCTTTAAAATCAAAATATATATAAAGAATTTAACCCAAAATAAAAGAACTAATAATATAATATTATACTTACCTTAACATCCATAAAACAAACTATCTGCTTAGGAAAAGAAAGCCCAGTCAAGTTAGTTTCGTCTTAGGCGGTGTAGGGTTATGGCTCGTCTATACTATCACCTTAATTTTCTTTTAGGAATTTTAATTGAACTAATTTTCTCTATTTTCTAAGCATAATTTTTTTTTTATTTTCAATACCATGCATCCTTTCTCTTTCTCTATTCTGTAAATCTTTGTAATATACGAGGGTAGATCAGTAAGTCCGTGACTTTTTGAATTTCTTTCATCTTAAATGAAATTGTAACATTGCTCTTGTCAGATGCCAACTATCAACTGACTCCTGACGAAATTGGAACAAGCTGGATCTTTTAGTTTTTGTTTAACATCCATTAATAGTAGACTACCTCGTGAATTGAGAAGAAAATGGAAAAAAGTGAATTTCGTCAGCTTATTAAGCATTATTAACACACTATTTGTATTTGTACCCGTTGCGGGGACTGCCACTTATAAGCGGGGCGGGTATTTATACCCGTTGCCACTTATATAATATATATTTTCCCTTGTGTCACTTAAAATTACTTATTTTAAATGATAACTAATATATATCCCTTATATAATTGGCAACGGGTATAAATACCCGCCCCGCTTATAAGTGGCAGTCCCCGCAACGGGTACAAATATCCGCCCCGCTCATAGTGTGTTAATTAACCGTCATATGGTCAAATTTTGCGCCGTTTCGTAACCGTAGATGAAACGTGGATTAACTACAGCACACCAAACAGGGGGTCAAAACATTGGGGTTTTCGAGACAAATCTTATTTTTTGGAAGAGATAAAAAAAATTGGAGAAACATTGGATGAAGTGTATAGAGCTCAAAGGAGACTATGTTGAAAAATAAAATAATTTTTTATCAAAAAACCTGTATTTCATTCAAAAAGTCACGGAGCTATTGACCTGTCCTCGTATATTAATCGGCCAAATAAAAGAATTATAAATGTGTATTTTTTTTTTTGGTATTCTATCATAAAAATGTGGATGCTTGATTCAGTATTACCAAATTTAAATAATTCTATAATTTTATTATCAATCGTAGAGGATAATAGAACTCCATTATTTGATTATATTCTTTCATAGTGATTAGATGTTTAGAATGGATCCTCTTAAAACTTGTTCATATACCTATAATATGTCAAAGTGAATAAAAATGAAGAAAAAAAATGTTTATATAATAAATAAAATGTGGATACATTTGAATTTGCATAAAGAATTGATAAAATTTTTGCTTTCTTTATTGGAAGGGTGAAAACCCACTTCCACATGGCTGAATTCGTACTTGTCTAGTTTTCCACTCTCTTTAAGTGAACAAACAGACTTTAATATAAAGCTTCGATCTCACGGGCGAACTAGCAATTTCCCTAGTCATTTTTCGATTTTCAACACCATTCCCAAAATAATCAATGAGAATTTATCATTGTCACCAGCGTCGGCTTTAATTCCATCTTATTTCACTCTATAATTCAATCTCAGTAGACTAGCATGTTTGCGTTCTTTTTTCATTTTCATATATTTCTTGTGATTTCGTTGACTAGTCTTAATCCGCTCATCTTCCATCCACTAGTCGTCAGACGGTTTGGGGCCCAACTCCCAAAAGAAGAACACCACTCCATTCCGCTTAAGCTTTATTTTTCAATCAAATTGCACTCTCACGTCATTCAATTTCCATTTTTACGCTTTTCCTTCAAACCATATATTCCATTTTAAATATATAGATATATATTCATATATTTACTTAGTATATTATATATTGAACTTATTTGTTTTTTTTTTTACTCTTACTTAACATAGAAGAGAAAATATAACTTATAATGTGAAAAGATAAGCGAGTTCTTTGAAAAGAAGTAAGGAGGAAGTGAAGAGAACAGAAAGGCTAAATAAAAAGAAGGTCAGAAAGCCAAATGGGCTTTTTCAAAAAATATATTCATTCTATCATCCAGAATATGTTAACATTAAAGATAAAAGAGAATAAGTCAATAATAATAATTATTATTATTGTTAGTATACCTATATATAGTAATTACTATAATTAAAATTGAAATATTTTAAGGTATATAGCAGAAGAAGAGAAAAATGTCTATGTGTTTGTGATGAATTTTTACATGTACTCGTATATGAAAGTAAAAAGATTGAAGTAATAATTTGTTATCAAACAACTACACTTAATTAATTTATTTATTAAAGCCCCGAACACGGAGATGAAGCTTCTTGAAACACACTTTTGCAGTTCAGAGATTACTCGGCGCTGCAGATGCCCAAGAGATGCATGTGTTGGTTTAAAAATGCAGGTTGTGTGTATGATGAGAGAGTTGGACACGTAATGATAGATTCATGGAATTATTGACTCCATTCGATATATTTATATCGAATCGAATCGGGAATTTTGAATCGGTTATTATAATAAAGTAGACAGAATTGAGATAGATCGGATATATTTTACAACAAAGTTTTTAAAACTTACATAAATAACTAAATTTTAAATTTCCTTTCAATAATTATAAGTAAATAAATGTGTCATGACGTACCCTTTTTCCAGTTTAATATATCTAAATTCTAAATTCTGATAACTTTAAATTTTTTAATTGAGCCTCAATAAACTCAAAAAGAGCCACATGTGGCTCACGAGCCACGGTTTGGCCACCGTTACAATAGAATAAAGTATAAAATTGTCGTTTATGCTAAGGCGCTATTCATTATATAATAATAATAATAATGGAGGTGGCTTGGCCGAGAGTGTAGCGTGGCAACCTTCTACACAAGAAGTCGGCGTTCGATTTTAACCATGAACGGATTTTTCTAATAAATTCAATTTAACATCATCTGCTTCTGGCTCCAGGAACTGACAAGCCCTGGTTCTATACAACCCTGCACCAGCAGGACTACCTCAAAAACAAGCAACCATAAGCAACAATGGAAAGTGATGAGAATAACTCTAGTTGGTACCCAATCCGCCCGTCACCAGGAGGATCCGGATCTTCACGAGCACTCAAAAAGAAGAATAACAGTTAACACCTAAAGAACATTCATATATGGGCACACTTAACATCAATACCCTTGTATATGGGAGCTTTGCGTGATTCTAGATGGTCCAGACGCAAATAATAATAATAATAATAATAATAATATATTAATAATTAATTTCACTTCTAATGATGTCTATTATGTGTTTTTATAAATTGTGATATTTTTAAAAAAATGATTTTATAATTACTTATATTAGTTATAGATATTAAGCTTTATAGGTGTATATATATATATATATATATATATATATATATAATATATATCGTTCTATCTTATTTATTCTCCCTCGCTTTCATATATAGGTCTATAATTAATGCTTAGCCTTTAACCGATAAAACCCTATTTACATTAAATCAATGATTAAAGTTAAGTCTAAATTTACATAACAGAATTCCTACTAGGCTCTTTAATTGAACGAATATAACAAATATGTTGTATTTAAAAAAAAAATATGTAATCATAAAATATCTAGTTCTATCCCTTTTAAATCAATGTAGACAAATAACGAATTAATATTGGAGCAATCAACTTTCAAGTTAATTTCAATTTAATTTCATATCAATATATACGAAGTATTAAATTATAGTTTGATTATATTACTATTGTAAAAATCTCACTTTTCCATTTTTAGATTAATATTGACACTGAGATTAATCATCTAAATCAGGGCAGGGGTGTCTAAACTATGACCATTTGATGGCCACATTGCAAAAAAAAATATGCTGGGCCGCATATAAATATCATTTTACCATTTTTTTTAAGAACCATATTGAAAAAATTTAAATATTTTCATAATTTGCGTTTGGGCCGCATCTCAAAGGCTTTAGACAACCCTGATCAAAATGATTAAAAGAGTTTTAGTAGTTTTTTAATAATATTAAATTTTTTTCTTTGACATGTATATTTTTGATATATATCTATTATTAAAATTATTTCAATTTTGGGGCAATTTATTGCCTTTGAAGAAAGTACACTACTGGTGTCCGAAACGTCGACATTAATTTTTAAATAAAAGAAATGTTTATTATATTTGATTTTTATTTTTCAAAAATTCCAATCATTTTTCTTTCTTGTTAAAGAATTAATCAATATTTTAATTTTTCTTTTTCTTTATATATTTATATATATATACCCATGTATATGTATATATAAATATATAAAATTTTTAATGTTTGCTATTCGGCTTAATTGAATTCAAAATTTAAAATTCCATTACGTATTAATTTTATTAATAATTTTTACCGACCGACAATAGTAAGGGAGGTATTGTTTTCCCACCAAATTTCACATGTGGAGCTTTTTACATATCTCCACGAATCATGCATTTTCTTAACAGAAAAAAGTATTTTCAGCATTATGTCTTTCCGTCCGTCCGTCCATCCGTCCGTATAGATGTGTACAGCTTGAACGGCTCAACGGATTTTGATGAAATTTGTTATATTTACTTAATGCATCAGTATGATGAATTGATCAACTTTTGGTGCAAATCCGGAAACCGGAAGTGGTAGTATTAGCGATCGACGATAGGAATGGAAGGGTTATTTTCACACCAAATTTCACATGAGGAGATTTTTTACATATCACGAATCATGCACTTTGTATTGGTTTTATCCTCGAGAAAAATCATCTTTATTAGTTTTTTCTTAATTTAAAATTATATGAAGTCATCCAGCCATTCATGACGTCACAGCCTGGTCTTACATATATATTCTAAATAAAATAAAATTAAAAATATTTATGTTCCATCCATATCAGTTTTTTATTACATTAATAGATATATTAAAATTATTTGAAATTGTTTCTGTAGCTGGAAATTAATTTACTTCAAACCGTCGGTCGGTTCGGACCTGGCCACAGGTCAACTTATTTTTTTTTTATTAAATGAATCTCATGAAAATACATTCACGTTTATTTAAGATTGAAAAATAACTGAAAGTATAATAAACTAAATATATATTTAATTTATTTGATGAAAAAAATGAATAGAGTCCAATGAAACCTAAAAAAATGAATCCTCAAATTAAAACTTCATCTGTATTTGTTTTGAATTTATTGACGAGTGACCATTTAATTGAAATTTAATATTTGATTTGTTATTAGTTTTAGAAATTTCGTCGCCTAGCTCATTTATAATTCTAAATTATATATTTCTGTTTATTAATTAAACTAACTACTAATGTTTATAGTTTGGGGAACAAACTCACAAGCTTAAAGGGTTTAATAGTAGAGAGACAAAGTTTATAACTTTGAATGCATGTGCATGTATTTAAACTAGTCTTCTCTAGTAAGCATAGGCCTGGATGTTCCACGTCAATACATCCTAACAATGGGCCAAGTTACAAAAAAAAGCATGGCTCAGGTGCGCGTACAGCTCAGGTGCTAGAATGGAATAATCACTTCCAGACAGGCAGCTCTTATCAATGACTCTGTTTCTTGTAGTCAAACAACTCAAATGAGACGACGAACAGCCAATCAAAGAAATACTACGATAATATAAAAAATGAAAATTTTCAATTATAATTTTATAATATTATGGAGGGATGAGAATATATAGGAGACTCAAAATCGATGGGCAACCAGTAAGAAAGTGAATGTAAGAAATATATATCACTTTCAACATTTTCAACAAATATCAACGTTTCGATTAGAATCATCTTAAGGGTTTATAGTAAATTTATTCACAAATCAAAGAATTAATAAGTCATAAAAATATAAAAATGTATATTAATAAATTATCAAAATATCAATTTAGAGTTGTTATTCTTCGATGTAGAAAGAGTTAATTATAAATTAATATTTTTCGCAAAATTAATATATCTCTTTCTCTATATTGTAGTTAGGTCTAGAAATGAATATTTAATATCTAATATTATTAAATTAGAAAAAGTTATATTGAATATATATATATATATGACGCGCCCATCAAGAAAATCAAGACTAAGGTTGAAAGGATCCGTTTTACTGATCATAGAACACCTTTATCCCGTTTAGGCGACAACCAACTTAATAGGTTTGTCTTTTCGTAGGATGTACAAAAGTCAACGGTTTATATACTTAAGATCAATTATGCTCAATGTGTTTATTGTATTAAATAACTATTATACATTGTCATTAAAATCAAGCGTTTCTATTCGAAAACGGGAGTTTCCAGTTCCATATAATATAAAATATAAAAAGCTGACAGCTCCTTTAATCTGCTTAACAGAGACTGAATGATTAAGTAGTAGCAGCTCCGTTGGGATACAGCAACTGACATCATCACGGCTGATTCCATCAATTAGTTGGTTGTCGCGCTGATACGGAGAGCTGGACTATCACCTGAAGAATTTCTCACGGGTAATGGGAAATTTGGTACTTACCTAAAAAGGATAGGCGAACTACAATTGTTCTACCTGTATTACAGTAGACGCCTCGGATCACACTCTCTTCTGGTGCGTTATCTGGAAGAACATTAGAGAAGATGTAGAATCTAAACTTGGGACTCGATTAACAGACACGAATTTCATTGATACAATACTGAAAAGTGAGACCAAATGGGAATTGGTCAATGAATTCTGCAGGGGTATTTTTAAATAGAAGACGGACTTAGCAATAATTTGACTTTATCACCTGAAATAAGATGCTGATAAGGCAGTTCCAGGTGGAAATCCTATATTAAACATTGGGATCTAAGCTGGTTAATGCGGGGGTTTTTTAGTCGGTAAAAGTTCGAGACTAGACTAAGCAACACCTAAAAGAGGTGGTCCTATTATAATTTTTTCCCCCTTTTATAAAAAAAATCTTAAAATAACACATTTGGATTTTTCAGTCCATCAAACATAAAAAGAGTTAAGATTTGTATTCCTAAATTTTATTTTTTAAATTAATAAACAAAAAAAATTCTTGCTATCCGTTATTAATGAGATATTTTCTCATTTGTGTATACATTCACATAGCCATTAAATATAAATTGAGTTGATTATAATTATATTTTAATATTTTATTAATATTAAAAATAATCCTAAATTAATTATATGCTTGCTGTCATCGCACTTTCTATGTTCTAATAATTACAAATTGAATCAGCATTCATTTAATTACAAAATATTTATAATATCCCTATATATATATATATAAATATATAATTTCCATTAAATGTATAATACAATTATGTGTATATTATAACATATGAATGATACATAAATTATTTTATTATGAATAGTGAACTCTCTCAGATCGTTTCCTTTATTCTCTCGAAATTAATTTAGACTAACTTAATTTTTCATTTTTACTAATTGTTTGCTATTAAATCAAAACTTTGGTTTATACAATCGAAAAATAATTCAGAATTTCATCTTATTCAAGGCATTCATGTTCAGTGACGGAATACTCATTAGGCAGAGTGAACCTATGGGCCCTGTCGCTAGTGGCTCGTCAACATTTGATTAAACTGTATAATATAGTTATATATATATATATATATATATATATACTTGAAGACATGGTAAACGTCGTTCTGTCGTATAAAATATTTCAAGTAATTTTGGTTGTTAATTATAAAGTAGTGAAGATATTGTAATTTTGGGTATGGAATCTATGTTAGAGAGAGGAATGTAGTGCTATCGACGATGATTGCTCGTATAAACAAAAAAAAGTAAACATTTATTCTTTCAATATAATTTATTTCATTTATTATACTTAAAATACACACTCCATTCACATTAATGTGACCACCACGTACTTTCCACGTCAGAGTTAAATAACCAATCACAGTATATATATATATATATAACACAGTGCAGTTGAGCGTATATAAAGGATGTGTGTAGGCTTCGGAAAACATTTCAATCGTTTAGTCCATTGGAAAAACGTTATTTTATAAACATTTTTTATCTTTATATTATTTTATTCTTTTTAGTGCAATTTTAATTTGATTAATTTATTTAATATAATAAGAGAAATAGAAAAGATGAAGTTATACGAAAATTTGCAAATTGAATAAAACAAAAAAATATATTAATCTCCTAAAATTGATTTTATGTATTTATGTTAAGTAAATGTTATTATTAAATAATAATTATTATATTATATTTATAAATATTATTAATATAAGATTTTATAAATGTATTATATATAGAATAATGTACTCATATTGTCTTCATAAAGAAAGGTCATTCTTTTGTTGTTTTTTCTCTCAGGGATATATATATATATATATATATATATATACAAAAAAAGGACCTTTTCTCTATGCCATTTGAGGGGAAGACCACCCCAACTTCATTGACGCTAGTGCCGATTAATAAGAATTCATGATTAATTTTAATGCTATGAAATATTTTTAAATACTTTCAAAATTAAAATCTATCCTGAAATTAATAGTTATGTTCCAGAATCCGTTGAAAAAAAATTAATCGGAGCAATACAAAAGGAGTTAGTTTTTAAAAGTAATTAATCGCTAATTAATTACAATTAATTAATTATAATTCAATTATATTTCTTCTATACCTTCTAGGGATCCATTGAAATATCTATAAAATTTCCAAAAGTCTATGTCAATAAAAAATCGATTTTAATTTGTCAAAAGAGTGAACAGACAGAGAGACAGAGAGACAGACGGCAAGTGAAGCTTTTCTAAATTGTTTCATAAAATCATATTCGAAAAATTCTTGTGTACCTGATATTTCGACTGCCTAAGAGCCATTTTGTTTAATCGGTTACCGTTTATTTTGCTTTCAATACAAAGTATTATACATGGAAAAAAGATCCCATGAAAAGTTAATAATTATAATTTTCAATCAAAATTTAATCAATCATTTGAATATTATAGAGTAAATAACATATACCTACCTACTATTATTAATAATATAGAATATACCATATATTAAAAAAAGAAATTTCTATTTTAAATAATTATTAAATAAATTCGATTAAACAAATTGGATTAGATATTAAAATTTCATTAAAACATGTTCAATAAACCATGCTTATATAAATAATTTCAATGAATTTAGAAAATATGAAATAATTGATTTTTTTGATAGGATGTCAAATAGAAAAATTTAATAACATAGACAATTTTTTTAAAAAAATTTCATTGACTTTTTAAAGATTTTAAAAATCTCATTATGAAACGATATTTTCTAATATTTTAAACCTTTAGATTCAAATTATAATATTAAAGGATTAAAATCAAATTTAAAATATTGAGATTATTAATCTGAATTTCGAAAACTTAATATATCAATTGGATATATAAATATCAGTTGCTCTCAAGGAGTGTTTCTAGCCGGATCACTTATTGTCTAGATCTAGATATCAGTGTCAGCATACTTAGGGGCTTGAAAACACATTAATATAAACATAACCCATTGATTAAACCAAAAATACAAAATATGACCTATGATTAAACAACATATATAAAATCTAGAATTCCAAAATTTTATTTCCAAAACTCTATTGAAAATGGAACGAAATTGGCACCGAAACGTCGAGATTTAAAATTGCATTAAAGTAAGTAAAAACAAGCCGGGATTACTTTATATATATATATATATATATCCAGTGTACGCCCGTTAACCAAAATTGCAGTATTCATATTTAAATTCATATTCATATTCTACAACTGATTTACATGTTTTCTCACCATTTTATGACAAGATATTTTACTATTTTTATAAATGAAATTTTTTAAGATGATCATAAAAGAAATATTAATATTTTATTTGTAGAAAAATTGTAAATAAATATGATTTTATAATTATCTGAAATTAACACAATTATATTAATTTAAATAATCGTTAATTACTTATGTATATACAGGCTCCGTTAATTAACATTTTTTTTGAAATGCAATAAAACAAAAACGGTTCGATGAATTTTCAAATTTATTTTTTCATAGTGAAGTATAGACCTTCCGATTATTTATGAAATACTCATACTATTTATGAAATCTCATTCAAATGGCTGCCTCGGCTGGCCTTGCAGTACGCCATTGAAGGAGACGCCGATTTTGGCCAAAAAATCATCTTTTCGGATGAGGCGCATTTCCATATTGGTGAATACGTCAACAAACAAAATTGCTGCATCTGGGGGGAAGGAAAACCCACACGTTATCATGAAAAAGACATCTTCAGAGAGTGACGGTTTGGTGCGGATTTTGGTCTGGTGGTATCATTGGGCCATTTTTCTTTGAAAATGAGGCAGGAGCCGCCGTTACGGTTAATGGCGACCGCTATCGCGCCATGATTTCTGATTGGTTGTTCCCGAAACTTGAAGAGGAAGACTTGGACAACATTTGGTTCCCATAAGACGGCGCTCCGTGTCACACAGCTAAACTTACAATCGATCTTTTGCGCACTGTCTTCGGAGACCGAATTATCAGCAGAAATTCTGATGTTGTTTGGCCGCCTCGGAGCTGCGATTTGACACCGTTAGACTATTATTTGTGGGGAGCCGTCAAAGACAAATGTTATGCAGACAAACCAGAGACAATTCAAGCTTTGAAGGACAACATTCGTCCAGCCATAGCTAAAATAGAGCCGTGTACTATCACAAATGTACTCACAAATTGGACGTACTGCAAGGCCAGCCGAGGCAGCCATTTGAATGAGATAGTATTTCATAAATAATCCGAAGGGCTATACTTCACTATGAAAAAATAAATTTGAAAATTCATCTAACTGTTTTTGTTTTATTTCATTAAAAAAAAAATGTTACATGGCGGACCCTGTATATATATATATATTAAAGTTGGAGGATGTTCTTAAGAACTTACAATTAACTCTCTGTATATTTATATTTGAATAAGCACATTACTATAATACTTACAATTGCTCTGTCTGTATGAAATAAAATTTATATACATATATACATCTGTATATAAATTTTAATTCATATTAATCAAAAGAAATATAAAATATACATTTGCTTAACTAAAATTAAGATTAGCTTTCTGATTTATTACGAAATTAAAAAAAAAACTTTGTTTAAATTATAAAAATACTTAAATAGGAAGAATACGGATGTCCGTTTTTATAATAAGCCTTTTATCATAGTTATCAAATATTTTCATATTTCATATTTTTGAATTATTAGCTATGTTTATATGCTTCTTTATACTAGTCGAAAATAAATTTTATATAAAATTTAATGAAATTATATGAAGTTGATTTCTAAATTAGAAATTGGTTTTATTTTAGAAATCATTAGGAAAAAAATGAATAACGACTTTTAGTTTGTTTGTTTGTTTTACTGTTTTTTTGTTGATGGTTAAAGATTTGTGGTGAGAACCACTTAATTCAGTAACTTCTTTTCTACTACAATTAATTCTAATTTCATTTATTAATTAATAATAATACATTGAAATTTCCAGGTCGATGTTCTGATCAAACGAGAGAATAAATATATAATAGATGAATTGTATGTTGGCTATTAGAAATGGATGAGGGAATTTGGGATCCTGTTCCCGAGACCACAATATTTGAACAGCTGCGAAAAATCGATTTTATATCAAATTATCCAACAATGATATGTACAAGCTCCATTTTGATATAACATTTCAATTATAATCTGGCAAAACATTACTCCATTTGTTAAATATAATATAATACACATATGATTACACTAGATGTATATCTACTGGTATATATATACATCTAGATATACATTGAGTAATCGTTTATTTCCATGATAGAAATTTATCTTAATCAATTTCTGTCAATCTAAAGGAAGAAATTAATATTCGTTTAAATTAAATATAAAAAAAATATAGTGTCTCGCAAATTTGAATTGGATTAATTCACATATATTATATTTAAATTAAATTTAATTAATTATATATAAATTATTTAAATCAAGGTAGATAATGACCCTCTTCCGGATGAGTTATATTTCTCAAAAGTTGATAGAAAACTAAGAATTTTGACTAATGTCCGACTACCAAATTTCATTTTTCTAGCTCAAACGGTTTTTGCGTAATGAAGGTCTTGGATCGTTTGCTGAAAAGAATCGCTCGAATTCACCCTGAGTATCGCGAGCAAGGCTCATTGAGGCTATTGCACGGCAACGCTCCTGCGCACAAGTGCCTAATTGTGACCTAGTTTTTGGCGAAAATAGGCGTTGTTCTTATTGCCCATCCTCCATATTCCCCTGATCTAGCCCCAGTTAACTTTTGGCTATTCATTAAACTAAAAATGACAATAAAGAGAGAGCGTTTTTCATCGGTGGAAGAAATCCAGAATTACGTAACCGCGGCCCTAAAGGAGCTCCAAAAGAATGACTTCTATTTATGCTTCAATTCATGTTACAAAAGATTTGAAAGATATATCCATGAGGAAGGGATGTATTTTGAATAATCTGAAATAAAATTTATAAATTTGTAACCCGTTTTGTTTTTATGGTCTCAGTCACCTTGGTTATTGACCACATCGTGTATAATTCTAATATTAATAAATATTTTTTAGAGAAAATAGATGAAATTGATACAAATAAACTTAATGTATGTACTACAATTGTTCAACAAATACTGTATTCATCAAATTAAATTGAAACTAAGACATTCAAAGTCGTTTTATTATCCTTACAAAAATATTTATTCATAGCTTAATTAAAAATATGAATTTTCTTCTTTAATTAACACACTATGAGCGGGCGGGTATTTGTACCCGTTGCCACTTATATGAGGGATATATATTAGTTAACGTTTAAAATAAGTAATTTTAAGTGACACAAGGGAAAATATATATTATATAAGTGGGGCAACGGGTATAAATACCCGCCTCGCTTATAAATACCCGCCCCGCTTATAAGTGGCAGTCCCCGCAACGGGTACAAATACCCGCCCCGCTCATAGTGTGTTAATACAAATTTAATTTAGTGCTTTTACATTTCTGAATATTTTGAGAAAAAAAAAATTTGAAATGTCAAAATGTATACATTTTCAAAATCCTAATTCGTTGTTGAAGAGAATAAATAATATTATATTAATATTTAGGTATATATAGGTATGTATATATAAATTGAAATTGATTTTCATTTCATTCATTTATTACTTTAATAAATTCTGTAATTCATAAACGGATCGCTTCAGGCATACCATATCATGTTCAGTTGGTTCATCTCATAATTTCTTACATTAGGAAAATTTATCGAGTTCTCTAGGTAAATTTTATTTAATTTTTTTGTTTTTGTTATTTTTGCAATGTTGTTGAGTACATACTCTTATATAATACAAATAAATAACACTTAAATAACATCCATGGTTCTGTTGTTTTTTGATTGATTATCATTGTTAGTATTGAAGCGAGCGGCTGGTTTCTGGTCTCCCGCTTCCAAGAGAGTTGTTTTATTTTTTAAAATATAATCACCGACAGACTCAATTTATCTTTTCACTTTACATACCTTCCTATACCAACGGTGAAAAGAAATTCAGAAGAAAAATATAGAACGATAATTCGTCTTGCGTTACAACATGGCTAAAATGAGACCCGCGTTCCTAGGAGGATTTCTAATTAAATTTCTTTTCTTATAAAAAAAAAAAAAAAAAAAATGTATATAAAATTTTATTGAGACAGCATGTGTATAGCCTGAAAGAGAAGTGCGGATATATTTTTTAGAGAAGGGAAGGAGATGAAATGAAAATTGATACTCCCGAGTGCATTCATTTATAAAAAAAAAAAAAAATACAATGTTTGAAACATTAGAAATAAATGAAACTTTGACAATTTTCATTTGGGATTTTATTCATTAATTTATCCAATACATATTTTATAATAAAAATAAAATTTTTAAAAGAAAATGATTAAAGTTTTTTGTTTTTGTTTTTTGAATTTTGCTGAACATATATACTTTATTTCGTTATAGAAAGAGTAATCAAAATTGGTCAATTAAAGGTGAAAGTATCCCTATAGAATATTTCAAATTTTATTTAAAATAAATCTTCTCTAGCTGATGAACATTTTATGAATTGACAGGGCTATTGGTTGACGTTTAGGCTGAGTATGGTTGTTGTATGTTGAAATTACACTTTAGGTAAATATCATACGCCACATTCATTATATCAACTTTATATTTTGATAATTCATTCAAATATATTATATAAATAATTTTATTTATCTAGCTCTATGATACAATAACGAAAGTTCTTAACCGTAGCAATCGCATTCTTATCCAGAATTTAAAATAATATTTTATAAATTCTGGTGAAAATGGAGAAAAAATAGAAATTTAATGGAGTTGAACGGATAAGAATAAATAATATATATACGAGGTCTATTTAAAAGAAAAGGTAAATTTTGAATTTTCGCGGGCTGTGTCCATTAATTATCGAATTTTATTTTGTTATGTTGGTACACATATGTTGAACAAACCTCGTGTATACGAGGGTGGTCTGAAAAGTTTCCGTCCTGACCAAGAAAAACGATGTTTTTCAATTTTTTTTTTGTTTTATTTTTCAACATTCAAGATAGTTAATACCTGTACGATGTCAGCTGAACGTGTGCGAAATATTTTGCAAAACCATTTGAATATGGAAAGCTGTGTGCAATGTGGGTGCCGCATTTCGTAACGTTAGACCAAAAATTGCTTCGAAAAAACATTTCTAACGACAATTTGGCGTTGTAGGCGTAATCCAAACGAATTTTTCCGTCGATTCATAACTGTTGATGAGACTTAAATTAAATTAAATCAAATTTAATTAATTAATTAATTAGAACACCGTTATGAGAAATGTATCAGTGTTTAAGGATATTATGTTGAAAAATATACCAAAAAAAAAATTGAAAAACATCGATTTTCTTGGTCAGGTCGGAAATTTTTCATCCCACCCTCGTATATAAGTTATAAGTTTTAACCAGAATTGTTTATATTTTTCGATGACATTCCCGTGACAATTAAATTTTAGATTTTTCATTTTCCAATCCTCACTTTTGATCCAATCTAACAAAATAATAATAAAAAAGATAGCTTATTTTCCAATTATAACCATATTATATATTTGATGTTTTCACAGAAACATGAAAATAAAAAATCGTCTCTCTTAAGTCGCTTCAAGCCAATATATATATATATATATAAATTAAATGAAATTAGCTGGAGTGTCTCCACTCGACTATCTCGCAATTTGAATTGGATTAAATAACATAATATATTATATTTAAATTAAATTTAATTAATTATAAATTATAAATAATAAATAATAAATATTAAACCAGCGCATGTTTGGCTTTTTGTTGATGGCACCACGTCACGTGTTGACGCGTGAGATTTTCAGTGTTAAAAAATTAATTCTGGTAATTTCAGCGAATCAATCAAGCTGAAATTCTATATATAGCAGTTTTATATAATTATTAATCATGTGAAAAATTATCAAACATATATCTTTATTTTTACGGTCACTTTAGAGGAAAAAAAATCAAAACGTTGTAGGTAATGACCCTCTTCCGGTTGAGCTACATTTCTCAAAAGTTGATAGAAAACTATGAATTTTGAATAATGTCCATGTACCAAATTTCATCATTCTAGCTCAAACCGTTTTTGCGTAATCTTGCCTACATACATACACACATACACACATACACACATACACACACACATACACACACACAGACATTTTTCTCAACCTTAGTGAAAATGATTCAGGAACCTTCAAAACGTATAAAAACATCAAAATCTCAACATCGAAAATTTTCATGATCGCAATACTATCTCTGGCGAGATAGTAAAAATTGAAAAGAAACATGTACAAAATGACGAAAATAAGAAAGACGAAGGAGTAAGAGAGAGAAAGTAAGAAAATGTGATGGAGAAAAAATTTTCATCATAAACGTACGCAAATATATATATATATATCCGTCTTTAACAGAAATATTAGGAAAGGAAAGTTGTTTGAGTATGGGTATATATGGGTGTGTATGTATATGTGGAGTATTCTCCTTTCATTAATATAACTAAAAATTTATTATAATAAATTTAACATTTGGAGATGCCTTTGTAATTCTCCAACATTCCACGCGTCACACATAAATTATGGTTGTATTTCTTCAAATAATTCAAATAAAATGACAATTGAGTTTAGTCATTTTTTATTTTTTAATTTTTATAATTATAGTTTTATTTTTATTTTTCAGTAGATCCTCTCTAATTTTAAATTTATATTTTCCTATCAATATGAAATAAGCTGGAGTGTCTCCACTCGACTATCTCGCAATTTGAATTGGATTAAATAACATAATATATTATATTTAAATTAAATTTAATTAATTATAAATTATAAATAATAAATATTAAACCAGCGCATGTTTGGTTTTTTATTGATGGCACCATGGCACGTGTTGGCGCGTGAGATTTGCAGTGTTAAAAAATTAATTCTGGTACTTTCAGCGATTCAATCAAGCTGAAATTCTATATATAGCAGTTTTATACAATTATTAATCATGTGAAAAATTATCAAACATATATCTTTATTTTTACGGTCACTTTAGAGGAAAAAAAATCAAAACGTTGTAGGTAATGACCCTCTTCCGGTTGAGCTACATTTCTCAAAAGTTGATAGAAAACTATGAATTTTGAATAATGCTCATGTACCAAATTGCATCATTCTAGCTCAAACCGTTTTTGCGTAATCTTGTCTACATACATACACACACACACACACAGACATTTTTCTCAACCTTAGTGAAAATGATTCAGGAACCTTCAAAACGTATAAAAACATCAAACGTATAAAAATCAAACGTATAAAAACATCAAAATCGAAAAACGAAAATTTTCGTGATCGCAATACTATCTCTGGCGAGATAGTAAAAATTATGGAAAATATTTTCAAATATTTAAAAATTATATATTAAAATAATTTAACATTTTGTATATATATATATATATAATTAATTAACATTATCTCTAATAAATTATTACACTAATGCAATTCAATATTTATTTTTTTTTTAGATAAATGCAGTTCATTTAGTACTACACAAATCAACGTCATTTAGTATTTATAAATGTATTTTGCTCAATGAAATGATACAATGAAATAACTTCAATAACTTAAATTACCGATCGACGATAGGAAGAAAAGGGTTATTTTCACACCGAATTTCACATGAGATTTTTTACATATATTCACGAATCATGCACTTTGTATTGTTTTTATCCTTAGGAAAAATCATCTTCATTAGTTTTTTCTTAATTTAAAATTATATGACGTCACCCAGCCCTTCGTGACGTCACAGCCAGCGCCTCCTTATATATTATAAATAAAATAAAATTAAAAATGTTTATGTTATATCCATATCTGTTTTTATATATTAAAATTATTTGAAATTGTTTCTCTAACTGGAAATTAATTTATTTCAAACCGTCGGTCGGTTCTGTGCCTGACCACAGCTCATATTTTCTTTTTTGATTCTCCTTTAATGTATAAATGACGAAAAAGTTTGCAAAATAATGCCACAACGAAAGTCCAAACAATTACAGGTACAAGGGTAGCTAAAAAGTATTCAATTTCATAAATCCAATGGCCGGAAGTTGAAATGACTCTTCCTAAAGTCCAGAGGTCAACTTATTATTTGAGTATGTTCATATGAAAATGAATCATTGTTACATATATATAGGTAGTATATATATTCTACTAACTGATCAGACTGCCTTCGATGTTTTTTGCACCTGCCAAGAAGTACCTGCCCCCTCCCCAGAATAAAGTATTTTGAGGATTGTGTGTATATGTATATGTAATAATCTTTATTGTTTCAATCAATTGTTAAGTTATTTATCCGCTGGGCATACGCCAAATCATTATTGAGGTTTCATATTTGAAAGCAGTTTTTTTTTTTTTAATTTATATGTCAATTTTTTTCTCAATTTATAATTGATTATTAATATTTACAAATTAAATTATTTTAGCTTTGGAAATTTAATATTTATTTTATTTTTAATTAATATAATTGCAAAAGAGAATTAAATATAATACAAAAAAAAAATAATACATTTAACCATGAAACATTTTAATATATATATTATATAAAACAAAAATTAAAATCTCACAAAATCACATATAAGAATAATGATTTTTTATCCAAAAGCCTTTTGGTGTAATTTCAAATTGATGGATATATTTGCTCTATGGACATTTCGGTTGTTATGTTGAAATAGAAGAATTTTGATGATGCTGTAACAACCGAAATGCGCATAAAGCATCAAATTTATCAACCAAAAAAAAAAAATATTCTTATTAAGTTTTAAGTTTAATTTCACTTTCTATTGTAAATAGAAATTTCAATAAATTGATTGAGCATTCACACACCCGAAAAAATTAAAAGCTATATTTGGATTCTCCGGTGCATGCAGATATATGAATCTCTTCTTCTTCGTTGTCGATAACTTCCTAGCGGAAGTGTCGTGGCCCTAATAACTCCACAGGAGTCATAGGGTGTTCATGGGAAAATTTGACCGAAGTGGTTTCCCCTTGCCTTCTTCGGTGGGGCAGCCGATGTTAAATTGAATTAAATTTTTTATATTTATTTATTTATTAATTAATTAAATAAATATATAATCTTGAGTTCTTTGCTGGGATCCGAACTCAGGCTTCCTGTTTAGAAATCTAGTACTCTACCCACTCAGCCATGCTGCCCCATAGAGAGAGATATATGAATACAATTCTTTAAATATTAATTTAAAATTATATTTATGTTATAAATATATTATATATGTATTTATGTAGATCATATAGGACAGGTTGACAATATCAAGACAATTGCTTGGGGGTTCATGATAATATTCCTGGTTAATTTACTTTATTCTTAGACCCTAAAGCACTTAGTCTGAGCGACTATGAAGGGTCAATTCTCTCTATTATTTACCCCCACTACCGTCTGCCGATGGCCATGGGCTCTTAGATCAATCATCGTCTTTGTCGTTCAATACGCTTTTTGGGTCTCTCTCTCTCTCTCTCGTATATTGGTCCAGTGACATGCGGATTGACAAAGTTAGAATGGGAACAATAGATTGATATTCATAGAGACGGATAGGATGTGTGCCATTTTGGGAATAGAACTACATTAACTAAATCCCTTAAGGTTATTTCATAATGACATTTCATTGAGCAGGAAAACAAATAAATCAGAGAAAACAGGAGTTGAATTAAAAATATTTGATATTGACAATTCACTCCAATTAATTGATCAACGTCTACTCAAACCGGCAATGTTATCTGTAAAATTCAATGGTAATACCATTAAAGAGAGTTGCCAATTCCATTTTCCACCTTGGACACACTCCAATCAGACACTGGAGCGAATTTGAAAGATCTACTATTTATCTATTGAAAAAAAAAATCCAAAATCGATCGATTCTAGGATTTAGGGTGCATCCAAGAATATCATGCTAATGTGTAATTATATTATGCAATGTCGAAAAAAAAAAAATTTTAATAAAATTATAATAATAATTTTAAAATTTTTATTTATTAAAAAATTTTTATATATGTCCGTGTTATTGCCAAATAATAGTTTATGTTTTAATAACATAAGATAAATAATATTATCAAGTATGAGATAAATTCAACAAGTCTTGCGTAGTCACTACATGACCTTTCGACCCATTTAATTTTATTTCTTTAATAGAATATATTCAGAATTTTTTGACTGCAAACTGTAGAATAATATTGGTAAATTGAAAAGTATACTCTGTAAATGGAAAATTTTAATTCATTTTAAATTTTATATTCGAGTATATAATATTATATATGCTGTAGTTTAGGTTAGATACACAATTAACTTAATTAATTTGAAAATTGATTTGATTGAAAACAACTGCAGGCCGTTTTCTTAGCATAGATTAATTCAAATAATCAAATTTAATTTCTGATACATTTAGGACTCATTATTTATTTATTTAGAAAAAACACTAGATAATTTAGTTATCTTATCTTATCTTATCTTATTATGCTAGCTAAAATTGTATATATGTATTTATCTATATATATTGGTTCTCAAAAACCGCTCTAACGATTTTTTTCAAATTCACACTAGATATAGTATTTATAAAGAAAAATTAAGTTTTATTGATGATATCTCTTGAAACATACAGCTTCATTATTAATTTCTTAATTGAAAATTATATATGGAAAACGTCAAAATTTTTAATACTGCCTGCTAAGACAGTAAAAAAATGACAATTTTTTATCTAAATACATATAGTCCAGCGGTTGGACTGATGTTTTAACGAGTGGATTTCGTCGGTTCGAAACTCGCCGGGTGAATCGTTATTTAAAAATGAAAATAATGATTTTGTTATTTTTTTTTCTTTTTATCTATTGTTTACTTTTTAATAAATTACTATTCTATATTTATTTATTCATTGTTCTTTTATTAATTAAGTTTTAGATAGTTTTATAATTTTTAATATTTTTTCAATAAAATATTATTTAATATATTTATTAATATTATTTTATTTATTATTATTGAGTACCCGAAGTTCCATTCATTTTAATCAGATTGATGCAATGATGCAACAGTTAATAATTGTAATATTGTAATAAATTTCTATCTTGAAAATTGTTACATATTATTCAGGATATTTTAAAAACTATTTCTTTCTTTAATTAATATTCATTTTTTCTATAAGTCAGATATATTTCCAAATATTAAATAATTTTTGAAGTGAAAACTTCTTTAGCGGCGTTGAGCACTTTTGCGGGATGGGGAAAAAGTATAGAACTCGCGTGATCGTGACCAACACCATGAAGCTAGCACATTACGTCTGCTTTCAAATTTCTTATAACAGAGCGCGAAATTTGAATTGTCATTAGAACTGTTTTATAAATTATCTCTAACATATAAATATATATTTATTATGTAAAGTTCATTTCATATATACATATATAATCAAAATTATACGAAATGAACTTCACATAATAAATATATATTTTATGTTAGAGATAAGAATTATAAAACAGTTCGTATTGCAATATTTTAAACAAAGTTGTGTATTTATATATATATAAATATAAGTTACAAATTTGTTTAAAATATATGTTTAAAATAATATATAAGTTATATATATATACATGCATATGAAATTCATCTTTCTCGTGAAATAGCGCGAATTTCGTCTGTTTTAAAATTTCTTACGCAGAAGTTTTCACTTCTGTCGGCCAGTCACACGACTGCCAATTTTGCTTTTTTAATTCCGAAAAGCTGCAAAGCACGTTTTTTTGTCTTTAGTTTGTTTTATAACCACTTGGGGCGCTAAACAGTTTTTCAAAAAAACACTATAGAAAAAAAATATATGTACCTATATATTATATATTTATGTATTATTGAGGAGCACAAGTTCATTAATTTTAATCAGATTGATGCAAATGTGTAACATTTAATAATTGTAATAAATAATTAAAGAATTGTGTATCAATATTTTTTAAAGGGTAGAGCGAGAGCTCGGTGTCCCAGGTATTAATATTACCAGCCAAATCCAATAATAATGAATCATTTTTTTTAACTTAAGTACCGAGCCGAGGCTCGGGGTCCCGGTACTATTATATTAAATTGGATGAAAAAGAGATGATAATTTTGTATAATTTATGGAGGTAAAAGAAAAATGAAATCAATGGGCATTTGAGTGTAGAGAAACCATTGAGACATCGACCGAGCTTGGTAAACCAAGGATGATGTCGGATAAATGAATATAAAGGAATTAGGAGAAGATTAAAATTGGAAGAAGGTGGCTAAGTGTAGGACTGGTTGGAGGAATATGGTTCCTGTAGCCAAAAATTTTGATCTTGATAATTTTGTATATTTTATGGAGGTAAAAGAAAAATGAAATCATTGGAGAATGGCGAAGATTGCATAATGAGGAATTGCATGACCTTTATGCATTCTGAAACATAGTCATGAAATGAGCATTTGTGTGTAGAGAAACCATTGAGACATCAACCTAGCTTGGTAAACCAAGAATGATATCGGATAAATGAATATAAAGGAATTAGGAGAAGATTAAAATTGGAAGAAGGTGGCTAAGTATAGGACTGGTTGGAGGAATATGGTTCCTGTAGCCAAAACTTTTGATCTTAGTAGCAACATAAAAATTCGATAGATAAGAAATGATCTATTTCTAATTATTCAAACTTTCTATTTGATAATGATTATATGAATCCAATTGACAAATCAAAAATATTGAAATAAATCAGTAAAGCTTTAGGTCGTGGTGTAAATAAAAGATGACTCGGGCCGAGTGCCAATTTCCATTTTTACCCTCTTAAGTGTTGATCTATCTCAAGCAACCCTTGGCTTGCCGACATGATGGCTGTTTGTGATTCGGCCCCTCTCGAACGGCAGCCCTCTATTCCAATACTATATCTTCTATCCAAAGCTGATTGCATTTGTTTTCCCCTTTAGAGCCAACCGCTTATATATTGCTCAAATTTGTTTTTTTTTTTAATTTACTCTTTTCAAAACGTAATATTTATAGTCAATAACGGATATGAATAAAGTTGAAGATATATATATAATACTATATAAGGATTAAATAATTTATTATTTAATTTTCGTAATGACCTAATTTTGTTAAATAATAATTAAATCTTATAATTAATGAAATAATGAAATAATATAACTAAAACACTATAAAACAATAAATCAAGTTAGTAACTTGTGTCGCAAAGAATAATTTAAATGGAAAATTATAGTTTCCAAAACAAAGGCGTTGACAACCATAACATTCCATTAAATAGTTGTTATGATACTATTTGACCAATGTGGGAATATTGCACAATAATTTTATTAAATTCTTAAAATTATCAATAATAAGAATATTTCTCAGTTATCGAATAGTTATTAAAATGAACTATATTTTTGTAATAGTTAATTTATCAAGGCGCTGACAACCATAACATTCCATTAAATAGTTGTTATGATACTATTTGACCAATGTGGGAATATTAAGTACAGAGGCCAGTCTTGGGCACAAAATTACAGCTGACAACTTTATCGACACGATGCTTAAAAACCAGGAAAATTGGGACAAAGTTGCTGGCATGTGCAGAAACATCATGCAGAAAAAAGATTTAGAAGAGCATTTGGGGGCTCACATAACATCCACGCCCCCTTAAAGGTCTTCCTCCTGAGCAATGTTCGCTACAGTTCCGGGAGGAGTATCATCCTATGGGAGGAAGGTTTTAGTCGGTAAGAGTCCGACACTACTCGAATAACATCCTTCGAGTGTCCATGAGGATTTCCCCCTTCCAAAAAAAAAAAAAAAAAAAAAAATGTGGGAATATTGCACAATAATTTTATTAAATTCTTAAAATTATCAATAATAAGAATATTTCTCAGTTATCGAATAGTTATTAAAATGAACTATATTTTTGTAATAGTTAATTTATCAAGGCGCTGACAACCATAACATTCCATTAAATAGTTGTTATGATACTATTTGACCAATGTGAGAATATTGCACAATAATTTTATTAAATTCTTAAAATTATCAATAAATAAGAATATTTCTCAGTTATCGAATAGTTATTAAAATGAACTATATTTTTGTAATAATTAATTTATTATTTCTTTTCAATGTTAGATAGATAGTTTTTCAATCCGGTTTATAATTTAAAATTCATTCTAGGGTTTTTATTTCATTGACACTTCCTCCGCAATTGATTTGAAACCCGATCTTTATTCTGGAGGGTTCCCATGGGTATTTATTTTTGAGGTCGAGAAGAAGCATGCCTAGGAACCTAGCTGTTTAGGCTGCTTAGTTTGCGGCTGAGTAAAGAGTTGTTTTGTTTAAAGGGCCTCCTGCCCGGCGCACAAAGCTTCCAATCCTTTACAATTGTGGTTGCCCTAATCATTAGTTAAATTAATTT
The DNA here is from genome assembly GCA_963082975.1 of Labia minor. Taxonomy (NCBI): domain Eukaryota; kingdom Metazoa; phylum Arthropoda; class Insecta; order Dermaptera; family Spongiphoridae; genus Labia; species Labia minor. Next base: position 32,765,615 of record OY720348.1, on the reverse strand, counting down.
ATTACTATTAGTAATAATAATTATTTTTAGTAACAATAATACACGAATTTCATGAAAATTCGTATCTTAAGAAAATCTAACCAACCATTAGTGAGAATTAATTTTTATCAATAATCCGAAATAACGATATGTTGTTATTTAGAATAAATTTATTAGATTTTTGAAAAAAAAAGAAATTAACCTAAAAAAACACAGTTAAAAAATAATTAATTAATTCTATTTAATCAAAAACATAAACCATTGATATAAATCCTCTGTTAAATAAATCAAGAATTCATTATTTCTAGCTTATATTATATAATAATAATAATTATTATTCTTTGTTATATCACATAGACATTGATTGGAAGTATTTATATTTTATCAAATTGAATTTCACGATTTATGTATAATAATTTGGGATATATAAATTATATTATATTATAAATTAAAATGTGTCTCGAAAGTTCAGCAACCAGATCTTTGAGCCACCTCAATCCAATTTCTAACCTCTTCCAAATTCCCTTATACCATACGCTTAGTCCATTAATTATGTTAATTAATTAATTTAGATGAATAACAATACTATAGTGTAAATTATTTTTAAAATTAATTAATCCAATTCAATTATACTTAATTAATAATTTAGAAATTTATTTATTATAATTAATTAAATTTAATATAAATATAATATATGTTAATTAATCCAATTCAAATTTGCGAGATAGTCGAGTGGAGGCATTCCAGATTTTTTTTATAAAATTACAATATAAAATTTTTTAAAATAAAAAAAAAACAAATAAACAAATGAATTTGTATTTGAATGCAATTAAACAGAAAGAGAGGTGAAGATGTCAACCCTCCTCACAGGATTAAAAATTCAAATGTTTCTAAATGATAGCATTACAATTTTCAAATTATAAGAATAAAACATATTTTTCATTATAAATAATAATAATCACTAACCGTTGTTTTAAAATTTGTTTAAAAACTTTTTGTTTCTCTATCATAATACTCAAATTAACTTTTTCAACAACAAACAGACAAATAATTGAATATTACCTAATACGTAGTATTTGCTCACAGAGAAATAAAATGAGAAAAAAATATTTTTAAGGAATAAAAACTTTCACAATTTGAATTTAATTCAGATCAATTTATTCTTATAGAAAAATATAAAAATACACAAAAAGTTGAATGAAACTATAAATAATCTTATCTTATTATGCTAGCTAAAATTGTTTGTATATATATATAGCTCAAAAACCGCTCTAAGGATTTTTTTGAAATTCACACTAGATATAGTATTTATAAAGAAAAATTGAGTTTTATTGATCACATCTCAGGAAAAATACATCTTCATTAGTTTTTTCTTAATTTAAATTTATATATGGATGACGTCACAAATGACATCCATATTGAAATTTGACTCCCGCCTTTTTTTAAAGGATATTGTATTAATATTTTTTTTATATTTAAAATATTTTATTTAATTTCGAAATAAAATTAAAAATATATATTTTAATAATATTTTATAATTATAAATTACGATATATATTTATCATTCTTCCAATAAAGAAAAAATATTCATGAACTTAGAAACATACCTAATAATACATATTTATGTATTATTGAGGACCCCAAGTTCCATTCATTTTAATCAGATTGATGCAATGATGCAACATTTAATAATTGTAATAAATAATTAAAGAATTGTATATTAATATTTTTAAAGGGTCGAGTGAGAGCTCGGTGTCCCAGGTATTAATATTACCAACCAAACCCAATAATAATGAATCATTTTTTTTAACTTAAGTACCGAGCCGAGGCTCGGGGTCCTGGTACTGTAATTTTATATCTTAATTAATATATAAAAAAAAATTAAGGACAACCAAGCAATTATTTATTTATTTATCACTATTTTAACAAAGCAACATAATTAGAACGCTATAGATTTTTTTTATAATTAACTTTCATTTCCTTTCGATTTTTTCAAATATAATTTTTTGTCTCTATATTTGCGGATATATATATATACTAAATATTTTTTTATTTTTTACCTTTAAGTAAAGAAAAGTCAATTATAATTTAGATGCGGAAATTTGAGACATTTCCTAAAGAGAAGCAATTTCAACGGGAGAAATCATCGCGTCAAGAATTTCAATAAACAGAATACCAACAAAATACACCAACAAAAAGGGAATTTAAAACAAATGTTTTATCTCTTTTGTTTCCAAGTAAATGTCATTGGAAACTCTTCATATAGGATCTTTAGAATTGGAAAGAAATTAATTTTGGAATATTTGTATAAAAATTTGTATTTGTATTAAAAATTAAATTTTAAATGATTTTAAATTATCCAATGCTGTAATTTCTTATATTATTTTTTTTTATGAATTTTGTTTCTAATTTATAATATGTCCCTAAAGATGAAACAAGATAATTGAATTGATTGTTGAAATAATTGTATTTTGCTAGTTAAGACAACTCCACTACCCCTTAATTTTGTCTCAATGCCATCTAGAATTATTCAGTTTCATTGATGCACCTTGTACTTTGAATTTTTGAAATTATTTTTTTTTATATTATTTGTATTAAAAATTTTATATTTAAATTTTAAATAATTTTCAAATATTCAATACCGTAATTTCTAATATTATTTTTTTTTTTATAAATTTTGTTTCCAATTAATAATATGTCCCTAAAGATTTTATACATATCAATGAAACAAGTTAATGGAATTGGTTGTTGAAATAATGAAGGCGCCACAGGGTGAGAGGCTAGCGTCGCTTTCTCACATTCTCGTAGTCCCGGGTTCAAGTCCCGGGCCTGGCAAGGGAATTTCTCTACCTAGGGTCTATGGAACGGAGTCAAGCCAGCCTCCGGGATCAACATTGGGATGCTACTTGATAAAAAGTAGCGCCTCCGATCAAGAAGTTAAGACAACTCCACTACCCCCTAATTTTCTCTCAAGGCCATCTAGAATCATTCAGTGTCATTGATACACCTTGTACTTTGAATTTTTTGAATTTATTAAACCAATTCTAAAACAATTTAAATATCTATTAATGGGTTTTTATTATGTAATATTTCTGTTTTATTTTTATCTGTGTCAAAGGATAAAATTTCTCTGTTGGAATATATATATATATATATATATAACATATATACCCTATCACTAAATCTAGCCCAACATCAATTAGGTATCCTTAATTGGAAAGATAGTGATTGTCAACAATTTACTAGTTCAATTAATACTTGACATACCCATAAATTGTTTTCTCTAAATATTTATTAACTGCATAATAACTGTATAATAAGTTTTAATTTTTAATATTGTCAACAGTTCACATTTGAAGTAAAGTATAAAAAATTAATCTTATTAATTTAAAGTTAGCGTTATTGGTTATTTTTAAAGATATATTTTTTTAAGCTGGTTTAGAATGAATGAATGAAATAAATTCAGTTTCTTTTCCATCTCCCGTGTTGAATTATGATGATCGGTACCAAGGATGGCCTTTATTTTCTCGTCATCGTCTCCAACTGCATGTCTTATAATGAAAAATTACACCGACGTTCTTTTAAGGCTCCATCACATAACTTTTTGTGACCCTGTATTCCATTACTACTTTTACCAAAATAAAAAAAGCAAAATGTAATGAAAATGTTGACTTTGGTTCTCCAAGTTTTAGCTTTTTTTCACACACAACGTTTCAACAGATTTTGCTAGTGAATGTTTTAAAAAGGGCCAATATCAAAAGATTGAATCAATACAAAATTGTAAACATGTATATAAAGAAAAACAATTAACAGCATTCATTAGTGAAATGAATAATTTAGTTTCTGACTTAATTTTTGCGAGGTAAATATCAAATAGAGAAAAAATTTGAACATCGTTTTCAATGTTAAGCATTTAGAAATTATTCCTTATGAACTATGAATATTTAAGATTAAAATTATTATTTGAAATAAATAAACGACAAAATATATTAAACAAATTCAAATAATTTAAAAGAACATAAATTTAAAAAAAAAAAAATAGTCAAAACATACAGCCCTTAAACGTACGAAAGACAGAAAAGTATGGCGTATGGATATAACATAATATACCATTTTTTTTTTTTGTAATTTGATTACAAAAAATATTTTTAATTTTATTTTATTTATAATATTTTGTATTTAAGGATGCCTGGCGCCATTTTTTTATTATTAAAATTTCTATTTTAAATTAAGAAAAAAACTAACAAGGATGATTTTTCCCGAGGGTGAAACGAATACAGATCAATTTTTCTTTATAAAAATTATCTATGGTGTAAATTTCAAAAAAAATCCTTAGAGCGCTTTAATATCTCAAAAATATAAATATATATATACTAGGTTGTTCAATAAGTTCACGGAGGGAGAGGGACGTCCAAAAACTGCATCAACACCGGAAATCATCGGAAAAATAAAAGATATGGTATTGGAAAACCGTCGATTGACTAAAAGAGATTTAACAGAGGCTTTAGGCATTTCATTGGGCACAGTGAGCGATATTTTGAGTGTTAATTTGCGCGTTAAGTTCTGCGAACTTATTGAACAATCTATTATATATAATACAATTTTTGCTAGTATAATAAACTTTTTAATTATAATATAATTTATAAATTCTTTTTTTAAAAGTAATTCCTGTGTATCCTTTAACTCAAACAATTCTCAAAAATATAAATGATAAAAACTCTAACTTAATTATAAATCGTTTTCAAACAATAAAGATCACAAGTTCTAAACCAACAAATTATGAAACTAATGATCATTTACTTTTTTAATTGGTTTCTTTGAAAGAATGATCAAAAATGAAGTGGAGAAATCTGCCTTGGGGTGCAAGAAAATTCAGTAAACAACTAAAAAGCGATAAAATCCTGTTTTAACTTTCCTCTTTTTCATACAATTTATGTAGCTCATCTTTTATAACCCCACTGATAAATTACCATAAAATACACATCACCAATGCTATATATATATATATATATCGAATTCCGTCGACAGTATCTCGTCCTTTCTTAATGTATTCAAGAAACATTATAAATATCGACTACAACCGATATATAATGTTTTATTACCCATTTCCATGTTGTGTCTCGTGTTCTTTACAAAATATAAATAAGTAAATAAATTGAACTACGGTCTATACGAATATTGAATTTAAACTAAAGATCAATTTCGGCTAAAAGTGATAAACCTCAATTTTTCTATATTTTAAGGAGTGAATGAAGGATGAACGGAGCTCGTTCATTTGGAGGTGATAATCAATTCAGTGGAGTTCAACGAATTCATTTTGATTATTAGTTTAGAATTAAGTGTATTGACAGTTGCTACTCTATTTTGAGAGAGAAAGTGGAGGAGCAAATCAACAAACTTCTCTCTTTAGATTACAAAGTTTCATCCTCTTGGTCTTGAAAGGTGTACAAAACTTTTCCCTTGAAGGTTTCATGTGGGAATCCCGTTTCGTTCACTTCCGGCACTACGCAAAAACAAAAAAACAAAAAAACAACAAATCGCTACGAATGGATAAGTGAAACTAAATCTAATTTGTATATAATTCAATTATAGATAGAAGTTAATTGTTTACATTCATGATTATTATCACATTTGATTTTATTCTTTGAATTTTGAATAAAATTAATGAAAATTTGTTTGAAATTAAAAAAATTTTAAAAAAAGGTTTACTACAATTTATATTTATAATTTATAATTAATATGTTTGCTTTATGTGCATTTCGACTGTTACACCATCATCAAAATCTTTCTTCTTCTCAACTTATTAATTATAAATTTCTAATCATTAAGGTAGAGATGAATATACAATACAAGTATAAAAATAAAATAATATCATAATTGATTATAGATAAATATTATTATAAATATACTAATTCATAATTAATTTACTATACTTATTTTCTCATTTTTTTTAATTCTATTAATTTCATCCACAAATTTCTTATATAAGCTCAAAATACGATCATTTTTTAACCATGTATGTGTTCAGGTTCAATCACTTGTGAACAGTGGCGTACCTAAGGGGGGGGGGGCGGTGAGTGCGGTCCGCACCGGGCGGCACTTATCTTGGGGCGGCATTTTTTTATTTAGTTATAGTTGTGTAAAAAGCAACTTATTCATTTCATATTTATTTTTTTCTTTCTTGAATAATAAATGATTATTATGATTATTATAAGTTTACTATTTGATTTATATAATAATAAATTATGATTAACTATATGATTTTGAATATTATTCCTCGGTGTAAATAAATGCATTTTAGTGTAAATTTTGAATTCTAATTCCAAGAACAGGATAATAATTTTATTTTATTGTATTCATTAAAATTCGTTGAATTCGTAAACGCATATTTAAGATTTTGTTCGGCAAAATTATCTTCGTTCTACAATGAGTCAATTAAGACTACAAAATCTTGCAATATTGTCAATAGAACAAGAAATTACAAATTATATAAATTTTGAGAACATTATACACGATTTTTCTAGTATGAAAGCTAGAAGAGTGCATACAAATATGAGTAAAAAAATTTACTCTGTGTATTAATTAATATTGATTAAATAACTTAATAATTTATTTATGTGTATTAATTTATATGTATGTATGTATTTTTATGTATTAACCACTATTTGATTGACTTATAATAGAAAGGGCGGCAAACTGGAGATCGCCCCGGGCGGCAAAAGTTCTAGGTACTCCACTGCTTGTGAATAAAATTCCAGTCAAATGTAAAGGCTAATCATAACTAAATTTTGTATTTAAGCTTATATTAAAATGTAAATGATAAGAGGTAATGATGCATATTATACGATTATTATTATTTTATATTATGTTATAAATGTTAATATCTGATGCACATCCACAAATAAGATCATCTCTCTTTGTTTTAGAAAGATTTCATCACCAAATTTGCCTTATCTTTAATTTCTTATCGTCCTATCAACACCTTCATTCATTAATTAAAACAGTTTAATAATACGATTATTTAACGAACGTTTAATATACATTTCCAGGTTTCCGTAAGATAAATTATTGGATTTATTTTTATAACGTTTTTCTTAACTTCACTTGGCGTCTGTCTCTGTGTCTCTCTGTCTGTTCGCTCTTTTGACAAATTGAAATCGATTTTTCATCGATTTTTTATTGAGATAAACTTTTGAAAATTTTTATAGATATTTCAATGGATCCCTAGAAGGTATAGAAGAAATATAATTGCATTATAATTAATTAATTGTAATTAATTAGCGATTAATTACTTTTAGTAACTAAATCCTTTTGTATTGCTCCGATTAATTTTTTTTCAACGAATTCTGAAACATAAATATTGATTTCAGGAAAGATTTTAATTTTGAACGTATTTAAAAATATTTCATAGAATTAAAATTAATGATGAATTCATATTAATTAGCGCTAGCGTCGATGAAGTAGGGGTGGTCTTCCCCTCAAATGGCATAGAGAAAAGGACCATTTTTTATATATAAGATATATTCCCGAGAGAAAAAACAACAAAAGAATGAACTTTTTTAATACACTTTACTTAACTCATACTGTCCGGTTGTCCGTTTGTACGCGGGTTGTCCGCGGCATTTTATAATCGATATTTCAACAACCTTCCGTCATTCAATCAACTTGAAATTTTGCAGACGCGCTTGCTCCTGCTAATAATACACGAATCAGTTGAAAATTCCACTGAATTATTTATCTATTAGAGGTAATTAATTAACTAAACTTTCATATGCGGAATATGGAATAGTTCACTATTTCAATCATAGATGGCGATAGCAGTTCTACTAAAAGTATAAAATAAATTTAAGTAAAAAGAAATCTTTTTAAAAAACACACTTTACTTAAAATTGCACTAAAAATTAAAAAATAAAATCACTGTAAAGTGTGTGCGCTCAAATTATTATACCACCGTAAAAGCACACACTTTACAGTGAATTTATTTTTTACTTTTTTTGTGCAATTTTAAGTAAAGTGTGTTTTTTAAAAAGATTTCTTTTTACTTAAATTTTTATGAAGACAATATGACTATATTATTCTATATACATTTATAAAATCTTATATATTAATAATATTTATAAATATAATATAATAATTATTATTTAATAATAACATTTACTTAACATAAATACATAAAATCAATTTTAGAAGATTAATATATTTTTTGTTTTATTCAATTTGTGCAAATTTTCGTATAACTTCATCTTTTCTATTTCTCTTGTTATATTAAATAAATTAATCAAATTAAAATTGCACTTAAAAGAATAAAATAATATAAATATAAAATTTTTTTATAAAATAACGTTTTTCCAATGGACTAAAAAGAATGTTCAATGTTGAAATTTTAACAAAGAAAATAAACTTGAAGGAATTTACGATTAAAATCTATTAAATAAAAAATACATCGAATAAGAAAATTAACTCAACAGTAGTGGTTGGAATTTACAAAATGACATACTTTCTTTACTCCCCCCTGAAACATAGAAAAGAGAAAGAGCATGCCACAGGATACTTAATATATTGTATATATATATATATATATAATAAAAATATATCTTTAATTATTGCACTCCTTATGTGAAAAATAACAAAACCAAAGTCCTGAAGAAGGCCCTGATCGAAACGTCGATACATTGATTGTCAAAGAATAAAGATTATAATTTTTAAACCTTCTCTTTTCCTACTTCCTTGTCGCTTATTTAATAAAAATATTAATATTTTCAAAACGAAATGTATGATTTTTTTACATTATTGAAGGATTATATTGCTTCATTGTTATTAATTAAATGGATGTGGAATAGAAAATATTATCGGATGAGTGTTAATTATCAATTGGATTTGTTTCATTCAAAGCGTGATATTAAATTTAAGAATAAAATATCCGGAGACTAAAAGATGTTAAATATTCTTTATGTAAGCTAAAAGGCATATTTTTTGCGAATCCTTAAGGGATTCTAGCGTATCATTTTTTTTTCATATTCGTTAATATTTAAATTAAGAAAATTACTCTTTATGAATAATTTGTACAAACTTTATTATATTTAGCCTCAGAATAAACATGTTTTGCCAAAAGATAACAAGAAATAAGTAAAAACATTTTATATTCTAAATGATATGGTAAAAAAAATATTCTGCGTGTGTGTTGTGTGTGTCTTCATTAAACAACTTTCACTTACCACCGTTGTCCAGAATGAAAAATAATCATAATAATACAAATTATAAATTTAAAAAAAAAAAAAAAAAAAAAATAGATTTATTAATAAAATTTTTTATCACTTTTTTGGTAGATATAGTTTCTTTTTTTTCCTTTGTTTTATTTTATAAAGAATGTTATATGAAATTAATAGGTATGCTTGTGTATTTTTTAAAGTCCTCGGTGTGATCATTGAAACATATGTTCGTATGTAAAGATTTCATGTAAAGATTTCTTAAGACTCGAACACCTGGATTTGACTGAGGAGTTGGTCTCTGACAGGTTTAAGTGGAGGGACTTGAATCAATTGTGGTTATTCCTCTTGATCCACAAAGACCCCAAAGAGTGGATGATAGGATCCAATAAATGTGTAAATATCGAAATGTTTTAAATACAAATTATATGAACATTGGAAGAAATTTAAAATTCTGTAGTGCACATTCTTGAATTATCAGTATAGTCAACGTTTTCTCTAAAATATCTGATAAGATCCAATTCTTTTTGAAAATTTGTGAGAAAATATCCGAGTATAAATTAAAACAGATGTCTCAAGATTATTGACATATTTGGTTAAGCACATTTCGGTTGTTATAACATCATCAGATTTAAAAAGAAACTGGTGTAACAACCGAAATGTGCATAACACGATATATCAAAAAATTGGAAATATTCTCCTAGTGATTTTAATTCAAAATTATTCTTATTAACAATTATATTTTTAAGTTTGATATTAATTTGTATAATATACGAATAGATAATTTAAGATAATATGATTTAATTATTATGTTAAAGATAAAAAAAGTATAAAAGCTCTTAGTACGGAATTAAAGTGAGACCAAAATTTTGTAGCTAATGTTGTATTTATATATTTATATAATAGGACTTAAACTACATTAGATAAATTAACTAGGGATCAATGGAAACCATAAATATTACTATATCGTAATAATTTTCCAACATTGGTCGAGTGTTTTATCGACTGATACTTTTTTCCAAAGTGAATAGTTAATTCGTTCACCCTTCTCATTTAATGGTAAGTAGTTTTTTAATTTGAGGCGTCAAGTCAATTGAAAGTCCGTCGGATAAAGTTGAGTCCATTGCTGCTTGTGGATGGTGGAAAGTGAAGACAATTATTTAATGACAAAGGAATGCTAATCCCTCACATCACTTTCAGACAAGACCGAGGAACATTGATGTGCCTAGGAAACTCGATTCCACACCATATTGATTAGGGTCGATTAAAAGCAATCAAAAACTACATGATAAGCTACTAATTCATGAATAACATTAATAATAATAAAAATAATAACTCAATTCTAAACTTTTAATCCACTAAATTTTAGTTTTATATTCAGAATAATTAACAAAAAGATAATTAATTAAATTTAAAAAAACAAAAAATATATCATTACAAAAAAAAAAAATTGAAAGTAAAATTTTAATTAATTGTTTAGAGCTCTCTTTGAGACTATCGTAGAGAGATTTAAACTTGAAACGCTATATCACAATTTGAGTAAATAACTGATTTCTATAATATTAATACTCAAATCTTGAGGCAACGACAATGAAATTTTAACAAAAGTTAAAGTTCAAATTAAAAATTACTGGTCCGGTATGTGCTTTACAAAAATTTCATTTACAATTCTAATTTTATAATTTTTACTATTATCTTTGGATCTGTCTTTCAAAATCTATGCTTATTCATTAATTATTAATTATTAAATCAATGGGAGAGTGTAAGTTATCAATTGTGAACAAAACGTATTTAAGCCCTTTTAACGTACACCAATATGAATAAAATCCTAATACAAATACTAAAGATAATTTTGTTTGACAATGATGAAGCGAATTTAATTAAAATATGAGAAAATTGCAAAAATTTCTAAAATCACTGATGTAAAATGGTACTGTAACGGTCAGCCGATTTTAGCAAAACATTTCTTGTAACATCCCAGACATTTACATGCATACATATCTTAAATATAGAATTGGATTTACGAATAATCTTTTATTTTAGAGTTAAGATGACCCGTCACCGACCATTTTGCAGGGCTCTATTTTTTGGACTAAACCATTATTATTTGGTATTATTAATACTTGGGACACCGAGCTGATATACAATTCTTTAATTATTTATTACAATTATTAAATGTTGCATCATTGCATCAATCTGATTAAAATGAATGGAACTTGGGGTCCTCAATAATACATAAATATGTATTATTAGGTCTGTTTCTAAGTGCATGAATATTTTTTTTTATTGGAAGAATGATAAATATATATCGTAATTTATAATTATAAAATATTATTAAAATATATATTTTTAATTTTATTTCGAAATTAAAAAAAAAATTTAAAATATTTTAAATATAAAAAAAATATTAATACAATATCCTTTAAAAAAAGGCGGGAGTCAAATTTCAATATGGATGTCATTTGTGACGTCATCCATATATAAATTTAAATTAAGAAAAAACTAATGAAGATGTATTTTTCCTGAGATGTGATCAATAAAACTCAATTTTTCTTTATAAATACTATATTTAGTGTGAATTTCAAAAAAATCGTTAGAGCGATTTTTGAGAACCCATGGCCAAACATACAAACAAACAATTTTAGCTAGCATAATAAGATAAGATAAGATATACCGGTATATAAGTGAAAGTAAAAAATCGTATATTGAAATTTGACATATACATATATATATATATATATATATGTATATGTATATATATCTTTTAATTTATGAGGTTTATTTTATCGGAAATTTTGATGCTAATATCTCATTTCTATGCAGAATATGAACGTTTTCCCTATCTACCAGTATTGAGTGGAAGCAAAAAGAAAACATGATTCAGCAGTCTCGACTTTAATTATCATCGCCAAGTCATTTCTACCCTGATTTTCTTGGCTCAACCTATGAAAAGATGGATGGACAAAATCCTATACTCTGCTATGCTCCGAATTTAAATCAATTAGCTATTCACTACCACTACACTATTTGCTCTTTAACAATTAAAAAAATTAAAAGAAAAATAACGAATTGAATTATAGATTAATGGACGCAATAAAGAAAATTAACATTAAAAAAAAAATGCATTTCAATATAGGAACATTATGAATATCGATTTAATAAAGTTTGTTAATTTCATTCAATTTTTTTTTTTTAATTTTAAGGAAGTAAAATAGAAATGAAAGTTTGTTGAGTTTACATTGGATAATGTCTTGTTAATCTATATATCGTTGCATATAGTAAAGAAACACATTCAAACAAAGGATGATATAATTTTTATTCTGTCATATTAAATTATAGAAGACATTTCCAGACAAAATATTCAAATTTCAATTTCGAATAATTTTAATTAAAGGGGAACAACTATTAACGATATCGTTACTTGTTTAAACATCAAGTTATAGGAAACGCACAAAGTTATCTGTTCTTATTAAATTGTTAATTGTCTTGGAATGGTAATCCATCATCAAACAAAGGGGAAGTTGATATCACTTGTTATCAATGTTAACATGGAAGATAAGCTACTAAATTTATTTAAAAAAAAAATCGAAAAGATTTTCTCCTGATTTATTTTTTTATTGGCATACTGTATATTGAGAGACCTATTTTGGTACATATATTATATCATATGTTCGTTTAGGTTACCGAAGAAATTTTTATTATTATAAGAAGTTATTACTGGGTAATTTCATGTTTATTGTGAGATTTGTGTCTCGAAGTTGCGGGCTCATTTTTTCGCCATTTCAAGAGAGTTATTTTAAGGAGGATTTTGGGTCATAGTCTGTATGATCAAGAGACAATGTCTCTCTGCACTGACACTAAAACACGTCTGACTATGGGTAAGTCAAAGATTATCCACTCATTCAAAGAAAAATGCCAACATTAACTCTTAGAATTAGAAAGAAGAATTAGACCCAGAATCCCAAAATTACCTCTTCAAAATTGTTTAATATGGGTGAAGACAAATCGATACTCAAATCTCACAAAAACACATTTTCACATGTTTTGAGTATCAACTTTTCTTCCCCGATTTGGAGAATATTAAGGAATAATGAATATATTCGAATTGATTCTGAGGTAAACTATTCAACATAGAAGCATAAAATACTTTTTATGAAGATAATGGATAGATTATCCATTTCTCACACCACTTTGTTTGTCCTCAATGCAATCAAATACGATGGGACAGACGAGAGACATGAATGGAATTGGATGGAATAAGAGAGTCAACCACTAAGTTTATCAAATTTCATGAATACTAAATATCCTAAGACTTTTCCCATCCAGTTGAGATGTAATATAATGAAATTTTTATTTATTAAGTATAAATCATTAAATATAAAGTGAATATTTATTTATTCAAATAATTAAATATTACTAACCATTATAATTTCAATCAAAATTTTTAATTATTATGATAAATAAACATCTAACATATATATACCATATATCTAACCGATGACAGGTCAATAGAAAAGTCTAACAAATAAATAAAGCACAAATGGTAGCACAAATTCAAATAAAAAATATGTAATAGATAGGACCGTATTGAGAATAAATGTTAAATTTTAAATCATTCTATCGGATAATGCCAGAAGAGTGTAAGTTGTGTGTAAGTACATAGATACCATATATATTGACATTGGATCAAAACCACCAAAGAATGTGAATTTTTTAAGAATTTACTCAAAAAAAAAAAAACTGATTTTATCCGACGATTTATGAATCTTGGATCTAAAAAGGATTTTTCACAGAAGAGGAACAAGCAGTAGCGCTTCGTGATGGCATAATGGCTCTGGAATATCTTTGGACAAAATGCATTTAACTTAAAAGAGTTTATGTTTTAAAAAATATTTTTTTCTTTTTTCCATTCATTAGACCATCATATTATAATTGTATATAGAAGAAATTTTAAAAGTGATATTATCAAATTTCAATGTTTTATAATTAGTGTGACCATATTGTCTAGTGAAAAAAATGGAAAATTGTAATGTCAAAAACGGGGCGGTTATATTAAATGAGGAGTTGAGAATTAGAAGTTTTAAATGACAGACAAAATAAATGGTTCATAAACCCCTACTAATTTACAACTTTTCAAGTATCATGTTTTTATAAAAAAGTAAGATGATAAAAAAATTTTACATAAACATACTAATTCTACAAACAAATATTCAACAATAGTGACAGAACAGGTTCGATACAAAAATTTAGTTAAATGTAAAGAGGTGTCTTTTCCGATGAGGTCACCTTACACAGCAAATTTCGATCTTTCAACACTTTTTCATAAAACTACTTACACTCTATTTTAACTTTATGCTTAACTATAAGTTTGTTAAAAACAGAACAAAATTTACATATAGAAAATATTAAAAAAACGGTAGGATCCCGTTCAAAACGAATCGTATGATCACCCTATCTATAATATGTGATTGTGATAATATAATATATATTTATATATCTATCTAAATTTATTATAATAGTAGAACGTATAGGTAAATATATACCATCAAACCATATATCTGTGTGGTACTACGAAACTTGAATGTTCTTGAACGCAGCAACATTCCTCCAACCATTCCTAATCTTCCAACACTACCTTCTATTGTTTCCCAAATATATAAGATAAATAAGCTGGAGTATCTCCACTCGACTATCTCGCAATTTGAATTGGATTAAATAACCAGCGCATGTTTGGCTCTTTGTTGATGGCATCACGTCACGTGTTGGCTCGTGAGATTTGCAGTATTAAAAATTAATTCTGCTACTTTCAGCGATTCAATCAAACTGAAATTTTATATATAGCAGTTTTATACAATTTTTAATCATGTGAAAAACTCTATCAAACATATATCTTTATTTTTACGGTCAGTTTAGAGGAAACAAAATGAAAACGTGGTAGGTAATGGTCCTCTTCTGAATGAGCTACATTTCTCAGAGAGAAAACTACGAACTATGAATAATGCCCGTATACTAAATTTCATGATTCTAGCTCAAACCGTTTTTGGGTAATCTTGTCTACATACATACATACACACACAGAGAGAGACATTTTTCTCAACCTTAATGAAAATGATTCAGGAACCTTCAAAACGTATAAAAACATCAAAATCTCGACATCGAAAATTTTCGTGATCGCAATAATATCTCTGGCGAGAGAGTAAAAATATATAAAAGTAGGTCTGTATAATTTCGAAAATCTTCAAAATATTTTAATGAAATAAATGTATAAACTATAAAATCGATCTATAATAATTGTAATTTGAAAGTAATTAATATCCATGTGTCAAAAGTTATTAAAAAAAATCAAGAATTATGTGGAGTAAATTATAATTATTTTGACCTTGTATAAATATAAGTCAAGGTGTAAATATTCAATTATAGACATATGTACTTATTTAATATAATAATCGATTTTTTTAAAGTATCGAGAAGCTACCAAAGACTAATATTAATCAAGAATATCCAATTTTAAAATGTTTTTAATTATAAATTTTTTTTTGTTTAATAAATAATTTACTTTAATTTAATATATTTAATATAATAATAATAATAATAATAATCACATCATACAATAATTATAATAAAAGGTTCAATTTTTTTGGAAAAAATATTATCAAAATTGGTTAGGGGATTTGCTAGCATTCTATACCCACTCACCCAATAACAGACCTCCACACCCACACATAGGCACTAACACATTAATAGGAATTTTTAGAAAAAACGTTACCGCTGTCTTCCTCTCTATCGAAAATCATTTATCTTCTTAGAAAACATTTAACAAAGTAAACTGCGGTTAACACAGGTCTCTTGCCTGGCACTTGTTAACTCTTTGGATGATATACGAACGTCCCAATCAATAGATAGATTTATTTGTGAAGAAAATAACATTTTAAGTCTAAACACATTGTATTTTGTGTCATTTTTTTTTATAAATAAAAAGAAAAATAATAATAACCTATTTATCAAAAAAATAAATAAATAAAAATAACAAACAAAATTCAGGCTGCCCTTATAGAAGTTAATTTCATATTGTTCAATGAGTAATTAGTTTTATTTTATTTTTATTATTATAAATTTTTCTGTGGCTCTATGGAACTCGAAAGTTGTTGCCCGCAGCAACTACATTTCTCCAAGTGTCTCTATCCTAAGCTACACCCATCCTACTCTTATTTTCTCCGATCTCTCTTAAGTCCCTTCCTAATTTGTTCACCCACCGCGTCCTTGGTCTTCCAGTCATCCAATCAGACGTTTTCTAATCGGTCTCCCCATCAACATATTTTTCGCCTGTCTTTCATCTCCCATTCTTGCCACGTGTTCTGTCCATTGTAATCGATTTTATGACCCTAACTATGTCTGGAAATAGAGGTCATGCAATTCCTTGTTATTGTTCGAAGCTCTCATCTTTCTTTGCCCATAAAAGTTGCGGAGAATCCTATTTTGAAATAGTCTAAATGTACTCTCGTCTCTTAAAGTCACAGATCACGCCTCACACTTATATACAACTGGATATATAATTGTTTTATGTATTTTAATTTTGATTCCTTTTGATATTAATTTTGGCGAGATAAGCCCCTTTACTTCATGAAACAGGCATTACGCGATTGCAACCTAGATTTAAATTCTTCTCGAATATTATTATCCTTCGTAATTACACAATAATTCTATTAAAATTTTTCTACATTTCCAAATTCTACGTTTTGTATGAATATTATTATTATTATTATTATTATTATTATTACTATTATTCATATTAATTATAATTGAATAATTTAAAGAAAAAAGTTGCTCAATTTTTTATTATTCATAGATTTATTAATTTATTTGATTTCAATTTTTCCAATTGTCTTTTCTTGTTCAAATTCAATTTTTTCAATTCAAACGCATTCAGAGATTCCGAATTGACCAGAGATCGGATATGCCATTTGTATCCCATTTTTTTTTATATCATAGAACGATCATCAATCAAATTTTATCAAATAATCATTTGTTTTGTTTGATTTTCTTGCACGAGGACAAGAAAATCATGTCATTGATCGAAAATGGAGACATATGAATTTTTATACGTCTATTACCCCGATAATGGGAAAATTTTATATTATTTTTTGTTTAAGCTATTAAAAAAATTTAATTGTAAAATTAAACATCAAATTTGAAAATTTGATTTTAAAAAAAATTTTATGATTTCATTTATAAATGAATATACAACCAATTAAATCATATTTTTAAAAAATATGTTTATCAAATATTTTTATTTTTACATTCTATTAAAGTGAAAAATATAAAGGGGTAAGTGGAATTTGTTTCATGAACAAACCGGATTTTATTTTTAATTATTTTTTAGAAAGAAAAAAAAAAAAAGGAAAAAAAAAAAGAAAAATAAAACAAAAATGATAATATAATATCGAAATAGATTTTTAAAACTTTTGATTACAGTTATTTACAAATAAAATATAAAAATTAAATAAACACAATAATAATTATTTTTCCAGGATAACGCACAAGTAATTTCGAAAATTAAAATGTTTTGACAATTCCCTATGGCACTAAAACTCGTTTAATTTTTATATATATATATATATATATATTGTAATTTAGTGAAATAATAAATACATCGAAATGCTGAAATAAACCTTTTATGAACCTATTGTTTAAATAACCATAATGTTTTTTTTTTTTTTTTAATTTTGATCCCATGCCCATCTGCCCATTTGTATAAACATAGCAAGAAAGGAAATCCAATATCAAACTATTATATTATTATTATTATTATTATTGTAATCATTTCATGCTTTTATTTATATTATTATGCGATCTTCTCGAAAATATATAAATGTAAACTTTTTTTTATTTCTAATGAATATATTTAAGTATATCAGTAATTTCAGAAAGATTGCTAATGAAGTCAATTCAAGAACACCAGGACATCAAATAAACACATATCAAGATAATTATGCATTATTATCAATCAACTTTCTCTGCATTTGGACTTATCTAAATGTAGTTATTAAACGAGATAAACAATTTAACCAATAATTTATATCTATGACAAATAATAGAGTTAATTTCAATAAAAAAAAAATATTTAATTACGATCTGATTAAGAAAATATAATTAATTAATTATTTGAAATCGGTAACATTTTTATTATTCCGATAGTATATTATGATTTTTTTTTTGGGGGGGGGGGTTTAGGGGGGAGGGGAAATCTTTTCAGACCATACAATAATCGTCATTACTGCGTGTGTGGTGTAACCACTAAAAACCCCTACTTCACTTCAGAGCCCTCTACCCTGGAACCGCGTTAGCATTACTTCGGGGTAGGGGCATAGTATATTATGAATTTGAGACGTGGTCCATGACTTTAATGAAAGTCACTAGATTAAATGTATTTCAAAATAATATTTTATGTAAAATATATCACCTAGATATTATGAAATTATCAATTAATGGCTGAAATTGGTTAATAAAGAATTGTATGACTACTAGTCAGTCATTCCTAAAGTTAAAATTAGAGAATCGAGTTAGAAGTGGAAAAGCAAGTGAGAAGTTTATTTAAGGGAAAACCAAATGGGAAACAACCGGTGGATAGATGCGAGGACACATTGAAAAAACAAATTGAAAAAAAAGAGCTGAAGAACTTGAGATAAGTTAAGAGTTGAATCAAGAGATAGAAAGGGATGCTGCTGCCAAGAATTTCAGTACCATCCGAGAAATAGAGAGATAATAAATACTGTTTACGTGTGTTTACTATTTACAAGTATGTAGATCCAAATAGAAAAAAAATATATTTTAACATAAGAGATGGGAAGTATTTATTTTTTCATAGGCTAAAATCTGAATATAAATAATTGATTAAACAAAAGTAATATGAAATAATTAATTCATAAAATGATACTTTATATATTTAATCATGAAAATTGTATTGTTTTTTTTTTCAATATAGGATGATTCAATTTAATTTCGTTTAATTGAAAATTGTTGTAGGGATTCCATTTAAAAAATTTCATATATTTCAAAAAAAATGTTAATTTTTTTTTTTAATTTATGTATTTAATTAATTATTTCCCTCCACCCTGAAATATTAAAATATTTAATATAATTTATAAAATTGTAATCTATATCAAAGATCATTTGAATTTTGATTAGTCTAATATATACTTCTCTTACCTGGGTGAACGTTTTTTTCCAATGTAATAAGGTTTGTATTGAGAAATGGAATAGATAGAACAAGATATTTCAATTAATTTTCTAATTACACTATGTTTGCTCTAAACCAAATAAACTTACAATTCGATTTGAATTCATTATACGCCTGAATGATCCTAATTTTGTGATACAAGTGTGGTTAGCAAAGGTGACTTTCTAGGAGTTAGCCTTATCCTACTTCCTCCTTAATTAAGGTGATATTCTTGAACTTGGACATTCTACTCTAGTACTTGTTATTCATATTTCAATAAAGAAACAACCATTTTTTTATTTTAATAAAATTATATACAATTAAAAGCACTTATATATATTTGTGAGCTATTTGATTTACTTTTTAATAATATGAGATTTATTTAATCGTTAATACCATTTCGAGACTCCATTTTTACTTCCCCGCATACTTGATATAAGAGAAGTATTGGAATCGTCAAAAATTTCGACTTCGAGATTTCGATAGATCTTGACGTTTTAGACCTCCCTGAGTCGGAAAATACCATTTTTCGAATTATGTCTGTGTGTGGGTATGTATGGATGTATGTAATGTTTGTCTGTGAGCAAATTTACTCAGAAACTAATCAAGCTAGGACTTCGAAATTTGGTACACCGATATTATTCACAGTTTGTAGATTCCTATCAAAATTTTGTCAAAATTGGTTAGCCGGAAGTGGTACTTTACCGACACTGGTTGCGTTTACCTTTCAAGTAAAGTACCAGTTTGCTTCGAGATATTTGCTTCATATATTGTATATAGATTTAAATATATGAAAAAAATTCAGATACCAAATTTGATCATGATCTGACTACCGGAAATGACATTTTACCTATACAAGTAGCGTTAGGTGTAAATTATAAATACTACTAGGGTCAAAAAGTTCGCGGAATGGTCGCTTATAGTCAAGTATTTCTTAGTTGAAAGGGAAATTTTTGTTTGTGAGGTTGGCATAACTGGTAGTGAATGTGCTTTTGAGGTTAGCAGGCAGTTGTAGTTGGTTCCGTGCGTTCGGTGTTTAATATTGTAGATCGTAGTTTCTTTCTTTCGAAGGATTGTGCAATGTCGTCATTAGAGCAGCGTGGCAATATTAAATTCTGTGTGTTGCTGGAGAAATCACCCTCGGAGACTCTTGAGATGCTAAAAAAAGCATACGGAAATTCTGCGATGAAGAAAACAGCAGTTTACGAGTGGCATAAGCGTTTTCGCGACGGTCGCACTCGTCAGAGGTGATTGAAAATGCGACGGAGCGGCTGAAGGAACTTTCAAAAAACGGCTTTCAAGAGTGTTTCCAACAATTATATGAACGGTGGAATAAATGTGTAGATGCAGGAGGAGAGTATTTTGAAGGGAAATAATGTAAGAATGTTATAAATATTTTTAATTAATTTTTAATAACCAATTCCGCGAACTTTTTGACCCTAGTAGTATATATAATAGTGTTAAACCATTTTACTTTATAATTTAAATTAATTAGTTTGTTTATTTTTATTGTTGTTAAAACATAATAATAATAACCTAATTACCTATTTATATGCAGGAAAGTCTAGGGGAGGACACTCCCGATTTTTCTAATTGAACTATGGCTAACTAAAACCTTTAATGAATCTAACATCTTTTGTTTTTAATAAAAATTCTTTAAGACCGTCAGCAGTTTAAGTTGGAATGTGATTTTTCTAGCTCAGCTGGTGCACCACAACAAAAGATCTTGGTTAATATAACAAAGAAGTAAAGTATTTGTTTGGAAATTTCTCTGTGAGTGTTATTGTCCCCACGAAACGTATCTCTCAGCTAAAACCAATCAACTTCTTTATTATTCTTTGTTTACACAGAATCATAAACATTTCTGTTAGGAAATAGTAATGTAGTTGTAGTTCTTTAATCAAATTATATTTAAAAATAGTCACCACAAATATTAACCAGGCTTTTATTTACAATTACCCAAATACGATAACCGTAAGTCAATTTCAATTAAATTTTGAATCAAATCCCCGATGGGAATTTTTATCAAAGCAAACGACATAACAATTTGATGTTATAATTTTTTCACATGTTGATGAAATAATTTAGAAAGTTGCCTAACGGAAACATAAATATGGTTTATTATCGGAAATAGAATAACTCCGTTCAGTTAATTTTGATTGGAGATGAACGAACAAATATATATATACGAAATTAAAATTGTTAAACAAGGAGTCAAGAATGTTTTATTCACTTTTCAAATGTTTTTCCCCACCTGTGCGTTGGGAGGGTGCTAGTAAATATTAGGGGTGAGCCTTTTCTCTCCCTGTTAAACAATCCATAAATAAATAGGACTTAGAAACAACCCCTTCATCGTCTCGAAAGTCTTTAAATTTCTCATTCAATTATTATAGGGCTTAAAATAATAGATGCTGAATAATAACTAAATTAAAATTCATCATCCGTTTATGAATAAATTGAGAATTTAATTTAATCAATAAATCACTCACTAAATGATTTTGCTCATGGTTTTTCGTGCCAATTAATATTAAAAAATTCGCAAGAGAAAACAAGAATGAGAGTCACATGTTTAGTTATTATCGATACCCTCAGATCGATCAAACATTCATTGGAAAGTTAATTTACGTAAGATTACCCCCCCCCCCCCCCTATCTAAACCAGACTCCCTCGCATGAACGGAAAGTGAAACTGGAAGAAGGGGGAAGTGCCCTTTTCCAAAGGCAGACCGCAATTATTGGAGAGAATTAATCACAAAAGTGATCTCCGGGGAATTTCCATTAATGAGCCCTGCAAATGTCATATTAGAATTTGTGCTTTAAACGGACAGACCAATTAGATAAAAATTAGATGAAGGGTTACAAATTAAACAAATATTAAACTAGCATCACAAAAGACTATTTCTATTTTAATATGATATTCTTTCTCTCTTTTGATTATATTAACTAAGCTCTTTGAAGAACAATTAATAATTATATTAAATAATTGAACTTGAAAGTGAGAATATGAAAATAAAAATCTTTTATTTTTCCCTATTGTATTAGAGAATTATGATACGTGGTCCATGAATTTGTAGAGGAATAGGGTAAAGTTAATTGTTTAGTTTAACCGATGTATGATGGATTTTGATAAAACTTTACCAGTAGATTCCATTTTTGATTCAAAACAAACATTCATTAAAAAGTATGTGGCGGTCGCTTTTAGTTTACGAGTTAAAAATTATTAAAGTTTGCACATATAAATCCATTCATATTCTATTTACCTACAATGTTGTATTATTTGACCACCAGAGGGCTCCACTAATTTATGGGTTTTTTTTATAAGTTCGGTTTGGATATAAGAAGATTAAAAAATTAATTAATTAAATAATTTTTCTATATTCAAACCGAACGTATAAAATCAGAAAATTGGTGAATAAGTTAAAAATTAGTAAATTAGTCAATAAAACATTATTAAATGGCAACCAGTTTATCTGTCAAACTTTAATAGTTTTTATCTCGTAAACTAGAAGCGACCGCCACATACTTCTTAAGGAAAGTTTGTTTTGAATCAAAAATGGAATCTACTGCTAAAGTTTTTTTTTTTATCAAAATCCATCATATATCGGTTAGATTAAACAATTACCCAGGGTAAATAATTTTTCATTAGGGGGATGATAAATCAAAGTGGTCTTACAAAAATATAAGAGATCTTGGAGAGGATAGGAAGAGTAGAGTGATGGTTGGAGAAATTTAGTTTAGTTTTCAAGTTTAGTAGTGGCATAGATAGATTGATCTTTACGAGAATGGATACCTTGAGATTAAATTTCCAAGCCAGGACTATAACAATTAAACTATGGTCCTAGACAAATAGTATATACCTATATATATTATCCAACAATAAAATTTAAAATGATAATAATGCTTTTATATTATAAATTTTTGATATTACTTCAATTAATTAATATTAGAATTAGTTAATAATTAATTTATACTAATTTATTTTTTAGTGATTATTTTCTATATTACCATTTACCTGATATTACCTCGTTTGGTATTTATTCAGAGCACTGAACACCACGCTAATTAAGCGTTCATGCTTTATGAATGAATTGGAATGGCGATGCACTATTAATGTTTTATTTTTATGAGAATTGTCTGCAAACGTCCATTCTAATGGTGAATTAATCCTTGCAGGCATGCATGAGAATGTCCCACCAATAATTGGAACAATAATGACCAACACTTCTAGTTAGTAGTTTAATTTTTCAATGGAATCAAAAGACTAAGATTAATAAATTCTAGTATATAAACAATTAAAAAAAGTAATTGTAAACCTAAGCAAGCAATAAAATCAATTTAAAAACATAGTATAGGTAATAATAAATAAACCTTTCTCTTTAAATAAATAAAGTACCTGAACACCGAACTATCGCTCGACCCTTTAACAAATTTATCAAATTTATTATTATAAACTTAAAAAAATGTAAAATTTTTAATTAGTAAATTTGTTTGCTAAAACCTCACAAAATGTAGTACGAAATAATTTTTAATCGCAAAGTAAGTATATACTTTACTATATAATATGATTTATATTATTTATAATTTTATCTAAAAAACATTCTAATTAATATAATATAATTTATTTAATATAATTAGAACAAATTTATTCAACAATTTATTTGAAATTCCTTCCTTTAAATTATATCTTTTTAACTTCATGAATATTTTTTTTTTTGGGTAGAGGAATGATAAATATATTTCGTAATTTTATTCTAAAATATTATTAAATATAAATATATTTAATTTTATTTCAATATTACATAAAATTTTTTCAAATATTTTAAACATAAAAAAATATTAATACAATATGAATTAACAAAGAATGGCAAGAGGCAAATATCAATGTGGATGACATAGTGACGTCATTTAAATTAAGAAAATACTAATAAAGTCGATTTTTCAGGAGGTTGAAACCAATACAGATCGATTTTTTTTATAAATATTATCTATGGTGTGAATTTCAAAAAAATCCTTAGAGCGGTTTAGTATCTCAAAAACTTACAAATATATATATATATATATACAATTTTTGCTAGTGTAATAAGATAAGATAAACATGAGTGTAAATTTAACTGGAACCTTTTTTTCAGGTGGCGATTGTCTTCGTAATGTCAGTCTGCTGATCAATCCTCCAGCAGTTCAAAAAGGCCACTTTGCTACCTTAGTATGTCAATACGATATTGAGAAGGACAATCTATACTCCGTCAAATGGTACAGAGGAAATCACGAATTCTATCGATACTCTCCTGGCGAGTATCCCAAGAGGAAAATCTTTCCTCACAAGGAGATTCATGTTGATGTAAGTAAAAAAATCTCTTTGCTATCTTCTGATTCCCATATCTATTTACTTTTACTTTGAACTTCATGAATATTTATAACATTTTATATTGGATAGAATAATAGGAAAATACATTGCGTACCGTCAATTGTGTATTTCCCCCACGCGCGTTTTATTATTATTATTCATAAGTACCAGAGACATTAGCATATTTCATTCAATCTTGGACCTAAAGTGTGTAAATAAAAATCAAATAAAGAATTTTTAAGAACTTAATTTACTATTTAAAAAAAAAATATTAATAAGAAATTATTCCAATTAAAATAGAAAAAAAAAATAAGTATCTGTGCCCTTTGTTCTTAGTTTCTTTTCATGGATGAACGATCATCAAAGAAGAGAAGAAAATCAAATCGAAACGAAATCGAACGACATTTCTACAGCTAATATCGTTAGGACAAATGATGGGTTGATTTGTTCATTTTGAGAAGAAAGCCATTATAAGAGTAGATGAAAGCAAAATCGCCCTCTAAAGAGATTTTTCACTCGTTCATCACTTTATTATAAAAGTTAATTTTCCCAATTCGATCACTGATCAATCATCTATAATCAGTTAGTTTCTTTCTTTATACTTCTAATTTTTAACCTGAAATCAAAATGCAATTGGGTGACAGGTTGAATGAATATTACATCAATTGTGAACAGATTTTTTTTTTGTTTTTTGAAAATACACAAAGTCCGGGAAAATGCAGGGTTAATATATTATATATATAAAAGCCCTAATCTATGTATCATTTTCACAAGACCACTTAAGTTGGCGCCAATGGTACTAGGTGGCGTCTTTCTTTCAGTGGGTCTTTCAAAAAAAAAAAAAATTTATTCTATAAATGGTAATTTGATTTTTATTTGTTTTAAAAAAATGTTAATCGATAATTTTTATTTTTCAATATTATGTGTTAATATAAACAATTATATTATATAAGATTTATTTGTTATAAAATAAATAATATATAACTATTATTATCTATTATCTATATATATAAAAAAAGGTTTTTGTCTGCACATTGCTCAGAATTTAAAAATTTTTGCATATCTTCGCGTTTCATGACCTCTAGAATCCAAAAGTGACTTTAGAATTTTTCACGTCTGTCTGTCTGTCTGTCTGTCCGGAAAATTACTATTTTATAGACTCAGAATTGGCTGAACCGATTTCTTTGAAATTACATCACAATATTCTCATATACCTCTAGAGTAACATAGGCTATAAATTTTATTAATATCTTATCAATAACCGCAGAAATTAATTTTTTAAAGTTTATATAATTCTCCGTGTTGTTCATTCAAGAGCAGCTCGCGGCTCACTGTCGGCCTAGCGGAATCATTTCAAACAATGAATTATCATAGAGATTCCCAATCGAAGAATTATTATAATATTTCCCTTTTTATTTTAAATTCTAATATACAAATATCAATTCAATTAAATAATTTATTCTAAAAGTTCTCAATTTAATTAAAATATTTATTAGATCATATTTTTATCTTAAATTATTTTTTATTTAATTGAATATTTCTTCTTTTCTATAATATACTAGCTGCTCAGAGCGCCTTCGGCGCTCTTCACACCTAGACGGGGGCTCCGCCCCCTGTACCCCCGAGTGTTACATAGTATTTGGTAGTTGAAAGTAGTAAAAGGTTTTCATCCATTTTGTTTCAATCAGTATATTACATAAAACATTCATTTCTTTTTGTGTTCTTATTTAAAAAATATATTTTAATTTAATCACTATATTAATTATATATTATTATTGTATATGCTATATCTATCTACCTATGTGGCTCAAAGATACTCGAAAGTTCTTAGCGGCAACAACCACATTTCTCCAAGTGTCCCTATCCTGAGCCCTTGTTCCATCTCTCTTACGTCCCTTCCTACGCGTTTTTTTCCAAGCGGACGTTTTCCAATCGGTCTTCCCACCAATATCTTTTTCCTCTCCCATTCTAGCCACGTGCCCTGCCTATCGCAGCTTTTTCCCTTTTATAACCCTAACTATTTCTGAAGATGCAGAGAGGCCATGCAATTTCTTGTTATGTAGTCTCCCCCATACCCGGTGACCTCATCTTTCTTTGGCCAATAAATGCAGGGAAGAATCCTATTCTCAAATACTCTGAATCTACTCTCATCTCCAAGGGTCATAGACCATGCCTGCCACCCATATAATGCAACAGGCAAAATAATCTTTTTATATATTCCCTTTGATAATAATTTTCAAGAGATAAGCCTCTTTATTGCAGATAACAGGCGTTTCCCGATTGCAACCCCGATTTAAATTCTTCTCAAATATTATTATCCTTCGTGTTTACATTCAATTTTTCTACATATTCAAATTCTACATTTTGTATCTTAAGATTTTGTATGTTAATACTCTTCCTCTTTGTTACTAAATATTTTTTCTTATCACTATTAATTTCAAACCTCCATTAAATTATCTGTAATTGCAATTGCCGAATCTCCTATTATATTTAAGTCGTCTGGGTAACCTAATATTTTACAATTGATTTCCGCATCTTATTCTTTCTTTACTACCTTCAAGACAAATTTGAAGATTGAAAATTTGAAAAAGTTTATCCGGATCTATTGAGTCATGCGTATGTTTTACTAATGTCTACAAATAATTAGTGAATAGAAATATTGAATTCGCGGTTTTTTTCCTAATATCTGTCATAATGAAAATATCTTAATTAATGTTGGTCGATATGGCCTGAACCCGCAATGATATCTCCTAATATTTCCTCCGCCTATAGTTTATAAGTATTGTATATGTTATAATAGAGTATAATATTTCTTGATCATTACATTTTGGTATTTTATTTTCATTGCTAGATTATTATTGAATATTTTTAATTATAATGAAACTTGAGAAAATGCAAAAATAGAGACTTGAGACCAGGGCCGCGGCGTGCACGTGTGCAAGGTGGGCGCTGCCCACGGGCGCCTGGTGTAGGGGGCGCCAAACTGACCATTCTTTTTTATTTTATTTTAAGTGTTTTAAAAATGAATCAATATAATTGTGTACGTGAATCCTACGACACGTTTAAATATATTTTCCAAATTTGTTTGTTTTACTGCGTATCTTTCTAACCTTGCCCGTAACTGTAGCTTCGGGTGAACGAAGCTTCTCTAAGTTAAAAATTATAAAAACGAATTTGCGTTCGACATTGTCGCAGGAGCGCTTAACAGATCTTTCTATGATAGCAATAAAAAATGAAATCATGGATAACTTAGAAATATATGATATTATTAAAGGTTTTGTAGCTTCAAAGGCTCGAAGAATCCGAATAGTAGTTTTGTGATGGAATTTCATATTGTATTATGTTTTCATTTTTGAATTTTTTTTATGTTTATTGTTCTAGAAATTTAACCTTGTTTCTATTGTTAATGAGTTAATTATTTTGTTATTTCCTATTATTATGTAGATAAATTCCTCTGTATTCATAAACACAGTTTTCAAAATTAAATGTTTTATTTGATTTTATTGTTCTATTGATAGAGGGGGCGCTTTTTAAAAATTTGCACACGGGCGCTTTGCACCCACGTCGCGGCCCTGCTTGAGACAATTTATAAAAATTAACGGTATAAAACTATAGATAAATGACCAATATATACATTCATTAATAGTATTAATTTAAATTAATTGATTTATTTGTTTTTTTATTATTAAGTTCATTTATTAATTTTTTTAGATCATAGTTATTTTCCTTAAAAGAAACTTAAATTCTGTGGTGCTAGGGGATTTGAAAATCATTCGTCGCAATATGAAGATTTCGCTTACAGTTTCTGTCATGTCCGACCTCCATCCAACAGTTATTTTCTGTCAAGTTTTTTGCTTCTCTTAATCATGTGATCTATATATTTAATTTTTTTTGATTCATTATAATAAAATTTAAACAAATAAAAATTTTTACTTTGTTAATTTATATAAATTTCAATATAAACTGATTGTGAGTGATACGCTTAGCCAATACTCTGAATAATTTGTGTACAAAAATATTGAATGTTCTTAGCGAGATTTGATATAATGTTGTACGATTTGTCCTAAATCTGAATTAGAAGAAAATTATAAATTGCCTCCTCTTCCAGCCCAATTCATTTACCCACCCATGTTGCATATGGCATCTAAATTTCTTAAAACTCCGTTTTTTTAATTTAAAATAGAAGGAGAGAAAGAGAGTTTTAAATTATATTCGAATAGTCTATATATTCTATATATCAGTATTTTTTTTCTGAATTTAATAGCAAGTTGATTTTAAAAATTTTCAATTCTTAATGCATATGATTGATTACATGTGTTAAAATTTAAAAAAATTCAAATATTCTAATTTTTATATTTATATACAATTTAATATTATTTTTTATTAATATCATATCAAAAAAAGAGAATTTATTAAAAATTAAAAATAAAAAAAGAAGCCTATTAATAAAAAATTGAATGGTGATTTAAATATTTTATTAAATTAATTAAAATGAGACCTTTTAGAATAAATTATTTAATTGAAATGATATTTAAATATAAGAATTTAAAAAAATATTATATTCTTTGTTTGGCAATTGTTATTTAATTATGTGCAACATGATTCGACTTGCACAGAGCATCGTTATTTTTTATTAATATCACATAATAAAAATGAATCTTAAACATAATAAATAAAAAAGACATTTTAATAAATTTAAAAAATATACCCAATTTAAAAATGTCAAAAATTTAAAACAACTTTATATCATCATATTTTAATTTTTATATAATATATATATATATTTAATAATTAATAATAGAGTAATTAAATTAAAATAAAAAACAAAGATAATATAATTCAGTCATTTTAATTCAGGTTAAATAATATTTTTTTTTATTATTCAATGATAAAATTTATATATTATTATATATATATTATAGAAAAGAAGAAATATTCAATTAAATAAAAAATAATTTAAGATAAAAATATGATCTAATAAATATTTTAATTAAATTGAGAACTTTTAGAATAAATTATTTAATTGAATTGATATTTGA